>JASXTE010000002.1:24878515-26099348 GCA_030280995.1 Hemileia vastatrix
CTTAAATTAGTCAAGGATTTATCTGTGAAAGGGACTGCCAAGGACTGCATGAAGTTACCCCATGTCTCATGCCCTTTTTTGGGTTTTTTGGTGGTTTTTCTGTCAATATTGATTATTTTTGGATAGGGATTTCATGTAGTATATTGTTATAATTAGCCCCATTTGGGTCTTCCAGCATTGGCAGAGGACTTTTTTGGGCTTTTTGACACTTTTTGTGTATGTCATAATTGACATTGGTTGAAGAATTGGGTGTTTTTCTGGTTTTATTCAGTGAATGTTGGGACTATGGGTATGATAGCTTGGTTTTTCTCTATATTTTATTTCTTGTTGACATTTTTCATATTCTAAGTTTTAAGGGGTCATTTCCTCATTTTTCATATCAAAAAGATATCTGTTTAATTTTGTTTTTCATGTTTAATGAGCTAACCTTAAGTCTTAGGGCTAAGTGCTTAGTACCATTAATAAGGGCTAATTTGGCTCTATATTTCATGTCTCAATGTTGTCATAGCTTAATTTTGTGTTTTAAAGGTTTTATTATTTGTGGTGAATATTTTTAAGTATATTGGGCTTTATTAGATGTTTTTGGTGGTTTTTGGGCTTCAGGGAGGTCTGCCGCCTCAGTTATAGAAGGCTGGGGAGAGTTTCTAGAGGGTTTTTATTCAATTTGGCTGTCAAAAGCGTCAAATTAGTTTCTGTGCATGTATTTCTAGATAGGTGGTCTGTGTGTACATACTGCATAAGATAGTGTGGGAAAACCTCAATTATCATATGACCATCTGTCAATTATATCACTGTTTCTTACTCTTTTTTCACTGTTTTTGGCCACAATTGGCTGTGTTTGTTACAAGGTTAGTTCTTCAATTAACTCAACTTTGGGAACTGGTTTCTCTGGTGTAGCTTTGCAACCTGCATCAAGTATTATTGCTGTTTTCTGTGCAACAAGTGCACAGTGTTTTGGTTTTCTGGTGTGGATCTTTCTGCATTTCAGGTTTCCTGGTTCTGTGGTTCTCAGTGGTCTGCTATTGGCTACTGTCATGACTTGTTAAGCTGTCAAGAAGTGTGTTAGAAGGGGTATAGTAACAGTATCTAATTTGCTGTAGCAAATAAATCTCACCTGGTTTTATCTCAAAGAGACAGGCATTTATCTCTCCAGTTTTACTCCAACTCCCTTGGTCAAGGCCTATAGCTAGTACTATAAGATTGTCTACATCTCTGGCCCCCAACTTGGGGTGAGGATTTTCTAGCTTTTGGAATCTCTGTAACTGTTGGAATCTCTTCTTTTGTGGACTTGGAGTTTTGGAGCTGCATCTCTCTGTGGTTAGTCTAGGGAGTCTTCTCTCTAGTTGGATTTGGTCCATCCTAGGTCTGTGAAGGATATAGGGAGGACTTCAGCTATCTGTGGTGGAAAGTTGGGGAGGTGTAATTGGAAATAGTTAGGATGATCAGGATCAAAACATGGAAAGGGAAAATTTTCTTTGGAGAGGAGGCAAGGTTATTTTTGGAGATCTTTGTAGCTGCTGCTGATGTGGATGGGTCTTCTGATTTGGATAGGGTGAAGCAGGTGATCTTCTTCATTGATGATAGAGAGGTGGTAAAGGAAGTTCTTAGGATGGAGGGATAAAGGATTCAGTATTTGGGAAAGTTAAAGATGGAGATGATCAGGAGGTAACCCACTTTGTTTTCAATGGATGATCTTTATAGCATTGCTGGGAAATGGGAAATGGATGGTGGCATAACTTTTCTGGTTTATTATGGTAAATTTATGGAGGAATTTGAAAATTTTATGGATCACCTCGATTATAATGGTATGTACTCTCATTACATGGAGGAAATGAGTTTTTTTGGAGTGCCATGGGTCTGGAGGTTAAAAATGACGTTCAGGGATTTCTGTTAAAGGCTGGGCTGATGAAGACACTTCTAAATGGATAAAATAAGATTCCCACTATAGGTGTTTTGAAGAAGGCTCTTCTGGTGCCTCTTAAAAACCTTGTTTCTAAAGAGGTGAAACTTAAAAATTAAAATTTAATGGATGGAAAGGTTCAGGAAGAAGTGGCAGAAAATAATTTTGGAATCACCCACTTTGGGAGATGATGATATTTGTGATATTTCAGAAATATCTATTTCTTTAACAGATTATGTCAATGGATCCAAGAATGTTCTTCATTTGATGTTTTGGATATGTACACACTGGATGATCAGTGTATCTTTTCAAAGGTGGATGAGCTCTGTGGGTAGAAATCATTGGATGTTCATGATGATATGGTTTCTTCATGTTTAGATAATGGATTTTTGGATCAAGATGTATCTTTAAGATCAGTTGATGGTCAGAAAGAGTCTGCTTTGGATCTATTGCTCTTAGAGGAAGATTATTTTTTGGGTGCTCCTTTAAGTTCAGAAGATGAATTCTTGGAGGAGAATGTTATTTTTGATGTTATGGACTCTATTCTGCAGGATTTATTGGATTCTCAGAGTAATTCTGAACTTAATTATTTTAAGCCTCATGAAAAAGATTATCAGTTTCTTCTCTCAAGTTCAGAGGATGGAAGAAGTGGTGACAATCTCTCTATAGAAATTTTGGATCTTCAGAATGATTATGTTCTGGATGTATGTTTGTTGGAGGAATACAATTCCAAGGTGATTCCCTCAAGATCAGAAGATTTTTGCTTGGGGGAAGATGATTCTTTTAGTGTTGTGGGTCCTGTTTTGGAGGATTTTTTTAAATTTCAGAATAATTTTGTGATTGATGATTTGGAGTTAGAGATAGTAAACTCTCAGAATCTTCCATAAACTGGAGAAGGTTTTTTTGAAAGGAGGATAAAATTATTGATGCTGTAGATTGCTCTGTTTCAAAGGATATAGGGTGGATGGACACTGGGAATGAAATTGATGGTAAATTCAGTGTATGGAGAAGGATGGGTATTTTATTTGGAGGTCTGATTATGGGATATCAGAATTGGAAGAGGGGCTTAGCTTTTGATGCTTTGCATCTGTTTTGTTGGAAAATTGTTTGTTAGAAGGTAACAATGGGTGGGGCTTCTAGATTTGATCTTGGAAAGTGTAGGGGTTACTGATGAGCTGGCTGCTCTATCAACAGTTACCCCAGATTGTCTGTTTCCAACCCCTTCACATAATTTAGTTGAAACCTAGTATTCGTTTCTCTTCACAGGTTTTAGTCCTCTATAAATTTAAACTGGAAATTCATTTGTTCTTTTTGCTGGACTCTTCCACTTATCGGGTTTGGTTTATTGTGTTGGATGTTGTGTTTTTTTTGTTAGAAGCTACCCAGGGGGGGCTTCTAGATTTTATTCTGGAAAGTGTGAGGGTAACTGATGAGCTGGCTGCTCTGTAGAACAGTTACCCCATAATGTCTGTTTCAAGTGTTTTTTTTGTCCCACTTGAATCCTAGTTCTGGTTTTTGTTATTCAGACTTCTAGTACACATTAACTTTAAACTGGCTTGTGATTGGCTTTTTTATCTTTGGTCTATTTGGATTGGTGGTGGATCACTGGTGGTCTCCCATCATTTTTAATTTTTTGAGGGAGCCCACCCAGCAATCATTTCCTTGGAATGGACCTTCCATTGAGCAGGACTTTTCTTTTTCTTTTTTGATTTTTGTGGCTATGGTTGTGTTAGATATAAGTTTTAGATTATCTTCTTTTTTCACTTTTTTTCTTTTAATTTTTATGGGGGTTATTAAGATATAAAGAGGTGGAAAAATCACAATAATAAATTTTTTATGGTGTCACCACATCAGAGTCACCTGGGTGTGGGCAAGCATTGGTGGGAAAAGGCTCATCAATTAGCCAGGCAATGCTATTTTCATTTTTATCTCAATTTTATTTTTTATTATTTACTTTAATTCCTATCACCACAGAAAATTTGGGGGGGTATTGCTAGCAATACCCCTCATTTAAAAATGTTGGGAAGTGGTTGGAAAGCTGTTGGAAGGCTGTTGGGAGTCCATTGTGAAACCAGATTTAAATTAATTGGACAAAGATTTGGTAATCAGTTAGACCAAGGTTCAACCAAACTCAATCACAGGTTTCTTGGAGCTTGGTAATTACTTTGATTTTGAGCTGAGCACAGATTGAGAAAAGCTTGAACATATCACTTAACATATCATAATATTCACTTTCCCATCTTGTGGAAAGAAAAATTTGATATTCGTTCTAAGAATATCTACATATATTTTCTTGCCAATTTGGTAACAGAAGGTTAAACTGTAGTATCTCAATTATTACACTAGACTACATAGATATTTGATAAAACATAAAATTCAAATCAATTTTAATATTATTGAGATCACCATAAGTGTCTGTCCAAAGACTTACAAAAAGTATGTTAGTATCAAGACATTGTTCTAGGTAGTAGTTTCAATTTGGATTTTGAACTGACATCTAAAGCATTTTACTATTAGACAGAAACATAAATAAGTGTAATAAGAGTGAAATTATTCTATTTTGTGATTATAATGTAACAATAAAGCACATTTTTATTGAGAAAATTTTTCTTCCTCCACAAACCAAAATTTTCTCTATAGGCTCAAGATTTCTTTTAAAACCATATTATTCATTTCAGTTATCATTGATTTACTTCCAATATTTTTTAAAAAGATAATAATAATACATGTGAAAGAATTATGAGCTTAGCATAGCATATGCTAAAAAGTTATTTTTTCGTTTTATTCAAAACCGATTATTCATTTTTTGCTTCAATTCATCTTTTAACAACCACTATCTTCAGATACTATTCTTACTTAATATGTCAAGTCTCAGATGTGTTGGACAGTTCTCAATAATTATCGATAAAATTTATATGAATTTAATTTCAAGATTACAAAACTCACCAACCCCCACGATTTTACAGCGAGGCCATTTGAATGTTCATATTTTTGGACTATTTGAAGAAAGAAAACCAACCCTTGTCGGTAATCTTTCTCAAGTGCAGAGTCAGCACATTGGACCACTATTGAGTGACATTGGTTCTGGATCTCACCATTTAAACCAAAGAAGTGCGTTGAATCCTATGAAGCCTTTCTATTTTCATGCTTACTTGGTTCCAGTTTTTGGTAATCAGTATCAACTTTGGGGATGCCTCTTTTCTTCAAGTACACTAATCAGTCTTGCTAAAGAAGCATTTTCTTCTGCTCAAATCAGTCTATGTCTGATCCTGAACTATGACTCCACTATCTTTTTTAATATCCCACATGTAATTTTTGAAGGCTCTTTCCAAATATCTCAGAGTACTCAAGATTGGAAAGCTGATCAACTTATCCAAGGAATCAAATCTGTTCTCAAAACACATCAACTTCAAGAAATAAATTTTATGATTGACAATGAACGAATGTTAAAGGAAAAGTTGGATATCATGTGGAGGAACCAGGACAACCATTGGCTTAGAACTGGATTTGATGACTATAAAGATCAGTTTCCTAACAATCAATTAACCCCTGAAGGAAACGGCTCAATACTTGCTGATGATATGGGTTTGGTAAAGACGCTTTCAACTCTTTCTCTTATAAGTGCAACTCAAAGTGAAGCAAGACAATTCCAGGTATCGGAAAATCAAGAAGGTATTAATCGGAGTTCAGCCACACTGATTATATGCCCCCTGGCAACACTATCGAATTGGATCAATGAAATAAGTGTGCACTTTGAAGATAATGCGCTTCCTTTCAAGGTTCTTTATGGGAAGGATTCTCAAAATACTAACGTCAATGAGCTACAGGAAACTGCTATTGTTTTAACGACCTATGAAACAGCTAGCCTAACGATGTCAAAAAATCAAAGCCAAAAAAAGATACCAGTGACTCAAAAGCTATTTTGGTATAGAGTTGTTTTCTATGAAGCTCAGTTAGTTCCCATTTCTATATCTAAAACTTAAAGCTTAATTTTTATAAATATTCTTTTAGTTAAATTAAAAATCCTTACTTGCAGAGGGCTCAAACAATATTTGACTTGGAATCCCAACACCGACTATGCTTGACTGGAACTCCACTTCAGAACAGGCCCACTGACCTTCAAAGTCTCATATTTTTTCTTAGAAACAAAAAGTGGCAAGAAGACTGGTTATGGAAGAATTTCCTTTTTCCAGGTTTGCAAAAAGGAAAGGCTAATTCTATTAAATCAATCAATCACTTAATGAAAGTCATAAGCCTACGTAGAACAAAGGATGCAATTTTGTCTCTTCCAAAAAAGATTCAAAGGGGGATATCGGTTCAATTAGCAGATCCATGGAGGTCTAAACTTGATGTGCTTCAAGAAGGATTCACTGAGCAATATGGGCCCTCCAGAAGCACTGACTTCCCTTGGGACACATCTGAGTTTCTAAGAGAGCTGATGATTTTAAGAAAATTCTGCAACCATCCAATCTACGAAAATCTGGATGAAACTCCAACTTTTGATTTCACCTGGCAGCATTCCGCAAAGATTTGTCATCTTATAGGCCACTTAAAAAACTTTTTGTCTGGTGAAAGGGATATAAATTTTCCAAAAGCTGTTATATTCTCCAACTTTGCAGACTTTTTGCAGATGTAAGTGATTCTATAATGAATTGTTTTACAAAATTGTGTTGGCTTATTTAAAACAATTTTCTAATATTTCAAAATAGAATAAAAATGGCTTTAGATGACCACAATATTAGGTATACCCAGCTTACGGGTGAACTCAGCAGGACAAAGCGAGACAAAAATATGCATGAATTCCATTTTAATAAAAATTGCCAAGTTTTGGTTGGAATGTTTCAGGCTGCGGGAGTGGGTATAGATCTCAGATGTGCTAAAAATGTATATATAATGGTGAGCTCAATGTCTTTTATTTCATATTAAGAACAAAAATATTAAATTTTTTATATGTTCAATGTTGACATAGAAGCCAAATTGGAATCCAGCAGTTGAGCAGCAGGCTGTTGATTGGCTGTATAGAATGGGGCAGAAAAATGAAGTAAATGTTTTGAATTATTTTGTACAAGGAAGTATAGAATTCAGCATGTATAAAATTCAAAGGAAAAAAATGGAGCTAACAATGTAAGCCAAATTTCATTTCTATAAATTTTAATGATAATAGTAATCATTAAAATTATGTTTTTGTTTTCAAGGCTAAGTGTCACAAACAGTGAAAATGAGGAGTATGAGTGTGCAAACCTATCATTAAGGGAGTTTGTCAATCACTCACATTAGAGGAAGAAAGAATTTCAAGGAGAGCAGGTAAATTTATGGGATTTTGAGGATTTAAAAGTCTGAGTTGTTGAGGATTTAGAGATGCAAGATATAAGGGAGAATAACAGTCATTTGGCAAACCCCGGGGGACATGAGAAGGATTAAGGTTAGGGGATAATGTTGAAACCAAACTGATTCTTTTGTACAAGGCCAAGTCATTTAGCACACTTCCAGAGTAGGTTGAATTATCTCGAATATCAAAGTGTTGTTGGTCAAGATATTGTGCAACTTTAGAAAAATCTTCAGACCTCCATTGCATTAAGATACGTCTTAACGATCCATCATTATCAATTTCGGTGTCTGAACAACACTTGATGTTTGTGAAAAGGTTGTGATAAGTTTCACAATGTGGAAGTTGTTTAAGAAGTTTAGTTTGGTTAACTGAATTCTAAGAATCTTTGTTATTTGAAATAAAGGTCATAAATAAAAACGGTTGAAAAAAAGGGGATTTTCATACTTTTTTTTTATTCTATATTTATGCTTTCTCACTTTTATTATTTCTTGAGAGCTATGAGAATCCTTCACAAGTCTTAATTTATCAGCATGACCTAAAAACCAATGGTGAAGAACTCCCATTTTATTTGAGAAGCTAATTTTAGTTGAGTCAATTGGATATGCAATCAAATTATTGGTTTTTAAGGCATTGTCCCAGTGTTTAATGAGAATATTTGCCAAGACCTGGTTCCATTTGTCAAACCAATCTAGGTTCCAAGCGAAAGTTGATCCTGGGAAACCACACATGCGAAGGTGCTCTATAAAAGATTCACGGAAAATTGGTGGAAACTTTTCCAAAACCGCTGAATTTGATTCTGGATGAGGTAGTTCAAAGGCAATGTTGCAAGAATTCATGTCGAATGATGAAAATCTGTCTAATTGCTCTTCAGTAGGGTTTTGTTTCCATCCATTTGATTCTGGTGACATATCCAAAAGTGAACGAGAAAAATTGTGTATAGATCTACAAAAGTGAGAATTGAATGGAGGCAAAGTCTCATTAAAAAATCTATTAAGTGTTCTTGTGTTTGTGGGCAGGTTTCCATGAGGAAAGTAAGAGCTACTAGGGTTCATAAAGAATTAGATTAAGAAAGTGTTCAATTAAATTAAACAAAGAGGAAGGATAAATTGTTAAGCTCCAAAACTTTATGATCAAAGTTGATTTAAGGAGAAATATCACAAAAATTAAGAATAAGAAATATTTCGACTTTATGGAATTATAATATGCATAAATTATATTTTTATATGCAACTTGAACTCAAAAGGAATGGTATAAAATAAAGAGAATGATTATGTGATAAAAGCAGACTCATCTAAGAAACCAATTTTTTTTCTTTTCAAAAAATTCTTCCACAAAAATAATTTGTTAAATGTGAGGCTATGTTCATTTTTTGATTACCAAAAAAATTTTTTTGGTCCAATATGATAGTAATACATATTCCATTGAGTAATTTTTGTTCAACCTGAATAAATAGACTAGAGTGTCACTTCATCACATTAATGTATAAAAATTTATACAAGGTTTCAGATTTTTTGTAATGCTTTAAGGTTTACACTTTTGTAGCATCTATTATTTGAGTATTTTTGATTTTTTCTTTATGGAAAATTCTACCTAGTACAGACCAATTTTCAAAGTGAAAGAAATATGTTTGTGATTGTTTTTTACAAAATATTAACCTTATTTTTGGGTTTAACTTTGATTTTTGGGGTAATTTTTAAAATAATTATGTTAAAAATATGGATTAATTTTCTTATAGTCCATAACTAAGAATTTTTATCAGAATCAAATAATTATAGGGTAGTTAGATATAACTCGGAAGGCATTTGATAGAAAAATAATTAAGATGCTTGTGCGTAGAATAGAATTTTTTCTATGATAGAAAATATTCTGATAAACATGCATGCATTGTTGTACAAATGCAGAGAGTATACAGAATACAAATAAAGTAGACTGCATAACTTTTAATTAATATATAATTTATCTGATTAAAAATTTAACATTTAAAATTAAATAATTTCAACACATATTCCATCATATTCTTTAGATAAAAAAATGTAGCTTATATTAGCTAGTGCCTTTCAAAAAAAGGAATACCTTCAATCGGTAACTTCTAATAGCTAACTTATTCCTACAATTATCACAATTACAATGCCTCAATTTTTTCATGTATGTCAATGTCAAGATCTTGGATGTGTCAATAAAAAGTATCAAACTTCTTCTGGGTCCTTTGAAGTTGGTATGGCTTTCAAAAGCTCTAATTCTTACGCAAAACATCAAGAGGAAAGAAATAGGAAGGCCTAGATGGTTATTTCTTCCAACAATCCACTTAACATTGGAAGTTCCAGCTCCACAGAAACAGTAAGCTGTATACATATAGTTCAATGTGAGAATAAAAGTCTTTATGATGTTTCAATGATTTATTACATAGGGGCAGTTGCTATTGGGGGCAGAAGTATCTTCAAAAGTCTCTAGAAACTCCAATCTTGGGGAACGGTATAGCCAAATAATTATGTGGAAGGCAGCAAAGCTTTCTCTGATTCATCATTTGAGCAAAGAAGGTTGTACTCAATTTTTGGATGAAGAAATTAAGAAGCTCAAACTTCTAGGTGATAGTGGAATACTGGATTCTGATAGCATTGTCCGCCTGGTCCCACGCTCGATAGATACAGTTTTTAGTCGATTAAAGCTCAATCAATCATTTTTCACTAATACATGCTGTCCTAAATGCTTTGCTCTTTATGAGTATATCTCTGAATCTCAACCATCTATACTATGTTGCAATCAACCATTTCTTTCATCATCAAAGCGCTATTTAAAAATGTTTGGAGCAGGACAAATTGCAGTTAAATGTGATGAAAGGCTGTATTTGATGGAGGAACATCAAGAATATGTAAAATAATTATCTCTTAAAACATTTCATCACCATTATTTTATCAAATGGCTTAAGGAAAAAATCAAACTGTTCAAATTTGAGCTTCTGATTGAGAAGAAAACCCCCTGTGGCAGAACATGTAGAGTGTGATTTGATGAAGGATGTTTGTGATGGTTCAATTTGGAAAAACTTTCCCATTACCACTCCAGCTCTGGATAGCAATGATGATGAATATACAATAACTTCAGGCAACTTAATGTTTACTTTATATGTCGACTGGTTTAGGCCTGGTGACAATAGGATTGGAGGTCATCAGAAGTCTGTAGGAAATATTATGATGGTGTGTATGAACCTACCTCAAGAAGATAGATACAAAATGGAAAATCTTTTTTTGTATGCTATTATACCTGGAGCAACAGAACCCACAAGTGAAAAGCTTAATCACCTTCTAAAACCACTGGTTAATGATCTACAAACTCTATGGGATGGTATATTGATTGAAAAGACACATCTTTATCCACAAGGCCAGAAATTAAGAGTTGCATTGTTCTCTTTGATAGGTGACATTCCTGCTATACGAAAATTGGCTAGCTTTTCGAGTACTCTGAAAGAATGTTCTGCTCTTTCTGTAATATCTCTAAAAATGAAATTAGTGAAAAGAATGTGGGAAATTTTTCATTACGGAATCATGAGGATCATATGTGCTGGGCAACAAAGTGGAAAAATTCTAAGTCACATTGGGAGCGTGTATCAATTTTTCAGAATAATGGGGTACAATGGAGTGAGCTGAATATCCTTGAATATTGGCATCCAACTGAATATTTCTCAATTGATGTTATGCATTCACATATGCTTGGGAACCTAAAAGATCACAGTCTAAGCTATTTCCAAATCCAAAATGCAGCAAAAGATCTAGAAAGAAAGCTGGAAAGGATAAAAATTGGCATGTAAGAGAAGAAGATGATGATTTCTTTTCTGATACTTCACTGCACAAACATTCAAAAAAACGTAGAAGTAGCTTAAGCACCACAGATAATGATGATGATGATACAGGACACATGAGACAGTACAAGCGGCAAAGACGTACGAGTTCAAGACAGTCATCAAGTCATCATGGACTAGATAATGAAGGATTGGGAAAAAATTGATCAAGAAGCCAGAGTAGGTCATCCAGCTCCAAATTTATTCCTCCATATAGCAATTTGGCCTCAATACATTCTCACAGCAGTTACAGTAGGAATTCATTGTATAACTTAAGGCAAAGGAGCATTAGCATATCACAGAGTGAAGGATCTCACTCATCAAATGAGACAGCTAGAGATGAAGAAAATAAAAGGAAAGGTAAGGAGAAAGAAAATGAAGGTAGTAGTAATCCACGAATCACGGCAGCAGAGCTAAAGGTTGTATGGAAGATGATTGATCAAGTAAGAAGACCTTCCTGGCTAACACGAGTTCCAAAATCAGTAGGATCTAAAAAGGCAGGATCCCTCAAGGCAGCAGAATGGCACATGCTGTATACTCTCTACTTCCCTTTGTCACTTATACCCCTTTGGTTTGAAAAATTTAAAGAATCTGAATCTTCAGCTTCCTCAGCTGAAAAACCAAGAGAATATTATCCTCTCAAGTCACTTGTAACATTATTCTCAATCACCAATTTTTTGACATTAAAAAATATACAGACTATTGAGCTTAAAGATCTAGATCAATTTCTGTTAGAGTATCATGAGTGCCTGGAAGAGGGTTGGAAGAATATTAATGCAAAGCAAAATCTGTATATCACTCAACATTATCCTGAAATGATAAAGCGTCTTGGTCCACCATCAGGTACAGCTACTTGGTCTGGAGAGCGGGTGAATCATATATTATCTGAAATTCCAAACAATCACCATCCACGTATGTAATGTTTGTAAGCAATAATTTAAAAACTCAACTGTGCTAATTTATTAATATTTACCACAGGAGAGATACCGCTAACAATTCTCAAACATTGGTATTGGAAGTCTAGGGTATTAGATCTTGGTGAAGCTGAAGATAATGATCAATGTGAGACTAAAAAAATCCATATTGATCTCAATAAACAAAACAAATGGATCCATCTAAGTATGGCATTATTTACTAAATGGGCAAGGGCATGAATGGGAAAAGAAACTTCAAGACAGGATTTGACACCATCGGAGAAAAGTGGGGATCGGGTAGTTGAAAATGTAGCAAGAATATTGATACATGGAAAGAGGTTTACTAGTTACCATCGACACATTGCTAATTCAACTATTGAATTCTACTGTTGAAAAGATATCCAGTTTGGGCAAATTGATGATCTTTTCAGGTTAAAGGAAGAGAATGATCAAATATATTTAATAGTAAGTCCTTTCAAAGAGCTCCGTCCAGAAGAAACATCAAAGTATCCCTATGAGCTTTTCCCACAAGTGCATTGTCGGTTAGTAAGAGTAGCCAAAGCAACTCAAATTGTGATTAAGAAAGATGCAATAATTGGACATGCAGCTACTGTCGAGCACAAAAAAGGAATGTTTGGAATCAAAGATGAGGTTGTCACTGCCATTGGACTGCAGACAGTAGTGAGTGAAAAAATTAATCAAATTTATTTTCTGTTGACTAACATCTTTGTGTTAATTTGGGATTGGTGATATTTGTAAATGGTGAAAGAAATAATTCAATGCTCGATTAAAAAATGCAATGCATCCAACTTACCTTATCATAAATCAGTGAACAATTACTTTGGTTGCTTTTATTGCGAGAGAACCCATGCTTTCAATGAGTCATTTTTATCTTATATGTAAGAATGAAAGAAATAAAATCATGATAATGAGAAATATGATAAAATTTTTACTTAATGAATGATCTTCTTGCTCATTCATCTACTATAAATAGTTTGACCTTCCAACTTTAGCTGATAGCTATATATTATTCACTTTATTTTTCGACAAGAGAACATACACGTTTACAAGACTATATACATAGTATCTTTTTTTACTTTAGCTTTGATAGGTATAAATTTTAACAACTGATTATTTTTATTTTATTTTATTTTATTACAGTTCATTATGGATGATAATTTTGAAGGGATGTCTGTTGACCCAACCGATTCTGATTGTTTTCCGCCTCAACATACTAATACTGGAAATACTCCTCCACCACCCTCTGCTGATCCACCTCCAGATGCATCTCAATCTGTACCACCTAATCCTAACCCACCACCTAATCCCAATCCAGGCCAAGAGTCTCATTCAGAACCGAGAAATTTTAATCCCAATCATCCTTCTGCTTCTGAAAGTGCTAATCAGCAAGCTGATCAGCTAGGAAGAGATTGGGCTAGTGAAGTATTGAGGGAATTTTTCGGAGACCAATCATCATCTGCTCAGCCTAACCAAGGAGCAAGCACAAGTGGAGCAGGTAAGTCAAATTTGTAGTATATTCTTTTATTGAAAAATAACCAATTTAATTAACTTATTTGAATTGTTAGTGAATCCCTCAATCATTATGGGTATCAGTGATTACCACAGACTCAATTCAGCAGAGTCTCATGAGCGAGAACAGGGGTTAAGGGCTGTAAGAGGCTTAGTTAGAAGGAATGATGTTCCGAGGAGCTCGGACAGTCTAAATAGAAATATTTACCACTTTCTGAAGTATTGTCTTGGGGGACCAACACAAATATCAAAATATCCTGCGAGCCCAACACCTTTGGAGATTGAAAATTGGAAAGATTGGAGCCAATTCAAACTAAAAACCATTCAAACTGTCCTAACCCAAGTCCAATCTTCTAACCGTGCCAATTCTGCAGCTGATCGACAATTTCTGATAACCAATTCTATAGCCTTCTTGCGATCCAAAATTCGACTACCCGAATTTTTTCCAGCACCTGAGCCTCGAGGACTAAAAGGAGGAGCACCGATCCCACTTTCTGTCAAAAGAAACTTAGAGCGTGAATTGCAAGAAAAAGGTTTTCGGAAATTTGCGTTTGATTGGACTTGCCGTGATTTTTCAGAATCAACTTGGAATCAAGTCATGGGAAGCATAGTATGCGACCACTGTACCAGATGGCTCACCACCTTGAATACAAGCGATCAGTCAAAGCTTCAGTTCACTCAATGTGTTATTGAGAAATGGGTAGTTAATAAGGGGAAGGAGATGATAAGGTTGTTTGGGCAAGAAGAGGAAAGGGTAGCAAGAGAAAAGATTGAAAAGAGGGCAAGGGCACAAGTAAAACGTTATTGGACCAAGGTAAGTTTTTTATTTTACTTTGCTTTTTGTTATTATGAAGCTGATTTAGTTGGAATTCAGATTGCTAGTGCACGCTACAAGTTAGCAAGAGATCTCTGCAGTGATGTGCCAGGTTTTGTTGTGCTTTTTCATGATACTAGGTGCATCTCTGATATCGAGGAAGGCCCAGCACCAGCCCCAACTGCACCTATCCGAGCTATTCCTGGATGGCGAAATCCTGAACTCAATGATTTGTTTAAAAAAATGGATAAGATGACAAAGGACTTAGCCCATACACCAGCTCAAAAAAAATCAGCATTAAAAACATATTCACGGTCATCAGAAAGGACAGTTGCACAAAATGGTATATTCAATGTTCCCAAATACCTCCCCAAGAATTGCTATTCAGCAACATTTTTGCAAGGATTATCTGTGAATGAACGTGAGTCACTTGGGGTTGGAGCTGATATTGATCTGGTAAAGATTCGGGAATCAATTAATAGAGCATCAACATCATCATAACTTAGGTATAACGGTGATCTTCTGTGTAATATAGCTATCTTATATTGAATTTTATGTATTCTGTTTTTTTTCAAAGCAGCTTGGTAAATGTTATAAAGTGATATTGAGAGAGAGTAACATTTTATTTAAGAAAAACAAATAATGTATGAGATATAAAAATGTATTTTCAACAAATTGATGGTCCATACCTCTTTATGTCACATTTATGTATCCATATTAATTTCAATCGAATTTAATGTTGACCAATACATAGTGAATACACGCTATGCCACTTATACTTGCCAGGCATTGCTACCATTAAATATGCCAGTATCAAAAATTAATTTTGATCGAAATTAATGAGCATGATAATCATGAATTTCTGGAGTCAACTGCTTATTTTTATGCATGGTGCCTTGCCAACATTAATTTCGATCGAAATTACTTTTGATACTGGCATATTGCATGGTGTCTATTCCTGGAAAGTGTAAGTGGCATAGTGTGTATTCATTACGTATTGGTCAACATTAATTTCAATAGAATTTAATATTGACATTTTCATATTGAACCCAAACCAGCAAACGACCCAAAAAATTCTTCATAAAACTGCTCATTAATTTCGATCAAAATTAGTGAGCACCATATACATATTGAATGGTAGTTATATCTGGTGTGTGTAAGTTGTAAAGCTTGTGTTCAATGTTTATTGGTCAACATTAATTTTGATTGAAATTAATATTAATGTGTAAATGATATTTACATGCTCAATATGCATTGTAATGTGTTTACTTAAGAATAGAGTGCCCTACTTTTCATCTTACATAAAAATGCTTGGTGGCATGTCAAATTCAATTTTTATTAAAATTAATGTTGACATGTTACCATGCATAACAGTAAGCAACTGACTGAATAAATTGATGATAATCATGAACCTTAATTTCGATCGAAATTAATGTTGCCAAGTGCAGATTGAAAAAAAGCTATGCCACTTACACTAGCCAGGCATATCTACTATTTATTATGTATTGGTCAACATTAATTTTTATAGAAATTAATATGGATATGTAAATTTTATATTTACCCTTAACATGTATAGTAAATTTCAATACTTAAAAATACTTGCCGTCCTTTACATGTCATGCAAAAAAGCATTATATCATTTCAACATTAATTTTGATCAAAATTAATGTTGGCATGCCATTATGCATTGAAACAACTAACTGACTGAAAAAGTTCATCATCAAAATGCTCATTAATTTTGATCAAAATTAATGTTGACCAATACATTTTGAATATAAGTAATCTCTGCTTACTCAGACCAGATATAACTACCATTCAATATGTATATGGTCAGCCTTAATTTCGATCGAAATTAATGGGAAGTTTTATGAAGAATCTTCTGGGTTGTTTTCTGGCTTGGGTTCAATATGCAAATGTCAACATTAAATTCGATCGAAATTAATGTTGACCAATACATAATGAATACACACTATGCCACTTACACTTTCCAGGCATATATACATGCAATATGCCAGTATCAAAATTAATTTCGATCGAAATTAATTTTGGCAAGGCACCATGCATAAAAATAAGCAGTTGACTCCAGAAATTCATGATTATCATGCTCATTAATTTCGATCGAAATTAATTTTTGATACTGGCATATTTAATGGTAGCTATGCCTGGCAAGTGTAAGTGGCATAGCATGTATTCATTATGTATTAGTCAACATTAATTTCGATTGAAATTAATATGGACATGGACTATGCATAAAATTCCTATAAGTATAGGTAAGCTAAGCAGTTAGATTAACTGGTTTGATCAAGTACACCATATAAAAATTGATGTTTTAATGCCTTGGTTAATTTTGATTGAAATTAATTTTAAGCCATGCATGTTGAATTTTATCTATGTCTGTGTAGTCCATGTGAAATGGCTTGTATTCAATATGCAGGGGTCTATATTAATTTCGATCGAAATTATGAGGTTCATTGCCTCATAAATTTGATGGTTTCTGTCAGTGTTTCATGCATGGTGCCATATGATACTTGTTGATTCCTATCAAAATTAATTTCAACACCAATATATTGAATACAAACCATGGCACTTACAGTACTTTGTCATAGCTAAAATTCAATATTCTAGTCTCAAAATTAATTTCGATAGAAATTAATCAGGATCCATGAAGTTTATCAATAGTGTATGAGTTAAGTTTCAAGTCATATGTTTCATTATTTTCTTGCACCCATTTCTAGGTTATCTCAACAATTTTTTTCAAGTTTTATTATATTAATCAAAACTGTGGTAAGTTGTGAAAAATTAGCTAATCCAAATCTCAAATTGAATATTAATATTTTAATAATTTTGAATGTTGCTTAAGGTATTTCATTGGGTGATTCATAATAATATTTTATCAACTTAGTAGTCCTATAACTTTTGAAAAGTAACAATATTGGTATAGTTAGGGACAACAATGCAATATCTTGTGCAGACTAAGATATATTGCAAAATAAAACTATTCAATTTTTTTTTCCCTTAGTTGTATCCAAGTTTATCAAAGGTTTGGTCACGGTGCCCACACCCTAGCCTGACACTCCTCCTGTCACTTAAAAAACAAATTCTTATCTTAAATTCTAATGTTACCAATTTTATATTTATAATTCATTTCTTGTTTGATGAGGCATATCAGTATATATGTGAATCTCGCATTGTCATCTGAAAGTAAATTTAACAAATATTCATAAAGGATTATCCTTTTTTTTTCATATAATATACTAATTAAGTGTATCTCCATTGTTTAGGAGTAAATTCTAATTTAAAAAATTTTGAATTTACCCGTGGCAATTTGCATATGGGATATAAATTTGTTATTATTTGTTTTTCACACTAAAAGTCCCCAAAGAATTACTAGTATTTTCTGTTAGCTACATCAAATTTCGCTTCAATATAAACAGATTGTGATTTAGCATGTTACTCAGTTTACCCCACTATGAATAATACATGTTAAAAAAAGCTCAAATAATATAAAATCCCCCTCTTTATGTTTTCTGTTTCTTTCATCCTCACTTTAATTTTAATCTTATTCAATTTTTTATCCTATTAAATTATCAACTTCAATTTTCTAGAATAGAGTTTCTTATAATTATTCATCATATTACATCATAATTTTTTGATATCAAATACTTTTTTTTAATATTCATTAATCAATATGTCCAGTATTCAAAATCCTACACCTCCACTTTGTATGTATATCATGTTCCTCTCTCTTAATTTATATATTTCACTTATGTTCTATATCTTTTTATTTCAAAAAATTGATTTTCCAGTGCCCAAATGTGTTTCATCCCACTCTCTGATTGATAATCGCTTTGAAGCTTTTGAGCTTGCACCATGTCTGCCACATGGCATGGCACCTAACCCTTCTGTACTTAGCAATGAGAGGCAGGAAATAACAAGAGTTCAGTATCGCAATTTACTTGAATTGGCTAGAGATAAAACAGAAGAGCTTGTCAAGATCCTTAACAATAATCCTTCTCCTTCATATTTATCTAACCCTTGTAATGACTTACTCCAATATGTGAAAAGCCTTGAAAAATGTATGTTCATCACCTTTTTTGTCTCCTTTTAAATTAGTAGATAAGATTATTAATATTTTTTTTTCTTCATATATATTTGTAGCTTATGAGGAGGGTATGATTCCTCCTGATGAAGTCATTGTCATTAGGGATGATGATGAGACAGATGAACCATCAGCTTCAACTCATGCTTTAACTTCTAAGGAAAATCTTGAAACACCTGTTATCCGCTCCAAGAAAAAGAGATTATCTTAAGGCTCCTCTTTTGTTCGACGTATTAAACCGGCTTCTGCTAATGAATTTTCTGATGTATCAAATAATAAATCTCAAAAAAAAAGCAAAGGTTTTGATAATGAGTATATTCTTGTTTCCTTTTTTTTATTGTTATTCTTTTATCTTTAAAATTCAATCATATATCTCTTTTATTGCTTACATATTGTACTTTTTATCTTTCTTTTGATATTTTGTACCAGAAACTCACCTGCTGTAGATTGTTCCATCCATAAACGCCCTCTCCCTGATGAAGATGATGAAAAGAGCAATGAAAATAGCGATGATCAACTGTCAGAATATGAAGCTATGCTTGTTCATCAAAAAAATCAAAGTTTAAAATCTTCTTCAAGACATGTTGATATGTTTGTTAAAGATGATGATTCAAACAGCTCATCACCAAATTCCTTCATTTCTAAGAAGCAATACCCATCACCTCCTAAATTACCTACTTTGACCTCTTTGAAAGCTTCTCTACCAATGAAATCAACTCCAATCAAGATATTGAAAAAACCTCTAACTTATTCACCCTCAGTTCTAAAAGAATCTGATTTGCAGGAGGAATTCTGTAAAATTCATAATTTTTATAAAGGTAGAATTAGCACGGAAAAGGTCCTCAGGTCGTGGTTGGAAATAGTTACTCTCCTCGAATTACGCTCTTCTACTTCTTCCCAAGAACCCATGTCAAATATTCCAATGTTTACTTTTCATTGGGAAAAATCTTGTGGAGAAGATTGGCTTTCAAAACTTACTGAGTTATGTAAGTTACCATAATTTTTAGTCTTGACTTTTGTTCTTTTACTTATTTTTTTTTTCCTTTTGTAGCAAATATTTTTTTAGAGATTGATAGCTCACAGCTATGGGTACTCGATAATATTGATTTCAAAAAAATGGAAGATTTATGTGATCCTGATGGTTTAAATACTGAAATTCTTTCCTCAACAAAGAAAACGGATCACCCTGAATCCAATCTTATCCGAATGCTCATGAGATTAATGATCCCAAGTGACCACTGCTGTTCTTCATGGGTATCTCTTATATCATCTTCATTTTATCTGACCTCACATGAATTCAGCCAGCTTCCATCACATCAAAACATTAACTCAGATTGTCCAATTGAACGTGGTCTTCAGCTTCTAGCTCACCTTTCAAATCTGAAGAGTCCGATTTCTGATGGCTTAGAAGTTGGTCCCACTGCACTTCAAACCCGTGATATATCAATGTCAACTCTTCTTCAAATCAGCAATATTATCATTGATATAATTATGTCAATTATCATTCTTAAATCAAAATATTGTGCTGCAACAATATCAAGTGGAAAGACTAGTGAAGCTCAACAATCAAGTGAGAAAAACGAAAATACTGAACTGACTATAATGAGAGAGAAACAAAAGGCTGCACTAAACAAAATAAATTCTGAATACTCCCACCACCGATATCAATCTTTCACATTCTATATAATTGATGGTGTCCGTGGTTTATTTCTGAGCTCTCAAGATCATAGATTGGCTTCAGCAGCTGATTTCTTGGAGGTAATATCAGAAGTTAAGTTTCTTAATTTACATGAAAAAAAAATCATTTGATGGAAGAAATAATTTGGAAAAATTTAAATAACTATATTTTAACATTAATAAAACCTTTTATAGGCAAGTGTGATCCATTTCCTTTAAAATTTGATACCCCAAGTCCTCCGGGAATTGCTAGGGCTATTTCTGCAGATTTTCTTAATCACTGGAGCTCCATTCAGCCAGTATCACCTTTTTTTGCTAAACATAGCCTTTCAATAAATTAATATTCCAACATGTAAATAGATAAAGTTCTGTCTATATGATATATCTTGTATAATTCAAGTTATTTTCCTTCAAATACGTCAAAAATGTGACCATCTTTGAAATTTATTAAGTAACCTTTGACATGATTTTCTAAATTAATTATTAAAAAAAAATTATTGTAAGTCCAGCAATAACAAAGATTTTAAAATCTACTTATATGATTTCAAATACTTGTATTAAATTCTTAAATATTTTATTGTTTATATAAAAATATGATAACTGCTCTAGTTTTGTTACTTTACCTTTAATATTAAATAATCTATTAATTATTACAAATATTTTCATTGATTGTAACATTTTTAATCAGAAGTAGAACAACTTAAATAATTAAATGTGTGTATTCTTAAAAAATACAATTTAATCTATTTTTGATTCAAAATTCTTTCATCAACTCTTTATTATTAACTTTTTTATTAATAAGCCTGTTTGACCTAAAATACTATACAGTTAATTTGGTAGCATTAAAAGCACATTTTTATGGCTAATATATTTCAAATTCTTTATTATAGTTTTTTTTATTTTAGAACCTTTGCTACCAATTTAATAAAAATGACATTTAAAGATTTCACAACTTATATATTTCCTCAAAAGTAAATCAAATTTTCTTATAATATTATGAAAAAAAATTATTTTATTTCACAAATAAAAAAAATAGATAATACTATAATTATCAAAACTGAAAATGTTACAGCTACTCCCAGTATTTATCATGTTTAAATTTGCATTAAGTTGTGTATATATAATATAAATTTTTAATATTTATATATCTAGATTTTTTAGATTTGTCTTAACATTAGATAAATAATACTTTGCTGATTCTATTTCTTCCTCTATTAAGTCATCTCTTTTCAAAAAAACTCTCAAAGCACTAATCAAATATTCTAACCTAAATTTTTCTTTTTTAATTTCTAAGTATTCTGAAATATCAATATCAAAAACATTAAGCTTTTCTATAGCATGAAAAAGTCTAGTGCTGATTTGAATAGAAGAACCTATCCTAGTGAAGCCAGAAATTTCATGACATCTTGAGGTAAAATGCCTTAGTTGATTGGCAGGCCATAATGTCACTGTTATTCCATTAGTTGCTTCAAAGTTGATTTTACTTCGAATTTCGGGAAACATAAGTTCTCCACCTATTTGTCGTGGTTGGGTCTTATCATACTTCATATGAATGGTTTTTTTTCTGTATCTTTAGGAAAAAATATTCCTAAAGTATACTCACTTGCATCCTTATCAAGATGAACCTCATTAGAGAACCCATTACCATTCCCTCCAGATGTCCAAGTTAAATTACTAGCAAACGGTACACCCTCTTCTTCACTAGAAACTTTTGAAAATCCAGGAATACCAAGTTTTGCGCAAAGATTAGTTGCCTCATTGTACTTTACATATGATATTTTTTAAAAAAAATATTCAAAGTACATTGCAATCCTCTTCATTTGTTTTTTATATTCATCCGTTTTTACAATATAATCAGTGTATTCATCTGCAAGGAAAAGCATTCAAAAATTCAGTATTTAAATTAAAAAAAGTGATACTTACGAATATGTAAAGATTTCTTTCTATCTAAAATAAAGCCACCACCAAACATTTTTCCAAAACCACCAGCTCTTTGATGATAACCATTATTTTTAATTTCATGTTTGCAGTAAGAAAGATCCTTAATGCATTGCACCGTAGCTTCTAACATATCTAGTTCTTTGAGCTCATGAATTTCAAAAGTCTGCACAAGAACATTAGGTATTAAGACACCTTTTGGTTTATAAATACTACATCCAGGAAAAAAATTGTAATAATTATTGCAATCTGTCATATTATTTGCATAAGATGGTGCATAGAAATGTGGCTTCTTCCCGTTTGTATCCATTCCAAGAGCGTTTACAAGTTTCATTCCAGTAGCAATGTCTTTCGCCCACCTATTGTTAGAGTTCTTCCCTGGCCGTTTTTTTTTTCAAATCGTTACTCATTGATGGTTCAATCCTAAGAGAATTCAATTTTGATTTAAAATAGAAAAAAATCAAAAATTAGAAAATAGTAACATAATTTCAATTATCAGTCAATGATACCTTTAACTTTATCATATCTTCAATATTAGAAATACAAAAGTTAGCATATCTACATATTAGTAAATTTATATACTTTTTCTTTATTTCAAATATTAAGAAAGCGTTTCAAAGGTTTACTTTATTAAATTATACATATAAAGAGTATAGCTTTATCCTGTATGCATTCAGCAAGTACGAGATTTGGCTCTACACTTAATATTAATAATATAATGAAAGTATTACTCCAATACACTAGTAATATTAAAAAATTTACGGAATTATGATATCCACATATATAAAATGAAAAATCTTGCTCTGATCAATATATTGACTTAGAAAGTTATACTTCAATAAATTATTAATTTTTAAATTGTAGCATTGTCCTGTATGCTTTCAGCAAGTACGAGACTTTGAAACAACTTAAAAATCAATAAATTAAAGGTAAAGTACAAACAATCTAATTATTATTATGAAAAGCAAAACATTATCCTGTATGCTTTCAGCAAGTACAAGATGATGTTTTACTTTTCATATTAATAATATAATGGTTGAGAAAGTATTAAAGAAATATAGAAAAATGATAAGCAAAACATGAACTTACATGTCTATAAAATCTTCTTCCATTTGTAGCTGATTGATCAAAATTAATTATAAAGTTTATTTTATAATCACTGTTTTAAAAAATAAATGGTTAGATAAATAAATTGAACATTTTTGATAAGGAATAAAGAAAAGTAAATTGACAAACAAATAAAAAAACTTTAAGTTAACTGAAAAAGAATTATTTTATAATGAATCGAAAGAGTACAGTAAAAGATACCATAAAAATAAATTCAGAATTAGAATCATTAGATTAACTTGTCAAAAGTGTAAAAAAGTGTAACAAACCAAAATGATATGAAATGCAATAGCAAGAAAAATTTGCTTACCGGTAATCAGATAAGGTAAAGAAAATAGTACCAATAATTCAAAATGATAAAGCAAAAATATGATTGATAATTTTTAAAAAAGGTAAGTGAGAAAGAGAAAGGAAAAACAAATTGGGTGGCAAACAGATGTATATATCATGAATTTTCACTGATCACATTTTCAAAAAAATGCAGCTCTCCAAGTCATATGATAAACTTCATCTAAATTCCAAGAATGATGTTTCCAAGGCACTGTACACAGCATGATCATTTTTTCCTATGCATATACTAATTCCAGCTAGAATTTACTTGGCTGCATGTTGTACAGATGCACATTTGTGGAACACTGAATTTCACATCTAAAAAAAATTGACGCCACATAATTCTAGCTACCATGTTTCACGTAGCTAAAAAACATACACTCATCACATTTAAATTTACATTGCGCCAAAATTAATTAATTTTTGAATTTTTTTAAAGGGAACTATAATGTGCACCACCTATTTCTAAAATATGAACCTCCGCACCATATTAAATTGGGAGACTTTTAATTATGCAATTTTTTTGCCGTGACCTTTTTCCTGATCTTACTTGGTTCAAAATATTGAAACATGGCCAATGTTGATGAAAGAAACATTTGATTTTGTTTCTATGTGTAACAATGGAAGGCTGTTTCTTACTGGCTGAAGAGTGTTGTATATTTTATTTGAACACATTTTTATTTTTTTATGTATTTTATTTTAAAAATTTAATTTTTATTGCAGCCAGATTTATACTGGCTGCTTTTTAGAAACCTTAATTTATGACCCAAGCCTTTGAAATTGGCTTGGGTCCCTTACATTGCAATTTAGTACTTCCAGCCAGGTTTCCCCTGGCTGGAAGTGTCTCTTTCAAGCAATCGAAGTCGCTAAAAGCGACTTCGATTGCTTGCTGTAATGTTTGCCACCCTCCCAGCTAATTTACTAGGCTGGGAGGTGGCCAAAGCAGTGTGCAACGCGCGTTGCACAATCGCTACCATATTTCATGCAGCTGATATCAAGTCAGCTGCATGAGATATGCGCAGCATGTGCAATGCGCGCTGCATGCAGCAGCAATGCAAGCTGCATGCAGCACATGCTGCCTGCATTGCTGCTGCATGCAACGCGCATTTCTGCTGCATGCAATGCGCATTACTTGCAGCAGCGATGCGTGTTGCATGTGCTGCATGCAGTGCATTGCACAGCCAGTTTTTTTCTGGCTGTGCAATGCACACAGAGAAACCAAAGTCCCTGCAAGGGACTTTGGTCTCTAAAATGGAAGCGACTTTCCCTACCAGGTGCAGTCTGGTGGGAAAGTGAGAGAAACGTTAGACCGAAGTTGTTTGAAAGCAACTTTGGTCTTAAAAACATTAAAAATCATAAAAAAAAAAATGAGAAATGTAGAAAAAAAAAAAATTAAAAATTAAAATGTGAGTATAAGAAAAAAAATAAGTGCTAGTGATACCAAAAATCCAAGCCAATTTCATTTGGCTTGGTTATTTAATAATTATTTTTTAATACATTAAATTTAAAATTCAAACACCATAAAATATATGAATTTTTTTTATATGAATATTATAAATTTAATCTACCTCTTTCTCATAATTATATTTATAATTTTGTTTTTTTTAATTTTTGACATTTAAGTTTATTTTTTGGAAATACAAAATTAAATTTTCAACTAAATTTTTTAGTAAGGTAAAATAAATTATAAATTTGACATTTTGTAATTGAATAATGAAAAAAATTTTAAATTTATTTAAAAAATATTTTTGTTAGAAGAATACAAATATTTTAAGGGTAGAAATATGGTGCAAATTGTAAGTAAAAAAAATTATTTTTTTTTTGTGAGGGGTTATTTCTATTTTTAAAAATATTTTTCAAAAACATTCATTAAATACTGAATTAAATTACTTTGAAACTCAAATTTTTTGTAAAATAATTAAAAATGAAATAATAATATTGTTGTATTTGATATAAAATTTGAATTGGTAATATTAATGTCTCTTTAAGTAAATTTGAAAATCATTTAAAAAGACCATGTTGATAAGTACTTCATTTTTGATATACAATGGTTATATATATATCTTATATATATTTCTTGAGTGTTATTTTTATATACATTCAATAAAATTTGTAATATAAAATGCCATTTAATAATTAATTAATGTTCAACTTAGTTATAACAACTTCATATTTAATACCAGCCACTAGTATTTACTTTTTAATTTAAAACTCCAATATAATATGAGAGTATCCTTATTTTGTCTGTATGTAATGAACAACAATAACAGACCATAAATGAGTGAGTAATTAATTACAATAAATAGTTGAAGAATAACCTATAAGAAATGATAAGTTTATCAAAAAGAGTACATTAAAAAAGTATACTTTTGAATTTTTTTTGATATAATTTGGGTAGTTAAATGAAAATTTAAATTATCAGACATCAAAATGGATAAAATCTAAAAGTAGTGTTTATATAATAAGCCTCATATAAAAAAAGGATAAAAAATCTACTATGTAACTAAATTATTAAATATTAAGGTATTATTAAAATTATTGAAAAACTTATTTTACAGTTATAATGAAATCTAAATGTGAAAATAATGGTGGGATAATAGTAAGACTATGTGGAAACACTTTAATTTATACATACTTTCAACTATGTTCAGATAAAAAAATTGTTAAAATTGTATAATAACATCTAGTTAATAGTGATGCAATTTTATTTAGATCAAGAATAAATTTTTCTGAGGAAAAACTAATTAAATTGAGATATGGCCATCTCCTTTCAAGAGATAGAATAATAATAAAAATTTAAAAAATTATAATAAGTATTCTTAATCACCTTTTTTGAAAAGTCTCTAGTAAAATTCATTATAATATATCATTCATTGATTACATTATATGGAGTTTCATCTTGAAGTAGTGATGTGCAGCTTTGAACTTATGTTATGAAAAACAAAAAAGTTAAAAAATATATAGTTACACTAATGAAAAAGCCAAAAATAAAAATACTATTATAAATTAAAAAAATAAAACTACATAAATTTTATTCTGCTCTAATGATGGAAGGGTACTATGTATGAATTTCCACATGTTAAATCCAAACCTGCTTTAAGGCTAGTTTACAGGTAGAGCTATTAAGTTTCCTTAAATTCTAAAAATAACTTATGCATTTTACTAATTATTTTTTTCTTGTTTTCTTTCCAAAGTTGTTAGAGTTGCTTAATTAATACTGTTATCTTGATTGTAAGATATATAATTTTTTTTGAATACATGATTTATTGTTTCAAAAATTATATTAAAAATTTAAATCATTTATTTCATTTTCTAAAGCTTCATTGTCAAGGACACAACTCCATTTTCTATTACTTAACAAATATATAAAATGTGATAGTAAAATTTGAGGAATTTTCTTTTTAAGAGGGTCAAACTATATTGTGAAGATTTTTATCTAGAAATTCTTGTACACTAAAACCAAATAATTTTCTCCCTTAAGTAAGCCATTTCAAAAATATGAGAATATAAACAAGAATATTAACTTATCTTATTTTAATTTTCTTTACTGAAAGTTTTAGTTCAATCCCTTTTTTATATGACATTAGTATAAAAACATGGTTAAATGCTACTATATAATTAATTTTTATTATATATATATATATATATATATATATATATATGAAATATTTAGAAGGTCATCCTTTTTTATTTACTTGAATAAATGGCTCAATTATAATACCCAACACTTATTAATGTTTCCCAAACTCAATAACAAATTTCTCATATGAAATATTAGCTTCTAATATAAGAAGTTTATCTATAGATGATATTCAACATGTGATTTTACTTTTTAGATTCAGCTAAAATTAAACAAAAGGAGAAATCATGCATATGTGTATAAATGGTAACCATATGTTACTTAGAGGATTGTGAAATTCACTCATCAGAATGGTTTAAGTATTAAAATAAATTGAGGTCATTATTTTCTAGTATTTGAAACTAATTAGGAAATTATTCTAAAAATATATTTTAATGTGTATCATGTTTAAAAAGTTGAAAATATGATTTTTGAAAATTGTGAGTTTCTTATGAGATACCAAGCTTTAGTTTACATTGTTTCAAGTAGAATAGAATTTTAGTATTAGAAATTGAAAGCAATGTACCATTATCAGATTTTAACTTTGTTCTACTTATAGAATGATTACATAACATTAAACATTATTTAAATCAAAAAGGTTTAAAAGATATTTAGAATTTTACCAAATTTCACCATTTATTAATCTTTGATTTGAAAACAAACTATGATGTACACTCACTAGAAATAAGCAATCCCAATTTTAACATAATTTATCAATCCAAAAATAATGAGTCAATTAACATGAAAATATATATTATTTCAAAACCAATTCTCTAGATTTAAAATATGATGCTTTAATGAAAAATTATTACAAAACTTTAATGCAATGAAGTCTCTTAAAAAATTCAAAAATAGAATATCAAAACAAGTAATTTCTGCAAAAAAAACTACTAACTATTGTAGATAAAGCATAAAAATAAGTCATATTTTTTAAAAAAATGATCTAACAATATTTATTTTTGTTAAAAAAATCAAAACATTGTTAAGTTTGCTTGTTATTATAATGTTAAAATCCACTAAACATTATCTAAAGGTGGTAAAATATGTTAAAAATAAGTTGAATTTTATGAGATAAAAATCAACAATTTTGTATCATTTCCTGTTGTGCTATGACTTTATTCCACCCTTTTTATCTGATTCTTCCAGTATTACTTTGCTATGATCACTAGTTTTCAAGTTAAAATTTACAAATGTTCATTATACTTGATAATATGAAAAATAACTCAAACTTTTATAACTACAAAATAAGATTTTGTAACTCCTTCTTTCAATCAATATTTTAGTTTATTTGAGTAATGATTTTAAGAATAACAAAAAATTTGAAATTCACAAGGAATTATTTCCAGAGACTATAATTATTTACTTGTGTAATGCATGAGCTACTTATCAATGATGTAAAACATCAGAAAAGTAAGTTATAGTTATAAATCTACAGATTATATTGTTTCTGGTATATATATCTTTAATAAATCTTTTAAACTTATCTTAGCCTACATACCACACAATAGAAAATCATTATATTAAAAAAGGAAAAAATTCTATGATAATATCATAAAGAATGATAACCATGGATTAATATTCCATAAAAATGGTTAATAATATTTTAAGAGAACCTAAATCAGTATTCTTTCATCAAAATATATCCTTTTTGTCTTTGTAATTTATTCCAAACAAATTTTTTGAAAGTTGAATCTATATATCTAATGCCAAAACCACTATTAAGTTCCCTCTTAGACTTTTTAAGAAATTATATATATATATATATATATATATATGTATATATATATATTATTTATCAAAAATTGAAATAAAGAATAAAAAAATAATTTTATTTACCTTTAATTATTTAAATATAGAGTATTTTCAGAATGCATTGTGGTTACTTGTGAAGGTTAGAAGATTTGAAGTTGGATTTATGAGTTTTTAGAAGGGCAAATATTGTAAAATTCTTTCATAAATATTTATTTCATAGTTTTAAATGTTGAAATCTACAAACTAATGGGATTTAAAATTATATTGAGATTTAAAATCTGTTTTCTACTCAAGTAAAATAAAATAAAATGATGATATCAAAATTGAAATTAAGTTTAAACTTTTGATATGCTCTATCTTCAATTTTATTGATAGTGCATCAAAAATTTAATAATATTTTTTTCCTTCATCACTTTTTACATAAAAGATAGTTTTATCATTTTATGAATTAAAGATTGCTTATATAAATTTAACATCTATGTCAACTGTCTATGACTATTCATCTATATAATAAATTTTTTAGAAGAAAAAATAACATCAGTATATACTGACTTTGAAATTATTCAATTTAAAATAGTTTACAGGTAGATAATGAAGGGTGATTTCATTTTTGAATATGAATTATAGAAGTCTTATTTTGTCAATTTTAATTCTTTTTGAGCTCAAATGTATCCACCGCAACTTATGTAAGAATAAAAATTATTCTCATTGAAATTTACATGAGAAAGTATGCCTATTATTCAAAATCAAACTTGCTCTAATGGTGTTTTTCAATCATTATTTCCATTCATAACAATAAAAAACATTTCAATTTGCTGATGTTTTAGTTTTTGATATCCCCAAGTTTATATCTCAGGTGTACTATTCACAAAATTATTAAAAATATAATTTTCGAAATACATGATAAACTTGAAAGTGAGGGGGCATTAAATTTTTAAAAATGAATTCTAAATTCAGGATGGATAGTATTTTTTCTATTTTCACAAATGAACAATTTTTTGTTTCAATTAATCCAGAAAGAAAATTTTGTTGTAAGCATATTATATTATATTTATTATGATTTTAAATACTATATTTTCAAGATTTGTGTTTAATATTTCCTGTGAAATTTAATGTTAATGTGAATTTAAAGTAAGCTTGAAGAAATTTAATCAATAGGCATATTGGATATTTAAAATAATATTTTGCTCCAATCTTGAATCATCCTGGGCTAAAAAATATCCCAAATAAGGTTTTTGTGGTTCAATTTGGATTTAAGTAGGATTAAGTGAGGTTTAATAAAGGACAGATAAAAGGCTAAATTCATTACTAGTGACTTTTTTCTCAAAATAGTTATAAAATATGTATCATTCTGGAATCAAGCTTCAATAAAGTTGAATTGAAACAGAGATAATTTCTAGCAGCACAACACCATATTTACAATGGTGTAAAATACCTCAAATATTACTCATAATATAGGAAGGCAAGGAATCTACAAAATTCACATTTCAAACGAGGATTTATATTTTGAATTTGAAATTGAGAAATGGAATATTATTTTCCAATTTAAATATCTATTAGTCATTTTACCAAAAGTTTTCAGTAATCAGATTGAATTTTGATGGTATTTTGTTGTAGATTAATCATTTTGATGAGACATTTACTCAAAATTACTGGTTTTGTTTCTAATATTCCATGTGAAATTCATTACGAATCTTTTTGAAAGTGAATAGTTGACATATTGGATATGCAAAAGCTTATGTTAGATCAAAGTGAGATCAAAGGGAGTTCAACTGATGATCAAATTAGGATTTTACAAGATCAAACGGTGATCAATGTAGGTTCATCTTGAGCTCAATTTGTGACAAATCTCTGACTAAATGTAAGGCCAAACAATTTCCTACATGGTGATGATGTGTGCATAATTCAAGCATAGATTTGTTGCTCAACGGAGTTCAAGCAAGGGGTATTGCTAGCAATACCCCCCCATTTTTTCTGTGGTGACATAATTATGAAGTGTTTTGTAAAATATTTTTTATAATAAGTGAAATGCTAATATTAATATGTTTGGTTGTTATTTACTATGTACTTGTTAATTAGTTTTCTATATGGTTTTTAATACTCTTATTCCTCTCTGCACACTTGAAGTCCCCATCCCAGCTATGCAAGTTCCAGTCACATTTGCTAATTCCTCCCCCAGACGTCTCCTGGAGCATGTCTAGAGGTCTAGAATCAGTATAAAACTAAAAATGGCTCTTAAAATCTGAAAAATTGGGGATGATTTCTCTACATCTGAAACTCATATCACTTAATTTTGGTAGCCTATGCATTCTTATTCAGTGAGTTAAAAATCAAAAAATTAAGTGAAATAGCAAAATGTTCAAATATCCTAAAAATTAATTAAAAATTAGATAAAAAATTCAGAAACATCTAGAAAAATTCCAGATGATACAAAGAGCCCAGTTCTTTATTTTATATAAATTTTGAGTTTGTTAAATATATATTGGACTTTTAAAATATTGATTTTATGCTGCACTCTTCAGAGTAATAATTCTTCAATTTTTACCCACACAATTTTTAGCATAATAAATTTAAATAAACTGTAAAATATCCATTCACCACTATTAAATGATTGTCCAAAAATGTTTTCTATACCATTTTAAGAGCCATACCAAACTTTGGAATACCACAGGATCAGCTGGACAAAGCCCAAACCACAAATTTTATTTTATACTAAATCATACTGATTCCTGATTCCACTTTGAATCCTATGCAGAGCATGGTCCATGTACACTTGTGATATGATAAAAACAATAGGTGTTTCAAACGACTCTTAAAATAAATTATTTACTGATCTTACTTAAAACTTTAATTTAACAATGATTCACAATTCTTAAAAACTTATTATAAACTTGATATAAGATATATAATAAGCCAGGTGGACCTATCAGTAATACTGATTTGACAATAAATCTCATATTCTGACTTTACATTGACTCCCATGCAGAGAATGGGTCATATCTGCTTGTACACAATTTTTAGGTACTTAGGCTATGTCCACAATACTTGCTGCAAAAAAAGTAGCAATTTTTTTGAAAAACCATCAAGATTTTGTGACATGTCTGTAAGTAAAGTCTATTAGATCACACTCACCTGTACCACAGTAACCATAAAGCCATGTACATACAGAAAAACCTGAAATTCTTGCTGTTTTCTTGTCTAAAATACCCTACCAAAAACATGAGTTTAAGTTGTTTTTGGAAGGGAATCAGTGGCAAGTGTTGTAACCTACTCAACTATGCTGCAGTACACAAAACCTAACACCAGCATGTATATAATATAGCTAGATGAATAACATAATGAATAATTGATATATTGATTAAACCATTGAGACCTCATCACAATAGGTATTGGGCCTATAAGCCTGAAATTGCCAAGCCTACCTATATATCAGTATAATTTCTTTATCAATCTGTTTTTTCTTTTTCTCCTCTAAAAAATTGTAGAAGTAGAGGAGCCAACTAACTACAGTGTAGTAAACCAAAATCTCAGTTTTTTTTCCATTACCAATCTCTACCTTTTATCTTTGGTTATCTCCCATTTTTCCATTTTTTCTCTCATTAAATCTCCTTTTTTTCCTTAGTCTCTCTTTCATTCTCTGCAATTAGATTTCCATTTTTTTCTCTTTCTCCTTCCTTTTCTTTCACCTTTTCTTTTTTGCTTTCAGTGATTAGGTCAGTCTCTTGGCCAGATTCTGAACTGTGAATGCGGATGTGTGTTTACCCCAAAAACTTTATTCTTTCTCCTTTTTTAATTTTTTTTCTTTCATTATTTCCAGTTTTCTTTTTTTCATATCATTATCTTTTATTTTTTCCCTTCCTTTTTTTCTCAAGTCTTTTGTTTTTCTAACTTCACCTCATAGACTCAAAAAATTAATAAATAATATGTATTCCCAATAATTTCAACCTCAAACATTCCTGCCATACGCACCCCACAATCCTTGACACCAGCCCAAAACACAAGAAATGGCCCTCCTCACTTACTTCAAATGACAAGAACCCAAGACAACAACTCAACCCAACAACCTCCAATGAACCTATCCACTGCTTAAGGTTATCATAACCTAATTGAGTGAGTGTCAAGTGATCAAATGAGACACTTAAACCAAGAGATGTTGAATGTTAAATCCAAGCTACATGCATGGACAAACAAGTTAAAAACAGATGGGTAAAACTTCAAGTCCTGGTAAAAGGATTTACAGGAATTTCTTGAAAAAACCATTGATTTCCAGAACTACTTAAAACTTCCAGAAAAAAATGTGACTATAACCAGAGACAAGATAACAAGAATGGTCCTACTCAACTTGGTTACACCAGAAATAAAAACTCAAGTATTTGACATCTGTCCAGCCAGAAAAGTGTTTGCCCAACTCAAAAGCATGTACAACATTGCTTCAAAAGAATTGCAACTGAACTGCTTCAACAATCTATGTAACTTATGGTTCAACAAATTGAGAAACCCAACTGTCCTCATCAACAAATATAAGGACATTGTCTCATGCCTCAAAGAACAGGGTAAAGAGATGAACAAGGACACATTTTATGGCCTATTCCTCCAGAAAACCTTCAGAGACCACTCCACACTCTACAAGAAGGTGATTAAAGAGACCAAATAAAATATACAGGTCACAGCTGAATTTCCAACTCTCATTGAAATTCAACATACTTCTTCCATCACCTGGGACAAATTGAACATTACCACAAAACTCATACCAAGTACTGGTGATGAAAGCGTCAACAATGCTACAGCTTAACTTACAAATGTTCATATTGTCAACAGCCAATCATCCAGAAGTATCATTCCAAGTCAAGCACTAGCTGTCAGAACACAATTGTTCTGGAATTGCAACTCACCCAACCAACTTCAAGAAAACTTTTGCACAGCTCCTTCATTCATCCAACAAATATTAAGCCAGAAGCCAATTGCAAATCAAACCTATCAAGAATTTTTCCCTATTCTATCCCCTTTCTCAATGAAAGCCATATATAAAAACCTCAGTACCAGCCTCCACAAAAACTGTACAGAAAAGTTGATAGTTACCGACCTACATACCCATCCAAATTCTATTTTCCAATCTCAGCCCCTCCTAAAGATTCACAACCAAAGCAAAAATTGTAGAGATAAAATAAAAACAGCCAATGGCATCTACTGTAATCCTGGAACACCTCCCCAGCCAAGAAGAAGACACCTCCATTCAGCCAATCTTAGATAAAGGTGCCACTCATCACTTTACAGGTGACAAGGATTTGTTAGTCAATTTCTCTCCCATACACCCTCCAGTCCCATTACAAGTTGCAAATGCCACAACACCTACTTTCATTACAGTGATGGGGACTCTATACTTTTCCTGGAAGAATGGGGTGACTATCAGTATTATTCCAGAATATTATTGCAACAAAGCACATGGTACTTTAATCTCACCTACAACTTTGATTTGGAGTGTTATACAAATTCTAGTATTGGGCTCAGCTTTTGTACTTAAAAAATAAAATGTAGAATACTTTTATTGCAAGTTAATAGACAGATGATGGTTGTGGCCACAACCACCACAAGGAAATTCACTCAAAACAAAGAAAGAAGCAACAAAAAAACTTTTTTAAAAAAACACAAACAAAATACAAAAACTCCCTATTACAAGCAACCCCCACAAAGTTATCTCTATACCTTTGAGCCTTTCATTAGACAGTACAAAAACCCAAAGTCCCATGTGAGTTTCCAATGAAGAAATACTTTACATGTGGCATTGCAAGTTTGGGAATGCCAGCCTACAACAGCTCAGACAAATGATTACCAACAAATTGTCTTTGGTATCCCTGGCAAGCTGCCACCTGGGAAAGTTATCTGTGAAGAATGTAAAATTTGAAAAAGTAAGCATTTCTTTCTTCTAGATTCTACTGGGAGAAACCCTTCAAAACTTGAGATTCTAACAGTGGACTTAATAGGACCTATTAAAGGAACCACCTTTCAAAATGTGTTATATGCTCTGAAAATCAAAGACATTGCCACTGCCTAAGGAGAATACCATATCCTGATAAATAAACCAGAAGCAGCTGATACAGTAGTGAAATGTATCACACAATTAGAAGGCCAAATTGGAAAACAAGTCAAAGTTTTATGATCTGAAAATGGTGGCAAATTTAACAACAAAAAGTTGGATAATTATTTCAATAACAAAGGCATAGTACACAAGCTGACACAACTATACTTTCATGTACAAAATAGAAGAGTCAAGTGCTACAACCAAACTGTAGAAGAAATGGGCAGAACAATCCTGTATTACAGCCACCTTCCAAAGTTCTTCTGGGGACTTGCCTACCAGTGGGAATCCTTCCTCTTGAATAGATTACCTAATTACAACACCAGAGACATGAACCCTTTTGAGGCAATGTTTTACCTAAAATCTCAGCTAGTCATCCTACACAAATTTGGTGAAACGGTGTTTGTTCACATTCCAAAAGAGAAATGCATCAATCTTGAAACACGTGCTACCAAATGCGTTGTTGTAGGCTACTCACAAAGATCAAAGGGATGGCTTTTCTAGGTACCAGAAAAGGAGAAACTAATTTCATCTTCTTTGGCTGAATTCTGAAAACCTCCATCTAGAAATCCAAACAAAATTTCAGTATCCCATCTACTGAATGTACACAATCCAATTGACAAACATAAATCTCTCACCCGAAGTGACTTCTCAGCTGAACAACAGTTTGATGAACAAGAAAAACTAAGTGAACTAATCCTAAACAACTCAAATCACTGTGTGTTAATCACCCCAAAGTCTTACAAAGATGCCCTTGAATCCTAACATTCACAGAAGTGGCTTCAAGCATTTAAATTAGAAATGGAGGATCTCACCAGAATGAATGTATGGGAAAGATGCAAACCACCATATAATACCCAAATTCTCAATTCTAAATGGGTTTTTGCAAAAAAAAACCCTTCAAATGAATTTATTAAATATAAGGCTAGATATGTGGCAAAAGGCTTCAATCAAGTACAGGGTATTGAATTCATTGACACTTTTGCTTCAACAGCAAATTTTATGTCACAGCACCTTATACTGTCTATTGCTGCTATTAATAGTTTTCCAGTTCATACATTTGATGTAACAGCCACATACCTGCTCCCACCCATTGAAGAGGAACTTTGGGTAAAAGATCCCCCAGGTTTTTAACAACATGAAAACTGCATGTGGAAACTTAAGAACATACTCTATGGAATGTGCCAGGCCATCAGATGCTGGTGGAAACACCTTAGTGACACACTCAGATCAGATGGCTATAGTTTCTCCAACTATGAAAACAGCATGTACCACCTAATAACCAGCTCAGACAATAAGAACTTGATCTGTATTCATGCTTACAATGGCCTCATGACATTAGACTCCATAGAAACACTAAAAAAACTAGAAAATAGCTTAAATAAGTCATTGATCATAAAATGGGAAGACAGCCTAGATTCAATAGTAGGAATAACAATTAAAAAAGTTGAGAATGGCTTCAAATTAAATCAGTCTCACCTAATCAATAAAGTTCTCAAATTGCACCTAAAACAAATATCCATAAAAACTACACCATTGCCTTAAAACAAATCATTACCATCTGCACCAGATGAAGCACAGCCTATAAAACCTAAGGAATACCTCTCAAAAATTGGCTACCTAGCTACATCATGACTGGTACATGCCCTGGTATAGCTTTCTCAATTAAACTGTTATCAAGATTTTCTAAATGCCCTCAAAAGGATCATTGGGACACACTGAATCACCTATTGAGATATTTGAACCACCCAATTGAATGGAACCTGGAAATATTCCAAATAAAGTCAGTTTTGAATATAGACTTTTATTCCAATTCAAATTGGAGAAGGGAAGCTGGACCTTTGAAAAGTGGAAAAATAATTCTTTTAAACAAATCACCCCTGTATTTGAGTTCAAAGCGCATGTCCTGTGTAGAAGCCTCAAAAAGTTATGCGAGACTGATGGAAGTGGGATAAGCAACCAGAAACAGCATGTAGATTAAACACCTTTTGAATGAACTGATGATTAACTCTCCCATATATCTAAAATGTGACAACCAATTTACAGTAAAAGTGGCATCTGAAAAATCTTACAACAAATTAAATAGACACATTGAGCAAGAATTTCTTTATTTAAATAAAAAATTATACAAGAAAAATTCTGAAATAGAATGGCTTGGAATTGAGGAACAGGTTGCAGATGTGATGACTAAAAGCTTAGGTAATATTTTACATGGTATAGCATGTGGTAATTTGGGTGTTAGATAATAATATTTTACTTGTTAATTATTTTTTCCCATTTTTTTATTTTTCTTTTCATTTATTTTTCCTTTTTTTCCTACACCTCATTTCAGCATGTACTGCAACTAGTTGAGAGGGCGGGTGTTGTAACCTACTCACATATGCCGCAGTACACAAACCCTAACACCAGCATGTATATAATCTAACTAGACTGATAAAATAATGAATGATTGATATATTGATCCAACCATTGAGAACCCATCACAATAGCAAAAACACTGCAAGCCTTTTGAGTTTAGCTGCATAAAATGATTGCATATGGTATTATGATGACTATTGAAATATGCAGCTAAACCGGAAAAGCTTGAGGAGCTCTTTCCACTATTCCCTGCCAAACACAGCCTAAACTCATGTTTTTGGAAGGTGATTGGAGACAAGAAACCCACAAGCTTTTCAGGTTTTTCTGTAATAAAATCATATTCCACTATAAGCCAAGCTCCAGTCCCCAATATAAGGCATTTACATAATCACACTGTGGCAGTCAAAAGTTTAGTATGGCACTTAAGGTTATATCAATGAATTTTTAAGGAATTATTTTTGATATTGGAAAGGCCAATCTAATTTTAAAATGGTTATATTAAATAAATCAAATATTAAAAGTTGTTAAAAAGGGCAAATTTTACAGGTCAAGATTTAACAAAAAATTATCGGGAAGGAAATGAAAGTATACATTTAAAATAGAAAGGAAATTAAATTCAGGAGTCTCAAGAACTTTGGGAATTTTTTCAGAATTTTTAATAATTTTATAAAGTATATTTGATTATTTTTAATTTTTCATAATTTGCTTAACTTTGATATATTTTTACTCTGTGAATAGGGCTGTTTAGGCTACAAAAATTAGAATTGAATATAAAGGAAAAGTATCTCTATCATTGGTAATTTTTCTAGATTTTTTATTAATATTTTTAAGGTTTTTATTGAGTCTGGAAGTCTGTAGGGGCTCCAGAATACTCTGGACAAGCTCCATACAAACTCTGGAGATCTCCAGATGAGCTCTGGAACTCTGCAGTTAGGAAACATAGGGCACATGACATACTATGCATATAAAACCTGTAGACTCAAAATTATCTAGTCATCTAACAACTTGTATCTCAACAATCATCAGTGAATAATAACAGCAAATAACAACCAACCACATCAACACATATATAACAATCATTTATTATCATAGCAAATTATAAATTTGAAATACCCTTATATATATATAAATTTTTTCATAACATTTTATTAAATTCACTCTTAATCATTAATATTAACTTATAGGGTACCATTATAAAGTTCTCATCACCGGGGATCAGATTTTAAATACTAAATCTTATAAAAATAAAAGCTTCATAAAAATATATTATTCAATCATTTATATGACTTTCCTAAATACAGCTTCACTGTTGTGTTTTTCAACCTCATTAAAAAGAACACAGATTCTACATCTCAACAATGTTAATAAAAAATAGTTTATTGGTAATTTCTTATCAAGTAGATGTTATAGCTTAGATAATTTTGAACTCTTTATATTACTTAAAGGGACAGAGTTTTATTCGGTTTATCTAACTCCCAAGGATTCTGCTTACAGAAAGGCAACTTTAAGAGTCTTTCTAAACTGGTGGTTCCAAACTTAGGGTTGAAATTCTCTAGCTTTTAACTGATCTTACTTGGTATCTGGAGTTTCTTATCCTTAAAGAGGCATATTTAACAAATTATATTATTTTTACAGTTTAATCTTATGATTTAGGGATTTCTTCTGCTATTGGATCAGGTGTTTTGGCTACTGGGGTACCTATTAGGTCATCAGTATGGATTGTATCTTGAAATGGGCCCAAGTTTTCTGGTGAGAATTTTGAGGGAATTTGATGTAGGTATGAAGCTGCTTCTAAATTGGATGGAGCTTTACCTTTGGATATGGTGAAGCAGATTAGGTTTTTCATGGGAGACAGAGAGAGGGAAGAAGAGGTTATTGCTATGGATGGCTACAAAACTCAGAATTGGGAGAAGCTGAAGATGGAAATGGAAAAAATATGGCCAAAGGTTTATTCAATGGTGGATCTTAAGGATATTTCTAGGAGATAAGAATCTAAAGGTTGTGTCAACTCTCTTGGTCAGTATCATCAGTTTATAGTTGAATTTCAGGTGGTTGTATATTATTTGTTGTGGTATGAAATTTTATAGCATGATAATGTATCAAAGTATGTTTTTTGGGATGCTATGGGGGAAAAGTTTAAGAAAGACTTTTTGATGGTGCTTATTAGTGCTAATTTGATGAAGAATCTCACATATGGAGAAACTAATATTTCTGGTATGGAGGTGCTAAAGAAGGTTATTTTGGAACATCTGGATACTCATTATTCTGTTGATTTGGACTCTGGAGAAGACACTTTGGTCACTCAAGAGGTAGAAGAGGATGGTATAGAAGATTTATTTACTGTTTAAATTTTGGATTCAGCTATTCCTAAAGATTTTTGTCAACCTGAAGATAAAGTTTTGGAAGATGAATTTGTTGGGGAATTAGTGGTTACTGAAGATGATGAAGTTATTATCAATGATGAAGAATATTTATATTTTATGAATGATTTTGGGATGGTTGATTTAGAGTTGGATACTGAGTATTATTTTTCTCAGGTTTTTAATTTAAAACCAGCAACTTTCTGCAATGAAAATCTGAATATGGCTTATGGATCTAGAATAGTGAAAGAAGTAGGCAATGGAGCTAGGTGTATGGCTAATGGATCTGGAATAGTAAAAGGAGCTGGTAGTGGAGCTAGAGTTATTGAAGATGAAGATGTTTGTCAGCCTAAATATCCTTAGGACTGAGTATTTCTTATGCTTAAAATAAGATAACCTTAACTAGATTAAGCTTATATCTTAAAAATAAGGTTAAAATAATAATATATATTATTTTATTATATATCACTACGCAATATAGGGGGTGGACTTGCTAGCAAGTCCTCAACCTGAACTCAGATGGAACTCAGATGGAACTCAGACTGAACTCAGACTGAACCCATACTGAACTCTACTTGAACACCCACCTAAAACTGTTCTGCTGAGTGGTGTTCATCCGTGATTGTATGGTTCCTTTATCAATAGCTCAATGTGTGTTCAATCTATGGTGAGTTTGGGTCCAAGGTTGCGGACTTGCTAGCAAGTCCGCCCCCCATATTGTGTGGTGTATATATATAATTATTATTCTATTATATAATTTATAATAGTTTAAATAGCTTATCCATGGCCTAATAATACTTATTAAGGTGTTAATGGAGTCATAATATACTTATCTTAAGTGATATGAAGTAATTATTGACATACATAAGCTTATATGTATACATAAATCTCATATTCAGTGAAATATGCAGTATATTATGTATATTTAGGTATATAAGTGGGTTTTAGCCCCTTAATAGCCTATAACCTTTGTTTTTCTGCTTATTTTAGGTCATATGGACGAAATCAGTGGACTCACAACGCCTACAGAAGCATAGACACCTATATCAGGCGCATACACCCAGTTTGGACAACTAAAATTACTTCCTTGGATGGTTATTCACGGATTTATGGGTTGGAAAGATGTTTTTGGGTTAATTTGGATGCTTGGGGATGTTATTGGGGGCTTGTACATTTTATTTGTTTCCTTTATATGCTTTTAGTTTCATTAAATCTCTTTTTGATCATTTATTTTACCTGTTTCTTTATGGTATCCGCTTTTATCTGGGTTTTCTATTTATGGTATGACTCTGTGTTATTATTAATAGTGATGGAGGGTCCTTACTGGAGGTCTGGGTGTTGAAACTGCTTGAAGTGGACGCCATGGGGAAGTGATGGGCCCTCACAGTGCTGTAATTGCCGGGGATAGCAGTGACATCATCTGGATTGAAGGTCTGTTCACTCCAGTGGATTTGGGTATAAGTAAGGAGGGATTTTGACGGTTTATTATCATCATTCAATTAATACACTTCAAAAAAACACTACAATACAATTATTAGCATTCAGAAATATATTATAAAGCCCTTATAAATTGATATTATCTTTATAAAAGCTATAACTATATTTTATTCTTCTATTTTCCACCACTAGCACGCATTTAAATCCAAGTATTGTGAGTTTTATTTGAGTATAACTATTCTATTAGTCTTCCCCTGAGGTTTAATCACTAAATCATTTATTAATAAGTAGTAGGACCATAAAATAACACTATTATATCATACTTACATACTAGACTATACTGACAATGTTATAATGGGGGTGAAGATCGAAACATGGGTCCTCAAGAGGTGCCCAGGGCCAAGGTGGTTATAAATAAAGTTCAGTATGAAAAGCAAGTACTGGCTGGTCAAGAGGATAGGGTGGATAACGTTTTTACTGCCTTAATTAAGAATGCAGAGGCTTTGATTAATGGAGTGAATAACTTGGTATCACCTAAAATTTGGGAAAACCCATGTTTATCTTTTTGTTCTTTGGTGGGAAAATTTTGGTGGTTTTTTTTTAGGAATTTTTGAATAGGTGGAAATGCCCTTAGGGAAAATTAATGTGTTTCTACCAAGGCATATCAAGAATATGATTCCTCTCAAATGAGGATAAACTACCTTAAAATTGGCTTAATTTTCTTTATCAGTTATTTGGATTATTTTTGAATCTATATTCCCTTCAAGAATTAATGAAGACCCTCATTTTTTGGGGTAGTAAGTACTGATTGCTCTAATGTTGAAATCTCTCCTCAAGAATAAAAATCATGGATTGTGATAGGTCAGCTCACTTGGAGATAATTCAAGTGGATTCTCAATTATTTTCTGTTCATATTTAATTGGAATGTCATTATGTGTTGTATTTTTCTATATTTTTATTATCTTTATCAAACTATTCTATAAAATTTAAAAATGGTTCAGAGGGAAAGATGGGATATATTATGTTGGATAAAAATTGGAAGGGGAATTTGGTTAAGTATGGTGATATTAGTGAGGGATTATTTTATGGCTTCCAAATGAGGATAAAATGCATAATAAGGGCGTCAAGCATGAGGATAAACTGCAATTATCACATCAAAATTGTCAGCCAGGCTACTAGACTTACCCAGTGAAATAATTAATTATTTACTGGATGAAGCCGCACCTTATCATTTTTAATTATTATTTAAATATAATTTAGTTACATTAAAATTAGTTATAATAAATTAACTAATTACAGAATGTTAAAATTAAGTAATTAATTAATTAAATAAATAATTAAAATTAAAATTATAATTTTGTCCCTTATATTTTTCTCTAACACCGTGCTCATTTGACAGGTTGGGAAAAAATAAAATTTTATATTAAAAAAATAAATACAAAGATAAAATAAGATTTAAATATTCAAATAATATTAAATATATACAAAAAAATCAAATTTCTTATTTAGGATTGACTTTTACAGTAAATATTAAAAATATTGATGTATTTCTGACATACTCTGTAAATACATCTCTTTGACGCCTTCTTTTTAGAATAACTTTATTATTTGAAATACTCTTTCTGGAATGTTCTTTTCTCTCTCTTTTCTTACTGTTTTTAGAATTTGATTGCCGTGCTTTGTCTCTCCTTTGCCTATAAAAGGCCTCTCTTTTTGTTGTCTTTTATTCATTCTTTTTTACCAACTCATTTATTACTACAACTACAACAGTTAAAACTTATTTATTATATTTTATATCCTTAGTATTTACACCATACGTAATTCTAATTCTATAACTTATATAAAATATTAAAATCTACCTCTTATTTTGAGTAAATAAATCATACTTGATTGAGAAAATACGTACCTAATTATTGAGAGTCAAATAAAACCTTAAAATCTTCATATAACACCGTACCAAAGCTTCTAGACCAAAAGTGAACCTTGACAATTGGGATCCTTTCCGAAATATCGACGGAGCAATGTTACTTGAGGCGTAATCGAGGGGACCATCGGCGTACAAGTACCTGTAAAGGACGAGTGGAGGCGAGAAAACGACGAACATCATACGTCACGTGATAAAAGTTTTTGCTGCGAACGGGAATCGAACCACACTCCAAAACTTAAGCTCATATACTGACTAAAGATTGTATATATCGTGGTAATTATTGTTATTACTATTTGTGGGTTACTCTTCACTCTTCATTTGCTACGTATTTCCTTTTACTCAGCACTCTGTAAGTGGCATTAATTTGCTCATTTTGCAGGGGGAGGTGTCTGGTAATTTGGAATTTAATTTTATTATTATATTTTTTTTTATTTTTCCTGGTTGACCATAATAGAGCAATAAGTGTTCTTAGTCCCAGAAGTAATAAAATAATTATATTTTAATATTAATTATCATTTTTCAGTTGACAATTGTCCTGATTAATTTGAATTTTAATTGTTCCAGTTGACAAATTGTCCTGACAATAATATTTTTTATTAAATAAAATAATTATTATAATTTTTCAGTTGACATTTGTCCTGATTAATTTAAATTTTTAATTGTTCCAGTTGACAAATTGTCCTGACAATAATATTTTTATTAATAAATAATTCACATTTAATTACTTCAGTTGACTTTGAGTCCTGGTAATCCAATAAATCTTTTTAATTAATAAAACTCATATTTAATTACTTCAGTTGACATTAAGTCCTGGTAGTTAAGTGATCAGTAATAAAATTTTAAAAACTTCATATTTAATTACTTCAGTTGACATTAAGTCCTGGTAGTTAAGGGGTTCAGTGAAAATAAGATTTTTTTAATTAATAAAGATTCATATTTGATTATTTCAGTTGACAATAAATCCTGGTAATAAATTAGTTGATTTAAATCCTGAAAATAAAAATTAATAGAAATTCTAATTTATTTCTGCAGTTGATTGTATTATCCTAGTTTTAAATTTTTTTTTATTAATTTTATTTAAGTTGATTTTTATCCTAAAAAGATTTTTTTTATTATTTTTATTTTATTTCTGTTAAATAAAAATTAAAAATAAAGACTAATTAATTTTTGTCTCTTTTCTTCATTTCAGTAGAATCTTAAAATGACTGATCAAAGTGGTTTTGCTGCACGTGAAGAAGAACTAGACTTAATTGATTATGATGAGCCTACTTCTGTAAGTTCTCCTTTAACAAGAAGAATTTCTCAACTAATAAATCCTTGCCCCAAACAGGATGTAGAAATGGAAGAAGTAGAAATCCTAGTGGACAATACTCAGGATCAGAAGCCCATGACAAACCCACCAGAAGAGCTTCCAAAAGGCTTCAGGATAAAAAAGATGCCGTTGTCTCAGCAGGTAAAGAATCTGTCTACCCACATAAAGGAGTTAAGGACAGACAGCTTGAGACTAAAGGTAAGGGTAGATGCCTTGGAAGAAAAGGTGAAAAGAACAGATACTTTTCTCCAAGAGAAGAAGAAACCTCTTCCTCCCAGGGATCAACAACAATTGGCTCCCCAATCCCAAGAGATGGTGGAAGTGTCCAAGTGGCAGTGGGACTGGCTCAACACTCAGTGGGACTACTTGGCTCAAAACCAGCATCAGTTACCTCAGGTAGGTCCATCAAGGCCCACCCAGGTCAACCCCACTCCTCCCCACCCTTATCAAGGAGGCAAAAGAAGAAGGAAGCCCAATATGGTGATACCCAGCAAACCCTGGTACGTCTCTCTATTGATTCTCAAGTGCCTTTTCTTGTGGCTGACTCTGTTCCTTCAGGTAAATCTGGAAGGCAGGATGAAACCTTGAGACCTATAGAGGCTGGGAATAGTAGACAGATATCTCATGTATCTAATCCATTACTTTTAATTTCTACCTCAATGATTAATCCTGATATGGCTGTGATTGATGAAACTCTTGACCCTGAGTTCTATGAGAGTCTGGAAAGTTACTCAGTTTCCTTATTGAGAAACACTCCAGATGTAGCAAGAATTAATGATGAGCACTTGAGAGATATTATTGCCAAGCAAAATCATATAATGAACAATATGCAATTGACTCAGAGATATAATAGTTTGTTAACTGATCAGGGTTATCAAGCATTAAAAAGTGAAGCACAGAGAGTCTCTGATGAATTGTCTCATTACAAAGCAACCCATGAAAAGAAAATTGCTTTATGGCAAAATATAAAAAATGATTTGTCTAAACTAAAAGATACTGTATCTGCCTGTTGCCAGGAGGTAGAGATAGATAAGATAAATCTGAAAAGATTCAGTGACCATTTGTCATCTTTTCAACATAAAAATCAATTATCTTTTGCAACTATCAATGAAAGTTTATCTAGTCTTCCAAGAATGAAAACAAGACTAACAACCATTGAAGAAAAATTGAACTCATTGTTAAATGACCAGAAATATTCTGACATTTCTGTGAAGGAACATATAGTGCAGGATGCTCAACCAGTACCTGTGGCTAGTTCATCTAAAATAAAAATTGATCCAGAAATACCTGTTGATAACACTGAGTTTCCATCAAAAACTGATGATGCACCAGGATCTGCAACAGAAGGATTAAACAATGAGATTTCAGCACAATTAGAGAAATTACAGCTGCTTCTTACTCAGAAACAAGCTAGTACTAAGGAGACTCCTTCAAATCAAAAGAATTGGCCAAAACTTGACCAGTAACCAACATTTGATGGTGATTCTTCCTCTGATTGGCAACAATTTATTTGCAGAATTGATAATTTAAAAAATTCTTAAAAACTCCCAGATGAGGAAATTGTGTCCAAGTTAATTTCTTTGTTCACTAATGTTGCCCTGATGTGGTATGAATCTGTTCTCCTGGATGGGAATGACTACTCATGGGAGGATTGGAAGAAATTGATTAAAGCACAATTTGGTGGCTCCAAGTTCAGAATGGCTCAACAAAGGCAGTATGAGGAAACTAGATATAGCTCTTCTACTGATAAACCTATTGATTTTTTAATGAAACTTGTAAAAATCTTAAGGTCAATGGACCCAAATATGGAGTTTGATTTATGGAAGGACAGGATCCTCTATAAATTACCAATGTCTCTGAGAGACTTGATTGTGGCTAGGACTGAGTTCTCCAAAGAACCCTCTTCTTTCATTAATACTTGCAATGAGAAACTTCTAAACAATAAGTATGATGCAAGAAGATTCATTCCTAGGACCCCTTTGGAGAAACCCTCCACTTACCAACAAAAACCTCTTGAAAAGGTTGGTAAACCTTCTGCCCCTGTTGCACCAAAGAAGTATGCAACAAACACTTGCTTCAAGTGCAACAAACCTTGGCAGAAAGGCCATGTTTGTGACAGGAAGATAAATCTTGTAGAACAAACAGAGGAGCATGCTTATGACACAGTGGCACTAGATGATACATCAAGTGATTGTGCCAGCAATATTTCATATGAATCTCAACAAGAAATCTTGATGCTGGAAGAAGATATTCATTATTTAAATACTATTGACATTGATAATAATGATTTATCTACAGTTGAGGATGCTGAGATCATAAAGAACATTGAGGATAACTCAATTGTTATTGCCCCTCTTAAGGCACCAGTCTTGATCAATGGAACCAGCATTGAAGTTGTTCTGGATTCTGGAGCTGGAGGAAGTGTAGTATCTGAAAGAGCACTTTCTTCAGTAGATCAAGACTATAAATCTAAACTGTTGCCTATCATTTCTGAAAATTGGAGAGGGTATGGCTCTGTTTTGTCCCCCATTGGTAAATACAAAGCCACAGTGTTTTTTAAATATAACCATGGTTTTGTAAGAGCTATTTGTGATTTTGTTTTCATGAAAAATGATAACTTGAGCAATTGGTTTATTGTAGGAAATGATATTTTAACCAAGTATGGCATAAAATTGGATCCTTCAAACCAATGTTTCACAATGGGGATGAATGGGAAGAGAAAATTTAAAATTTCCTCCCCTAAAACATTATTAAAACCAGAATTGAACACATGTAATTCTGTGGTTCAATATAAAGGAAGATCTACAAAGGAAATGCATGCCCTTATGTCTGAAATTGACAATGCTTCTTTTGGAGAACAACTTTCTGGTGAGGATAAAGATTCCATCATTAACTTGATAAAATCTTTTCCTATGGCCTTTGCTCATGGGTCACATGAACTGGGATTAGTTAAAGAGGAAATGAAACTTTCATTGTCTTGCCCATTAACTGATATACCACCTAGTTTAAAGAAGAAGCCTTATCCTGCTTCTCCCACAAAGAGAAAAGATATTGAAGATAATATCTCTACCCTTTTAAAAATGAATATTTTTGAAAAGGTAGTTGAAACACCTAAATATTGTGTTATCTCACCTGTCCTAATTTCTTATGAGAAAGATGAAGCCAGGTTATGTGGTGATTATAGAGCACTAAATACTTATACTGTTGATGATATCTATCCTTTACCTAGAATCAGCTCTATACATGCTACTTTACAGGGTGCTAAATATATCAGCTGTTTGGATGGTAACAAGGGATATCACCAGGTACCTGATGAGAAAAATTCTCATAACTTTCTGATGATTGCCACTCATATGGGTATTTATAAGTATATTAGGATGCCATTTGGCCCTAAAAATGCCCCTTCAGTTTTCCAAAAAGTAATGGATAACACATTCCATCAAGAGATAATTGAAGGTTGGCTGATGGTTTATATTGATGATATCATTATATTCTCAAAAACATTTGAGGACTATCTTAAACACCTGTGTAAATTATTCCAGAAAATGGATGAAATAAATATGACACTTGCTTTGAAGAAATGTAAATTTGGTTTCCATTCTTTAAAAGTTCTTGGTCATGTTGTTTCAGGCTTACAGATATGTGTTGACCAGAACAAAGTGGCAGCCATACAACAGGTGAAAGCTCCTACAACAGTTAGAGAGCTCCAAAGTTTTTTGGGAATGTGTGGATACTATAGACAGTATATTAAAAATTACCAGGTCATAGCTTTACCCCTTACCCAATTAACTAGAAAGGATGTTGCTTTTGTCTGGAATAGTGAAAGACAAAGAGCCATTGACACTATGAAACACTGTTTGATGTCAGCACCAATTCTTGCTTTACCTGACTTTGATCAACCATTTGTTTTGTACACTGATGCCAGTTTCATTGGTCTTGGTGCTGCCCTCCATCAAAAACAAGTGATAAATGATAAAGTTTCAGAAGTAGTAATTTGTTATATTTCAAGAACCTTGAGAAATAGTGAATTGAAATATGGTGCTACTCAATTAGAGTGTTTAGCTGTAGTATGGGCTCTAGAAAAGCTTCATTATTACCTAGATGACCAGAAATTTGAACTTGTCACTGACTGCAGTGCAATTTAATCCCTTTTAAACTTGAAAACACCTAATAGACATATGTTTAGATGGCAGCTGGCTGTTCAAGAGTACAGAGGGAGAATGACAATTATTCACAGAGCTGGTATTGGTCACTCAAATGTGGATATGTTATCAAGGTGACCCTTACCAAATGATGACTCTAATCCTGCTTATGATCCTGAGGATGAAATTATCCATATCCATGGGATATATGTGGTTGATATGGAGGAAGAACTATTACAGCTTATTCTGGAATCATATGATAAGGACACTGACTTGAAAAAGTTATGCACCATATTAAATGATCCAAAGAATGCTTCAATACAAGCATTAATTAAAACCCTTCCACTAAAGTACCAAAAAGCTTTGGAAAAAGGAAAATTTTCAATTGATGAAGGATAACTATATTATAGAAGAGAGTTGAGTAATGTTATTGTTATTCCTCCTTCTATGAAAGAAATCATCTTGAAAATTTGTCATGATGACATATTAGATGGACATTTTGATCTTGACAAAACAATGATCAGAATTAAGAACACTGCTTGGTGGGCTAATATGTCTGAGGACACAAAATTATATGTTGAATCCTGTAATTCATGCCAAAAATCAAAAAGATTAACTGGTAAAAGAGCAGGATTAATGCAACATATTGAACCTCCTGATGCTCCATGGCAAATAATAAACATGGATTTTGTAACAGGATTACCTATTTCTGGTAAAGACAGTTATAACTCTTGTTGGGTTATTGTGGACAGATTCACAAAAATGTGTAAATTTATCCCTACCCACAAAGATGTTTCCACTAAAGAATTAGCTTTCTTATGGTGGTCTCATATGTTTAATACTGCTGGTTTTCCTAAAGCCATAATCTCTGAAAAAGACCCTAAATTTACTTCTGAATTTTGGATGTCTCTGATGGATTTTTGTGGTTGTGATCTGAAACTTTCTACTGCCCATCACCCTCAGACTGATGGTTTAGCTGAAAGAATGATTCAGACTTTAGAGGACATGATAAGAAGATATTGTGCATTTGGCCTTGATTATAAAGATAATGACAGATTCACTCATGATTGGGTTACCTTACTTCCTGGGTTAGAATTTGCTTATAATAGCACTGTTCATTCTGTTACTCAAAGAAAGCCTTTTGAGCTCTGGCTGGGATATGTTCCTAATACTCCTGCCCAAATTCTCAATAACAAAATACCTAAATTGGATATACATCCTGGTGTAAAATCTTTTCTTCAAATGCAACAACTATGCAGAAATCATGCTCAAAAATGTATTGAAAAATCATTTGAATATGAGAAGAAAAGATGGGACAAATCCCATAAAGAATACACTTTTAAAAAGGGTGATGAAGTGTTGATTTCTACAGTCCACTTCAACTTACAAGGTAATAACAAATTAAAAGATCCATTTGTTGGTCCTTTTGTTGTCAGAAGAATGATTGGAGATAATGCAGTTGAAGTTATTCTGTATTCCCCATATGACAGAAAACATCCTGTTTTTCCAATATCTCTTTTGAAACCTTACACATCCAATAGTGATTTATTTCCAAGAAGGAGGGGTAGACCAAAGAAAACCCCAAATGAAATCACTGAGACAGCAGAAATTGAAAAAATATTAAATGACAGAATAGTCACTGCTGAGAAAGGTACAGAATACTTATTGAGATTCAAGAATAAATCATCTGAATATGATTCTTGGATACCTGGGAAGGAGATATCTAATCTTCCTACTCTACTAAAAAAGTATAAGAAGAAAAAATCATAGCATTTTTCTTTTATATTTTTTTTTAGAGTAAGGGAGTGTCAGCCAGGCTACTAGACTTACCCAGTGAAATAAGTAATTATTTACTGGATGAAGCCGCACCTTATCATCTTTAATTATTATTTAATTATCATTTAGTTACATTAAAATTAGTTATAAATTAACTAGTTACAGAATGTTAAAATTAAATTAATTAATTAAATAAATAAGTAAAATTAAAATTATTTTGTCCCTTATATTTTTCTCTAACACCGTGCTCAATTGACAGGTTGGGAAAAATAAAACTTTATATTTAAAAAAATAAAATACAAAGATAAAATAAGATTTAAATATTCAAATAATATTAAATATATACAAAAAAATCAAATTTCTTATTTAGGATTGACTTTTACAGTAAATATTAAAAATATTGATGTATTTCTGACATACTCTGTAAATACATCTCTTTGACGCCTTCTTTTTAGAATAACTTTATTATTTGAAATACTCTTTCTGGAATGTTCTTTTCTCTCTCTTTTCTTACTGTTTTTAGAATTTGATTGCCGTGCTTTGTCTCTCCTTTGCCTATAAAAGGCCTCTCTTTTTGTTGTCTTTTATTCATTCTTTTTTACCAACTCATTTATTACTACAACTACAACAGTTAAAACTTATTTATTATATTTTATATCCTTAGTATTTACACCATACGTAATTCTAATTCTATAACTTATATAAAATATTAAAATCTACCTCTTATTTTGAGTAAATAAATCATACTTGATTGAGAAAATACGTACCTAATTATTGAGAGTCAAATAAAACCTTAAAATCTTCATATAACATCGTACCAAAGCTTCTAGACCAAAAGTGAACCTTGACAAAAATCAACAGAAAAATCTTAGTATAATTAATTCACAAAAAATTAATATTTGTGATGCTTCTATTTCTTTCCTCAAGCAAGAGGTTAAACTGCCAACTTTATTTACTGGTCATTTTAGGGTGTAAGATGAAAGGGAAAAAGGTGTTGGAAAATTATATGATAATTTAGACAAAAGAAAAGAGTGTAGTAGGTATAAAAATAAAAATATTGAAAATAAAAATTATGTTTCAACCTACTCTACTTCTTATTCTGGTTCTGAATATGAAGAAAATTTTTATGAAAAATTGTATAATGGCAATACTATAATGGATCAAGTATCTCAATTAAAAGTGGACGTTAGTGCGGTGAAATATAAAAAGGTAGAAAATAAAATTAGGCCAATTAACTAATCTTTTCCAGATGAATTAAATCTGCCTTTGAGAAGACCAATTCTATCAAGAGATCTATATGACTCTACTTTGGTCAAGAACCAGCATAAATTTTCTAAAACTTCTAGGATCACTGAAAAGAGATTGGAGTTTGTTGATTTTGGACCTGAAGGATGACTGTCAGGTGAAGAAAAAAGTTTGTTTTGGATGTAATGGTCAAGAAGGAGAAGGTCAAGGTATTTTTAGAAGAGGAGAGAGGTGTGTTAAAGCATTCTTATGGGGAGCCCTACAAGATTCCAGTTGTTTGACATCAACCATGGCAACAGAAGCCAATTCAAATCCCTTCTTCTTTGAAAGAAGATTATATCAAAGTCATTAGATAAAGAATTTGAACTGGATTATATGAGCAATCTTCATCAAGCTATTCAAGTCCAGTATTCTGTATTAAAAAATCTATTTCCAAGCTTAGGGTAGTTCATTATTTAAGGGAACTAAATAGGGTTACAATAAAAGATGCAGGAATACCACCTCAAGTGGAGGAGTTAGTAGAGATTTTTTCAGGGAGAGTGTGTTATGGTTTAGGAAATATAATGGGGGGATATAATGAAAGAGAGTTTTATCTGGACTCAAGGCCACTTACAACTTTTGATAAACCACTTAATAAATTACAGCTAACAAGATTACCTCAAGGAGAAACAAATTCAGTTTCTGTTTATCAAGCTCAGATGGAATGGATTCTACAAGAAAAAATTCTACAATTTGCTGGTATATTTATTGATGATGGTGGAATAAAACAACCTTCAACAGATTATGGTAAGAAGTATTGAAGGATAATCTAGGAATACAAAAATTGATCTTGGAATATGCTGTAATTCTAGAGTTGATTTTGTTTAGGATAGAAGAGGCTGGTTTAATTAATTCAGGTTCCAAATTTTCTTGCTGTGTGCCAGCTTTGGAAATCATAGGTCATGTAGCATGTAGAGACGGTAGGATTATGTCAAATAAGAAAGTAAATTAAATTCAGTCCTGGCCAAGACCCAAGAATAAGACTGAATTCAGAGGGTTTTTAGGCATATGTGTTTATGTTAGAATGTTTAACAAGGAATTTTCTTCACTGGCTTCTCTTTGAGAAGTTTGACTAGGAAGGATGCTGATTGGGAGTGGGATGAAGAGTGTGAAGAGGCGTTTAATAGGTTAAAAAGAGTAGTTGGGGAAGATATTATCTTAAAAAAGTTAGATTATGGGAAAGATGCAGGCCGGATTTATTTAGAAGGGGATTCAAGTCAAATTTCTTCTGAGGCAGTTCTGTCTCAAATTGATAAATCTGGTTATATTTGACCAGTAGGGTATGAATCTGGGGTTTTTACTGAGGTGAAATAAAAATATTCTTAACTGAAATTAGAACTTTTTGGTGTGGCAAAAATCTTAAAGAAACTTCAAAATATTTTATGGGGACAACACTTTGAATTGCAAGTTGATGCAAAATCATTGATTCAAATAATCACTTCCCCTAGTTTACCAAGTGTGCCCATTACTAGATTGGTAGCTTTTATCAAAAAAATTTCTTTTTATTTAGTTCACAAGCCTGGAAAGACATTTACTATTCCTGATGGCTTATCAAGAAGACCACCTACTAAAGAGGATTCTGACTCAGAGGAATTTGATGAAGATATACCTGTGATTAAAGCCAGAAAAAAAGGTTCTGAAGACTTTCCTTACCTCCCCCATGAGGTTATACTGGAAGTATTAATATCTGTGGATAAAGATGAAGATTACCTCCACCATGAGGATATACTGGAAAATAGTAAAAATTTGGTAAATTATGTGTTTGGGGAGTTTGATGATGGTTTAGATATATTCAGTAAAAAAGAGGTTGGAGATGTTTTGCATATGGATGAGGATGGTGAAATAGTGTTGGATAGTAAAAATTTGGTGAATAGTGTATATTTTGGAGTTTTACAAAATTTGGTTCAACAGAGGTTGGATGTTTATAAAAATTTGGTTCAACAGAGGTTGGATGTTTATAAAAATTTGGTAAAAGGAGGTTGGATGAAGATGAAGATGGTGATGCTGAAAAGGGTAAAAAAGGGAAAGAAGAAAATGTGGTTTCTAAAAGGTTGGAAGCTTCAAAGATAGAGCTTTCAAAAATCTTTTATGAAAAAAGGCAAACTCAAGATTTAAAGTTACTGCCTTATTCATGTGCAGGTGATTTAGGAGATAGGGAAGTTCCCTTTGTAGAAAGACTCTTACAGTTTCTTTTCTGTAAGAAAAACCTTAGGAGTTAGATAAACCAAAGAAAACCCTGTCCCTTTATGTAAAATAAAGAGTTCAAAATTATCTAAGCTAAAACCTCTACTTGATAAGAAATTACCAATAAACTATTTTTTATTAACAGTTTTGTGATGTAGAATCTGTTTTATTTATAAAAAGGTTGAAAAACACAACAGTGAAGTTGTTTTTAGAAAAGTTATATAAATTATTAAATAATATATTTTTATGAAGCTTTTATTTTATCAGATTTAGTTTTTAAAATCAAGTCACTGGTGATGAGAACTTTATGATGGCACTTTATAATTTAATATTTATGATGATGTTTGAATATATTATAATTTTATGTAAAAGTGTTATATTTATAAGGGGATTACAAATTTATAATTTGTTATATAATATTAATGATTGTTGTGGTTGGTTGTTGTTTATATGATGATTTTTAGATCCTCAAATTAACTGATATGATTTCTAATTTTGAGTCTACAGGATTTATATGCATAGTATGTCACATGCCCTTCTTTTCCTAAATGGAGAATCCTGGAGCTCTTCCAGAGATTGTCTGGAGATATCTGGAGTGTGTACAGAGCTGATACGGACTTCAAGACTCAATTAGAACCTTTAAAATACTAATTAAAATTCTAGAAAAATTAAACATGATAGAGCTACTTCTCCTTTATAATACATTCAAATTTTTGTAGTCTGTGCAGTCCTATTCACCTAGTAAAAATTATCAAACTTAATTTAATTATGAAAAATCAAAAATAATTAAAAATAATTGATAAAATTATTAAAAATAGTAGAGAAATAGTAAAAATTCCTGAAAAATTCCCAAAGGTTCTTGAGACTCATGAATTTATTTCCATGCAATTTAAAAGCTATACTTGCAGTTCCTGTCTGATAATTATTTGTTAAATCTTGACTCATAAATTCAACCCTTTTAAACTACTTTCATCACACATTCTTTTAAATGTATACCATTTATCAATTAGATTGGCCTTTCCAATATCAGTAATCATCCACCAAAAATCTATTTTTAATAAACTTAAGTGCCATACTAAACTTTTGACTGCCACATCCTCCCTCCAATGAAGAATGTCCCCATTATTTAAATTTGCATAATTGATTGAACACATATTCATCTTCTCTTTATCCTCTTTAACCATTTGCCTTGACTAGTAATTAAAAATTTCCACTTTTATTTTAAAATCAATATCATCATCAATATGTCATCAAAAGATCTAATTTTCCCATGTGAAATTTGCACCAAATAACAGGTTTCTTGTTTTATTTCTAACCCTGGCCTTCCTGGAAGAACTGCCTGTGATCTTTGAAGGCTTAAGAAAATCAAGTGTAATTGTCCAATTATAGCTTCCAGAATTAGTGTCTATACTGGACCAGCCTCTCTTCCTTATCCTACTGTTTATCAGCCGGATGTCTAGAAGAATGAAGAAAAGAAGAGGGAAAATGGAATGGAGGAAGGGAAATTATGAGATAGTATAATTATATGTAATAAAATATTTGTAGTTTAGGGAAGTAAGATGATGAGATGTTTTGAGAATTGACAAAGTTGTAAGAGTTTACTTAAATTGTAAAATATTATAATTGATTATTAATGTTCAAAGCGGGACAGCTCAATGATAGTATTATAAATCTTAAAGCAACCTATAGTAATTTATGTAGTATTTAAATTAGATATCTTGAACCAATAAAAATAATAAATAAAAGAGATGTGTTTAAAATATGTTAAGTGAGTGTATAGTCAGTGATGATCTACCAGAAAGATTTCTAAAGTCATTATATAGGCAAGGAGGTCTGTCTAGAGCGTTCTAAATGTAATTTACAAAAAAGGTAAAGTGAAAGAAATAATTAAAAGAAATTAATTAAAAAACAATAAAAAATTAAACCCATGATTAAACAAGTATCTTTTCCCATCAGAAATTCTAAAAAAGAATAGAACTAATATAGAAAATAACTACGTGAACATGGAATATGAGAATTATGAGAAAGAACTCTAAATAGGGAATAGAAATAGCTAAAAAAAGTATAATTAAAATAAAAGGAATTATTTTTATGTTTTTAAATAATCTTAAATCAGTATAAGTAAAAGTAATTTAATTATTTTAACTATTCCAAGTAATTTAATGATTAAATTAATTGAAACAATTAATTAATTTAATAAGGAACTTATTTAACATGAGAAATTAAATTTAATCATATTAAATAAAAAACTTTTAATTGAGTTAGTAATTTCAATGATACAATTAAGAGTCAAGGAAGTGCCAAATATTTATAGATATTATTATATGATGAGTTGTACTTAGTTTATATAAATGTTATTATTAAAATGGTATTACAGTGTAAGTTAAATTTACACTTATAATATAATTTTAAATAATTTATTTATACATACAAATTACGCCATGATATTATAGAATATTATATTTGTTTATGTAATACAATTTATTTAATAATAAATTAAGTATAATAATTATTTTATTTATTCATAAAATATTTATAATTTTATTTAAATAATTTTTTTGTAATTACACAAAGTTATTCCTCTATATTATTACAGTAATTTATTGTATAAATTACTGGACTCCTGAGATAGCCTGGCTGACAATACGATTGTCTACAATGTATTTCTATATCTTTTGATTATTTTCACTCGAGTTATAAAGAGGTGGAGCTTCAAATATTATTATAATTTATATCTTTGAATTACAGTATTGTAAGTACTAATATTTTAAAAAATAGTAATAAAGATTTGATTTAACTGATGTGTTGTAAAAATGGTAAGTAAGGAATGACCTGAAAAGTACAAAAAGGGAGGGCCTTTTATAGGCAAAAGGTGAGAGATAAAAACATGGAGTTAACACCACCCAATAAAAGAGTGTGAGAGAAAAAACTAAGTATAAATAGAGTATGTGAATATAAAAGATATACTAAAATGATGTGTCAATAACAGGTATCATTTTTATTTGAAATAAATCTTGAGTTCCCTTAGATTGTCACACTTAGTATAGAACATTTGATTTAAAATGTTGTTTTAACGGAATTTTAAATTTCTTAATAAAGAAATTTGATTTTTTTTAGATTTTTTATATTTTTAATAATATTTTTATTCCCTTCTCAACTGTATTATTGAGCACGGTGTTAGGGAGTAAAAAATATATAGGACATTTATTAATTTTTTATTAATTATTAAAATTACTTAATGTACTTAGCTAGTTAATTGTAAGTAATACATAAGTAAACAATAGATAATTAATTATTAATAAGGATTTAAAAGGCGTGGCTTCATCTCAGTAAGATAATTAATTATTTTACTGGATAAGTCTAGTAGCCTGGCTGACAAATTTTGTCAAATTTTATACACCCTGATGAGTCCCAAAGTACTACCAAAATTAGAAAGAAGATGCATTTGGTAGAATTCCTGATATTTACACCAGAATTTCTTTTCTTCTTTTTATCTCTTTTTTAAATCTTTTTTAAATCCTTTTTTTTTTTTTTTTTTTTTTTTTTTTTGCTAATCCTTATTATCTACTCAAAGATTATCAGATCATAAAAATGTTGATACCTTTAGCTTACCGATTAAGAAATCTTAAAGTTGAGTTCATTTGTTTTTTAAATATATATATATGTATATATATTATTTTTTTAAGAAAAGACGTTCAAATCTTCTTTTTTAATTTCAATATCACGAATCAAAGCATGCTACTGAATAAAAATAAATACAAGTAAAAAAGAAAATTGATGAGCCCATTATGAAAGACATAAATGTGATGGAACTTTTTGTCCGGCCGCTTTACAAAAAACACATCTGACTAGCATGTGAAAGTACAAAAATCTAAAAAAAAAAATTGGGAGGCTTTAAAGGGACCACCTTTTTGAAATGCAACGGAGACTACCTTTCTATTTTTAGTGTTTTATCCTTATTATCAAGTTAGTAGTATCATAATGAGTTAGATTACTCATTCTTTTTCCTGCTGTAAAGGTTAGTGTCAGATTTCTATCACTATTTAATTTTCTAGAGGTTAGCGTTATATTATTATTATTTTTCCTCATCCTTGAAGTCAGCGTTATTGTTCTGGTAGCTGGTTAAGGTGAAAATGTACAAATGAGACTAAAAATAGAAAGGTGGTCTCCGAAACAGCAAAAAAGGTGGACCCTTTAAAGCCTCCTAAAAAAGTTAGACAAAATCCAATCTATGGACTAAGCAATTATCACACTAAAACTATTTTTTTGCTCCAGCACCAAAGATGATGGCATATAATAGTGTCATTTATATCGTCATCTTCTCTCTCTCACTCTCGACGGTCATCCTAGGTTATTTTTAAAATGAGTTTTAGCGACTGCACTCCCTCTATCAGGTCCATACACAAAAGCCTCACCGCAAAATCAAAATCAATACTAATTACAAAAAGGTAATAAGCATTGACAGAGGGCTTATTTAGAATGGACACAGACTTTTTTTTCATCCCAAATAAAGTTTTTTAAGATCCTCACCTAAACTAGTGACACGCACCACAAGCTAAGTGTAGATTAGATACAATAGAGAGTAACAGGACGGGCACCTTGCCACTGATTTTTGATTTTATTTTTACCTTTTTTTTCGACAGAGAGGGGAGTTGGGAAAGGGTTGGTTTTTTTCGTACTATTTTATGTCTCTAGACTAACAACAATTACAGCTATTTGGGAAAACCTTGCTCTTTTTTCGCCCCTCATCCCCTGCCAAAAGCGGCTTAAACTCATGTTTTTGACGGGGAGTGGAAGGCAAAAACACAGCAAGCTTCTCCCAAATAGCTGTAACTATTCTAGCACGAAATATAAATTACTCATTGTCGCTTTGACATTTGTGTGACAGACACGCTTGCTTGATCATTCACTGACTTTTCCGCCTCGGACGGCGCGTTTTCCTCAACCTATAGGTTACCTCTCCTTTAAAAAAATTTCTTGATTACTATCAGCTCGTCAGTCTAAACGTACCGGTCGTTACAGTAAAGTGAGTATCAGGTAGTAGATGATTTAAAGAAGAATTACGATAATATTTTAATAATTGGGACTACATAAGCGGAATCGGAACGATAAACTGCTTTTTTAAAATTAGAGTGATAGCTAGAAAGGTGCCTTAATACATAGACGATATGATATTTTTAGATGGAATATGATGTTAAGTTGTGAAAAAAATACTCCCCCAATGTAACGATAAGATCTTCAGATTCCGTAGAAACAGATTATGACTAAATAAATTATAAAGTTAATTCTCTGAGGAATCTGAATGAAAACATGTGAGCATATATATCTATTTATAAACTTGAGCAGGCCGTGAGTACCTTTGAGTAGATAGATGAGACCAAACCTCCAATCAAGCCCACCAAAAATAATAATAAATAGATAGCATCCGGCAACACAAGACATGAAAAGTAGAAAGAAGGTCGAATGAATGAAGAAAACAAAAATAAATATGACTAGACATTAAGAAATTATTTCATAAGGCTAACTCCTAGAATCATTATTCCCACACCCAAACTCCATTTCACTTTTTTTTTCCAGTCCAGTAACACGAGCCTCGGAAGGGAATCTTCAAAGAAACTTTGAGATTTTACAATTCTTTACATTACACACCTTTTCGCGATTATATTACTTTCCTTTTTTAAAAAAATATTATTCCAGATTGATGTAAATATAAAATAAATGATTATTCGTTGTTAATGTGCCAGTAAATCTAATTTCGTGTATATATATAATTAACTTGATAACCAAATGTCTTGTTCCATTCCATAATCTCGTTAAACATCACAAAAATTCTGACTGAACTGTGGTATTTCGGTCAGGGGTAGTGACCTACTAGCAGGTACCAGCTTTTTTTTTTCTTTCTATCTACTTGCTTTAAAATTAGAAAAAATATTACTTGAGAAAACTTTAATATAACTGATTTGCCGAGCATTACTTTTGGTTATGTCTAAAACGTGATAAGCGATTAGATATTGTTACAGTGGAAAATAACCAATGTTTTATGTACAGCTATTTGGGAAAAGCTTGCTGTCTTTTTGCCTTCCACACCCCGCCAAAAACATGACTTTAAGCCGCTTTTGGCGGGGAATGAGGTGCAAAAAATAAGCAAGCTTTTCCCAAATAGCTGTATGTATATTAGCAAAGGTTCAAAAATATTTGGTGGATAGTATTGCTGAACAAGTGGTTTCCATAATAACCATTCAAGTGCTTGTATGTTAAATATATATTACACAGTTTTTATTTATGACAACCCACAGAGTACAGCCAAAATTCGAAACGGTTGGTGCAGTTTTTGCAAAAAAAAAGAATTAAACCATTTAGACAGAATGATTGACATTTGACAGAAAAACTGGCAAATTTCTGGTGAAGGGAGGCTAAGTTTGCTGTCAAATGTCGATTGAGCTGACCAAAAGTTTAGAATTTTTTAGCAAAACTGCACCAACCGTTTCCCATATGGCTGTATATATACTCCATCAATTAATTTCGTTACCTCATAATGTCATATTTTCACATGGCTTCACCATATGGTCTATCGTTATTTCTTTTTCCATTCATAAACTGAAAGTCTCAGTCCTTGGGTGCTGTGGCTTTATCCTGATAAACCTCATATATGTATGCTGACTACTATCACAGCGAACCAATCTAGTAATATAACTAGTCCTGGGTAGTCTGTAAATGATTCTTAAATAAAAATTTAACTTGGAGCTGAATATAAAATAATAGAGTAAAATAAAATAGAAAAATAACCTCACGATCATTTGGCTGGGTCTACAGAATTTTTTTAAATTTTTTTTATTGAAGCTAGCAATGATGAAGTAAGTTTGATCGGTGAGAAAGATGAGGGATTTCATGAAATAAATATGCAATTAAGCCACAATTGCCAAAGACAATTCAACACTTAGGGAATGATAGAATTCCAATGAATAAATTTTTGAACATATTACTTCATCTGGTTCTCAGGTTACTCTGTGACCTTCAAGCATGATTATTGTTACGATTTTATTTTGTTTTTACACTTTTCAATCCTGACAATTATCTCAAAATTGACCGCAAGGTTGATGAATATCATTTTTTTTTCTATCATAATTTTATTTATTATTATTATTAATATTTGAACTATACGAGTTTCATGGAAACGTTGCACTATTGAACAATCATTCACCAAGAAGAAAATGCTGGCACCTGCTAGGAGATGTCTCCCTTCAATTAAACTAACTTAGTTCAGTCAGGGGTAAGGAATTACTAACAGGTGTCAGTTTTTTTTTTTTCCTTTTCTAATACTTAAATAACGATGAAGAGAATGATGAATCAAAACTGGTAAGATATCAATTATTGAAGACGTAATAATAATTTTTTCATATTCATCGTTGGATTTGATTCAATCTTCATTATCTATCATAAAGAGAAAAAAAAGAAGAGCACCAGATTTAAGGCAATATCACTACCAAAACGCCGTGTGGCGTAACAGTTGCGGAACCGTTGTGTAACAAATACATAACAATTATTATTAATTACTAGGGGACATAAACATTATTATGTATTTATTATGCAACCGTTACACTACTGTTACGCATTTGTTACGCCTTGTGGCGTAACGAATGGTGCTGGCAGTGTATGTTGTTATACACTCACCTCGCACCTGTGCGAGTTGTACTCAGTTGAGAAGAGCTACAAAGAAAAATGGGCTTCGATCTCCTGAATGCCGATTGTTTCTACCTAACTTCAGTCTAATGAGTTTTCCTTTCTTTTGTCAAGTGGAGATAGACTAACATAACGTAGACAGTTACAAAACGGTAGTAATACACCGCTGAGCTCAGATGTGCCAGTACTCACATCTGAATTCAGTCATCCATCTTATTTCTCTTCCTATTTTGAATGGTACAGCCAACAAAAGAAAGATTGGAGTCTCTTTTTTTTTTTTTTTTTTACAACCTAAAAATATATATATTAAAAATAATATTTTATACTTTTTGCTTGACAACTTTTTTTTATTTTTTATTTTTTATTTTATTTTTCTTCTTCTTCTTCTTCTTCTTCTTCTTGGGATCGATCCCCGTTACTGTATGAGTGGGGGGGAACAACACAGCAAAATAAAATTAAAAAAAAAAAAAAAAAAAAAAAAAAAAAAAAAGGATGCTGAACCAAAAAATACTTTAAGCTTTTTTTTTTTTTTTTGTCCTAGTCGTACCAAGTTAGATATTTACCAATTCAAAAAAAAAAAAAAAAAAAAAAAAAAAAAAAAAAAAAAGCAGAGGATGGAAAAAATCTCTCACATCCCTCCTTTTATTTTTTGTCTAAACTCTTTCTTTAAAGATGATGTTACATGTCTCTTCTTTTATTTCTGACCTTAAATTAATTTCATTCTTTGTTACTCCTCTAAGATAAAAAGAAATTGATTTTTGGGTGTCAAGTATTAAGGGAGAAATTAGGTCATGGCTTCGTACTGAAACAGCAGCTGAAGCTGATCAGGTACCTGAGAGAATGGCCTATGGCTTGGTTGCACTTGTAATAGAATTTGTGAATTAGGGGTTTTTATGAGTATAGAATATCTGGTTTCTAATAAGGAGATTTCCATATTGAACAGATGTTGTTAACAGTTTAACTTTTTGTATCTGATTATATATACCTCTTCCTAATTTTTAAATAAGGAACATACAAGCTCATGGTAAATTTTCAAATTTTTACAATCAACGTAATAATCAGGTGTGAGATATTGCCATTTTTGGATTTAGCTGTGTTGTACCGATTGTAAGATATCTACTTTGAGCCCATCTGAAGAGAATGTCTCGATAGGGAAAATTGGTCAGTTTTTCACGCCCTTATAATGATTCACATCATATATGAAATAAAAAAAATCGATCAAAGCGCAGCCACTCAAGGGCACCCCCTCTCTACTTCTCCGACCGACACCAGCTTAAAATATAGGTAATTTAACAATATGATGGAATAGTTACTTATTTTTTTGATCTAAGTAAATGTAGCTTACGGCTGAGTTTGCAAGAGAAAGCACTGATTCAAAGGTATGCATGTGGTAAGATAGATGAAAATTATCTGTTAAGCCAAAGCCTAAGTTTATTTATTTATTTTTATATTTATTTTTTGTAAGGGTATCTTCCGCTGACCATGGTAACCAAAAAAAGAAGAAGAAAAGTAAAGTTGGGACTACTTTAGACTCATTTGATTTGCAAGTTTTAAGTTGTACATACAAAGAGTGCAACAATACCAGAATAGGATGAGGCTAAGTAGGAATTAGAAAAGAAAAAATAAATCTTTTCGTCTTTTACTTCATTTATTTTTTTCTGATATCTCTAGTCATGATTTGATTTCTCGTGCCTAGAATTGTCAAAGTGGAATAATAATAATAAAAATAAAAATAAAAATAATGAGTCTTAGGTGAAAGCCTCGCGGATCGGGAATGAGGATGATAGCTTGAAAAAAAAATGTTGTGTACATATTCCTTTTCATCCTCGGTCTTGCAGGTCAAACCGCACAAAAGAATGGTTTGATATCACAAGTTAAAGCTGATTTTAATCTGAACCCCAAAAATATACGATTTCAAGTTGAAAGTGTGAGGGGGGGGGGGTAACTACCCATTACCCTGCAGAAAAAACTTAACGTCGTCTTCATTATCAAAAATAAAAGAAAAAAAAAACAAAAAAAATGAGAAGAAGAAAAAAAAATGAAGGGATCTTAATTCCGAAAACCTCATTTCCAATGACTCACCAAATTAAATTGCTTGGATTTCTTGGTACACCCCTAAAATCCTTAATATTTTTTCCTTACTTATAATTTAATGACACTATTGCATATCTTTTAATGACCCTATTTTTTGGGTTTCGCGACATCATTACATAAAGTTTTCATGTTTTTCATTTCTTGTTCATTGAATATCGTTTCTGGATCCGTTCAGGATACCTAGGTTAAGTAGTGACAAGAGTTAATCTATTGATTGTCTTGGCACTCAGGTTATTTGAGTTTTTACAAACTAGCGTCCCCGACAAAAGGTATGATATAGAGCGCTAAGTCGAGTTTGGCAGGCGCATTGATAAATATTTCAGTTTAGTTTGTTGGAAGAATAAAAATCTACAATTTGTAATTCCAAGTCGTTAGAAAAGAAAAGAAAAGAAAAAAAAAAAGTATTGCGGTCATGTTTAGTGGCCCAAAAGGCCTCTTGCAAGTACAAAATTAGGAAGATTAGAAACAAAAACAAAACAAGCACAGAATAGTGAGCTGTGAGAGAGGGTGAGGGAACGGCAGCCGGGTAATGAAAAAAAAAAAAAAAAGAAAAAGAGGAAGACCAGCCATGGCTTGTAAATAATAAAAAAAAAAGGAAACAGCCTCTCCACACCACATGTCAGGCAGAAATGCCCAATACCATGCACCCCTCTCAATCATTCTCACTCCCCGTCGCTCATTTTCGCTGGCTCTGCTGGCCTTGTTGGCTGGCAAAAACAAAGCAAAGACAAACAACACACAGTTGAGCCCACATAGATTGGGTCTGAACGTGTTGATCTTGGTTGTGAGCGCACTCGGAGAGTCTCCCACGCAACCCAAGTTCTGCACTTGGCATCCGTGGCACGACGTCAGTCGCATTTTCTCATGTACATGATAATGGCCATAATAGTGTAGTTGTACTGTTTGTAAAAAGGAAGGCTTGGCCATTTTTTGCCTTCTATTAGTGTATTTGCAGCCGGTTGGTTAAGGCCAGTCAAGTTGGTTGATCCTGAGAATTGTTGATCAGTCCTTGAAAGGGTTTAGCCCAGTTTTCACTACGCTTTTACCCCTCTTATAGACCCCATCTTCCCTCCCTTTCTTCCTTCTTCCCTTATCAACCTCTGCTTCCAACCTGCTTTCATTCGCTACTTCAAATTGTGTGCGTGTGCGGGGGTGAGTGTGTATTGCGCTCCGGGTCCTTGAGTCGTGTTTTCCTCTTTAACTCGCATTATTGCACATACATACATATTTTCCCTTCATCTTTCTCTCTCATTAGCCAAAAAGGCTACCTCGCTTGATTATTTTCGTCTAGTTTATCCTTCTCTGCCCTGTCCTTAATTATTGCTGTATTCTATTCCCTCTCGTGGAATATACTTTGATTGTTCTGTTTTACTAACTTTAACTTAACTGCTTACACTCAACTACTCAAGATGACCAAAAATTTTGATAAAACTTTTGAAGATGAGGTCCACGCTGTCAATGCTTTGGTCGACTTGGGCTCTATTCAGTTGAGGGCAGAAGATCTTTACGATAAAGACAAAGTGGATCTTGAGCAAGTTCATTTGGAAGATGTTTGGAAGTTACTGCAGTCAGTCCACGTCGCTTTTATATATTATGGAGCTTAGCGGCTTCTAATCATTTTTAAATTGATTTAATTATTTTACTTACAGAACTCAAGAAGAAGGTTTAACAGCATCTGAGGTGGAACGTAGATTAGGGATTTTTGGTCCTAACAAGTTAGAGAGCAAAGAAGTCAATCCCATCCTTCAATTTCTCAGTTTTATGTGGAAGTAAGTGCTCATCTTGGTCCCACGCCCATATAGAATATATAGGGAAATTTGCTGACACGTTGCTCTCTTAGTCCTTTATCATGGGTTATGGAAGGTGCTGCTCTAGTTGCTATTGTTCTTTCCAATGGGCAAGGTCGACCTCCGGACTGGCAAGATTTCCTTGGAATCGTTTTATTGCTGTTCATTGTTAGTCATTTTTTTCCCTGAAAATTGCTACTTCACATACTCATCCATTTTGTTGATCTCTTTTTAGAACTCTGGTATTGGTTTCTACGAAGAAAGGTCTGCTGGAAATGCTGTTAAAGCCTTAATGGACTCCCTTGCTCCTAAAGCAAAAGTTCGTCGTGCGGGAATTTGGTCTGAAATCGACTCTGCCGATCTTGTGCCTGGTGACATTGTTGCTTTCAAGGTTAGTAGATTCAACTTTCTTCCACGATCATGTTCTGACTCCAATGCTATTGCAGATTGGTGATGTGGTTCCAGCTGATTGTCGTCTATACGATGCAATCAATGTTAGTATTGACCAAGCTGCATTGACTGGAGAATCTCTCCCGTCTTCTAAATCGGTTGGAGATCAATGTTTCTCTGGATCTACTTGTAAACAAGGTGAAGCTGAAGGAATTGTAATTGCTACTGGACCCAACACATTCTTTGGTAGAGCTGCTACTTTAGTAGGAGCTGATAATGATTCCACTGGTCACATGCAAGCTGTGCTTGCAAAGGTGAGGAGGAATTTATTAACATTTTTTTTGAAGCATGAGCTTACAATTTATTTGTTTTTACAGATTGGTACATTCTGCTTGGTCTCAATTGGAATTTTTGTAATTTTGGGTGCGTTACAGTTAGGTTTACTCATAGTGTTTCCTTTTGCTGACGGTGATTGATTGCAGAAATAATTATTTTATATGGTGCTTTCCGCTATCAATATCGTCGAGGACTCGATAATATCCTTGTCTTACTTATTGGTGGTATCCCTATTGCCATGCCTACTGTTTTGTCAGTCACATTGGCTGTCGGGGCACAACAACTAGCCAAGTACAAGGCCATCGTTACACGAATCACAGCCATTGAAGAACTCGCTGGTGTCACCATCTTGTGTTCTGACAAAACTGGTACATTGACTACCAACAAGTTAACCATTGATAAGGCCACTGTGAAAACTTATTCTCACTACAATGCCGAAGATGTATGTGTACTAGCTGCTTACGCCTCCCGAACAGAAAATCAGGATGCGATTGACACATGTGTAGTTGGAAATGTTGGAACCGATGTTGCTCGTCGAGGAATTAAATTATTAGACTTTAAACCTTTTAATCCTGTTGACAAACGTACCGAAATTACTTACATTGACTCTGCTTCTGGAGAAATGCGTCGTGTTACAAAGGGAATGACTGGTGTAATTATTGAACTTTGTACCAGAAACAAAACTGAAGACCTAGAAAACCTTCTTGAAAGCGATGTCGAAGAATTTGCTCGCAGAGGCTTACGTGCTTTGGCTGTTGCGTACGAGGATGTTCCAAACGGGCAAGTTGATGGTCCAGGTAACGGATTCGAACTGATTGGACTGTTGTCAATTTTCGATCCTCCTCGAGATGATACTAAGCAAACTATTGATGATGCTTTGAGTCTCGGTGTTAAAGTCAAAATGGTAACTGGGGATCAACTTGCAATCGCTAAAGAAACTGGACGTAGATTGGGCATGGGTGACCACATGTATCCTTCTCGAGTTCTCAAAGATGGCCCTGAACCCGGTGGGAAACACATGTCTTTAGATGAAATGATTTTGGGTAAGTCGACTTTTATCACAGCAATAACTACAATCAAGAATTGGTATGCTCATGTAACTTTTCTGTAGATGCCGATGGTTTTGCTGGTGTATTCCCTGAACATAAATATGAAATTGTCAAGCGTTTGCAAGGGTTGGGACATTTATGTGCAATGAGTAAGTAGCATGACTACACGTTATCCTTAGGAAACCTCAGCTGATCCAATTGTTTGCAGCTGGTGATGGTGCCAATGATGCTCCTGCGCTTGCCCGTGCCAATGTTGGTATTGCTGTTGAGGGAGCTACTGATGCCGCCCGTGGTGCAGCCGATATTGTGTTGACTGAACCAGGTCTATCTACCATTGTACATGCTATCCGTCAATCTCGAATTGTGTTCCAAAGAATGCGAAACTATTCTATCTACGCTTGCGCCGTTACTATTCGTATCGTTGTTGGATTTGCTTTGATGACTTTTATCTATAAATTTGATTTCCCTCCATTTATGGTCTTGGTTATTGCAATTCTTAACGATGGTACCATTATGACTTTATCTCTGGACCGGGTGTTACCCAGCAATGACCCTGATCATTGGGATCTTGCTGAAATTTGTAAGCTTGGAATTATTGTGTTGTTTGCAAGGTGAAACTTTTTTTAATTAACAGATTTTAATTTTACAGTCACCTATGCCGTTGGCTATGGAATGGCTTTGGCTTTATCTACTATTATCTTGCTTTACGTGATTCTCGATACCACATTTTTTGAGAGATCCTTTGGGGTTAATCCTCTTAAGGATGCCAATAATCGAGGTTTGTGATTTGACTAGCTGGTGGATTGCAGTTAACTAACATAACTTGTACTATGTAGAGTTGCATATGATCATCTACCTCCAAGTAGCAATCATTTCCCAAGCCTTAATTTTTGTCACTCGATCTCACAGTTGGTTTTTCATGGAGAGGCCATCAGCAGCTTTGTTTGGTGCTTTCGTGATTGCACAAGTAGTTTCTTCTTTGATTGCTGCATTTGGAAACTGGGGTTTCGCAGAGGTTTCTGGAATCTCTGGCAAATGGATAGGAATCGTGTGGGTGTGGAACTTGATTTGGTTTTTGCCACTTGATCTTGTCAAATTTGGGACCCGATCCGTTCTTCGAATCGTCAAACCTCATGCTCATGCCGGTAGTCCAACCAAGGCAGGAACTGTGCCACTTTCCCGAACTCAATCGCGGGCAGCATCTATTAACGAATCCTTGTATTCAAACCGTGTATCATTCTTGCAACGTGCTCAACGACGAACTGGCTTGGGTGGAAAAGTCCATGCAGACCCCCGAGAGCTTCGAAGGTTTGTTGTTCTAACTTATTCAACCGTGGCATCATTCTTATTAACCTTGATTTTTTTTATTTATTCTTATTTTTTGCCAGATTTTCATCTGCTCAAGCGGTCAGCTCTGGGGCGGCTCTTGCCCGAAAATGATGATTGGAGCTTTCCTTTTCATGTTTTAATTGATTAGATGGCTTTGATAGAATTTTCATCGGGTCGGGTATTTTTTCAATACCAGTCCATTCCGGTTGTATGATTATATGATCAAGAACTTGAGGGCGTAAGTGTTGATGACGTTCAAGGACTTGATGGTTATACAGGACATTGGAGTGTGATCCCAAAAGTTGATAGAATTGATTGAAACCGCTTGATTTGGTTAGGTTGCTTTTTTCATGTTTTTGTTTGTTGATTATTATTCAAGTACTGGAATATGTGCTTGGACATGTGGAATGTGGATGTATTTTTGTGGTGGGTGGGTAAGTGTAGGTTGGATAAGTATGTCACTACAGTCCCATTTCTGGGAATTTTTTTTTTGTTAATGGAACTCAACAAATCAACAGATAATGATAGGAGCAACCAATTGAGTGGAGAACATATATTCTTTGTTTTTAAAAAAATATTTCTGTTTGTTTTTTCATCTCTTAGTTTTCTGTTTTTCTGGGTTTCCAAAGTAGAAATTTATCATTTTTGTTGCTTTGTGGCAATTTTTTTATTGTGGGATGCAAGGGTAAGAAGGGGGGGAGGCACAGCTAGAAATTTGATTTAGAGACGTATTTTATATTATGATATATTTTAAGAAATGCAAAGAGTATTTGATAGGATAGTTAAAACTAGCAATGAGTAATTTTAAAGGGATAAATTTAATTGTTGATGTAATTCTGCTGAGGTAGTTTATAGAACTTTTAGATTTTCAAACGTTAATGATAGCAAAAGGCAGAATAGAGAATTAGAGATGGTGAAGGATATGTTTTAAAGAGATAATGCATGAAATAAGAGTGTCATTTGATGATATGCATATGAAGCAGTAAAAAAAAAAAGATCAGAAGTCGCTGAGTCATCCAGCGATTTTTGTCCAGCCCATCCATCCATCCATTTATCCACCACAGTCACACAGTTGATTAACTGGGAGGAATCATGGATTCAGTTGTGGCCAGTGCAAGACGACACCTCTTGCGTCAACGAGGAGCGGGACTGGGAGTTAGAGGACTGACATGTCCTTGTGTTTGTCCCTGTCGATGTGTTGTTTCTGTTCGACGATTAGGATCCTGCTATTACTCCCTTAGCACACATGTTCATTCTCATTCACCTTCGCCATCACCCTCATCGGTTGATTTACGCGCCATGACGGTTTCTGATTCTAAAACTAAACAAACGGATATTAATAATAAGTCTCCGTCGCCTGCTCAGTCTGGGTCAAACTCTAATGTTAATTGTTCATCCAAGATTAACAAATCTAACAAGGCTAAAAAATCTAATTCCAAGTCTAAATCCAAGGTTAAGTCCAAGTCCAAGTCCAAGTCCAAGTCCAAGTCCAAGTCTGGGTCCAAGGCTAAGAAGGCTAAGAATCAGGATAAGGATCAAACTCAATCCAAGGCAGAAACAAAAACAAAAACAAAACATGAAAAAGACTTATCATCATCATCATCAAAATCATCATCATCATCATCATCATCATCAACATCATCATCAACTTCATCAACTTCACAAGCAGCCACATCATCAACATCAACTCCACTCTCCAAATCCAACACTCCCCCTGCCACTCTCAATGATCTCCTCCTCCAAAGTGCTGATACTCTCAACACAAACCTTTTAAATATTCCTCCTCCCCCTCAGGAACATCTCCCACCCCACAACTCTTTCTCCTTCTCAGCATCCCACGTTCCCTTCACTCCCATCGTCCCCCACTTCACTCAGCCTCAAGTCCCCACTCTCCAACACGGCCTTGATCGCGTCCTCTTTAATCCTGGTGTCCATTGGCTTAAAGATCCCCGCACCCAGGTCTTCAACTTCAATCCCAACCTTCAGCATTTCATCTCCCCTCGAGACTTCAACTTTGATGCCCTCCCTTCCTATGTCACTAGTTCAAAAGACCAACTCCTTTCCCAACTTCTAGATCATCATGATCGCAAGTATGCTGGCTCAACTAGCTCTCTCTCCCAGACTCTTTCTCAGATCTATCTGTTCATTAATGGGCACAAGGATCTCAATCTCTCCATGCTCACGTCAAACGTACTTGGTACTCGAAAAATTGAATTTACTCCTGGTGCAAAGATGCCTGCTTCTATCATCCTCAACTATGCAAACGGTCGCTACTCTATCGATGCTGATAAATCCTATGAGCCTGACTCTTCTTGTCCACACTCTAATATCCTCTCAAGCTTAGTATGTAGTTTTTTTGAAATCCTTTTTTCTTTTTTATCTTATCTTATTTTTTCCTATCCCATTCTCATCTTCTCATTTTCTTCTTCAGGGTCATGTTCTTGAAAAACTCTTTGTTCTTCCTGATGAAAGATTTAATCGTCTACTCCTTCAAAACGCTCATCTCGTCTCTGATACCGATCGCTCTGCTCGTGAGCCATATGCTTTTGCCAAGGTCAACAAGAAACATAAATAATTTAAAAATCTTTTTCTCATCCCTTATCACTTGTTTAATTTTTTTCATCTTCACACAGACTAATCTGCTCCTTACGAGATCTCAGTTGGATTGTTCAAATCCTTATCTTCCTGGAAATGGTACATTTGATATCAAAACTAGAGCTACCATTGCTATTCGTCATGACCGACTTAACCACGCTGTCAGTAATCCCTCAAACTATCATCACAACTAAGTACTAACCACTATTTGATTCTTACCTTTGGGTCTGGCGATTTTTTTTTTTTTTTTTTTTTCCTCTCCCATCCTAGAATGCTGCTGGTTACCAAATTCGATCTATCCTGGGAATGTTTGAATCTTTTGAGAGAGAATATCTTGATCTCATTCGCTCTGCTTTTCTTAAATATCAGTGGGTTGATTCCTCTATCATTTTAAAATTCATCATCATCTCATTCTCCCACTGACGTGTATCTATTTTCCTCTTGTTAGGTTTCAAGCTCGCATAGGCCAAATGGATGGCTGCTTCGTTGCCTACCATAATACCCAACAAGCTTTTGGCTTTGAATATGTCCCTATTTCAAAAATGGATGAGGCTTTATTTGGATGTTCAGAAGAAGGTGACAAGGCTTTCAAATTGTCGCTAGGTTATCTGGAAAAGTTGCTTGAAGACGCTACTTCTGCCTATCCAAATCAGGTATGATTGAATCATTAATTTATTAAGCTTATTTTATTTATTTATTGATGGGTTCTCTCTCTCTCTCTCTCTCCAGTCTCTTCGTATTACTTCTCTCGCAAAAAGTCACGGTCATCTTTGGATGTTTGTCGAGCCTTTCTCTGATTACTCTTCAAAGGATCCACCATCTGAATACGTTGCTTTTCATTACGCCAATCATAATTATCTCAACGGTGATCTAGTCACCAACGGTCATGTTGATATTAAATCTTGGGTCGAAACTAATGGCACTAGCTCGGATCCTGCCCAAGATCGTGCTAAACTAGATTGGTCGGTCTTTGCTCAAACATGGAAACATTCGCCTTCTGAAGAACTTGATGATCTATATAAAACAATTCGAAAAACTCAAATTGCTATCAGTCAACTTGTTTTACCTGAAGGTGTCGATCGCACATTGATGAGGATTGCTAATTGGCCAGAAACTGCTTCTGAATTATCTTCACCTTCAACACCTTTCGCCGATCACCCTTCTCCTATCATTGAATCTTCTCCTTCCTCCTCCTCCTCCTCATCATCATCATCTGCCTCTACATCTGCTCCCCCACCTACATTCGTTCCTGTTCCTGGTGTCAAATATAAAACTGAAGTCTCTTATCTTGTAAAACAACTTCGTCTCCTTGCCAAGGAAGGTTGGATTCGTCAAAAAAATTATGATGAAGAGCAACAAAATAAACAAATCATTAGGGTCAGTCCTAGTGAGTATTTGATTGACGATCCTATTCCTATTCCCCCTGGTAAAAAGTATGGCGCATTAGATTATAATAATAATAGTAACAAGGATCATCTTTCTTCTGGTCTTACATCTCTTGATCATGAGGATGAGAGGTTGGAGGCTATCAAAGTGTTGGATGCGGGTGAAGTTAGAGCTATGAACCGGTTGGATTTGTATAAAAGTGGCCTCAATAGTAACAGTAACAGTAACAGTAATAGCAACATCAGTAGAAGTAGCAGTAGCAGTACTAATAGTAGTGAGAAGAAAAAAGTAAATTAATTGGATAACAAGAATTAAATATACCATTTACACATACACACATATATATATATATATATATATGTTTTGGATAAATCATGAAAATCTTGCATTGCAAAATAATAAAACAAAAAATAAAAAAGAGCATGTAAGTATATAATAAAATATAAATATATCTGGAGTTGTCAGTTTTTCTTGTCGAGATTTTTTTTTTTTCATTTTTTATTTATTTATTGTGAGGTTATCATTTTTTGTCAGAAAAAGAGACAGAGGGAGGAAGAGGAGAGTAGGTAGGTGAATGGAGGTTGGGGAGAATGAGGTAAGTGGGTATTGTGAGGAAGGAGTAGGTACAGCCATATTAGAAACGGTTTGTACATACATACAAAAAACAAAAAGTTGGGAGAGTTACCCAGCATTTTTAGCGCCAAAATCTGACAGGGGTCTGCCATTCGTGTCAGGTTTCTCACAATCTACGATCCAGTGCTGAGAACTGGATCAATCTCCCCACCATCCCGCCCTCCGCTATCGACATCTATCCTGCTGATGTTTCATTTTTTTCAGGTGTGTTTTTTTCTTTTTTCTTTTTTCTTTCTTTTTTATTTTTTTTTATATTTTTTTTTATATTTTATTTTATTTTATTTTATTTTATTTTATTTATTTATTTATTTTTTTCATTTCAGCATCTCAATCCACCCTCTTTGTCAGCCTGGATATTCCCAGGACTGAGTAAAAAGGTACTTATAAGGTATGTTAAACACATGGACTATACATGGGAGCAATACATTAGAGTACACAAATAGTATACATAAGTAAAATTATGATAATATACAAAAAATGCCATTATAACACCTTATATACACGCATATATCCACCTTTTATAAGTCTTATGAACTTAATATTAAGTTGGAATATGTTAGGGTAATCTTAAGAACCTTAAATATAAGGCTATATAATTTTTAAGTACACTTAAAGCTGTTGTTTTCATTGTTTTATGTAAAAAACAAGAAATGCACTTTAAATCACTTAAAAGCTGATTATCTGTGCTATACATTTAATAATATTAAAAATGCACTTTGACAGATCAAGTTGTCTTAATTAGGACTATTGATTTGGCTACTCAAATGCATAAAAATAACACTTTTCAAATTTTGGTGTTTTTTATGCCAGAAATGGCTTCTGTGCACTGGCCACATACTGCCTGCATTTTTCCCATGTGAGAATAGCTTCATTTTTAGCAAGGTTAGCTTTTTCACACTATAATCACCCCACATTCTACGCCCACTGTGGGGAAACACACTAAAATAGGTGACAGGCGCTTATTTAATGTCCTAGCTTAATTAATAATGCATTGACCCTCTTTATATGCACTAATTTCATTAATAACCTCATTCTTGGCACTTTATTTCACTACCAAACTTAAAATTGCCTAAATTAGTCAAGGAGTTACCCATGCAAGCGCCTGCCAAGGACTGCATGTAGTTACCCCACATCTCACGCCCTTTTTTTGGGGTTTTTTGGTGGTTTCTCAGTCAATTTTGGTTATTTTTGAATGGGGATTTCACATAGTATAATGTCATGATTAGCCCCAACACTTCTACTGTTCATCCCCCTTATTATTAAGTAATAATTAGTCTTAATTTTCCCTTTTTGGTTTTTTATATTAATGTATAATACGCATATACTCTCTTTTTTTGCTTATTCTTTATTTTTGATGGATTATCCCTATTACTACAGGATTTTGGCAGGTGATATCATTCTAATTATGTTACTAGTCACTCTTTTTGTTTCTGGACATGTCTATTAGCTAGAATGAGGCATCATTAACTGTGTATTGAGCTGGTAAATCAAAGGGGTCATTGGGGAAGTAATTGTGTATAAAAGGAGGAGGGCTTTTGGTCTTATTTTCTACATTCTCTATCATTACAATTAAACATATAACCAATACAATTACAATACATATCAATAGTACTTATAAAGTCTTTGAATAGTATCTAAATTTATTAAACCTATTTTTCTACCAACTATAAAGATTGTAAGCAATATATAATTAGTGAGATTAAAATGACTGAGACCCTTATATTGAGTTATATTTTAATACTTATTGGATTTGTACTACAGTATTCATATAGGACCATTAAAATCTTCTAGACAACTGACAATTCAAGCTAGTTCACATCTCTTTACTTGACCTCAGCCTGACAATTGGGGTCCTTTCCTCAAGAATTCTGTTGGTTATCTTCCAGTAAGTAAAAATTCAAAAAAAGAGGCTACAAGTAACTAAAATCCCTATAGAAATATTTGGATAATTACAACAGGTTGGGGTCACTTATATAGTGATTTCAGAAAAAAAAGCCCTGTTATATAATAAAATTGTGATATTGAATCAACAATTTTACCACTAATTTAACATATAATTGTTATTAGTGGGAATCTGTCAATAGACCAATTAAATTTGAGATCTTTGCAGATAAAAATTTTACCACTAATTTAACATATAATTGTTCTTAGTGGGAGTCTGTCAATAGACCAATTAAATTTGAGATCTTTGCAGATAAAAATTTTACCACTAATTTAACATATAATTGTTCTTAGTGGGAGTCTGTCAATAGACCAATTAAATTTGTGATCTTGTCACGCACCACGTGACACTCAAGGCAAAAGCAGCTCATTAAATCAATAATACAGAGGTCTAAATTTGAAGCGCAGAAAGCAATTCTCCATAGCAACTGCGACTTTCCTTTGTGTACTCACTATTCAACCACGCTAGCCTAAAACTCTAAATCTAAATTAGTCAATCTCTCAATAGTGTGTCTCAGTCTTTTTCTCAATAAGCGACGCACAGCGCAATAGTCAATGTAATAGTACACTAAAAGGTTTATTAAATGTCTGTGAATTATTAAAAGGGGTAGTGAGCATGGACAGAACGGATAGTGGAGGATTAAATGGTTGACAGATGTTAGTGAGGAGGGTCCAGGTGTAATGGATGTATTCTTAATGGTCTGTGGTGTGTGGAATAGTGGATGGGTATGAGGTCAATGTGAGGAGGAGTAAAGGATATAAAAGGGGTTGGGATTTTGGTTTGACATTCTTTAGAATTAAATTATAAAACGTATATATAGTTAATAGTGGTAAAGCTTTAAGTTAAATCATTATTATTGCATCTTTCCTTATTTTCTCAGTAATCATTTCTAAATCCTAAATCTTTGATTATTGAGTTTCCAACCCTTTGTGAGATTTTAAGAATTTTAATATTACCTTTAAATTATATTAGAATTCTTCTCGAACATATCTCAAAGCAGTAGCTCTTCCTTCGAGTCATCTTCAAATCACTTCCTCGAACATTTCCTCTGTGCATCAAAGAATTTTCTAAACTCCTCCCTCCATCTCACTTCCAGGAACACCCTCGACCTTTGTGCGTAGGTCATCCGGTGACAGATCTTTGCAGATGATAACAAATTAAACTGATTAATTATTTTCTTTTCACAGGACTCTTAATCCCTTTTCTATTTGTTTGTAAAATTCATTTATATTAGAAAAAGAATCTTACTGACAGTTGTTTTTCTTTTTTAATATAAAAACACCGCTACATATTGTAGACCAGTTAAATCAAGTGACCGCATAAAAGCATAATTGACTTTTGGCACTTTTAAATTCACTTAATACCAATAAGTATGCAATAAAATTGTCTTCAGTGGTATTAATAAATACTGATAAAACTCCTTTTTGAAGTTTTCATATCTAAACTTTCAATTCTTTAAATTCCACGTAAACATGTGTGACAACAATGACATTGTAAGTAATAAGGCAAAACCTTATAACTTAAGAACTAGAGCTGAAAGACCTGTTACAGGACATTCAAATGGAGGGTCAAGAATCACCAATAATAAACAACACCCCACCAATGTCCCTGGAGGAAAGGGAAAAACTCTTAAAACAAATGTCAATAAAGAAGTCCAAAAACACGTTGCAAGAGCAAATTCATTCCCTCTCCACCCTACTGAATACCCTAACAATAAGAGTAAACAATATGTTATACCAGATCAACAATCTGGAGAAAAGGGCGGCACAGGGCTTTATAGAAGTCAACCAGGCTCTAGTGGATATAAGGTCTCATCCACAAACAGTGGCACCAAATACCACAGCAACACCTCCAGCCCCAGAAGAGGACCAAAAAATAACAGTTAGCAAATGGAAGTGGGATTGATATGCCCAAAGCTACAACAACCCTCCTCAACAGGGATCCAGCAGTCACCCTTACAGGGGAAAGGCAAGGAGAGGCAGGGGAAATGGGATAAGACCTTGGTAAGTCACCCAACTCCTTATAATCAATTATATCAACCCGACAGTGAATTACTTATAGGTAATGAGATTGATAAGGAAATATTGGATATGATTGATAATGATTTAAAAGATTATTCATTTGAAAAAAATATGTTAAACTTGTCTTTACATGAGGACAATGTAGATAGTTTTATTGATCACCAGGATAATGCTATTAATATAAAATTGGAATCAAATGATGAGTCTTCTGAGTTGGACACAGGAAAAATAGAATATTTTTTGAAAGAGAATCCAATGGAATCAAAAATAATAAGTAAATTATTATTTAGAATTGAAAAATTGGAAGAGTTCTCAAAAGAGTCAAACAATAATACAGAAAATGTATTATTACAGCTAACACAATCATTGAGTACTATGGCCAATAAATTAAAAATTATAGAAAATTCAAATAATGAATTAATCAATGAGAATAAAAGATTGATTTCTGAGATTAGAAATTTAGAAAGTAAAATAGACCATACTCAGAATGTAATGGCTACCATTGAGGGATGTGTTAAAATCTCTTTTTCAAATGTAAATGATACTATAACTCATGTACCTGTAATAAAGGATAGGTTACAAAGAGTAGAAATAGAAGTAGCAAACATACTGAAAGATACTGAAAAAATATAATATAACACTTCTTATGTGGCAAGAGTACCTTTTTTCATGAAACATGCAAATGAAACACCAATGATGGAACATGAACATAGTATCATGGGCTCTGAGAATAATAAATCAGTAAAAGATGAAATAAATGATCATCTTTCTAAAGTAAGTGAATTACTCAATATTCCTCAGGTTAGGGAAGTAAAAACTAGCCAAAAGAACTGGCCTAAGTTAGATCAGTACCCTTCTTTTGACGGGGATTCAAAATCTGATTGGCAGCAATTCATACAAAGAAATGATAACTTAAAATTTTCATACAAATTACCTGATGAAGAAATCACTTCAAAGTTAATATCTTTATTTACAGATGTGGCCTTATTATGGTTTGAATCTGTATTGATTGTGGGAATTAATTATTCCTGGAATGAATGGAAGGCACTAATTGAAAGGCAATTTGGTGGTCCAAAATTCAGAATCACTCAACAAAGATTGTATAAAAGAGCCAGATATAATCCAAATGCTGGAGATAAACCCATGGTCTTTTTAATGAATTTAATAAAAATCATGAAAGCTATGGATCCAAAAATGGATTATGATGAGTGGAAAGAGAGAATAATATACAAGTTGCCTATATAAGTTAGAGACATTATTGTAGCTAGAACTGAAACCATCAGAGATACCTCTGGGTTAATTAACATATGCAATGAGATATTATTAAACCACAAGTATGAAACCAAGTATAGTAATTACAGACAAAGTGTTGACGTGGTAAAACCTACTACAAGTAAATTACCAGTGGAGAAGAAAAAACCTTCAGCTCCCCTTGACCCTAAAAGACAAGAGAATAACACTTGTTATAAATGTAATGAAACTTGGGTTAAGGGTCACACGTGTAAGAAAAGAATAAATGTTATTGAAACCTCACAGAATTCTGAACCAAGTAATCATGAAGATGAGAATGTGGAATCCAGTGAGGATTGCAAAAGTAACATATCTTACAGTGATAATGAAAATGAGATATTTGTATTAGAACAGGATATAATGTTCCTGAATGATGCTATACCTCATACAGACACATCTTTAACTTCCATTGAGGAAGCTGAAATAATTAAAGATGTAACTCATGATAATTACAAAATAACACCTATCAGAGCACCTGTTATTATATGTGGAAAAGAAAGGAATGCCATTCTTGACACTGGGGCTGCAGGTAGTAGAAGTCTTTTAATGCAGAGTTTTGATATTGATGTTGAACAATTTCTAAGGAATTATCTCTTCTAATAGTTCTATTTTGATGAATGTTGTTTTAGCTGGTCTTCTATAAAAAATGAACTTTTGTTCTTCTTTCTCTGGCTTTTAACATAATGATAATAATAAAAATTTTTTGTGATGATTCCCACTTCTGAGAGAAAGGTTTGAATCCCTTCAGACTCCCATATACCAGTCTTCCATCTATGTCACAGCATTAGAGAGTGGATCTCCCTGATAAGCCAAATACTCTTGATTCCATTCTCATAGGTCCCCTCACCAAGCCAAATTCTTTGATTCCAATCTTGCCATGAGGTCCTCAAAGATTTACACCAAATATTCTAACACAGAGACTCTAAAAAAGAAATCCAACTACCACTCTGACTTATAACTCCTTCATCACAATTTTCATCCATTTTTACATACAGAAAACTCTTCAAAATACTTTAAGCCAGGCTTAAAACCATTATTTTAATCTTTTTAGACCATATTTAAGCGCCAAAAATTTCACCTAATTAAACTATTATGCCTTCCCTAGCATCATTACCACCTAAAATCTTATCCTCCTCAAGCTTAATAGCACCTAAGTTCATTAATGATTGAATTTCCAGTTTAGATTCTTGGTGGAAAGTTATAAATTAAAAGATTGAATTGAGTTGACCAAAATAGATTGAAATTCACATTTAAAGTCTTGGTGGACCAAACATTTAATTGATTGCCAGTTTATAGTCTTAGTGGACTAAAGATTGTTTATGTGCATTGATATAGTTAACTCTTTCTAATTGAGGTCTAGGATGAACCAAAGATTGAATAATTTGCCAGTTTAAGGTCATGGTGGACCAAACTTTTGATCAATTTTTAATCCAGTTTAGGGTCATGGTGGACCAAAGAGTGAGTCATTTTGAATTTCCAGTTTAGGGTAATAGTGGACCAAAAATTCATTAGTATTTCATAGAAATTTCTGCAAATAATAATTGAATTGACAATTTAAGGTCCTAGAGGACCAGGATTTTGTAAATATTAAAAGGAATCTTTATAAATTCCCAGTTTAAAGTCTTAAAGGACTAACAGCACTCAAGGAAGAACCACATTCTTTAAGAATATCTTGAAAACTATCCAGTATAAAGTCTTAGAGGACTAACAGCATCTTGAAGTAGGATCCCATAATGCTTGAGCATCACTAGACCCTTTTTCCTGTTTAAAATAACTATAAAAGAAAAGAAAAAGAAAAATTAAAAATTAAATTATAAATTTTAATAACTAGTTTATATATTTTTATGATTATTTTTATATATATTTTATTTTATTTTTATTTTTATTATTTATTTTATTATTTTTATATTTTATTTATTTTTTATTAATTTTTTTTTTTGAAAGTGATTTATAAATAAAGAAATATAAAAGATTGTTTTGAAAATAAAATTTTTAAATTTTAATTTTAAAGAATGTTTAAGAAAATTAAAAAAAAATTAAAAAGTTGAAATAATAAGAAAAATCTAAATTTAAATTTTAAAAGATGACCCCTGGGCAATTGATGAGCCGTACCCTTGACATCATACCCACATCCAAGTGAAACTTGATGTGGTTACACAAATGAGAAATTGAATTTAGAAAATAAATGAAAGTTTTTAGAAATAAAGAATTTTAAAATAATGATCACTGGGTGGGCTCCCTCCAATTTTTAAAAATTATTAGAGACCACCAGTGAGAATCACCCTTTACAAAAATTTTAAAATTAATAATAATATAAAAGAAATATAATGAAATTACAAAACAAAAAAAAACATAAAAAAAAAGTCTAAACAAAATAAAAAGAAACTCTTGAATCCGGCCTTGTAATTTCATTGTCTTGTTGTGTTGTCCTAGTTTATAGTCTTAGTGGACTTTGTATAATTCAAAAACAAAGCCAGGATTCAACTAGAAACAGGGAAAAACTGGTAACAAACATTGTGGGGTAATTGTGAATAGAGCAGCCAGCCCATCAATTACCCCCAATCTTTCCAATATTTAATTCAGAAGGATCCCCTGTGAACACTTCTACCAATAAATTTTATCATATCCATCATAAATCTTCACCAAATTTTTATTGTTTTTTAAATTTTTAAGAATTTTCAACAAATCTCTTCATAAACTTCATAAGATTATTGTTACTAGTTTTGTAACCAAGGTAGTAAAACAACAGAATTTATACTGAGTAGTTTATCCTCATTCCAGAGTAGCAAAAATTTGACAACATATTTAAAACATAGTTTACCCTCATCCCATAGTTGCAATTTAACATTTGACAGTTAGTTTACCCTCATTGCGGAGCTAAACTTCAGCACTCATGGTTCCCCTAGGATAGAACCGCTTGACTTGATTGGCTGCTACCCTCTTCTTTAAGACTACTCCATCCAACTCTTCTAACACATATGAACCTCCAGAAACATGTTCTTTGACTTTGTATGGTCCATTCCACCTATCTGCAAACATCTTGCCCCATTGGCTCTCCAAACTCCTATTATACACCAAAACCATATCACCAGCTTTCAAAGGTTTTCTAAGTCAATGCGCCAAACACTCATCCCAATATCTTACTGACTGATTTTGGATCTTCATCATCCGTGAATATGCCTTTTCTAAGTATTCTTCTTTCTTTTCTAACTGGATCATTCTTGCACATAATAGTTCTTCAGTGGTCTTGACCAAATCCCAGTGAACTCAAAGATATGATTAAGCTTCTAAATCAACCATTAAAGATGTTTTCTGTCCAAAAAAAAGTTCATAAGGCCGAAATACAGCTGTCCTCTTGGCAGTGATTCTTTCAGTAAATAAAACTAAAGGTAAATAGTGCCTCCATTTTTCAGCAGTTGTCCCACGCAATTTAACTAAAGCATCCTTAATAACTTGATGCCCTCTTTCAACCATGCCCTCAGCTTCAGGATAATAAGGGGTTGCTACCCTAAACTTTGATCCAACTTTTGATATAGCTTCACTAAATTCTGTCCCAAATTCAGAACCTCCATCTACCGTCACCAATTTTATAACTCCATATCAATACACCCAGTTTTTCAACAAGAAATCCGCCACATTTTTGGCAGTCAAATTAATAAGAGGTGCTGCCTCTACCCAACCAGATAAATCATCTCTTTCCACAATTAAATATTTATACCTTCCCTCCTTAATATGAACGGCATCTAAACTAACCCTTCCAAAAAGAGTATTTTCACCAGTAGTGTGTCCAGGTTCTTTAGGCCTTAAATAAATTTTTCTTTGACATTATTTGCATGACTGAACCCATTGTTTAACAGCCATTCTCATTCCAGGCCACCAAAATCAATAAGAAATTTGTCTAAATGTTTCACCAATGCCTCTATGCACAAGATCTTCATGCAGTGATTTCAAAACTAATTAATTCCCTTTCTTTTGTGTTAAAACAACTTGAGGATTTGGATACCTCCTTTTAATTAATTGTCAACCAGATGAGTAAAACACCAATTACTTCCTTTTTATAGCCACCCATTTTTCTTCTTCACAATCTTCTGGCCTCTCTAATTTCAACAAATATTTGAATAATAATAAATAAAAACCAGTCTGACCCCAGAATTCATCTTGAAAATCAATTAATATAATATCAATGGGAACCTCTCTATCACCAACATCACCTGCACATGAATGATCCAATAATTGTTGACCACAAATTTGCCTCTTGATTGAGCTATGTTGACATTCTTCCACTGAACCTCTTGACCTCTTATTTACCAAATTTGAAAAAACCTCTTTCTCTTCCCCACACTTTTTACACCTACATTTGTCCATCCCCTTTTTAACCAAATGTTCCTCTACATTAACCAACCTCTCTTTAACCAAATTTACTTATTCTCCAACATATACACCATTCCTCAACCTACTACTATCCCATAAAACAACTCCATCTTCATCTATGTACACCACATATTCTTCAACCTCTTTTTTACCAAATTTTTCTACACCACTTTCTTCATTTAACCCTTCTTCAAATTTATACACATGAAAATAATTTTCCATTTTATCCTCTTGGTGGAGGTCATCACCATAATTTTCTACACATATTAGTCCTGCCAGTTTAACCTCATGGGGGAGGTATGGAAAGTCTTCAGCTCCTTTAGTGCTAGCTTTAATAATTGGTATATCTTCATTGAAATCTTCTGAGTCTGAATCATATTCAGTGGGTGGTCTTCTTGACATACCATCTTGCATAGTAAATGTTTTTCCAGGCTTATGAAATAAATCAAAAGAAAAATTCTGGATAAGTGCTACCCATATAGTCATAGGTGCATTTGATAAACTTGGGGAATTAATCATTTGAATTAATGATTTTACATCCACTTGCAACTCAAAGTGCTGACCCCATAAAATATTTTGAAGCTTTTTCAAAAATTTTGCCACTTTATACAGTTCTAATTTTGGCTGTGAGTATCTTGATTTGACCTCAGTAAATACCACAGATTTATACCTAACTGGCCTAACATAACCAGCTTTATCCATCTGAGACAAAACCGCCCCAGAAGCAACATGACTTGAATCAACTGCTAAATAAATCCTACCAGCATATTTTCCATAATCTAACTTGTGCAGGACTAAATTTTCCCCTACAACCTTCTTCAACTTCATAAACACCCTTTCACAATCTTCATCCTTTCTCGTCAACCTTCTCAATGGAGCTGCTAATGAAGAAAAGTCCTTGATAAACATTTGGACATAAACACACATGCCTAAAAACCCTCTGACTTCAGTTGTATTCTTGGGTCTTGGAAAGGATTGAACTTTATTTACTATCTTCTTGGACATAATCCTACCCTCTCTACCTACCACATGACCTAAAATCTCTAAAGCTGGCACACAAAATAAAAATTTTGAGCCTGAAATAGTTAACCCAGCTTCTTCTATCCTAAAAAAGATCCTTTCTAAAGTGATCACATACTCCCAGATAAATTTGCTTATCATTGGATTCTCCTCCAACACTTCATTATTGTAATTGGTTGAAGGTCCTTTAACTCCTCCATTGTCAATAAAGATACGAGCATATTGAGGAATTTCATCTTGTAGAATTAAAGCCATCTGAGCATGATAAACAGCAACCAAATTTTTTACTCCTTGAGGTAATCGTTTCAACTGTAAATTTCCAAGTGGCATATCAAAAGTAGTAAGAGTCCTAGATTCTGGATGTAACTCTCTCTCATCATATCCCCCCATAATATCTCCTAAACCATAATACACTCTCCCAACAAACACTTCAACAAACTCCTCAGCACTAGGTAGTATCCCAGAATCCTTTATTGTAACCCTATTTAATTCCCTGAGATTAAGAACAACTCTAAGTTTGCCATTCGGTTTCTTGATGCAAAATACCGTACTAGAATAACTTGATGATGATTGCTCATAAAGTCCAGTACAAATCTGTTCTCTGACAACTTCAATATAAGCTTCTTTCAATGCAACTGGAATTGGGATTGGTTTTTGCTTCCACGGTTCATGACATACCACAGGAATCTTGTAAGGCTCCCCATAGGAATACTTCAACACACCCCTCTCTTCTTCTAGAAAAGCAATGGCCTTCTCTCACTTGATCATCACATCCAACGAAAGCTTCTTCTCTTCACCCAACAACCAACTATCAGGTCCAAAATTAACAACACCTAATTTATCAAAAGTAATTCTTGTCATTTCAGAAAATTCAGGTGGATTTTTTACCAAGGGACTTTCATAAGGATCTCTTGATAACCTTGGTCTTCTCAAAGGTGGGTTTATATCGGCGGGTCATCTAGAAGATGAAGGAAAAGAGGGAAAAAAGAGGAAGTAGAATGGAAATATAAAGAAGCAGTGTGTAATAAAATGAAAATTTAATATAATTGAGTTTGGGAGAGGAATACAACAACACTTTATGAGTAATGACACTACAGTAGATTTAAATGGTATTTAATATTTTTAATAAGTTATATCTCAATGCGCGGCAATCAATTATTGCTATTGATAAGCTTATAGAAACCTTAGAATTATTTAAAATTTAAACTAGAACTTTGGTACTAATAAAAATAATAATAATTTGTATGATATTTAAAGTATAATAAAGTATGAGTGTAAATTAAGTGATTGATAAAAAAGAGGAATTACAAGATCCTTTTATAGGCAAGGATACATCTGAGGTGCTTCCAATGTATATACAAAAAGACCAAAAGGACCTAATTAAAACATACATGTTGAGGGAAAAAATGAAACAAAAAATTAAACCTGTGAATAAATTAATAATTTTCCTGTCTAAAAGCTCCAAAAAATTAATTAATCTAATCAATAACTAAATAAGTATAAGGCCATGAGAATTGAGAGAAAAAATATCCTAAACAAGTATTATAATAAGATGTAAAGGTTTTAATTAAAACAACTAGAATTATTTTCACTCAAAAATTTATGTAATCAATTTAGTTCAATTATAAAGAGAAATTAATTAATTGTTTTAACTACTTTCAGTAATTAATTTAATTGAAACAAATAATTAATTTAATTTTAACTTATTTAAAGTGAGAATTTAATAATAATATATTAAAGATGTATTTTAAATTATTTACTAATTCTATTGACACAGTTAAGGTTCAAAAAAGCTCCTAATATTAATGGATAAAATTATATGATGAGTTGGATTTAATATCTAAGTTATATTAAATTAATTGTAATTCCATTATAAGTTAAATATAATTAAGCTTATAATATTATAATTAATTAAATTAATTTTTTAGAAATATTAAATACATAGAAATGTGTCATGTTTTTATAGAATATAATATTTCTTTATGTAATAAAACTTATTTAATAATAAAATTAAATATAGTAATTATTTTATTTATTCATAAAATATTTATAATTTTATTATTTAATAAAATAATTTATTGTAACTACATAGTTTTATTCCCTTACATGATTTCAGTAATTTATTATATAAATTACTGGGCTCCTGAATTATCTTGGCTGAAAGTATAACTCAGCTGGTAGTGGTTCGTTAATTGTTCGGACCTTATTAGCTACCTTCTTATACTTTTCTGCGCTGAAATCAACATAAACTTGAGGTAAAATATTTTTTTTAGCATTTCAATTAAAAATTTCATCAAAGGAATTTTCTTCATCATCAGAATCAGAATCAAAATAAGCAGAATAATATTTTATATTTTTATTAAATTTAACCAAATTTCCCCATTTTCCTTTGTCTAATTTATTAACAATTTTCCCATCACCTTTAATTCCCTTATCCATCTCAAAATGACCTGTAAAAATGTTGGAAGTATAGCCTCTTGCTGGAGGAAAGATTTAGAATTTTCACAAAAATTATTTTTTTGTGTTTCAATTATACTAAGATTTTTAATAGGATTTTGATGAGTTAATTGAAGTTTAGCCTCTTTCTGGAGGTCAGAAAATAAACCATTCCAAACTTTATCCAACATAATGTACCCCATCTTCACCCTTGATCCATCCTTGAATGTGATCAAAAAACTTGACAGAGAAGCAATACAAACTGAAAAATTGAGGACATAATAATAATTTAAAGTATTATTAACAGAAAATAATTGAGAATCCACTTAAATAATCTCCAACTGAGCTGACCTATTGAAATCCGGGATCACATCAGGGGGAGAGATTGCAACATTAAGGTGATCAGCCCCTTCTACCCCAATAAATGAGGGTTTCTGTAATAATTTGAATCAGAATGAATTGAGGAAATGATGATAAAAGAAATTTTTTGCCAATTTAAGGCAGTTTATCCTGATTTTGGAGGATTTAGATTCTTGATATCCCCTGGAGATAACCCATAATTTTGCCCCAAGGTCTTTTCCACCACCTCCATAAAACCCAAAAAAAAATCCCCAGAATTGTCCTACCAAAGGACATAAAAAATAAACTACCTTTTTCCGAAATATGAGTGCATCCAATTCATGCACCCTATTATCCAATGACACTACACTCCCTATTAGTGCAGGGAAAACCATATCCTCCTTAACAATCTCTTCCTGAGATTGAAACAAATTCACCATACATATACCAGATACATAAACCATATCCACATCTGCATTTCAGACAGTCTCCACTTCTGATGACAAACCCTGAGGCAAATAATCCTCTAAATCCAACTCTGAATCATCTAATACCAAATTATCCCCATTATCCAAAATCTCTTCATTAGTAATGTCAATATCTTCATCTTCAGAAACCTCTTCTTTGCCAACTGAATAGTTATCAAAAATAATATCTTTAAGCTGGATAAAATCTTCAGGAATAGATGAATCCCAAATTTCAACAGTAAATAACTCTTCTACACCACCCTCTTCTATCTCTTGAGTGACCGAAGTGTCTTCTCCAGAGTCCAAATCAACAGAATTTTGAGTATCCAGATGTTCCAAAGTAAAATTCTTTAGCACCTCCATACCAGGAATCCTAGTCTCTCCATTTGGGAGATTCTTAATCAAATTCACATTAATAAACACCATCAGAACATCTTTCTTAACGTTTTCCTCCATAGCATCCCAAAAAACATACTTTGATTCATTTTCATGAAATAAAATTTCATACTCCAACAAATAATCCAGAACCACCTGAAATTCAACCATAAACAGATGATACTTACCCAGAGATGTAACACCACTTTTTGATTCCCATTTCCTAGTTATATCCTTCAGATCCTCAAATGAATAAACCTTTGTCCACCTTTTTTCCATTTCCATCTTCAGATTTCCCCAATCTTGATTTTTATAGCCATCCATAGAAATAACCTCCTTTTCTACCTCTTTGTCCACAATAAAGAACCTAATCTGGTTCACCATATCCCAAGGTAAAGCACCATCAATCCTTGCTTCAGTTTCATACCTATGTAAAAATACCTCTAAATCATCTCCAGAAGACTTGGGCCCAACCCAAGATACAATCCTTACTGATGCCCTAAAAGTTAGACCAGAAGCCAACACAGCAGTTCCAATAGTAGAAGACATCCCAAAAACATAAGAAAAGCGTTAAGACCGTTAAAAATATGCAAGCCTCTTGTAGGCTAAGAAAATCCTAGATCCAAGTAAGTCCTAGAAAAAGCTAGAGAATTTGAAACTCCACTTTGGGCACCAAAAATGTAGGAAGAATCTTACATTTGCCTTTCTGTATGCAGAATACAACAGAGTTGGATAAACCAAAGAAAACCCTGCCTTTCTAAATAAAATGACGTTTGAAACATTAACTAAGCTTACTAGTCTACTTGAATTTATAAATAATATATGAAACTCTGATTTATTAACGCTTATTGAGATGAGAAACAACAGCTGTTGGAAAAGAAATACTGGATTACAACAATAAAGGTGTACCAGTGAAAAGATCTGAAAAGATTGACTTATATGTTTTTATGGAGATTTTATTTTAAATAACTAATAATAAAGAACAAGTTCCTTAAGTTGAGACCTTTACAAAGATACCCTATAAGTTAATTTTTTATTATAATTGTTGTTTTATGTTAAATATTGTTAATTATAAAAAAGACCCTTATTATCAAAAATAAAAAGACATAAACATGTAGAAGACTAAGATTCTCTTCCCCTCCTCCAGATTCTCCTGCTTCAGACCTTTTCAAAAATACCCTACATTCATAGGATCTACAATAAACTATTGATCTAATAAGCATAATAAATTTCTAACCAAATTTTGCCACAATAGCCAAATTTTTCCACAGTGTCCAAACTTTGGCACAGTGACCAAACTTTGGTCTGGTGACCAAACTTTGGTCTGGTGACCAAACTTTAGTACAGTGACCAAACTTTGGTCTGGTGACCAAACTTTGGTACAGTGACTAAACTTTGGTACAGTGACCAAACTTTGGTCTGGTGACCAAACTTTAGTACAGTGACCAAACTTTGGTCTGGTGACCAAACTTTAGTACAGTGACCAAACTTTGGTCTGGTGACCAAACTTTGGTACAGTGACCAAACTTTGGAAGAGTGACCAAAATTTAACCCAGTGACCAGACTTTCCCATTGTGATCAAATTTTGCCACAATGAGCTCTTTTTTCCATAATGAGCTAATTTTGCCAGATTGAGCTAAATTTTCCACAGTGAGATAATTTTGCCACCATGACAAAACTTTGCCACAATGACAGAATTTTTCCAGTACACTTTTCTTTTGTACCTGAAAATCACTGGAGCAAACCGGAGTGCACCAGAGTACTGGTGCTCAGTGGCCATTCCATCAGCACACCATATCCACTAATAATACTAATAGTCACTAAATAAAGTAAAACACTAAGAAAACAGTAAAATATGATAAAAAACCATCAAGACATGAAAGATAGAAAAAAATAAGGGCTATCCAATGATAATAATCACATTTTTATGTTCCAAATATCCAGCCTGATAATCCAGAAAATTTCTACTAATCTTCAAAAATAAACCAAAACAAGCCCAGGAAAATACACAAAAGATAGAGAATCACCTGAAAAATTAAATATTACCATTTCAAAATTCATAAAACCATCAAATAACAAGAAAAATACCATCATATAAGCATTCTGAAATGCGAAAAATCAACCAAAAAATATCCATAATAACCAAATTAACACCTGGTAATACCAAAATTTCCTTTCAGCCAATATTCAATCAAATTTTCACCTAAGTGGCATACCCAGATGTGGAATGCCACATTGTAAAATAATAATTCTACAAAATTCTTCACCTTTTATTTTAAATATTTTTTCTTAAGTAACAGATTGACTAACTACTTAATAACTACTCTAGCACAAATATAGGTGGAGCAAAAAATTAATACCCTTGCTTTTCAAAGGTTTTAAAATCTATTGATTTTAAAATTGAACCTTTTACAGCCTTGTTGATGTTTTATGTCACCCACTGGCACAAACATGTTTCTGATCATCATTCAAATACTTGCTGGAAACTTAAAATCAAGAGTTAAAGGATTAAAAAGTATCTTGTTAACCAGTCCACACAATATTTGATTGTGTGCACAATAATTTTTTATAATTCATAAAAGATACAAAGGTATATATATAATACCTAGTTTACTTGAAATTTAAAAGTGTACTTCTCAGCAACAGACCATTGTTCATGAGGAAACTTCAGGTGATGTTCAAGTAGATGAAAAGTGTTTTGCTAATGTCCATGGTATTTGATTGTTGGCTAATCATTAAATTGAAGGTGTTACAGACTTGGTCAAAAGTTTCCTTCTGAACAACAGTCCAACACTCAGAAGGACACTTTTATAATGCATATCATATAGGTATTATATATAACCATTTTATCTTTAAAGTTTACAAAACAATCTTTCTCAGTTATGGACCATTTTCAAGTTGAGAACTTTCAGTACTGTAAATTACATGAGCTCTTTTAATAGCCTTTGTACTGGAAAATTGGTTAAACATTAAATTGAAGGTGTTAGATGCTTGGTCAAAAGTGTCCTTCTAAAGGATGGTTAGACGCTCAGAATGACACTTTTATCATGCATAAAAGATAGATATGTATATATATAACACCTAACTACGTCAAAATTAATAATAAATTTGAAAGTATATTGCAACACACAGTTATTATTAAAAACATAGCATTAAGCCATTGAATATATGAAAAGAAAGAATAATATTTTCTTAACATATAAATAATATATTGAACTGCCAAATATCCTTTTATTATTATAATCATAGTATAGCATTCTGCCAGATGTATTTGTCACATAAGATTCAACAATACTCGAATAATTGATAATAAACTGGTAAGAACAAGTTCATAATATTATTATAAAGAAAAAGAAAATGTTATATTATATATATGTGAAAACTGTGATACCTGAATTTTTATAATTTATGCTATCAATATGAATATGATTTAGGGAAATCTAACAATTTGTAAAATATAATTCCTTAACATTCATCACATTTGTATTATAAATAATTTTTCCCAAGCAGTATATCTATTGATTAATCAATACATACTCTAGCATAAATATAGGTGGGATAAAAGAATTAATACCCTTGCTTTTCAAAGGTTCAAAAACCTATTAACATACAAATTGAAACTGTTACAGCCTTGTTTATGCTACATGTCATTCACTGGCACGAAAATTGTAGACAATCCTATAGGACAAGCTATAGGCCTTGACCAAGGGAGTTGGAGAAAACACAGAGAGAAAATCCCCTGTCCCTTTAAAAAAATAAAGTGAGATTTACCTGCTACAGTAAATTGGTTCCTGTTTGCTGAAGCCCCTTTTACAACACACTTGACTGCCTGATCAGCCAAGAAAGTGGTCTCCAGACAGACTACAAACCAAAGAACTAAAATTTAGACTAATTTCCACACCAGATAAAGCAATGATACTTGATGTAGGTTGCAAATCCACACCAGAGACAGAAATAATACTTGATATAGCTTGCAAGACTATACCAGAGAAACCAGTTGCCAAGTTAAATTAAATGAAGAACTCACCTTGCAACAAAAACAGCCAATTGTGGCCAAAAAACAGTGAAAACTGAGTGAGGAACAATGATATCACCTCTAAATGGTTGTATAATAATTAAAGTTGCCCCACACTATCTTATTCACTATGTACACACAGACCAGTATCTAAAAGCCCATGCACACCAATGAATTTGGCGTTCTTGAGTGCCAAATTGCATAAAACCCCTCTAAAAACGCTTCCCAGCCTTCTAGCACCAAGGCGGGCAGGCCTCCCGATGTTGGGAGGCCCGCCTGAGGCGGCCGGATCACTCTGAATCCAGAAAACCACCAAAAACCTCCAAAAATACCCAAAATACTTAGAAAAATCTACTACAACTACTAAAACCTTTAAAACACATAATTAGGCTATAACAACATTGAGACATAAAATGTAGAAAAAAATTAGCTCATTCTAATGGTACTAAGCACTTAACCCTAAGACTTAAGGCTAGCTTGTAAAACAAGAAAAACAAAATTAAACAGCTATCTTTTTAAATGAAAAATGAGAAATTATCCCCTTAATACTTAAAATCTGAGAAATTACATATAGACATAAAATATAGAGAAAACCTGGGGCTATCCAATGGTAGTACCCACATCCCCGCAGTTCTAATATTTTCTGAATCATTCCAGAAAAACACCAAATTATTAAATAATCCCATTTAAGACATATCAAAACAATGCCGAATAGACCAACAAAGGGCTCTGCCAATGATGGAAGACCACATCCTCCCTCCAATAGAGAATTTCCACATTCTCCTTCATCACAACCACCATGTTCAGATTTCTTTCCAAATCTGCTACTGACATGAGTCCTTGCCAATACTGCATTGACAAAAATTTCATCTGTACCATCACACCACTGGCTCATCCCTACAGAGCCTCCTGTGATGCCTGTCACTATAGGAAGAAAAATTGTTTCAGACCTGGTCCATTGTCCTCTTCAACATCTTCTTCTCCTCCACAACCTGATCCACCTTCTATCAGCACCAAAAGATCCAGACCATCCATCCTGATCCCCAGACTGGTCAACAAATTACACCCTTCAAAAAAGAGTTCCAACCTCGCTACAACCACTAGCTCTACCATCCCTGGTCCTTCTGATGGTAAGCCCAATAATTCTTCATACTGCAATACAATCTGACAAATTTGAAGTTCATTTCCATCCAGACATTGATGATGACAATGTGGGAGCCATTGAAGCACCCCCACCTAATCAATTTCCCACCATCAAAGACAAAATTCAACAGAATTCTTCTCAACAGAAGCAACTCATTCTAAATTACTTCCAATCCACTCCTGCCAGGAATCCACAGGACCTCAAGAAAAGGAAGAACCTCATTCACCAGTTCAAATCCAATGCTGAACATTTTGTTACATCTCTTGATTCTTTTCTGTAATTGATACTTGCCTGAAAATATTGATTTAGAAATCAAAAAAATAATTTTTTTTTCCTTTCTTTAAAGTCTTGGGGGACTAATCCTCAGTTTTAAGTCTTGGGGGACTAACAGCCCTCCTTTTATAGTCTTGGGGGACTCAAAAACCCTCAGTTTATATTATTGGGGGACTTAAAGCCTTAATCATAAAGAAAGAACCAGAGATCAAACCATTAAAGACCAAAGAAAATAAACTAACATTCTAGGGTAACTTTTTTACAGAGCAGCCAGCTCATCAGTTACCCCCACACTTGCCTTAACAAAATTCAGAGACTCCCCCTTGGATGCCCTTTTACAGAATCACACCAACTCCCATTATCAGTTTATAGTCCTGAAAGACTCACCCATTAAACCATCCTCAGTTTATAGTCTTGGGGAACTATACCATTCTTTAATTTAAAGTCTTGATGGACTGACAACAGTGTTCAGTTTAAAGTATTGACAGACTTCCCCAGTGTTCAGTTTAAAGTCTTGACAGACTAACAACAGTGTTCAGTTTAAAGTCTTGACGGACTTCATCAGCGTTCAGTGTAAAGTCTTGATAGGCTAACCACAGTGTTCAGTTTAAAGTCTGGACGGACTAACCACATTTTGCATAAAAAGGTGGAGCTAGCTCCATGCAAAATGCTCCGCAGCCCACCTGCTGAACTTCCATTCTCCCTTCATCATCTACCATCACTGATAAAATTTTCTTTCATCTCTTTTCTTTTTATTATTTTTCTTTCACAGATCATGGCTGAATCCCCAGACTTTGACCCATTGGACCTTCCTTGCTTCACTGCTCCAAAAAACTATTCTTGTAAACAGTGCTTCCACATGTGCAGGCCTTGCACTTTCACTCTTCCTACTCCTCAGGACAAATTATATAACAGAGCCTGTGATTCTTGCAACTCTAAAAAGAAAAGATGTGACAGAGACCCCAGCTATTCAATACCTCCGCCTTTACCTTCCCATAAATATATTTCCAGATCTCTTACCAGGTCACCAGAACTTGGACCTGCTTCCTCTTCTTTATCTTCTGCTCCTTCAAGAAGATCATGCAGTTCTACTCCCAAAAAACTCCCTAAAAAACCTGCTTTATCTTCTCAAGAATATACTTTTTCCTCAGAAAATTTAGCCAAAACAGCTTTAAAATCAGCTCCCAGGCTGCTAGACCGCGTCCAGGCGGCCCACCCGGCTTCCCAGAATGCAAAAATCAGGCTCAAAACTCTAAAATTCAGCCAGATAACATCCAAAATCCACCATAAAACACAAACAACTCTACGCAACAACCTCCTAGTGCTCTCAGAGAAATGTGCACACACACAAATGCTTCATCAGAAAACACCGAAAATTCCAACATCTCTAGAAGGCTTTCCAGAGGACCTCTTGAAAACACTAGAGCATGCCACACTGCTCCCAAACAAAAATATCCTGTTCCAATAAGAAGAACTAACTACACCTCTCCTCTTGCCGCCAATTATTCCTCTGATAGTCCCCTTTCTTCTAGATATTCATATAGAAGATCACTATCAGCTTCCAGGTCAACTTCTCCTGGTCTTTCCTTCAACCAACCTGGCACTCCTCCACCAGTATCAAAGCCCCCTGCACCAAGAAATACTATCGGACGGTCGTCTAGAAGAAAAAGGAGAATGAGAAAGAAAGTAGATAGGAGGGAGACAGAATAATGGAATAGGATAAATTAAACAAATGATAATAGTATTTTTTAAACAAGAGGGCGACGAGGTAAATTTGAGACCTGACAAAAGTGTAAGGATTTATTTAAATGGTAATATATGTTTTAATTAGTAATTATGTTCAAAGCGCGGCAATCAGTGAAAGTTATTATTAAACTTAAAGCAACCTTTAAATATTTATATAGTATTTTAATTAGAAGTGTAATACTAATAAAAATAGTAAATAAACGTAGTATATTTATAATATATTTAAGTGAGTGTGTAATAAGTAATGAGCTACCAGAGAGGTTTCCTAAGCCCTTTTATAGGCAAGAGGACCTTCTGGAGTGTTCCAATAGTAATTACAAAATAGTAAAATAATGTGAAATAAATAATTAAAAGAATTTAATTAAAAACATAAAAAATAAACCCGTGAATAAGCAACTATTTTTCCCATCAGAAATTTCTAAAAAAGAATAGAATTAATATAACAAATAACTACGTGAATATGGAAAATGAGAATTTTGAGAAAGAAATTTAAAGAAGGAATACAAATAGCTAAAAAGGTTTAATTAAAAAAAAGGAATTATTTTTACGCTTTTAAATAATCTTAATTCAGTATAAGTAAAGGTAATTTAATTATTTTAACTATTTCAAGTAATTAATTGAAACAACTAATTAATTAATAAAGTAACTTATTTAAAATGAGAAATTAAATTTAATCATTTTAAATAAATTTTTTTAATTAATTTAGTAATTTTAGTGAAAAAATTAAGGGTCAAGGAAGCGCCCAATATTTATGGATAGTATTATATGATAAGTCGTATTTAGTTTATATAAATTTTACTATTTAAATTGTAATTACAGTGTAAGTTAAATTTACACTTATAATATAATTTTAAATAATTAATTTATACATACAAAGTGCGCCATGATATTATAGAATATAATATTTTTTTATGTAATAAAACTTATTTAATAATAAAATTAAGTATAGTAATTATTTTATTTATTCACGAAATATTTATAATTTTATTTTAATAATTTTTTTGTAATTACATAATGTTATTCCTTTATATGATTGCAGTAATTTATTATATAAATTACTGGGCTCCTGAGATAGCCTGGCTGACAAATACTATCTACAACAACAACAGAAGCCCTGCTGCTCCACTCAGGCCACAGGAGCCCCCTTCTTCTAGTACATCTTCCAAACACCATTTAGAGAATGATCATGAGAATCCATACCTCTATCTAGTTGATCCTCCTTCAAAATCCATTCATAATTCTTCAACAGCTCAGATTCCGGCCGCTTACAGATTTGATGAGCTACCAATCTGTAAGTACCAAATCAAATAATCTAATTTCTCTAACAAAGAACAATCACCAATCCAATTCTTCTGTTTAGTGGGAACCCCGCCTCCTGAAACTGCTATTGGGATTGGCCAACCTCTAGAAACCACCTTAACGCTGGATTACACCAACATGAAACAACACCTAAGCATGATGTGTTCAAACATGCTTAAGGACTTTGCTCTCCATGTTCCATTGAATGAGTTTGAGAAGAATCTGGGAAAACAGCTCCTTGATTACCACTGGAAGATTTCTAGAATAATTAAGCACACCTTCCAAGACTTTATCCCTGCTTCTTCCACTTTTTAGCACAATTTACCTTCTACTCCAGTCCCTGACCATTACAACCCATATACGCTTTCCAGCCGCCTACATCACAAAGAACACAGTTCTTCCTCCAATCCTAACAAAAAGAAAAAACACCACCATAATCTGAACCAACCTCCGGAGGCTTCTTCTTCCAGACATTAAAATAAAAAGAAAGAAATTAATAATTCACTAAATAAAGAGAAAAATAATAATAAACAGATAATATATAAAAAATTTAATTATTTTTATTTTATTTTATTTTTATTTTTATTTTTATTTTTATTTTTATTTTTATTTTTATTTTTATTTTTATTTTTATTTTTATTTTTATTTTTATTTTTAATTTTTATTATTTTAATTTTAATTTTAATTTTTATGTTTATTTTTATTTTTTATTTTTTATTTTTTATTTAATTTTAATTTTATATTTTATTATTATTATTATTATTATTTATTTATTTATTCTATTTTTAGTTTTATTTAAACTACTAACATACTAAAAAAATTGAAAAAAATTAACAAAATTACCAAAAAAATATGCAAGCTGAAAAATTAAAATGAAATGAATAATAATAATAAGATGAGATAAATAATAGTTACAAATGGTATACTCCCAGCCAGTTGATGAGCTGATCCCCTGATCCCTTACACACATCCAAGTGCACCTTGATGTGGATACACCTTTAAATAATTTTTAAATGAATTGAGATAAAATAAATTAAGAAAAATAATATAAATAAAAAAAATATGAAATAAATAGAAATCAAAGAAAATAATAAAAAATGAGATAGAGATAAAAAAAGAAAATAGCGTTGCCCAGCCAATTGATGAGCCTTTCCCAACCAATGCTTGCCCACATCCAGGTGACCCTGATGTGGTGAAACCATATAATATAATTTTGTCATTTTTCCCTCTTTATATCCTAATAACCCCCATAAAAAATTAAAAGAAAAAAAGAGAAAAAAGAAAATAATCTAAAAATTCTATCTAACAAAACAAACACAGAAAGAAAAAAAGAGAAAATCTGGCTTTATAGAAAGTACTGTCCAATGAACTGATCACTGGGTGAGCTCCCTCCAATAAGTAAAAATGATGGGATACCACCAGTGATCCACCACCAATTCAAACAGACCAAAGAGGCCAGTCCCAAGCCAGTAAGCCAGTTTAAATTCATAGTGGACTTGAAACCTGAATAACAAAAACCAGAGCTAGGCTTAAACTAGGACAAATAAAAACTTGAAACAGACATTATGGGGTAACTGTTCTACAGAGCAGCCAGCTCATCAGTTACCCCCACACTTGCAAAAAAAAATCTAGAAGCACTCCCTGGGTACCTTCTAACAAAACACAAAATCCAACACATTAAGCCATAACCAATAAGAGTGCAGAGTCCGGCACTTGAAGACCAAAAGAATTTCCAGTTTAAAGTCATAGAGGAATAAAACCTGTGAAAAGAAACCAATAGTAGGGTTCAACCAAATAACGAGAAGGGGTTGGAAACAGACAATATGGGGTAACTGTTGATAGAACAGCCAGCCCATCAGTTACCCCCACACTTGCCAAAAAAAAATCTAGAAGCCCCACCCATGGGTACCTTCTAACAAAGAAGTTTCCAACAAAAAAGATGCACAGCATCACCAAAATCCAAAATTAAAGAATGGTCCATAGTTTATCCTCATTTCAGAGTTAATCTTCTTCAATTCTAGTTCCTCTTGGGTAAAATCTCTTCACCTGATCAGCAGCCACTCTCTTCTTTAAGACTGAACCATCTAACTCCTCCAAAACTTAAGAAGCTCCAGACACCTGAGACCTGACTCTGTAAGCTTCATTCCATCTGTCAGAAAATTTTTTTCCCCACTGAATCTCCAAACTTCTATTATAAGCCAAAACCAAACAACAAGTTTTCAAGGGATTCCTGAGTCTATGAGCCAGCTTCTTGTCCCAGTATCTGACTTATTAATGTCTTATCTTCATCATTCTAGAGAACGCCTTCTCTTAACATTCCTCTCTACATTCAAACTGTTGCATCCTGACACAGAGTAAATCTTCTGTTGAGCATACATCATCCCAATCAATTCCAAGATAAGAGACAGCTTCCAAATCCACTGGAAGAACAGCTTTCTGACCAAAAATTAATCTATAAGGGGAATAGCCAGTTGTCCTTTTCACGGTGGCCCTATCAGCAAATAACACCAAGGGTAAATATTGCCCCCATTTTTCAGAACTATCTCCACACATTTTCACCAAAGCATTTGTGATAACTTGATGGCCTCTTTCAACCGTTCTTTCAGCTTCAGGATAATAAGGTGTAGCCACTCTGACTTTACAGCCAATAATTTCCACAGCTTCTTTAAATTCAGCTCCAAACTCTGACCCACCATCAACAGTCACCAACTTCATCAACCCATACCTAAACACCCATTCTTTCTTCAAAAATTCTGCCAAATTTTTGGAAGTCAAATTAACCAGAGGCACTTCCTCAACCCAACCAGACAAATCATCCCTGGCAACAATCAAATATTTATACCTGCCCTCTTTGATATGGACAGCATCCAAAGTGACTCTTCCAGACAAAGTTGTTTCACCAGTAGCACAGCCAACCTCTTTAGGTTTCAAGTGACTTCTTCTTTGACATTCTTCACAAGATTGAACCCAACCCTGAACAGCCAACTTCATACCTGGCCACCAAAATCTATCTGCTACTCTTCTATAAGTCTCCCCAAAGCCTCTATGACCAAAGTCTTCATGCAAAGACTTCAATATCAACTCTTGACCCTTCTTCTGAGTCACCACTACTTGAGGATTTAGATGCTTCCTCCTCATCAACCTCCTTCCTGACACATAAAATCCAGGACTCTTCTTCTTGATTGCCACCCAAGTATCATCATCAAAAATATCCACCCTCTCCAAGGATAACAGATATTCAACCGTAATAAAATAAAACCCAGTTTGACCCCAGGTCTCATCTTCAAAATCCAAAAAAACAACATCCAAGGGTAAAACCCATTCATCAAGATCTCCAGTGTACACATGAGCAACACAACCAGCCCATCCAGGACACCAATACCTAAACTTTGGTTTATCCTTTTCCTTCTACTGAATTTTAAGAGAATCCAGTTCACTAACAAAAACACCAGTTTTTAATTTTGAGCCATCCCAAACAACATCCCCATCTTCATCAAAAAAAACATCCTGATCACCAGAATCAAGATCAGAACCATCCACTTTAACCTCTTGGTGGAGGAGAGAACAATCATACAGTTTAACCTCATGGGGGAGGAGAGAAAAATTTTCAGCACCCTTTGTGCTGGACCTAACCACTGGGACATCTTCATCAAATTATTCAGAGTCTGAATCTACATCTGTGGGTGGTCTCCTTGATAATCCATCTGGCATTGTAAAAGTTTTTCCAGGTTTGTGTACCAGGTCAAAAGAAAAATTCTGAATAAATGCCACCCACCTTTTTATTGGAGCATTTTGAAGGCTAGGTGTATTGATCATTTTAACCAGAGATTTCCCATCCACCTGAAGCTCAAAATTCTGCCCTAAAAATAGTTTGTAGCTTCTTCAAAAATTTTGTTACACCACAAAATTCCAACTTCGGTTGAGAATATCTAGATTCAACCTCATTAAATACCATGGACTCATACCTTACTGGTCTGAACCTCCCAGTTTTATCTTCCTTAGACAACACAGCACCAGCCCCAATATAACTTGAATCCACTTCCAGATAAATTTTTCCAGCACCAACACAATAATCCAACTTGTGAAGAATAATAACTTCACCCACCCCCCTTTTCAACTTCTGAAAAGCCTCTTCACACTCTTCAGACCATTCCCACTCCACATCTTTCTTGGTCAACCTTTTTTAAGGTGAAGCCAACAAAGAAAAATCTTTAATAAAAATTCTGACCTACACACAAACCCCCCAAAATACCCTGAATTCAGTAGTATTTTTAGGCCTTGGCCATGACTAAATTATATTAAATTGTTTATTTTCCATAATCCTTCCCTCCTTACATACAACATGACCCAGAATTTTACAAGCAGGAACACAACAACAAAACTTTGACCAAGAACTGGTCAAACCAGCCTCTTCAATCTTAAACAATATGCTCTCTAGAGTAATTGCATATTCCCAAACAAATCTCCTTATACCAGGGTTCTCCTTCAGCATCACATTTAAATAATCAGTGGAGGGTCCTTTAATTCCACCATCATCAATAAAAATACTAGAATGAGTAGGAACCTCTTCCTGTAAAATCCAAGCCATTTGTGCTTGATATACTGAAACTGAATTAGCTGCTTCTTGAGGCAACCTAGTGAGCTGAAATCTTCCCAGAGGAGTCTAAAACATTGTAAGTGGCGGTGAATTGGTGTGAAGTTCCCTTTCATCATAACCACCCATAATATCACCCAAACCATAACACACCCTTCCAGAAAAATCTTGCACAAAGTCTTTCGCACTTGGCAGAATTCCCGCATCCTTGATAGTGACTCTGTTCAAGGCTCTAAGATCATGCACCACTCTCAGCTTCCCATTCTGCTTCTTTACACAGAACACCGGACTTGAGTAACTAGATGTCAATTGTTTGTATAAACCAGTCCTGACTCTTTCCCTAACAATCTCTAAAAAATTATCCCTAATAGAAGCCAGAATTGGAATAGGTTTGATTTTCCAAGGTTCATGGCAAACCACAGGAATCAAGTAAGGTTCCCCATAAGAGTGTTTCAAGACACCCCTTTCCTCTTCAACCAATGCCACCACTTCCTCCCTCAGCACAATAACGTGCAGCAAAAACTTCTTTTCCTCATCAGAAAACCACCCATCAGAACCAAAATTAACAACTTTAAAGCTTTCCACAGTCACCCTAGCAGTTTCCACAAAATCAGGAGGATTCTTCACAAGAGGAGTACAGTACAGATCTATTGAAAAAGGAGGTCTCTAAACCTACAGGCATAGCCTCATTGACAGGCCTAATCTTCTGTGCTACCTTCTTGTACTTTTCTGCTCCACCTTCAACTTGAGGGATCTTCAGGACATCTTCACCACCAGACTTGGAGCAAAAAACAAGGGTTTCCCTATCGCTCACATGTGTGGCCAAGGTAATGTTTTTGAAAGGTGTAGAAGAAACCCAAGTGGTGCACAATTGGGAGGACTTACTTTTAGACCCCAATCTCACCACTCCAAAACTTTTCTGCAATTCCACATCTTAATCATCACTTTCATCCTCTAAATCTTCAAATCTTGATTCATCTTCTGAATCACATCTTCAAAAATTGTGCAGTTTATCCTCATGCTGGAGGCCCAAAAATTGATCTTGCTGATCTTCTTTCTTCAAAAATTTCGTTGATCTTCATTCTTTAAAAATTTGTGCAGTTTAACCTCATTCTGGAGGCCTGAAAATTGATCTTGCTGATCTTCTTTCTTTAAAAACTTGTGCAGTTTAACCTCATGCTGGAGGCCCAAAAATTGATCTTGATGATCTTCACAAAAATAATTATTTTCTTCTTCCTTGATTATCTTCAGATTTTTTTCTTGATTTTCTTCAGTTATCTTGAAATTTTTAGTATACATTCTTGAGTTTTCTTTTATCCTACAAAAATGCCAGGGGTTTCCCCAATTCTCACAGACGTGGCCAAGGTAATATTTTTGAAAGGTGTAGAAGAAACCCTAGCGGAGCACAATTGGGAGGAATTACTTTTAGACCCCAATCTCACCACTCCACAGCTTTTCCGCATATCTTTCAATAAAGATATATAACCAATCTCCTTTTTTAAACTTAAATTTAAAATAATTGAGAATCTTGAGAGAGAACAGATACTTTATAAAAAAATGAAGAATACTTGCAGAGAAGAGAAACATTAAAAAGAGAAAGTTAAAAATCCACTTGGTATATCTCCAATGGAGCTGACCTACTAAAACCTGGAATTTCCTCATCTTGGGGAGAGGTTGTAGCACTTGAAAAATCATACCTCATCACTCTAAAAAAGACAGACTCTTACTAGATCCTGAGCCAAACTCCAAAAAACAAGAGGCAGCACCCACTTCTTTTCTTCTCCTACAATAATTCATGCACTTGCACATTGAAGAAAAACCAGGCCTGGTCTCCCAACCATCATCTCCAGGAGATGACAGCCTCATGTGAAGTCTTCTTTCATCTTCACCAGTCAACTCCAAACTGATAACCAATTCTTTCCTGGAAATCCATCAAGAATGGTCCACCCAAAACAACTTTTACATTACCTTTGGCAATTTAAAAATGAACCTTCCCTGATCCTCTACCAACATCCAGCTTTACAAATTCAGCTGTTTCAGTCAACTCAGTGACATGGCCACTAATCCCTCTTAAATTCCCACCAATTCATGTCTTGATGGGGAGGCCCAGATGAGTAGCCTCAAACAAAGAAATCAGGTTAATATGAGAACCTGAATCAACCAATGCCCTAGCCTCCCTGCCATTCAGAGTGACATTGACATAACCCAGAGGTTCAGAAAAATGAGTATCTAAACCCTCACCAAACTTCTCCGAAGAATCACCAATATATTCCACCTCCCCAGAAGAAACCCTTTTCCTGGTCAACAACTTTTTCTGTCTTTCAGCCAACCCAGGACTGATAGCATAAAACTCCCCATAAGAAAGGGAAAACTGACCCTGATTCATCCTTTCCAGAAAAGATTCCATAGAATTAGATTGGCTAGAAACTACTGGCCTCTCAAAGTGAGCCCTTGGCTTCACTATCTTGGTCCTAGAAATCTCCTGAGGACCAGAACCACCAAAAGATTTACCATCAACAGGAATCAAACCAGATCCCTCACCAGAGCCTCTAACTCCAGCAGGCTTTGGCAATGAAGCCAAAGGGACATCCTCCTCAGAGTCAGAATCAACATCTATAGACATTGGCTCACCATTCATGTATAATGCACCAAAACTAGGGGGGCCCGTATCAGCAATCCCCTTCTGAATCTTGCTCAGATCCTCTTTGCTGTACTTCTTCCTAGCTGCACTCAGCTTAGGATCCACCTTTGAAGCCTTAGGCTTTGGTTGGGCTTGAGAACTGCTCTTAGGCCTTACCACCTTTCCCACTTCTACATCATAAAAACCAGCCAAGCATTCACCACTTGACTGTCCACCACAAGAATACAACTCCAATCCACCAAAAGAAGTAGAAAAAGAGACCTTGTTAACCTCCTTCCCTTTTCCCTTGACATCATCATCTTCCTTACCAGAAGACTTCCCCTGATCAGGAATCCCCTCAAACCTTGGCCTTCTCTGATTGAGACCACTCCTTTTCCTGACCAAATCAACAGGCGCCTGCCCCTCACTGGGATTCACAAATGGACCATCAGGGAACTTGAACACCCTTCCATCAAACTCCACCTTTCCCTCTGACACATCTCTGTTAAGAGCCCAACAATCATTGGACTTGTTCCCCCTCCTGCTGCAATAAGAGCATACCCAAGGATCACTCCTACCAGCCCTCCTATCAAAATCTCTAGGCTGAGAAGGAGCCTTATTGGCCTTCTTAGCCTCCTGAACAAAAATATGTAGCTGTTTTGTTAGATCAGCCAACTGCTCCACCACTGGGTCCCTCTCCTGTTTGGGAAGCTTCACCATATTCTTCTCCTCCTTCTTCCTTCTTCACTCTTTTCTCCTATTCAGCCAAAGTCTCACTGACTTTTCTGGCATATTTGGAACACCGCTCCTGATAGGTGTCCACAGCCAATAACTTCAAACGGGCCTCCACAGCCTCCTTCACCTTGTCCAAGGCAGGCAACTTCTGATCCCCATTGGAAAGAGTCTTCATCAAGTCCTTCCTTGACAGGTCCTTCAACACATCCATCCTGACATCTCTAGCCACGGCAGACCAAAAAACATCCTAGGCTGCATTTTTATGTGCCAGCTCCTCCACTTCCACCAAATATTCCACCACAGGATCAAACTGTAGCAGAAACCTCCTGTAACTGTGCAAGTTACCAACACCACCATATGACTGCCATTCACTGACAACCTTGTTCAGATCCACCATAGTGAACCTGACACCCCATCTTTCCACCATCTTCCTAAACAATAACTTCCAGTCCCTCTTCATGTAGCCAGACATGGCCACAACCTCCTTCTCCACTGACCTATCACCAATGCAGAAAATGATCTGCTTCACCATGTCCAGGTAAGAAGCACCATCCACACCAGAAGCAGTTTCATACTTCTCCAGAAACCACTTCACATCTTCACCATTAAACTTGGTACCATCCCAAGTTCTAATCCTAACACACTCCCTAACCATCGCAGAAGGAGGACCTTCCCTCCCACTGACAGTCACCTCAGGAATAGAAGACCCAGAAGCCATTCAAAGATAACAGATACTCCAAAGAACTAGCAGGTTCAAACCCCACGTTGGGCACCAGAAATGTAAACAATCCTATAGTACTAGCTATAGGCCTTGACCAAGGGAGTTGGAGAAAACCCAGAGAAAAAATCCCCTTTCCCTTTAGAAAAATAAAGTGTGATTTACCTGCTACAGTAAATTGGTTCCTCTTTGCTGAAGCCCCTTTTCCAACACACTTGACTGCCTGATCAGCCAAGAAAGTAGTCTCCAGACAGACTACAAAGCAAAGAACTGAAATGTAGACTAATGTCCACACCAGAGAAAGCAATGATACTTGATTAAGGTTGCAAATACACACCAGAGACAGCAATAATACTTGAGATAGCTTGCAAGACTATACCAGAAAAACCAGTTGCCAAGTTAAGTTAAATGAAGAACTCACCTTGCAACAAACACAGCCAATTGTGGCCAAAAAACAGTGAAAACTGAGTGAGGAACAATGATATCACCTCTGGATGGTTGTATGATAATTAAAGTTGCCCCACACTGTCTTATTCACTATGTACACACAGACCAGTATCTAAAAGCCCATGCACACCAATGAATTTGGCGTTCTTGAGCGCCAAATTGCATAAAACCCCTCTAGAAACGCTTCCCAGCCTTCTAGCACCAAGGCGGGCAGGCCTCCCGATGTTGGGAGGCCCGCCTGAGGCGGCCGGATCACCCTGAATCCAGAAAACCACCAAAAACCTCCAAAAATACCCAAAATACTTAGAAAAATCTACTGCAAGTACTAAAACCTTTAAAACACATAATTAGGCTATAAAAACATTGAGACATAAAATGTAGAGAAAAATTAGCTCATTCTAATGGTACTAAGCACATAAACATAAGACTTAAGGTTAGCCTGTAAAACACAAAAAACAAAATTAAACAGCTATCTTTTTAAATGAAAAATGAGAAATTATCCCCTTAATACTTAAAATCTGAAAAATGTCATAAAGACATAAAATATAGAGAAAACCAGGGGCTATCAAATGGTAGTACCCACATCCCCGCAGTCCTAATATTTGCTGAATCATTAAAGAAAAACACCCAATTATTAAATAATCCCATTTAAGACATATTAAAACAATGCCAAATAGACCAACAAAGGGCTCCGTCAATGTTGGAAGACCACAACGTGTTTCTGAACATCAGTGAAAGAATTTCTAGAAGATAATAATATAGAATTAAAGGGTTAACCAAGTATCTTGTTAACCTGTCCACAAAATATTTGATGTGGTTGAAAATGATTTTTTATAATGTACAAAATATACACAGGTATAGATATAATACCTAGATCATATATTTTTTGAGTGTCCTTCTCAGAACGGACTGTTGTTTAGTAGGAAGCTTTAGGAAATGTATAAGTAGGTGGAAAGTGTTTTGCTAATGTACATAGTATTTTATTGTTGGCTGACCATTAAAGTGAAGGTGTTACAGACTTGGTCAAAATTTTCCTTCTGAACAACAATCTGATGCTGAGAAGGACACTTTTATAATGCATATCATATAGGTATTATATATAACCATTTAATCTCTAAAGTTTGTAAATTTTTCTTTCTCAGTGATGGACCATTGTTAAGGTGTGAACTTTATGTACTTCAAATGGTATGAGATCTTTTAATAGCATTGGTACTGTATCATTGGTTAAACATTAAATTTAAGGTGTTACAGACTTGGTCAAAATTATCCTTCTAAATGATGGTCTGATGCACAGAAGGACACTTTTTATCAGCCGGGATGTCTAGAAGATTGAAGAATTGAATAGGAATAATAAAGGATAGAAATGGAAATAATAAGGTAGTAATATTAAATGAAATAAAATAAATATAATTTGAGAGAATAGGACGACAATTTAATTGAGAGATGACAAAAGTTGTAAGTATTAAGTTAAATTGCAAATATTATTATTAATAGTAAGTGTTCAAAAGCACTGTGGTAAGTGCCTCGCAGGAAGCGTGAATTTTGACCAATCAGTGCACGTAGTCCAGGAAGAATAAAGGGGAGTTAGAGCAGCAGAAAGTGCAAAAATATAATATGTATTTGTGTGTTTCAAGGAACAAAGGAAATGGAAGCGCGGAAAAGGATTAAGGGTCTGTGCGCTCGGATATTTCAGCAAGATGTGCTGCACAATAGTGAATTGTGTATTATCAACTTAGGACTATTACACGCTAAACAAATATGGATTTGGGCTTTCCAAAAAGTATGTGTTACACATTAAGGAGAAAGTCATAGATTAAGGAAGACTCAAGTGCATAGTATGCTGTACCGCGGCCAGTTGGGAAAATTACTGAGACAAGTAATGAAGAAGGCTAACTAGTTAAGTGAGCTGTCGGAACTATGAACTTAGTATTAAAGAAAAGAGAGTGGGGACTCAATCGTAAAACTACCCAAGAGTTAAGGCAACTAGACGCAGCGTTAGGATAAGTCAAACCTGGAACTAGCGCTGAAACAAAACAAAGGTATAGTTAAAAGCGCATATGTGGAGTATCAGTGAAACAAGTTAATACTAGTGTTAGTAATTATAGGGTATGATTTAGGCACTGTAGTTGTTACAAGCAGTGTATGTAGCTTACTAATAGATTAGTTATTGTTTTACTAATATGGCGCTAGAGCTAGCACTGAAGATCCACTAGGGAACTGTGTCTTGAGTACAGTAAAAATATAAAAAGGACGACTATTTGATAGAGTCTGGGGGAGTCATATACATATAAGGTAGATATATATACACATATATAGTCTTTTAAGAGAGAGATTGATATATACAAAAAAAATAGAGTAGTAAATTAGAGATTTGTCTGAATCCTTTAATTCATGCGTCTGTGTGTGTATTTCAAAAAGCATAGTGAAAGAAGCGCAACATAGAGAGGTTATATAGATCCAGTAGGATTGATTATTACTAGAGTCATTTTATTGCTATAACAAGGCATATTAAAAGAGGGCGCTTCAAGAGGGAGTAGCTGTGGATATTAGCGCTTGTTAAGAATAGAAAAATCCAGATAGTAATACTTGTTCTTTTTTTTCCTGATCTCTAAAGAAAACTCATCTCTTGACTCATAAATTTTTCTAATCAAAAATTAAGTGTTACACATTATTGCACTGTCTTTAAAAATAAGAGTGGCAGGGGCTTCTTCTTCTTTTTTTTTTTTTAGAAATTGAAAAGAAGAACCAACCAATCTTGCATTGTGTCTACTGCTTAGTAATTTAGAACAGTCTACAATTGGTGTCCCAACAGTGGCAATAATTGTAACTAGTATTTTTTGATTAGATTCTTTGTTTTTTTTAGGGTTTCGTCAGGAGGATGTAATCAAGCCGGCGCTTCAGCGGAAGAGTCGTAGGGTCTACAACAAGCGGATCAATAGCCATTATCAGAGGATAGTGTAGGGCTGTATTGTGAAAACAGTCAGGTTTAATTACCAAACGTGTTTTTTTTTGTGATCTTTGTTTTGATTTGATATTTTGGGAATGGATCCTACTGCGACTACATCTAGGAGATGTCAGGAGAGGGTTAAATTGCCCAATTCTTCGGCATCATTGCCAAAAACGGTAACAACAATTATTAGGTGTAAAGATGAAAGCTTACGCTTTGCGGGCATTAATACCAAAAAAGTTTTACGCAGGTTTGAACAAGCAGCGGAAGTTCATGGAGAAACCGAATATGATATGGTATGTCAAGTACTATTCTTTGTATCTAATGAGTGCAAAGACAATTTAGAGGATCTAAAAGGGCATGAGGAGCGAAATTGGTCAGCGCTAAAAGAACAAATTCTCAAGAGATGGCCAAAAGTTACTGAGGAAACTAGGTATACGATGAAGGACCTGGATATTTTGGTAAATAGGGTCAAAGCTAGGGGGGGTGTTTGAGACTCCAAGGAATATAAAAGTTTTAGGGAAGACTTTGATCGGATAGTGGAATATTTAGTTAGTAACAAAGATTTTAGTGATGTTAATGCGTCGTTACCTTGGTTTTGTGAAGCGTTAGTGCCAGAAGTTGAAGACTGGGCAAAAAGGCGCTTGGATAACGAAGGAAAGCTGGTTAAAAAGAGGGATGGAAACTATAAGTATCCCGGATTAGAAGAAGTAGAAATGGCAGTGGAAGCTGAAATGAAGTTGCGTCGAGTTGAGCGACGTGCAGCAAGGGTGGCTCTGGATAATGAGGGGATGGAGGAAGATGCGTCAGGTGTACAATCACCTTCTCAGATCTTGTCTCCTAAAGTTAAAATTTTCTCTAAGGATCCAGATTCAGTCATGGCAAGAATTGATGAGTTGGAGAAGAAGATAGTTGAAGCAGAAAAGGCGAAAGAATTGTTTAGGCCCAAGAGTTCTCCTCAACCTTTGCGTTTTTCCGCTATGGTGTGCTATTATTATAATAAAGAGGGGCAAACAAGGATGAGGTGTAATGCGCTTCAAAAGAATAAAGAGGAAAAGGTAGTTTAAAAGGATGGGACTACGCTTATGTTGGAAGATGGTACTAAGTTGGTTAAAGACAAAGATTGAGGGATGCGAGCCATGGTCATCGATCATATTAATAAAAAGTCTATGGAAAGCAGGTCAAGCAAGGGCAAAGAGCCAGAAAATAAGGAGAAAGGCAAGGATGCGAAGTCGGTTAATTTTGAAGTTACTTGCGCAGTGTTAGATTTTAAAGTAAAAGAAGTAGTGGTTGCAGAGCCACTTACCACAGCACGATTGGAGATGTTTACGGCAAAGCATAAGAAAATGGCCCCACCTACAATTACTAGGACAAGAAGGACTGGAGCTAGATATGTGAATCCAGAGGATATGGAGGAAGTAGGGTATACCACTAGAGAAAATACACCTGCACCTATCGAGGATTTCGAAATGGAGGGTATGGACTCAGGAGGTTATGGCGTAGATCACCAGGAAGTAGATCAGAGGGCAATATTAGAGGAGCCAGAGGTAGTACAGCAGAGAGTGGTACCTGCTGAAGGAATGCCAGGAGCAAAGCATTATACTCCAAAGAACCCACCTGGAAGAGCAAAAGCTGGGGCCAAGGCAACTCAGCCTAAATGGAGAATGAAGTTCCCGGTTCATTCTGATTTTCCTAAAGCTGCCGAAGATCTAGTTGTGCAATGTTTGAAGACTAGAGTCTCTGTTCCATTAGGAATGCTCACAGCAGTAGCACCGGATGTAGCAAATGGAATCGTGGATAAGTGCAGAAAGCAAAGGATTTCTAGCTGCACTGAGTTTGATATGGCAGAACAGTCATATCAGCCAGTCGTTGGATTACCTAGGGCGCCACATTATGCAGGACCCTTAGGGTATTTAACTATTACGGTAAATGGTAAGCAAATTAAAGCATTAGTGGATACAGGTTCACAAATCAACATGTTATCAGTGGATGACGCAGTGGAATTAGGTCTTCCTGTAAAAGACGGCAAAGGCACTGTCGCAGGAATTGGGGGAGGTAGGTTACCTGTTATAGGTGTAGCAGAGTATGTATGCACTAGAGTTGCGGGAGCAACAAGAGATATACATTTTTATGTTCCAATGGGTGTAGTTAAACCAGTTTTAGGCACACCATTTTTAATGGATTATTCTGCTACTATAGATTATTAATTAAACAAGACTATAGGAATAAGGATTATGGGTGATGATGGTGTTCCAGTAACAGCAGTCTTAGTAGCGCCCAAGGATGATGGCTGGGAAACTAAGTACTCTGGAGCTGCGCGGTTAGAGAAAGAAAGAGAGTTTTATGAGGAAGTCTCAGATGAGGAGATGGGGCGACCGCCAGGAAGGCGCCAACATTTTCATTAGGGACTGGCATTTTAGGTGTTACTATCTCCCAGGATGAGAGGAACCCGGATAGTAACCAGTCAGTCCAACAAGGAGGGATACGTAAAGCGGTACTTCATAGGTGTCTTGGGAATACTACTGTAGAATTTATTATACCTAAGCTTTTTGATTTCTTTAATTTTGGATATTGTTATACTTATATTAAAAAGAAAAGACAAAAACAGGATTCAGGTTCAACCCGTAGTTATATTAGAAAGAGTTTGATTTTAATTAATGAAGGAAGCAGAAAGGACTGTTTTTCATTCAAGTATAAACCAGTGGATATAGCGATTCCTGATTTGAATCCTCCTTTGCAGAGGCCGACGCTATCTAGAAATCCTTATGATACTCCTTTAACGAAGTTTCTGCCTGATTTTGCTTCTACTAGTGAGATTACAATGGAAAGGCTTCAGATGGTAGATTTTGGACCGGAGGGCTGGTTATTGCAGGAAGAAAAGAAGTTATTGTTACATGTTATGGTTCTTAGGGAAAAGGCTATTGCGTTTTCAGAAGAGGAAAGAGGTTTGTTAAAACACTCTTATGGTAAACCTTATATTGTTCCAGTTATACCTCGTGCGCTGTGGCAAAAGAAGGCTTTTCCAATACCAGCGGCTATAAGAGAAGAGTATACAGAATTAATTAGGGGAAGGTTAAAATCCAGCTTGTATGAACAGTCTATGTCTAGTTATTCAAGTCCAGTGTTTTGTGTGGTCAAACATAATGGTAAATTAGGGGTTGTTCATGATCTTAGGGAGATGAACAAGGTTACAGTAAAAGACGCAAGGATTCCACCAATGCCAGAAGAATTTGTGGATTCTTTTGCGGGACATGCATGTTACAGATTAGGTGATATTATGGGAGGATACGATGAGCGCAAATTGGACAAATCGTCCAGACCCATGACAACGTTTGAAACACCACTGGGGTGCTTTAGGTTGACAAGGTTACCGCAAGGCGCAACAAATTCTGTGGCGGTATATCAAGCACAGATGATGTGGATATTGCATGATAAAATTCCAGAACATGTGGGAATTTTCATTGATGATGGCGGTATAAAAGGACCAGCCAGTGATTATGGAGGGGAAGTTTTAAAAGAAAATCTGTATATTAGAAAGTATATTTGGGAATATACGATTACCCTGGAAAGAGTGCTATTTAGGATAGAGGAGGCAGGATTAACAATTTCTGGCTCTAAATTTTCTTGTTGTGTTCCAGCGCTAGATATAGTGGGACATGTGGTATGCAAGGAAGGGAGAATCTTTGCTGAAAAACAGAGGAATAAGGTACTTACATGGCCAAGACCAGGAAATACTAAGGAAGTTAGAGGGTTTTTAGGCATTTGTACATATGTAAGAATGTTTATTCAAGATTTTGCTTTGTTGTCTTCACCTTTATGGCGCTTAACAAGAAAGGATGCTGTATGGGATTGGACGGAGGAATGTGAGGAGTCATTTGAGTTATTAAAGAGGGTTGTAGGGAAAGATATTCTTTTGAAGAAATTGGAGTATGGACCAGGTGCTGGGAAAATTACTCTAGCAGTGGATTCTAGTGTGTCCGCGGTGGGCGCAGTTTTAATGCAGGAGGATGAGGAAGGTAATGATAGACCTGTCCTTTACGAGTCTAAGACTTTTACTAAAGTGGAGTTTAGGTACTCCCAGTCTAAGCTGGTGTTATGTGGAGTAGCGAAGATTCTTAAAAAGCTACAATGGATGCTTTGGGGGCAGCATTTCAAGCTGCAGGTTGATGCGCTATCGTTGGTGCAAATGATTAGTAGCCCAAGTTTACCAGATGCGCCCATGACAAGGTGGGTAGCGCAGATTAATTTATTTTCTTTTGATTTAGTCCATAAGCCGGGGAAATCTTTCTCTATGCCAGATGCACTGTCAAGAAGACCGTTGTGTGAAGAAGACTCGGAAGCGGAAGAATTTGAAGAAGACAAGAGATGGGTAAACGGGATAGATTATTGTTATACAAAATTTGATAGTAACGTCCGCGATGACAATAAACTTGTAACATGGAATGTCCGAAAAGACATAAAAGTAAATGCTGACAATGCAAAGGATGTTTGTAGCAAGGTTGAACTGCAACTTTATTTAGGGAACACTGAAGCTAATATAGCGACAAGGAGTGCGCAAGGCAAGGTAGTGGAGGAGTCAGATGATGAAGATGCTTCAAAGGAAGTCAGGACAGTAGTAATCAACTCGAAGAGGAGGAGTATTTAGTAGACAACACATCTACAGATGAGGGAGTAGAGTTGTTAAAGTTATATTTGGAAGGTAATAGTCTACCAGATTTTTGTGATAAAAAGTTTTGCCACAATATTAAGAAGTGCGCTAAAGGCTATTTTATTAAAAATGGGAAGTTATGGAAGAATCAAGCTTTGTCTCCTCAGTTAGTTGTTCAAACTAGGGAAGGGAAGGAGAAGATACTCAGGGAGTTACACGAGAATTTAGGACATAGAGGGCAAGATGAGACTCATTGAAGAGTTAGGGAAAGATTCTGGTTGCCCAATATGAAGATTGAAGTAAGAGATTGGGTTAAATCTTGTCCTGAATGCCAGCGCAGAAGTTACAGAAAGCCAAAAGAAAAAGGAAGAGTGACGGGCAAGGATACCATTTTTGGTAGGGTCAGTTTAGATGCAGTCCATATAAAAGAAGGACACTTTAAATACTTGGTAGTAGCCAGGGATGATCTATCAGGATGGGTTGAAGCAGCGCCGTTGATAAACCTTAAGGCAAGTAATGTGACTGAGTTTTTGAAGAAAGAATGGATTTATAGGTATGGGGTAATGAAGATGGTAACCATAGATGGTGGCGCTGAATTTGCGGGAGAATTTCAAGAAGTAGTAAAAGGTATTGGCGCAAAGTTACGAGTTGCAACACCATATTATCCTGAAGCAGAGGGAATGGTAGAAAGAGGGCATCAAGTTATAAAGGATGCACTAGTCAAATTGTGTGGAAATAATGGAGCAAAGTGGAAGAGCTACTTGCCGTTGGTTTTGTTTGCAGACAGGATTTCAGTTAAAAGAACAACAGGGTTTTTACCGTTCGAACTGATGTTTGGTCAAAGGGCAGTATTACCTATTGATCTGGAGGCTGGATCTTTCTTAGGATGTGATTGGGATCAAGTGCGCTCAACCGAAGATTTAATTCTAGCAAGGGTAGCGCAGCTTGAAAGAAAAGACGAGTTTGTGGAGAAAGTGTATGAAAGAATGATGCAGATCCGGGACAATTCAGTTAAATATTGGGATGAGCGCTTAGCGCATAGGTTAAGAAAGCCATTGAACCCAGGAGATTTGGTTTTGGTTTATAATAGAAGTTTAGAAAGCCAATGGGGGAAGATGTTTTCAGATAGATGGAATGTTCCATACAGGATAAGAAAGCAGATAACTGGAGGGTCTTACTTACTGGAGGAATGGATGGTACTGAGTGGAAGCGGCGTGTGGCCACAGACCAGATCAAAAGATTCTACCCAAGGGGTGTTCCAGTGATACAAGATAACCTCTGGTATGAGGAAAAATTACCAGAATAATACCTCCGGGAAGAGGTTAAACTAACAAGTTATGTTAAGTTTTGTTTTTCTAAGAGGACTCACAGGAGGCTTTTTGACACAGTTGTGACGGATAGAGGGCGCTAACTGGAAGTTAAGCGGACTATGGCTGAACAGGAAACTGGCACAAGCGCTTAGATGAGGGTGCAGAGGAAAATGAAATCTTATATTTTCATTGTTCGAGGGGACATGACAAAATAAGTAATTGGATTAAAGGAGATGTGTATCATGTAAGCGCAAAAGACGCTGGGGATTTAGCTAATGGGTTAACTAACCAGGAAGTGGAATAGCAATTTATAGATGAGGCGCTCTATAGTTCAATTCTTATTCTACATGGTATATCGCTGTATTGCAGTAAAGGTGGTAAAGATTTACGATATGAAGGTTTATTTATGATTTTTGTTTGGGTTTACAGTCTTTTAAAGAAAGTAGAGGGAGCAAAGTTAGGTTCTCTAAAAGTATGGAAGACAGGTGCAATAAAATAGCGCCATGTCTAAAAGAATTATGTGAAGGCATAGCATGAAAAATATACGAAGACTATGTACAGGGAGAATGGACAGAGGAGGCTCATAAGGAAAAGCGCTAGTGGGCTATTCAGTTTCAGAGTGAAAGCTAATGGGATATCCTTTCCTGTCTTCAGGCAAGACGAAGCGACGGGGATTGGAGGGGAATCCAAGAATAGTTGATGAGCTGATTTTGTTCATTAGTTGACCTATCATTTCTATATGAGTATAGCGAGCTTCAAGTTCAGCTTCATAAAAAGCTGGTGCATTATTGTAGGATAGGGACATAGAGTCATATATAAGAGGAAGTCTTGAAAACTTTTGCATGGAATGGACAAAGGGTAAAGGAATAGGAACCCATCCCAAGGAGATGGATTCATTGAAGCCTGACAGGAAGTTAGTAAGCAAGAGGAGCATAAGTATAGTAAAAGATACTTACTTGCTAATAAGTTTTGTGGGCGCGCTGACGGAGAAGTAATGGTAACCGTGTCAGGAGCAGCTGCAGTGGAGCCTGAGCGCATGGAAGCACTGGAACTCGGAGTGGAAGAAGGTGTAGCACTAGACTGTATGGATATTTTGCGCCTGGGAAAACTAGGAAGCGATGGCGACTCATAAGGAACATTATTATTATTAGTGGAAATAGTGGGACTGGTGGTGGTAATTATGGGAGCGCTACTAGTAGAGCTAGATGGAAAGAGAATATAACCAGTAGGCTGAGGAGTATTTTGGTTAAGGGAGGTATTGCAAGTTTTGTGTTACCTAAAGCAATTGTCACAGGCAGGTCTAACAGAGGAATACCCCCGAGGTCTAGAAAATGTACAATGAAAGTTACGGAGTTTGCAAAATGAGCAAGCTTGATCTCTGGGAACTGTGCGATATTGAGTCATGATGTTAGGATAAAGGAAATTCAGGTTATTAGAAGGGCTATTTATAGGTTAACAATAGCATTATAAAGAAGTCATCAGTTGCGCTGTGGTAGCCTAAAGTTTAGTACGGCACCTAAGTACGTAAATGGAGTTATTACGGCGTGCAAGATTGGCGTTATTATTTTTTATATAAGGGTTTTATTTAATTTATTGGAGTTTAAAATATGAAGAAATTGGTCACGAGCGAATGCCTATACAAATACAATTTATTTTACGGAGAAAACTTATTTTTACGGTCTGAAAAATTTATAAGTATCAAGTCAAGTCACTCAAGAACCTTGGGAAATTTTCCCAGAATTTTTACTATTTTTCTTATATTTTTAAATGAATTTTAAAGTTTTATAGAAATATTTATGTTTTCAAAAATTACTTAACTTTGATGAATTTTCACGGGGTAATTAGAGCTGCGCAGACTACGAAAATTAGTTTGGTATGTAAAGGGGAAGTAGCTCTATTATGTGTAATTTTTCTAGATTTTTTATTATAGTTTTAAGGTTCTAATTGAGTCCGGAAGTCCGGACGGGCTCTGTTTCGACTCCGTACGGACTCCGCTTTGACTCCGTACGGACTCCGTACGGGCTCCGGATTGACTCTGGAAGAGCTCTGGAGGGGAAAACTTAGGCACGTGACTAGGAATACTTAAGCGCTTCTCAAACTCGAAATTGAGAAGGGGGGACACATCATACAGCTTAATCATTAACCACCACGGTCTCATTTTTATCACTCAACAAATTAAATAAGTTATAAGACCCTTATAACATTTATTATTTATACATAACATTTTAGAAATACAATTCAACAATTTAAATCACACTTCATATAGGGTATCTTTAGAAAGGTCTTCATCGCTGGGACTTGATTATTGCTGTCTCATATAAATTTAAATTATTATAAAAACATAAAAGTCAATCTTTTCAGATCTTTCACTGGTACACCTTAATTGTTGTTATCAGTATTTCTTTTCTCAACAGCTACTTTCTTTAAATCTCAATAAGCGTTAATTATTTTAGAGTTTCATTATTTTCTTCAATCGGATCCAAGTAGATTGGTTAGCTTAGTGATTTAGAATTCCCATTTTGTTATTTTTATTGGAAGGACGGGGTTTTCAGCTAAATCCACATATCTCCTCCGGATTCTGCTTACAGCAAGGCGACTGTAAGAGTTTACCTTACCATAGTTGGCGCCCAATGTGGGGTTCGAATTCTCTAGCTTTCTTTAAAGACTTACTTGGATCAAGAACGTTATTAGCCTGCAAGAGGCTTATTTTCTGGAACTCTAATTGGATTTTTGTTATTGGCCTGCAAGAGGCTTGTTATTTTATCGATTGTTAACGCTTTTCATTACTTATTGAGATGTCTTCTTCTGCTGTTGCTTCTGGATCTTCTAACCCTCTTACTCCCTCAGTTAGAATTGTTTCTTGGGATGGCCCAAAGTTTGATGGGGAGGAGGTTAAATGGTTCATTAGCAGGTATGAAGCTGCTGCTGCTGTTGATGGTGCTTCCAATGTGGATATGGTGAAGCAAGTTAGGTTTTTTATTGCTGATAGGGAGGTGGAAAAAGAGGTTATTGCTATGCAGGCATTCAAGGACCAGGATTGGGTTAAGCTTTCTAAAGCTATGGTTGATAGATGGGGTGTTAGGTTTACTATGATGGACCTCAATAAAATTGTTGGAGACTGGCAAGCAAAAGGTGGTGTTTCTTCTATGGCTGACTTCAAAAAGCTCTGTGTTCAGTTTGATGAAGTGGTGGAATATCTCATACTGGTGGATGAGTTAGTGCATGAGAATCAAGCAAAAGATTTGTTTTGGACAGCATGCAGCAGGGATATTCGTATGGACGTCTTGAAGGATCTTTCAAGAAAAGATTTGATGAAGGAACTGCCTAATGGTGAGCAGAAACTGCCGGCTCTGGAGGTTATCAAGGACAACATTCAAGCCCGTCTAAAGTTATTGGCGTTGGACAAATATCAAGAGTCATGCACTCAATATGTTAGCAAGGTTAGCGAAGTTTTGGCCGAAAACAATGATATTATGGTTAAAGCCCAGGAGGCCAAGAAGGCTCAAATGGGATTACCTGCTGCTAAAGTTGAGGGCAATGTAGATAATAAGATGGTCGATCATTTGGCCGATTTAACTAAACAGTTAAAAATATTTGTTCAAGAAACCCAGAAGGCCAATAAGGCCCCAATCGCTTCTTCGTCGACGTCGACTTCTTATCAGTCTAGAGGGTATGAACGTCGAAATTATAATGGCAATAATAATGGTAACCGCTTCCCAGGCAATGGGAGAAATGGTGGGAATGGTGGTAGTAATTATCGAGGTGGCTATGATGAGCCAAAGGTGTGCTCCTATGCACAGAGCAACAGTTTGTTTTGCTCTTGATAAGGATATGGATGCTGGGCGAGTTCTTTTTGATGGTAAAGTTTATAAATTTCCTGATGGTTCGTTCATCAAGCCCAGTGATGGACAGTTTCCTTCTGATTTGGTCAGAAGAAGTTTAACGGCTGAAAGGAGAGCCAGATTTGAAGAGGTGACGGATGAAGATGTTAATGCCAAGAGTGGCAAAAATGGTAATGGTAATGGTGGTAAAGCTGACAAGGGCAAGGAGAAAGAGGTCAGTAAAGCCACATTTTCTACTTCTTTTGGTGGTTTTGAGCTGGCGACAGTTGCCCAGGTGGAGGGTAGCTGTATGGCTGGTGAATACGATGTTAATGCTGCTAGAAGAGCAGCCGCTACTAAGGCGAAAAGTAGCATTCAGAGCCAATTGAGGGCTAATCCTGGCAAGGCCAATAACAAAGTGAACCCTTACTCTAAGGACAAGAATTCTAGTGCGCAAACTGCCGCCAACAAATTGAACCCTTACTCTAAGGACGAATTATATAAAATGCAGAAGGGGATTGCTGATATGGGGCCCCCTAGTTATGGCAAGTTTGATTTAAATGGTAAGCCTATGCCAGAGGATGATTCGGATTCTGAGGAGGACGTACCGTTGGCGTCTCTACCCAGACCAAGTTTTAGCGGTCCCATCCCAATGGAGGGAGTAAGAAGGACTAGCGATGGATCAGGATTAGTGCAAGAAGCTGGTGACGGAGTTAGGGTTATAGAAAGTGAAGATGTTATAATGGGGGGTGAAGATGGCTCGGTTGGACCTCAAGAGGAACCCAGGGCCAAGGTTGTTAAATCAAAGGTCCAGTATGAGCGGCCAGTAGTTTCTGGTCAAGCTAATGCGATGGACGCAGTTTTGAATAGGGTGAATCAACTGCAGATTCCCTTATCTTTGGGGGAGTTATTTACGATTAGTCCGGCGCTTGCTGAAAAGCAAAAGAAGCATTTGACGAGGCGTTGGGTTTCCACTGGAGAGGTGGAATATATTTGTGAAAATGCTGAGAAGTTTGGGGAAGATGTAGATACGCATTTTTCGGCTCCCCTGGGTTACCTGGTGGTAACTCTTAACGGTAAAGAAGTAAAGGCCTTGGTCGATTCAGGGTCTCAAATTAATTTAATTTCATTGGTGCAAGCAACGAGTATAGGCTTGCCAATTAAAAGTGGAACTGGGGGAAACCTCAGAGGTATTGGAGGACATGCAACAGAGCTGATGGGTACAGCTGAGCATGTCAGGTTAGGCATTGGTGGATCTGTTGGTAAGGTTCACTTTTATGTGGCCAGAGGAGCAGTCAAAACTGTTCTTGGTGGTCCTTTTTTGATGGATTTTGAGGCCAGGATAGGGTATCAAGCTGGCATGGGGATTAGTTTGGAAATCACTGGTGAAGATATGCGGAGGTTACATATGCGGTTAGCGCCTCCTGGAGATGAAGGTTGGGAAACACGGCCAGGGATTACTACTCTGTGCCAGTGTTGTGTTTGCACCAAGAAGCGGCATATAAAACGGACGGCTTCTGGAGAATTATGTTTGTTGGAAAGGGATGGACGCCCTCATTTTTTGGGGTAGCAGGGGCTGATCGCTCTAATGTTGTAATCTCTCCTCAGGATGAGATCCCGGATTGCAATAGGTCAGCTCACTTGGAGATAATTCAAGTGGATTCTCAATTATTTTCTGTTAATATTACTTTGGAGTGCAAATACGTTTTGGACTTTTCTATATGTTTATTGGATTTACCCTGTTTTTCTATTAAATTTAAAAATGGTAAAAAAGGCAAAATGGGCCAAATTAGGTTGGATAAAAATTGGAAGGGTATGTTTCTGGACCTCCAGCAAGAGGTTAAACTGCAATTATCTCCTTCTATTTTGGACCTCCAGCAAGAGGGTAAACTGCGAAAATCTTATCTAAATCCGATTAAAAATCTCAGTATAATTAAAACTCAAAAAAATAATTTTTGTGAAAATTCAATTCCGGTCCTCCAGCAAGAGGTTAAACTGCCGACTTTCTTTACAGGTGATTTAATGTTGGATAAGGGAAGCAAAGGTGTTGGAAAATCTGTTTATAAATTAGACGAGGGAAAGGAGAAAAGGGTAAAATTTAAAAATGAAATAAAATATTTTTCTAATTTTTCTTATTCTGATTCTGGCGATGAAGAAGATTCATTTGATGAAAGTTTTAATGGCGATACAAAAGAAAATGTTTTACCTCAAGTTAATTTAGATGTGGACGCAGCCAAATATAAGAAAGTAGCAAATAAAGTTCGACCTATTAATGAACCACTACCTGCTGAATTAAATCCACCTTTGAGAAGACCAAGGTTATCAAGAGATCCTTATGAAAGTCCCTTGGTAAAGAATCCGCCTGAATTTTCTGAGACGTCAAGAATCACTTTTGAGAGACTGGGTGTTGTTAATTTTGGACCTGATGGTTGGTTGTCTGGAGAAGAGAAGAAGTTGTTGTTGGATGTGATGGTCAAGCGAGAGAAGGCCATTGCTTTTGTAGAAGAGGAGAGGGGTGTGTTGAAGCATTCCTATGGGGAGCCTTACAAGATTCCTGTGGTATGTCATGAACCGTGGCAGCAGAAACCGATTCCTATTCCGGCTGCATTAAAAGAAGCCTATATTGAAGTTGTCAGAGAACGGATACGCACTGGAATGTATGAGCAATCAACATCAAGTTATTCTAGTCCGGTATTTTGTATCAAGAAACCGAATGGCAAGCTTAGAGTTGTTCATGATCTTAGGGAATTAAATAGGGTTACAATAAAGGATGCTGGGATACCGCCTAGTGCTGAGGAGTTTTTTGAAGCGTTTGCAGGGAGAGTGTGTTATGGTTTGGGAGATATTATGGGTGGATATGATGAGAGAGAGTTACATCCGGACTCAAGGCCTCTCACTACATTCAATACACCACTTGGACGTTTACAGTTAACAAGATTACCTCAAGGAGCAACAAATTCGGTTGCAGTTTATCAAGCTCAGATGGCTTGGATCCTTCAAGATGAAATTCCACAATATGCTGGAATCTTTATAGATGATGGAGGAATTAAGGGACCAACAACCAACTATGATAACCAGGTGTTGGAAGAGAATCCCGGGATACGCAAATTCATTTGGGAGTTTGCAATTACATTAGAAAGAATCTTGTTTTGAATTGAAGAGGCTGGCTTAACTATTTCGGGTTCAAAATTTTCATGTTGTGTGCCAGCCTTAGAAATATTAGGCCATGTGGTATGTAGAGAGGGTAGGATTATGTCCAAGAAGAAAGTTAACAAAATTCAGTCCTGGCCAAGACCCAAGAATACGACCGAAGTTAGAGGGTTTTTAGGCGTTTGCGTATATGTTAGAATGTTTATTAAGGACTTTTCTTCATTGGCAGCTCCATTGAGACGGTTAACAAGAAAGGATGCAGACTGGGAGTGGGATGAAGAGTGTGAGAAGGCGTTTGTGAAGTTGAAGGAGGTTGTGGGGAAGGATTTAGTCCTGCACAAGTTGGATTATGGAAAAGAAGCTGGCAGAATTTATTTAGCAGTTGATTCAAGTCAGGTTGCAGCTGGGGTGGTTTTGTCTCAGATGGATAAAGCTGGTTACATCAGGCCAGTTAGGTATGAATCTGTAGTATTTACTGAGGTCGAATCAAGATATTCTCAACCAAAATTGGAATTATGTGGTGTGGCGAAAATACTGAAGAAACTTCAGCATATTTTGTGGGGGCAACATTTTGAGTTGCAAGTGGATGAGAAATCGTTAATCCAGATGATTAATTCCCCAAGTTTACCGAACGCACCCATGACGAGATGGGTAGCTTTTATTCAACATTTTTTGTTTGATTTAGTTCATAAGCCTGGCAAAACTTTTACTATGCCAGATGGTTTATCAAGGAGACCACCCACTGAAGAAGATTCAGACTCAGAAGAGTTCGATGAAGATATACCTATTATCAAAGCCAGCACTAAAGGAGCTGAAGACTTTCCATACCTCCCCCATGAGGTTAAACTGGCAGGACTATTGTGTTTAGATTATGGTGTTGATGACCTCCACCAAGAGGATAAACTGGAAAATAGTTTTTATGTTAATAAAGGTGTTGGAAAAGGTGTAGATAAATTCGGCAGAGAGGAGGTAGAAGAAGATGTGGTGTATGTAGAGGAAGATGGATTGGTAGTGTGGGATAGTAGTAAATTAAGGAATGGTGTATATGTTGGAGAATTAGAGAATTTAAATAAAAGGATGGATAAAGAGAAAGAGGTATTTTCAAATACAGTTTTTGAAGGATCCAAAGGTTCAGAAGAAAAACGTCGACATAGCTCGATTAAAGATTTATTTAGGGGTCAACGATTATTGGCTCATTCATGTGCAGGTGATATTGGTGATAGAGAAGTCCCTATTGATGTTATATTAATCGATTTTCAAGATGAAGTCTGGGGTCAGACTGGTTTTTATTTTTTGTTAGTCAAATATTTGTTTACTTTAGAGAGGCCAGAAGATTGTGAAGACGATGAATGGGTGGCTATCAAGAGGAAGTCATCTACGTTTTACCTATCTGGTCGACGTTTAATGAGGAGGAGGTATCCAAATCCTCAAGTAGTTATAACTCAACAGAAGGGGCAAGAATTAGTTTTGAAATCACTGCATGAAGATCTCGGGCATAGAGGCGTTGGAGAAACGTTTAGAAGAATTTCTGATCGATTTTGGTGGCCTGGCATGAAGATGGCTGTTAAACAGTGGGTTCAGTCATGCGAAGAATGTCAAAGACGAAGTTATTTAAGGCCAAAAGAACCTGGACGCCCGACCGGTGAATATACGCTCTTTGGAAGAGTTAGTTTAGATGCCGTTCATATAAAAGAGGGACGGTATAAATATTTAATTGTGGCCAGAGATGATTTATCTGGTTGGGTAGAGGCAGCGCCTCTTATTAATTTAACTGCCAAAAATGTGGCAGAATTTTTTTTGAATAATTGGCTATATAGGTATGGGGTGATGAAGTTGGTAACGGTAGATGGAGGTCCTGAATTTGGGACAGAGTTTAAAGAGGCCGTATTGAAAGTTGGATCAAAGGTTAGGGTAGCAACCCCATATTATCCTGAAGCTGAAGGCATGGTTGAAAGAGGGCATCAAGTTATTAAGGATGCTTTAGTTAAAATGTGTGGGACAAGTGCCGAAAAATGGAGGCACTATTTACCTTTAGTTTTATTTGCGGATCGAATCACTGCCAAAAGGACGACCGGATTTTCACCTTATGAACTTGTTTTTGGACAGAAAGCAGTTTTACCGGTTGATTTAGAAGCTGAATCATATCTTGGAGTTGACTGGGACACGGTCAAAACTACTGAAGAATTATTGTGTGCAAGAATGATGCAGCTAGAAAAGAAAGAAGAATATTTAGAAAAGGCATATTTGCGGATGATGAAGATCCGAAATCAATCAGTCAGATATTGGGATGAGCGGTTGGCACATCGATTAAGGAAACCTTTGAACCCAGGAGATATGGTCCTGGTGTATAATAGGAGTTTGGAAAGTCAATGGGGAAAGATGTTTGCAGATAGGTGGAATGGACCGTATAAAATCAAGGAGCAAGTTTCCGGCGGTTCATATGTGCTAGAAGAGTTGGATGGAGTAGTATTGAAGAAGAGGGTAGCAGCCGATCAAGTGAAACGGTTCTATCCTAGAGGCACCAGGAGTGCCGAAGTCTTCCTCCGCAATGAGGATAAACTATGACATTTATGAAATTATATGGATAACTCCGAAATGAGGATAAACAACAATTTTAATGACATTTATCAAATTTTATTCCTCCGCAATGAGGATAAACTATGATATCTACGAAATTTTATGGATACCTCCGCAACGAGGATAAACTATCTTCTTTTTTTATCAAAATACTTTACTATCGTTACACTGTATATGGTCAACGAAACTATGATGAAACTTAACAAAATGCAAGAAGACCTTCTTTGAAATTTTCGAAAACTTAAAATTCTTAAAATATGGGTGAGGATAGTGTTGGAAAATTTTTAAAATTTATTGGAAGAAGTGTTCACAGGGGAACCTTCTTAATTAAATATTGGCAAGTGTGGGGGTAATTGATGGGCTGGCTGCTCTATACACAATTACCCCATAATGTTCGTTTCCAAAATTTTCCCTGTTTCTAGTTGAATCCTGGCTTTGTCTTTTAATTTTAGGAAGTCCACTAAGACTATAAACTGGAACGAATCAAGAGACACCACTCTCAACACCGGATTCAAGATTCTTTTTATTTTATTTTGTTTTTGATTTTTTTATGTTAGATTTTGATTACTTTTCTTTAATATATATTACGAATTATTGTAAAGGTGATTCTCACTGGTGGTCTCTAATCATTTTTATACATTGGAGGGAGCCCACCCAGTGATCATCATTATAAAAATTATCTTCTAAAAACTTTCATTTATTTTCTTTTCTTTTCAATTTCTCAAAATTGTGTAACCACATCAAGTTGCACTTGGATGTGGGTATGATGCCGAGGGTACGGCTCATCAAATGGCCGGGGGGCATCTTTTAAAATTTTAATTTTGATAATTCTTTTTACCTTTTTTATCTTTCTTTAAAATTAAATTTTAACTTTTATTTCAAAACTACCTTTTCTAAAATCTTTTATTTTAAGTTAAAAACAAATTAAAATTAAAAATAAATAAAAATAAAAAATAAAAATAAAAAAAAAATATAAAAATATAAAAATAAAATAAATAATTAAAATAAAAAAAAAAAATAATAAAAAAAAAAATAATAATTAATTAAATCAAAATTATTATTATATTTCTTAGCTTTATTTTTTTTAGTTTTCATTCTTTTTAGTTTTTTTTCATTTAGTTTAGACAGGAATTTTGGATTGCTTTTTAGAAGTTGAGGGATCAGGGAGAGCTGCTGGTCCTAAATATACGTTTGTTTTAGAAGGAACTATTGGCCGGTTGCATTTGACTTTTTTCACACGGCATAAGTCGCAAGCTGTCCTGCCAGGAAGATTAGGGTTGGACATTAAACAAGGTACCTGGTATTGAGCACAGAGTTCACATGGAGCGACAAGTTCTTTGGAAGACATATTGATGAAGATGAATTTTATAGTTGATTAAAGAAGATGGTGGTTGAAGGTTAAAGATGAATATTGTGTTCAACCACTTATGCAAAGTTTTACGAATGGGGACATTCTCAATTGGAGGGAGGATGTGGTAGCCTAAAGTTTAGTACGGCACCTAAGTACGTAAATGGAGTTATTACGGCGTGCAAGATTGGCGTTATTATTTTTTATATAAGGGTTTTATTTAATTTATTGGAGTTTAAAATATGAAGAAATTGGTCACGAGCGAATGCCTATACAAATACAATTTATTTTACGGAGAAAACTTATTTTTACGGTCTGAAAAATTTATAAGTATCAAGTCAAGTCACTCAAGAACCTTGGGAAATTTTCCCAGAATTTTTACTATTTTTCTTATATTTTTAAATGAATTTTAAAGTTTTATAGAAATATTTACGTTTTCAAAAATTACTTAACTTTGATGAATTTTTCACGGGGTAATTAGAGCTGCGCAGACTACGAAAATTAGTTTGGTATGTAAAGGGGAAGTAGCTCTATTATTTGTAATTTTTCTAGATTTTTTATTTTAGTTTTAAGGTTCTAATTGAGTCCGGAAGTCCGGATGGACTCCGTACGGGCTCCGGATTGACTCTGGAAGAGCTCTGGAGGGGAAAACTTAGGCACGTGACTAGGAATACTTAAGCGCTTCTCAAACTTGAAATTGAGAAGGGGGGACACATCATACAGCTTAATCATTAACCACCACGGTCTCATTTTTATTACTCAACAAATTAAATAAGTTATAATACCCTTATAACATTTATTATTTATACATAACATTTTAGAAATACAATTCAACAATTTAAATCACACTTCATATAGGGTATCTTTACAAAGGTCTTCATCGCTGGGACTTGATTATTGCTGTCTCATATAAATTTAAATTATTATAAAAACATAAAAGTCAATCTTTTCAGATCTTTCACTGGTACACCTTAATTGTTGTTATCAGTATTTCTTTTCTCAACAGCTACTTTATTTAAATCTCAATAAGCGTTAATTATTTTAGAGTTTCATTATTTTCATCAATCGGATCCAAATAGATTGGTTAGCTTAGTGATTTAGAATTCCCATTTTGTTATTTTTATTGGAAGGACGGGGTTTTCAGCTAAATCCACATATCTCCTCCGGATTCTGCTTACAGCAAGGCGACTGTAAGAGTTTACCTTAGCATAGCGCCACATCTGACTTGAGCGCTGGATGGTTTCTAAGAAGATAGTGAAAAGTGTTCGTCATAATGAAGGACCCAAGGAAAGATGAATTGTTACAATCAAGGGAAAGACATGTATTGCGAAGATCTAAAGATTGTAAGAAGCGCACGCATATACGACGCAGAGGAAGTATTTGTTGTTATAGGAAGTAGCAACAATCTCAAGAGGAGGATATTCTTTGAAGGCAACTCATCTCGCAGTTGTAGAATTCTCACAGGAAAATTAAGGGAAAATAAATAATATTACATTTTTTTTAGCTACATACAGTTTACAAGAATTATATACAAGAATTTTTTTTTTTAGTATTCTGCTTCATCAAAGATTGGGACGCAGAAAGCCCAGTTGTTAACAGCCACTTTCATGTTTTGTTGCAAGACAGTCATCAGCTTTTTTCGTTTATCATACTCAGCGCGAGTATAAACCGGAACCGCCTCAAGGAATTCTTAGACGGCAGCTATCATATTGTTCATACGACGCATGGTCACATCGTATGGAGCGCAGGTGATTTGCTCTGCAAAGTCCCAGTTTTGAGCCATGGTGGGCTCTTCATCATCAACAACCGGGAAGGTTTTGATAGGCCATTCATCTGGGATGATGGTATCAAAGACCGGCTGGATTGTAGTCCAGTCAGGAGAAGGTATTCGACGAGCACACTCCGGAATAGGTTTGGTATCCCAGACAGGATCTTCTTCCAAAACTGGAAGGAATAAGGGAGCAATAGGAGGCGGAGGCGTTTCAGCATAAGGAGTGCCTGGTGCATTCTAAAACAGAGGGAAACAGAAGATTTTAGCATTAAAAAAGGAAGAAGTAAGAAAAAGAGACTTACTGTACTTTCCTCCAAGAAGAGAGATTTGGGGGTCAAAGAGGCGCTACTAGGCATAGGAGCATGGTAACCAACTTTATCTCATTTGTTGTGAGGCGGGGTAATGACATTGGACACTGGGCGTTTGATAGTCATTTGACTCATCATAGTCGAGGTTGAAGCTTCAGGGTCTAGATGAGCAACGGTGGGTGGCCCATCATAGCTACACTTCTTCTTGCGTTGCTTGCAGTAATCGCACGACTGGAAGAAGGAAAAGTGAAAGGTTTATAACAAATAGAAAGGAAAATGAAGAAAACTTACAGTGAAGAAATTATGGTTTCCACGGCGGGATTTTGAGAAGTGGCAGGGAGTTATGCCATTCTCAATACAGCGGGTGCATCTTGTCCCGCCCATCAAAGTCGTCATGAGGGTTGTCAGAGGAGCCGCAGGAGGTTGAGTATGCACGAACTGATGAATGGCATCCACAACATCAGCGGTATTTTCAGTGTTGGGGTTGGCTCTTCTAGTATTCATTGAGAGAGTTAAAATAATAATAAGAAGAAAAGGAAAGATGATGAAGGAAGAAGATAGAAGATGGAGGAAGGAAAACACTGTGAGACGCAGGTATTTATGGGCTCCTGGGGACAGTCGCAAGTAGAGGGAGGATGTGGTATGCGCCTCACAGGAAGCATGAATTTAGACCAATCAGCGCACGTAGTCCAGGAAGAATAAAGGGGAGTTAGAGCAGCAGAAAGTGCAAAAATATAATATGTATTTGTGTGTTTCAAGGAACAAAGGAAATGGAAGTGCGGAAAAGGATTAAGGGTCTGTGCACTTGGATATTACAGCAAGATGTGCCGCACAATAGGGAATTGTGTATTATCAACTTAGGACTATTATGCGCTAAACAAATATGGATTTGGGATTTCCAAAAAGTATGTGTTACACATTAAGGAGAAAGTCATGGATTAAGGACAACTCAAGTGCATAGTATGCTGTACCGCAGCCAGTTGGGAAACTTACTGAGACAAGTAATGAAGAAGGCTAACTAGTTAAGTGAGCTGTCAGAACTATGAACTTAGTATTAAAGCAAAGAGAGTGGGGACTCAATTGTAAAACTACCCAAGAGTTAAGGCAACTAGACGCAGCGCTAGGATAAGTCAAACCTTGAACTAGCGCTGAAACAAAACAAAGGTATAGTTAAAAGCGCATATGTGGAGTATCAGTGAAACAAGTTAATACTAGTGTTAGTAATTATAGGGTATTATTTAGGCACTGTAGTTGTTACAAGCAGTGTATTTAGCTTACTGATAGATTGGTTATTGTTTTACTAATATGGCGCTAGAGCTAGCACTGAAGATCCACTAGGGAACTGTGTCTTGAGTACAGTAAAAATATAAAAAGGACGACTATTTGATAGAGTCTGGGGGAGTCATATACATATAAGGTAGATATATATACACATATATAGTCTTTTAAGAGAGAGATTGATATATACAAAAAAAATAATGTAGTAAATTAGTGATTTGTCTGAATCCTTTAATTCGTGCATCTGTGTGTGTATTTCAAAAAGCATAGTGAAAGAAGCGCAACATAGAGAGGTTATATAGATTCAGTAGGATTGATTATTACTAGAGTCATTTTATTGCTATAACAAGGCATATTCAAAGAGAGCCCTTCAAGAGGGAGTAGCTGTGGATATTAGCGCTTGTTAAGAATAGAAAAATCCAGATAGTAATACTAGTTCTTTTTTTTCCTGATCTCTAAAGAAAACTCATCTCTTGACTCATAAATTTTTCTAATCAAAAATTAAGTGTTACACATTATTGCACTGTCTTTAAAAATAAGAGTGGCAGGCGCATTTTTTTTTTTTTTTAGAAATTGAAAGGAGAACCAACCCATCTTGCATTGTGTCTACTGCTTAGTACTTTAGAACAGTCTACAGCGCGTCAGTTCAATGTTAGTATTATAAGTCTTAAAGCAACCAATAATAATTTATATAGTATTTAAATTAGATGTAATGCACTAATGAAAATAGTAAATAAAGAAATATAATAAAAATATGTTGAATGATTGTATAGTAAGTAAGTGATCAGCTACAAGATGGACTTCTAAAGCCCTTTTATAGGCAAGAGGACATTCTGGAGCGTTCCAATAGTATATACAAAAAGGTAAAATTATGTGAAATAATTAATATAAAAGAACCTAATTTAAAAACATAAAAAATAAATCTGTGAATAATAAAAAATATCCTTTCCCATTAGTAATCCCTAAAAAAGAATAGAGTTAATATAACAACTAACTACGTGAGTATAAAAAATATGAGAACTATGAGAAACAATCTAAAGAAGGAATACCAATAACTAGAAAAGTATAATTAAAATAAAAGTAAGTATTTTTACGTTTTTAAATAAGCTTAACTAAGTATAAGTAATATTAATTTAACTATTTCAAGTAAATGAACTATTAAATCAATTGAACAACTAATTAAGTCAATACAGGAACCTTTTAACATGAGAATTTGAATTTAATCATATTAAATTAATGTAGTAATATTGGTAACAAAATTAGGGGTCACAGAAGCGCCAAATATTGATGGATATTATTATATGATAGGTTGTATTTAGTTTTATATAAATATTATTATTAAACATTGTAATTACTGTGTAGGTTAAATTTACACTGATAATATAATTTTAAATAATTTATTTATACATATAAATCACACCATGGTATTATAGAATATTATATTTATTTATGTAATACAATTTATTCAATAATAAAATTAAGTATAATATTTTATTTCATTCACAAAACATTTATAATTTTATTTTAAATAATGTTTTGTATATACATAAAGTTATTCCTTTACAGTAATTTATTATATAAATTACTGGACTCCTGAGGTAGCCTGGCTGACACTCCCTCACTCTAAAAGAAAACAAAAAAAAATGTTAAGATTTTTTCTTCTTATACTTTTTTAAAAGAGTAGAAAGAATTGAAATTTACTTTCCAGGTATCTATGCATCATGTTCAGATGGCTTGTTTTTATATCTCAATAAATATTCAATACCTCTTTCAGAAGTGATAATTCTATCATTGAGAATTTTATCAATTTCTGAAGTTTCTGTGACTTCCTGTGGTTTTTTCTTAGTTCTTCCCCTTCTTTTGGGAAATAAGTCACTGTTGGAAGTATAAGGTTTAATCAAAAAAATGGGAAAAACATGATGTTTTCTATCATATGGAGAATACAATACTACTTCTACTGCATTATCACCAACCATTCTTTTAACAACAAATGGTCCCACAAAAGGATCTTTAAATTTGTTGTTACCTTGTAAATTGAAATGGACAGTAGATATCAACACTTCATCACCCTTGTTAAATGTGTATTCTTTATGGTATTTATCTCATCTTTTCCTTTCATATTCAAATGCTTTATCAATACAGCTTTGAGCATGTTTTCTGCATAGCTGTTGCATTTGCATAAAAGATTTTACACCAGGATGTAGTTCCAACTTAGGTAATTTATTATTGAGAATTTGAGCAGGAGTATTTGGGACATAACCTAACCAAAGCTCAAAAGGCTTTTTCTCAGTGACAGCATGAACAGAACTATTATATGCAAATTCAAGACCAGGAAAAAGAGTGACCCAGTCATGAGTAAATCTGTCATTGTCTTTATATTCTAAACCAAAGGCACAATACCTTCTAATCATATCTTCCAGAGTTTGAATCATCCTTTCAGCTAGTCCATCCGTCTGAGGATGATGAGCTGTAGATAATTTTAACTCACAGCCACAAATATCCATTAAAGAGGTCCAAAACTCAGAAGTAAATTTTGGATCTCTATCAGAGATAATGGCTTTTGGGAATCCAATAATATTAAACATGGAAGACCACCATAAGAAAGCTAATTCTTTTGTGGATACATCTTTGTGGGTTGGAATAAATTTACACATTTTTGTGAATCTATCTACTATCAACCAACAAGAGTTATAACTGTCTTTACCTGCTATAGGAAGGCCAGTGACAAAATCCATGTTAATTATTTTCCAAGGAGCATTTGGTGCTTCAATACGTTGTAGTAAGCTTGCTCTCTTACCTGTTAATCTTTTAGATTTTTGGCAAGAATCACAAGATTCAACATATAATTTTGTATCTTCAGACATATTAGCCCACCAAGCAGTGTTTTTGATTCTAATCAATGTTTTTTCTAGATCAAAATGACCAGCTAATATGTCATCATGACAAAGTTTGATAATAATTTCTTTCATAGAAGGGGCAATTACAATTACATTTGTCAGCTTTCTTCTATAATAGATATAACCATCTTCCATTGAAAACTTTCCTTTCAACAAAGCACTTTGATATTTTGCAGGAAGAGCTTTAATCAATACTTGTCTTGAAGCATTCTTAGGATCATTTAAGATAGTAACTAATTTATTTAAATCAGAATCTTTATAATATGAATCCAGTATTAATTGAAATAACTCTTCTTCCATATCAACTATAAATATACCATGGATATGAACAGTATCATCTTCAGGAACATAAGCAGGATTGGAGTCATTATTTGGCAGAGGCAGTCTGGACAGCATATCAACATTGGAGTGAACATTTCCAGCTCTATGGATAATTGTCATCCTTCCTCTGTATTCTTGAACAGCAAGTTGCCACCTGAACATATGTCTTTAGGTGTCTTTAGGTTTAAGAGGGACTTCACAGCACTACAGTCAGTTACCAACTCAAATTTTTGGTCATCCAAATAGTAATGAAGTTTCTCAAGAGCCCAAACAACTGCTAAGAACTCTAATTGAGTGGCACCATATTTCAATTCACTATTTCTTAAGGTTCTTGAAATATAACAAATTACAACTTCTGAGGTTTTATCATTAATAATTTGTTTGTGGTGTAAGGCAGCACCCAGGCCAACAAAACTAGCATCTGTATACAAGACAAATGGTTTGTTAAAGTCTGGAAGAGCTAAGATAGGGGTTGTCATTAAGCAACTTTTTAAAGTATCAAAAGATTTTTGACAGTCACTATTCCAGATGAATGCAACATCTTTCCAGGTGAGTCTGGTAAGAGGTAAGGCTATAACCTGATAATTTTTAATATATTGCCTGTAATAGCCACACATACTCAAAAAACTTTGGATTTCTCTTACAGAGGTTGGTGCTTTCACATTTTGAATTGCAGCAACTTTGTTTTGGTCTACACAAATTTGTAGGCCTGACACAACATGGCCAAGGACTTTCAAAGATTGAAAACCAAATTTACACTTTTTTAAGGACAAGGTCATATTGATTTCATCTATTTTTTGAAAAACTCTATTCAAGTGAACCATATGTTCATCAAAAGTTTTAGAAAAAACTATGATATCATCAATATACACCATGAGCCATCCTTCAATGATTTCCTGATGGAAAGTGTCATCCATGACTTTCTGGAAAAATGAAGGTGCATTTTTGGGGCCAACTGGCATTCTAATATACTTATGTATTCCCATATGAGTAGCAATAAGCAGAAAATTCTGAGAATTTTTCTCAACTGGAACTTTATGATACCCTTTGTTACCATCCAGACAACTAATAAATTTAGCACCTTGCAAGGTAGCATGAATTGAAGTAATTATGGGTAACAGATAAATATCATCAACAGTATAAGTGTTTAATGCCCTGTAATCTCCACATAATCTAGCTTTATCCTTTTCATAAGAAATCAAGACTGGGGAGATGACACAATATTGGGGGGTGACATCCACTTTTTCAATGATGTTCATTTTTAATAATGTGGCAATATTATCCTCAATATCCTTCCTTTGTGTTGGAGAAGCAGGATATGGTTTTTTCCTAAGAGTAGGAGGAATATCATTCAAGTTACAGGATAAGGTAATTTTCATTTCTTCCTGAACACTTCCTAAGACATGAGAACCATGAGCAAAAGCCATAGGGAAAGAAGTAATTGAGGCAATAATAGAATCCTTTTCTTCACTAGTTAACTGATCACCAAAAGAAGCAGTATTTATCTCATTTAATAAATCATCCATCTGAAAAGTTGGTCTACCTTTACACTGGGTTAGTGAGTTACAAGACTTTAACAGGTGCCCAGAAGGTTTTCTAGGGGAGGAAATTTTGAATTTTCTTTTGCCATTCAATTCCAGGGTGAAGCAATTATCTTCTGGGTCCAATTTCACACCAAACATGGTCAAAATATCATTTCCCATAATGTACCAATTACTCAAATTTTCATTTTTCATAACCACAAACTCACAAACAGCTCTGAAAAAACCACCATTATTTTTGAAAAATACAGAGGTTTTGTATTTGCCAATAGGAATTAAGGTAAAACCATACCATCTCCATTTTTCAGAAGTTATAGGTAATAATTTATTCAGATAATCCTTGTCTACTGAAGCTAAAGCTTTTTCAGACACTACACTTCCTCCAGCACCAGAATCAAGGACTACATCAACATGTTTACCATTAATGATAACAGGTGCCTTCAAAGGGGATATGGCTATAGGATTGTTAGTAATATCTTTAATTATCTCAGCATTTTCTACTGAAGATAAATCTAATACACATTCTTCAGATATATTATCTAAAAAATGGACATCCTGTTCCAACATGAAAATATTTTTACTGGATTCATTGTCATAGGAGATATTACTTTCACAGTAACTAGAAGAATCATTGACATTCAACTCAACTTCATCAGTGTCCTCATTGTGTTCAACAAGATTAATTTTCTTGTCACAAACATGACCCTTTTTCCATGGTTTGTTACATTTATAAAAAGTATTTGTTGCATATTTTTTAGGTGCAACTGGGGCAGAGGGTCTACCAGATTTTTCTGGGAGCTTGGTAGAGGGTTTATTCTGATCATTATAAGGTTTACTAAGGTAATTCTTAGGTTCATATCTATGGTTGAGTAATACCTCATTACAAATATTAATGAAAGAAGAATGTTCTCTTACATGCTCAGTTCTAGCTACAATTAAATCTCTAAGAGAATTAGGCAATTTATACAAGATTTTATCTCTCCAAATATCATAATCCATCTTTGGATCAATTTCTCTCAGGATCTTCGTTACTTTCACCAGAAAAATGATGGGGTTTTCAACAGAAGAGGATATATATCTAGTATTCTCATACAGTCTTTGCTGAGCCAACCTAAATTTTGAACCACCAAATTGATTCTCAATCAAGGATTTCCACTCATTCCATGTATAATGGTTATTATCAAATAGAACAGATTCATACCACAACAAAGCTACATTGGAAAATAAAGAAATTAGCTTAGAAACAATTTCCTCATCAGGTAGTTTATAAGATCTCTTTAAATTATCAATTCTCTGGATAAAGTGTTGCCAATCAGAGGAAGAATCACCATCAAAGGTAGGATATTGGTCTAACTTAGGCCAATTTTTCTGACTACTGGGATGGTCCACTTTTTGGTTTGAATTATTCATTATTAATAATTCCTGAAGTTTAGCCAGGTGTTCAGAAATTTCATTATTCACAGAGGCAGCTGGCTCATGGTGAGTATTAAATTTCTTTCTGTTTGATGCACTAGATTTTTTAAAATGAATTTCAGCTGGTAAAATTTGTACATTACAAGGGAGTAAAGAACTACTCTGTTCAGGCTGTTTATTATTAAGACTAGCAGCAGTTCTAGCATTATTTTTTAATTCATGATAATGAGTAGCCTGGACAGTTTGTAATGCAGAAAGTTGTTTCTCTAGGTCAGATAATTTTTTTCTCAAATCAGGAATGTAAGATAGTTGATCTTTAATCCTAGAAATAGATAAAACATTTCTGTCTTCATCTATAGAGCATTTATTACTCAAATTCTGAGAATCAATTTTCAATTTTCTTAATTCACTGTGCAAAAGCATATTGTCATTCTTTAAAGTAGTATTTTCATCTTTTAGATTATCACAAATTTTGCGTAGGTGGCAATATTTATCTGAAAGTGATTTGTGGTCAGCTTTAATAGACTTTTGTTGAGCCAGGACATTATTTAGTGTGTCTTTCAATTTGAAATAAGCAGTGTCTTGAACAGAAGAACTCACTTTACAATGTAAATGCAAATTATTTAATCTATCACTCTCATGTATTAACAAAGCTCTTAAATGGTACAACATTAAAATCAGGAGTATCTTTCAATATTTCTTCAGAAGTTTTCTCAAGTAAAGTGTAAACTTCAGGGGAAACAGAATCATTCTTGATTGCAATAGAAGGGTTAATTAAAGAAGTAGAAGTCAAATGTAAAGGTTCATCAAATGATAATTTACTAATTACATCAATGGGGCTACTTATTAAAGGAAGCTGTCTCTTCAAAGGTTTAACTGTTCTTTCAGGGTCCACATTATTACCTGAAGAAGGTTTGTTATTATATATTTCAACATGCTTATCAAACAAGTTACTTACCATGGCAAGGGAGGAAACTTCCCCTGTGCCTTCTTTCTTCTGCCCCCCTGATAAGGATGGTGCTGAAGAGATGGAATGTAGTTTGGTGTCCTGGATGGGCCAGGGTGTTGAGCTGGTTGTTGTACATTCTGTTGGTAGTGGGTCATTAAGTAATCCCATATCCATTGTTCCACTTTCAGAATGCCTTGGTTTTGGTTGAGGGAGCTGGATGCCTGACTGGCCTGAGGTTGAGGCTGAGGTTGGGAAGCTGGGAAATGAGGAGGTTGACCCTGTTTGGGATTTAAAAGCTCCTTCATCTTCTGCCAAATTGTGTCTACCTTTGCCTTGTACTTTATGCTTTCTGCTCTCAGTTCCTTTATATGGCTTGACAGATTGTTTACCTGTAGTGCTAGAGGAATCTTTTTTATTTTTATACCTCTGAGTGGATTGTCCTGATGTACCTGAGGTTTTACTTCCTTCAGAGTTGTTAGGTGAGAGGGTTTTTCACTTCTCCTGACATTTCTATGTCCTGAAGGTTTTTTGTCAGCTGAAATATTTTTGTAAGATACTTTGGGAGAATCTACAGATTCAGTGTCAACATCAACTTCATTCTCATCCACATGTAAGTTATCCATACTTATAGCCAAACTACTGGACATTTAAGACTGTGAAGAAGGAGAATTAAAATAATTCAGATATAAATTGTTAATTCAAAATAAATTATAATAAATTGGATTTAAAAAACTTTTTATTAAAAATCAATTAATTATAAAATAAAATGTAATACAATAAATGAAATTACAATTATTAAGAATTAATAAAAATTAAAATGGGACCAACCAATAAGGTTAATAAGTCAACCAAAATAATTAATACCAAAATTAATTTAATGGTAAAATTGGGACTAAGTACTGAGTACTATTATGGTCAACCAATATTCAAAAAATAATAATAAAGTCAAGTTAATAATTTATTAAATATTTATTGTCTTCTAGGACTAAGAGTTTTTACTCTATTATGGTCAAGTAGGAAAAAAATTTTTTAATAAAATGAAAACTTACACTCAGTGAATAAGCAATTAAGCCACAAACAGTGTTATTGCAGTAAAAATATAAGTAATATTAATTTAACTATTTCAAGTAAATGAACTATTAAATCAATTGAACAACTAATTAAGTCAATACAGGAACCTTTTAACATGAGAATTTGAATTTAATCATATTAAATTAATGTAGTAATATTGGTAACAAAATTAGGGGTCACAGAAGCGCCAAATATTGATGGATATTATTATATGATAGGTTGTATTTAGTTTTATATAAATATTATTATTAAAAATTGTAATTACTGTGTATGCTAAATTTACACTGATAATATAATTTTAAATAATTTATTTATACATATATATCACACCATGGTATTATAGAATATTATTTTTATTTATGTAATACAATTTATTTAATAATAAAATTAAGTATAATATTTTATTTCATTCACAAAACATTTATAATTTTATTTTAAATAATTTTTTGTATTTACATAAAGTTATTCCTTTACAGTAATTTATTATATAAATTACTGGACTCCTGAGATAGCCTGGCTGACACTTTTATAATGCATAAAAGAAAGATATGTATACATATAACATCTAGATGATATGCATTATAAAAGTGTCTTTCTGAGTGTTGGACCGTCCTTCAGAAGGACACTTCTGACAAAGTCTGTAACAACTTTACTTTTATGGCTAGCCAACAATCAAATACCATGGATATTAGAAAAACCCTTTCCATTTTATCAAAAAGAACCTATAGTATCATATAAATATTTCTTTTAATTGAGTAATTGAAGATTTTATTTTCAATATCCTGTAGGTCTTATATTTTAGATAAAATAAAAAAATTATACAAAATTCAGTTTTACCAAGACTTAATAGATTTGAAGTGAGAAGTGACTATATTTTTTTAAAAATTTGAAAATAGGAATGGCATTAGTTATTTCAATCTCTATGGTTATTAATATTTGTGATTAAAAGATTTGCTAAATTTATCTATTGTTGCAATTATGTAGTAAAAGATATCATTATTTTAAATTAAATTTAATTTCATAATTTTATGGTGTTTCTATTGGATGCAAAGTAATGCTTAGGTATTTTAAGGAATATTTTTCATCCTCTAAATTGATAATCATATTGGATATTCAAAAGCTTATGTTGGATCAATAGGGGGTATCAAATTTAGAAATTTGTAATTATTTAAAATGTATTTCACAGCACAAACAGAAAGGCACCGGAAGGACATTAATTCTTAGTTAAATATATGTTTTTGGGGAACAAGATGGTATACCTTAGAAAATAATCATGGTTGATTTGGTGGAAAAAAGAGGTATTTTGAAATGGAAGATTTCTAACTTTGATACCCCCTAATATGTGCTCAATGTGTGCTCAACAAAGGATAAAATCATGGTTAAAGTTTATTAACTTATGCAGAACTTGAGATTAGTTGAGGTTCATTTTTGGACCAATCTAAGAATAATTGTAAATCTAACTATAATTTACTTATGTTTATAAAGTATTCATAAAACTGGCATAATGAAGGGACACTCTAAAATTCAGGAGAGGAGATGTCTAGCAGTTCACCCCTAGATTTCTTATGGTGATAGATACAATAATATGAATCGTTCAAAATAATAATAAAATAAAATAAATATAATAAAGAAGAATTGGAAATTAGAAAAATGCAGTAATTATGTAAAATGTGGTAAAATTATATTACATTGTTTAAAAATGGATATGAGTAATAATAAAAAATAAGTATGAGAATGATGTTGTAGATAATCCTATAGTACTAGCTATTGGCCTTGACCATGGGAGTTGGAGTAATACTGGAGAGAGAAACCCCTGTCCCTTTGAGAAAATATCAGGTGAGATTTAATTGCTACATCAAATTAGAGACTGCTACAATACCCTTTCCAACATGCTTCTTGAATTCCTTACAAGTCAAGAAAGTAGCATAGATAGACCACAGACCAAAGAGAACCTGAAATGCAGAATGATCCACACCAGAGAACCAAAACACTGTGCACTTGTTGCACAGAAAACAGCAATAATACTTGATGCAGGTTGCAAAGCTACACCAGAGAAACCAGTTGCCAAATCTGTGTTAAGTGAAGAACTAACCTTGCAGCACACACATCCAATTTTGACCAAAAAATAGTGAAAACAGAGTAAGAGAAAGTGATATAACTATCAGATGGTTGCATGATAATTTAGGTTTCCCCAAACTGTCTTATTTAGTATGTACACACAGACCCCCTCTCTAGAATCCATGCACAGAAATTAATTTGGCACCTTTGACAGCCAAATTGAATAAAAACCCTCTAGAAACGCTCCCCAGCCTTCTACAAGTGAGGAGGGCAGACCTCCCTGAAGCCAAAGAATCACCAAAAACATCTAAATAAGCCCAAAATACTTTGGAAAATTCACCACAACTACTAAAACCCTTAAAACACAACATTAAGCTATGACAATGTTGAGACATGAAATATAGAGCAAAATTAGCTCTACTTAATGGTAATAATCATTTAACCCTAAGAATTAAGGTTAGCCTGTAAAACATGGAAAACAAAATTAAACAGCTATCTTTTAGAAATGAAAAATGAGGAAAAGATGCCTTAAAACTTAGAATATGAAAAATTTCAACTGGAAATAAAATATAGAGAGAAACTGGGGCTATCAAATGGTAGTACCCACATATTTATAGTCCCAAAATTCACTGATTAAAACCCAAATCAACACCTAGTCCTTCAACCAATGTCAATTAAGACAGACACAAAAAGCTCCAAACAACCCAACAAAGGCCTCTGCCAATGTTGGAAGACCAAAACGTGTAAAAAGATTGAGAAAAAAGAATTATTAACAAGTTTAAAGAATATCATGACAGTTATAAATGTATTTAATGAGTATAAAGTGTTAGAAAAAAGGTATAGGTAAGTTAAATAACATCAACCATTAAAAATGAAGTGCAGAGTCATAAAAAATAAATAAATCTTAAGTTGAATGATTAAATTATATATGCATTAATAGAAAGAAAGAAGCAGTTATATATCATATAAGTATAAGAGTATTCAAAGACAAAGAATAATGAATATAATATACTCATCAAAAATATAATTGGATGAAGAAAAGGAAAAGAATAATTTGAACACATTCAAATTGAAATGGTGTACTCTAACCTAAAATGGTAGTTAAGGGTAATCCTAATTGATATTCCAAAACAGATTGAAATAGAAGCAAAAAAACACAAGTGTACCGCTATCTTTTCCTGAAGATCAGGGTTCACTTCTCAAAATCTCTCATAAAATTTTAATCCAGGCCAAAATACAATGGTGTACTTTGATCTTTGGCTGAAGATTAAGGTACACCTCTACAAAATATCATTGAAAACATGGTTTCAGGAAAAAATAACATGGTGTGCCCTGATATTCAGCCAGAGATCAGGTTACACCCCTTCAGATTTCAAGAAATATTTTGAATAGTAGAAAAAACATATGTACCCTGATTTTTGTGTGCAAATCAGGGCACACATCTTCAATTTTCAAGCACAATGTGTATACAGGCAAAAATATAGTTGATAATTCTGATGAAAGGTGTTAAAACAAGGGAAATTAATTTTCAAAGTCAAGCAAAATTTGAATACTGGAAAAAATGAAAGATGGACCATGATCTTTGCACAAAGATCTGGGTACACATCATTAATTTTCATGTAGTTCAAAAATAATAGCAAAAAAAAACATATGTGGGATGTGAACTTCTCCCAAAGAGTATATTACACCACTCAAATTATCCCATTAAAATTTCATTAAGGGAAAAATATGGTGGACTCTGATCTTTGGCCGCAGATAAAAATACACCTCTTTAAATATCAATGAACTCATATTTTGCAGGAAAAAATACCATGATGTATCCTGATCTTCTGCCAAAGATCAGAGTACACCTCCTTTTTTTCAAGAAAATATGAATAGGAGAAAAAACCATAGGTGGACATTCATCTTAAGCAAGAAATAAAATTTAACAGTTCCAAATTCAAAGATAAACACAGTTGTTTTTGGAAATATGAAATAGCTGTATATAGATCTTTATTTGTTAGAATTTGTAGTAATTTTTTCATGTATAAATTATAAAGAACCATTATTGATATCCATTGGTTAAGATATACATGTGGTTTTACAAAGTATATTAAAACATAAGTTATAAATTATTTAGGTGAACTTGTATATGCATGAGACAATAAGAGGCCTCCATTGTATTTATGCATGAATTGAAATAATATGAAACATATTTAGAGGTGTAAACTGATCTTTGCCTATAGATCAGGGTCAACAATGGTAATTCGGCCTGCAATCATATTATCCATGATATATGTAGAGGTGGACCTTCATCTTTGGCCAAAGATCATAATCAAACATTTTATTTTTGCCAAGATTATATTTTTATGTGAGATTTTGAGGAGTTTACCCTGATCTATGGGCCATGATCAGGTTTAAAAAGTATTTTTTTGCTGTTATTCACAACTTACATGGAAATTGATGATGTGTACCCTGATATTTGCCCAAAGATCAGGGTCCACCTTTGTAGTTTTCCCAAATTAAATTTTTATGAGATAATTTTATTGGTGTACCCTAATCTTCTGGAGAAGATTACATTCAACAAATGGTTTTTTACTGTTATTCAAAAACTACATGAAAATTGATGATGTGTACCCTGATCTTTGCCCAAAAATCAGGGTCCACCTTTCAACTTTTGCCTGACTTTTAATATTAATGATCCCTATTCTAACACTTTTCATCAGAGTCATCTATTTGATTAAATCCTGTATCAAAATTTTCATATAAATTGAAGATTTGTTAACTGATTTGATTACAAACATTTGGGTACATATGTTTTTTTCCTATTAAAAATGTTTCTTGAAAAAATGATGAGGTGTTTCCTGATATTCAGCCAAAGATCAGGGTAAACCATTGCATTTTTACCTGAAATCATGTGTTCACTGATATTTGTATAGGTAGACTTTCAACTTAAGCCAAATATCAGAGTCCACAATTGTATTTTGGTCTTGATTAAATTTTTATGAGAGATTTTGAGAAGTTTACCCTGATCTTTGGGCAAAGATCAGAGTACACATAAGTGGGTTTACCATTATATTGTTTACTGTAATCACATTGTATTTGAAGATTTAACAGGCATACTTTTATCTACAAGTAAAGATCTGGGTAAACATGTGTATTTTTTCTTCAATTCAAAATTATTATGAAATTTGTAGAGGTGTACCTTGACCACTGGCTGTTAATCAGTGTCCATCCTGGTATTTTTCTCCACTGAAATGGTCCAATTCCTTAATCACATCAATATTAATATTTTCTTAATTATTACATCTATATAAATATTGACCTAATTTCAGCCTACTAGAGAATCTATTAATTATATATAATTCTTTTATTATCTTTTCTTTGTATCTACTTATTTGATCATCTTCATGTTTATTTTACTAAAAAAATCTAAATTGGAAGAAGATTCAGTTATATTTTAAAATTTTTATGTTACTGCGCTTGTGTTATCTATGTCATTCTAATTGGCTTCACTATCATATACATATCTTCACTTCAGTCTCAATACATCAATATACATAGTTAACACAAACCTTTTACACCAGATTACCCCCTATTGGTAAAATCCACTATTTATTTCTATACTTCTTTTCTTTGTTTAGTGGATCCTCCTTATTCAATTTTTTTACAGTGCTCTCAAATTTATCCTTATCTACACATCACTCTATAGCCTTTTTTCATTACCTTCTTTACCCACATTTTGTTCCTTCAATCCACAGCCATCATTTTACTCCACCTTTTCACACTACTTTTCCAAAGTTTCAGAACCTACATTTTACATAATCAGTATTTTCATCTTTTAAAAAAATCCTTAATATTATTTTTATTAAATATTACTCTTACCACCTTTTTCATCTCTATTCTTCTTAAGAGATTTTTTAACACTTTTTTGATAAGTTATGAGTTGTTCATGATTCTTATCTGCCAGATCTTATTTATGTAGTGTCATTTTAATTTTTTCTTTTAATAATTTTAGCTTTGTCGTTTTTTCATTTGTTGAAATGTACTTTAGAACATCTATTTCTAGAAGAGAAAAAATTCCAAGTCCTTTGAGTAGATTCTTGGCAGCTTGAATTTATGATCAAAGACGTGTAAACCCTTCTTCCTCTTTACACTTTGACATTTAATGCAGTACCTGATTTTCTGGACAAAGTTTCAACCATAGTCCATCACATTTGTTGAAATTTAATTTGTCTCCAACTCTGGGAAAATAAACTCTCCTCCTTCTTTCCGTGGTTTATTTTTATTGTATGGGAGCTCATCAAGTTCATTTTTATAAGTTTTTTTGCGGTACTGAATCCCGAATGCATATTGACTCCCATCCCTATTTCAGTGTGGAGTGTTAATGTATCTGTTACCAGTAATCCCCAAGGTCCATGTCAGATTTACAAAAAAAGAGTCTTCTTCCTCTTCTCAACATGGTATATTTAACTCCTTTGCCAATACCTGTGCTTCCTCATATAAATTCTTGGAAAACAACTGAAGGAAAAATCTATAAAAAATTTACAATCATTTTCTTGCCAGATATTTTTCAGCTTTTGTATTGTTTTCATTCACATATTTCCCTAGTACAGTCTATTAATGCTTTACTCATTGACAAACATGAAAAAATACTTACATAGATCAAGAGGGATTGATAATCCCATCAATATTCCATCAACAAACATTACTCCACTTTCTCGTGGTCCTTTACATGAGACTAAATGCTCAAAAAGCTGAAGATCTCTCACAGCCTGTCTTGTATTCTCAAGCTTATTGAGATTTTCTAACTGCTCCAATGAACTTGATGATACAATGATTGGTTGTGCACCTCTTCTTTTGGGCATGATGATGTATGTTCCCTTATTCAGCTGCTTAAAATCTTGTGGGTTCAATGCTCCATATTGTGTCTTGTGTATCAATTTTACTTTAAATTGTCTACCATACATCAGATTGATGTCTATTATGCTTATTCCCTGCTCTTCTGCCTCTTTACTTGCCATAATATTTATTTTTCTATTTTTGTTTGGATGTTTTTTCTTCCCTTCCCTTCTCCCTTGATGTTTTCATTTACCATCCTTTCTCAGCAAGTCTACTTCCGAACCACACATTGTTACTCTCCTAAAACTTGGATTCAGATATAATTTCATGGTCAGTATATGAAACTTCTCAATCAGTTTATCACATCAATAAAATGTTTTAGTTAAAATTACATGATTCAGAGTCTAAGAGGGGTAATAATACTCTAACAACATGCTTGATGCATTAAACCTCAATCATGTTATTTCATACTTATCAAACACTAGAAATTTATTTTTTATAAAATGAAGATACTTTGACATACCTTAATTTTTTTTAATACAAATATTTTCAACCTCATATTTGATAACCAAAAAAGCAAGAACCATACATTAATTAAAACTCAAATGACATTAAATACTTTTAAGTTTACATTAAATGAAAAAGTGAATAAGAGGGGATGTAGCTCTCTAAAAACATGCTTGCTGTTGCTAAAGCATTATATCCCCTAATATTTACTATTCCCACAACTTGAAGAGAACATTTACAAAAAAAATCCTCATACTTTCTTTAATTGCCTGGTTGGTGTGTACAGAAAATAATTTGTAATACAAAAAAATATTAAAAAAAAGATATTAGTACAAACAGTTACTACATCTGATAAATCTTTTGTCTAAATATTTTGTGATTGAATGACTATGAGTAACAATATTAAATTCACAACAATATTGCTGCATCAGTCATCAATCATGTAATATATTACCCCAAATTACAAAATTAAGTGTGAAAAACATAAGATTACTTACTTACTTTTTTTAAAATGTCTATTTGCCCTTACTAGAACCAAACCTACATTAAAGAAATTCTATCCAAAATTCATAATTTTAGTAAAAATATCCATTATTTTATAAAAATCTTTCTGGAAAAAACTACATGATTGAGGGTACTAAGAGGAGAAATAATGCTCTAACAACATTCTCACTGCATTAGCCCTCAATCATGTAATATTTTCCCATTGTGACAAGCATAAAATAATTTTTTTGAAAGTTATAACCATTTAAATACCTTCCATACTGTACAGCTTCTGTTTCAAAATTAGACTATTTAAAAGAGAATTCAAAAAAAATTAGCAAAATCATTCATTTATTTTAAATTTTTTTTTGGTATATATTACTTAATTGAGTTACTAAGAGGAGAAATAATGCTCTAGAAACATGATTTCTGCATTAGAACTCAATCATGTTATAATACAAAAAAAATTAAAGAATTTTTTCTGATGGAAAAACAATAATTTTACAAACCTTTTTGTATGCAATTATATAATTTTCAATCAATCAATAATTTCCAATAGATATGAGTGCAACTAAGCCTGAAGAAAAAAATTCAAGTCAATATTAGAACCACTCATACTAGGTTTAATAATATTTAAATAAAACATAAATTCATTCATTCACTAAAACTATTTGTAATATTTACATACCTCATCATTCCATATATCAAAAAATATATTTGTTTGAATAGAATTCTCAAACCTTTTCAATAGTAGTTTGTATTTATTTAACAAATATCTTCAAGAAATACAGGTAAATATTTTCTGGATGGATTCTGGAAAAAGAAAGATGGGGTGCTAGGAAATTGCTCTCAGCTTGCAATTTTGTACAAAAAAATAGTATCTGATGTTGCAAAGGCAACAATTTCCAGCAAGTATCTCCAAAAATCTTACTTGTTGCGGGAAGGTACTAGGATAGACATATTTATCACATCACTATGGAAAAATTTAATTTTAAGCTTTGTGTAAGGTCAAATTTAAATTATTGGTAGACCAATTTTTTCTAATGGATATTTTCCAGTAACACATCTAGTCCTTATCTTTACTAGATTGAAGGTCAAAAAATGTGATCAACATATTTCACTTGCCTCCTAGAAATTAACTCACTCTTAGTTTGATGGAAACCAATAAACACATTATTTTCTTCAGGGGGATACATCCTGCTATCAAACTCTTGCCATTAACCTTAAATGATAATCTTTCTGGCAGGTTACAATTTTAATAGATTTTTTTGACCACTTGCCAGACATTGATTCAATATTTAGATGGCTGGAAAGCCAAAAATAGGTCCAAGTACCTTCCAGCCAGCAGAAAATGATTAAATTTGTGGCTGGAAGGTTGATTTATCAAGAAGTGGCAATCAATCAATAGACTTGCCTTCTGCCTGTCAGCCATCCATACAGACATTTTCTGGCTGTCAGGAAGCTGTCAAGTTGATCAATTGATTGACTTGAATCGCTACATCAAACTTCCAGCCATCTGTCAAGTTGATCAATTGATTGACTTTTATTGCTACATCAACCTTCCAGCCAGCTGAGAAGAAATTTATTTGCTGGCTGTCAGGGCCTCACTATTGATTTGCTCGCTGCATTCCAGACATATAGGCAGAAATTTGCTGTCTTGCATACAGCAAGCAGTTATTTTATGGGGGTTATACTTTACAGAAAAGGACTGCAAGTGCCTGTCAATGCTTGCACATGCCTTCCAGCCAGCTTGAAGGTAATTGGTATGCTGGTTGGCAGGGTATTGATAAGAAAATTTTTAAGATTCCAGCCAGACAGCAATCAAAATGTAAGCTTTTTGGCAGGTAATAATTAGAACTAAGAATATAAAAATACAAAATATAAAAAGAAATAGGAAATAAAAATGAAAGAGAAATACATACTTAAAACTGAAAAATGAGAAAGTGAAACAATATGAAAAAAAATTAAAAAGAAAAAAATAAGAAAGAAACAGTCATTGATGAGCCACCCAAAAAAAAATTTACTAATTAATTATTGACAGGTTCTGTAAGAAGTAATTGGAAGCAAGGCAAGGGATTGAAGAGTTTGTTGGAGAAAGTGTAGGTAGTAAATTTTTGATGAATAGTGACAATTTTGAATAATCAACTTAAGATTGAGTCAAAAAAACAAGTGGGGGTAAGAAAATAAAATGAGCAAACTTCAGAGATGGATAATATGCAGCTTTAAACATCAAAAAACATTTGGAATGTAGATATTCACAAATTTCTGTCAAAAAATAAATCCATCCAAAATACTTAAATTTTTAAATTAAAATAATATATTAAGTATTTCTCAATTCAATTTAAATCACCTACATTTCAATTTTTAACTATAGTTCTTTGAATGTTTCTGATTTTGTAGAATATAATGTACACTACCAACTCAAAAATGGTTGAACAATGACAAAAAAAATTTAAAAAAGGACTTAGAGTAGAATTTATGATAACAATTGGTAAGTCAATGATTAACTTCAATTATTTATTTAAATTTTTCCTATAGCACACATATCTTCTTTGAATTTCATACAAACTCAACCAGCATGGGGTATGAGTTATATGGAGAATTTAAGTGTAATTAAATGATGATAGTGGCATTTTAACATAAAAAGAAGCAAAAAAAAGAAGGAAAAACACAGTATCAAGGCTTACTGCACAAGAGGAACAATATTTGAAAATCTACTGGATTAAAAAAACAAATACCCCAAATAATGGGGAAGTGGGAGAGTGACAGATAAGACTTATAGTGCTAAAGGGATCTTTAAGCTGTTTTTCTGCTTTCAGAGGGCACAGAATTGTTTTTGGTGACCAATAAAGGAGAGGATGACACATTCTTAAGTATATTTTGTCCAAAAAGGGCTTATGAGGCTTTTTTGAGAAGGTGAACCATTGAATTGGTCAAAGTACTTTTACAGGAGAATAATCTGATAGAAATTGAGTAAATTCCATAGCATGAGATCAGGATAGCCTTGTCAAAACTTTTTAAATGCTGGCTGGGTTGCAATTTCCTTTTAATTTCAAAAGTGGATTAGAACAAGGGGGTTTAGGGGTGAGGAGATAAAAGCATTTTAAAGTATTATAAACATGTTTTCACTTTTTCCTGGTTATTTAAATGTTTTTACAAGTTATGTATCCTCTTAATTATTATTCATTCACCAAAATTCATTCATATTATTTAGAATTTTTCCTGTCTATCACTGATCATTTTTTATATTAGCTATTATAAACATCTCCTGCTGTATTTAATATTAAGAAAAATGATATATTACAAGGATATTTGGAATGAGAAGATATTATGAGTAAAAAAATTTTTTCATACCTTTTAAAAAAAATTTTTTTTGAGCATCATTGGCTTATTTTATTTTATTTTTGGTAAAAAAATTTATATAACAATAATCTGAAAAGTTGAAAAACCCAACTGGAAAATTTTATTGGAATTTCTAAAATGAAACTTTGTTTCAATTTTTGAGAATGTGCTTTAAACATTTTCTCAACAGATAATCATTTACTCATCAATGAGTGTTCACATGAGCTTCAAGATGTGTTCAAAGCAAATTCAATTCTTCTTCATGATGGTTTCATAACTTCCTCAATAAGTGCTCAAAAAGGTATGAATTAGGGTTCAAGGTTGAGGAATTCCTGTAAGAATTGAAATAAGAAAAGTAATTCTAATTATTCAAAAAGATTTTATTAACCATTATTAATATTTAAAATATCTGAATAATGTAAAACACTTATAAAAATTAAGTTAATCATACTTTGGTGATAAGATTAAGCTCTAATATAAATATCTATTCTGTTTTCAATTTAATAAAAAAAAATAATATGCAAGCAATAGTACTTTCTACAATACATTAACCCTTTATTTTCAAAATATAAAAAAAAGAAAGACATAAAATGAAATTTTATTAGAATGAATAGTATAAAAATGATTTGTTTGATTTCTATTTGTTTTTTGAGTTTATTACATTCCTGTTTCCACGCTATATAACATATTTCCTATGTTTAATTATTATTTTATTTTGTAGAACAACAATACTGTCAGCCTGTATATCCCCAGGACTGAGTAAAAAGTGCTTATAAGTTATGTTAAACACATGAACTATACATGGGAACAAGAAATGAGAGTACACAAACAGTATACATAAGTAAAATTATGATAATACACATAAAATGCCATTATAACACCTTATATACACGCATATATCCACCTTTTATAAGTCTTATGTACTTAATATTAAGTTGGAACATGTTAGGGTAATCTTAAGAACCTTAAGTATAAGGCTACATCATTTTTAAGTACACTTAAAGCTGTTATATTCATTGTTTTACACAAAAAACAAGAAATGCGCTTTATTTCACTTAAAAGTTGACTATATGCGCTATAAAATTGAGAATATCAAAATTGCGCTTTGACAGATCAATTGGGCTCATTTATAACTATTGATTTGGCTATTTAAATGCATAAAAATAACACTTTTCAAAATTGGTGTTTTTTATGCCAGAAATGGCTTCTGTGTACTGGCTACATACTGCCTGCTTTTTTCCTGTGTGAATAGCTTCATTTTTAGCAAAGTTAGCTTTTTCACACTATAATTACCCCACATTCTACGCCCACTGTGGGGAAACACACTAAAATAGGCGACAGGTGCTTATTTAGTGTCCTAGCTTAATTAATAATGCATTGACCTTGTTTATATGCACTAATTTCATTAATAACCTCACTCTTGGCACTTTATTTCATCACCACGCTTAAATTCGTCTAATTTTAGTCAAGGATTTACCCGTGCAAGCGCCTGCCAAGGACTGCATGTAGTTACCCCACATCTCACGCTCTTTTTTAAGTTTTTGGGTGGTTTCTCAGTCAATTTTGGTTATTTTTGAATGGGAATTTCATGTAGTATAATGTCAGGATTAGCCCCTCCATTTCTACTGTAGATTCCCCTTATTATTAAGCTATAATTAACCTTAAAAATTCTCCTTTCACCTTGTTATAATATTGTTTTCCACGCATATACTCTCTTTTTGTCTTTTCTTTAATTTTGATGGATCTCCCTTACTATTAATAGGATTTTAGTGGTTGTTGTTTGTTTAATTATGTTATTGGTCACTAGGGGCGTTGATGGAGAGGTCTATTACTTGTTTGAAGGCGTCATTAACATTGTATTGGATGGTACATCAAGGTGGTTATTGGGGAAACTTAGTGTGTATAAAAGGAGGGGGTTTTTGGTCTTGTTTTCTGCATTCCTTATCATTTACAATTTACCAATATAACCAAATCAATTACAATACATATCAATTAGTACTTTTATAAGACTTTTTGAATAGTATCTGAATTATAAAATCTATTTTTCTACCAACTATAAAGATTGTAAGCCACATATAAAATAGTGAGAGTTATATTACTGAGACCTTAATTTTGATTATATTTTACTACTTATTGGATTTAGATTACAGTATTCATATAGGACCATTAAAATCTTCTAGACAACTGACCATTCAAGCTAGTTCACGTCCTTGTACTTGATCTTAGCCTGACAAATACTCACCTCTCCATTCCTACCTTCTGTCTTACATAAAAAATTATCCTCAATATTATTTGCCTGTTAAAAATTTCTTTTCTTTTCTCTAAACACAATTATTTCCATTATTTTAATCCCTTTATTCTACTATCAAATGCTCTCTGACCCTTTAAAAGAGTCCCTACCCCATTCCACCTCTTCCCATCCCTATTTATGACTTCCCCTGAACTTTATGCCTGTTATAGCTCATATAAACCAAGAGGATTTTTTGAGAAGGAAATGAAAGGGGATTTATGAGAGGTTAAGTGTAGAAAAAGGCAAAGGTTGATGATAAAAATTGGAGATATGAGCTGAAAAAAAGTGGTAGAGAGGGAATTAAAATGGGTATAAAGTGGCTATTGTGGTGTTCCAAATCTGGGTAGGCCTTTGGAGTGTTTATTTGGAGGTATTTTGTTGGTAGGCTGCAGTTGGGGTTATGGTGGTTTTATTTGTGTTTTGTTAGTTTTCAGATGTTTAGTTGTGTTTTGTAGGCTTAAGCTAGGGTCACTTATTATGTCTCAGCTTAATTTCCTTTCTTTTCTCATCAATTTGGTATCTGTTACAAGTGATTAGCTTGTTTCTACATGTAGTTATTGTTACTTTTGCTGTTTAGAGATTGTTTTTCAGTGTTTAAAGGCCTAAAAGCGGCTATCCCTACAGCATTTTGCCTACCCGCCCTACCTGCCAGACATGTTATTATGCATGTAGAGAGGTGAGATAGTTGGATTTCACTGGGAAAAAGCCAGGGTAGTCTGTGTGTGAGATATTGAAACAAGTTTAAGTAAATTCTAGTTTATGATCAAGCAGCTGGTATACCTGGAATCTCTGTGCTTCACTCCTTTGTGTGTGTTTGAGGCATCTTTTGGCTGGGTTGTGAAAAGGTTAGCTCTTACTTGACTTCAACAATTGTCACTGTTTTCTCTGGTATAGTCTTACAATCTATATCAAGTATTATTGCTGTTTCTGGTGTGGCTTTGAGACCTATATCAAGTATCCTTTCTTTCTCTGGTGTGGACATTGGTCTACATTTCAGTTCCTTGGTCTGGTAGTCTATCTGGTGACTAATTTCTTGGCTGATCAAGCAGTCAAGTGTGTTGAAAAGGGGTTTTAGAAAACAAGACTCAATTTACTTTAGCAGGTAAATCTCACTATATTTTTCTAAAGGGACAGGGTATTTTCTCTCTGGATTTTCTCCAACTCCCTTGGTCAGGGCCTATAGATAGTACTATAGGATTGTCTACACCACCAATATAATAGAAGAGAGAAAAAGGAATCAGAATGGGTTTGTTTCTTGATTGAAGGGTATTGGAAGTAGTGGGGAGAAATTTAATGGGACAAGAAACAGGTTAAGATTTTTGGGATAGGGAGTGAAAGAAAAAGGAGGAAAGAAAAGAGAAAGGTGAAAGGAAGGTAAAAAACATTTGTTGAGAAAATATGATCACATATAAAGGTGCTAGTAAGAGTGAGAAAATTAGAAAAAGTGGCTAAGAAAAATTGAAATAAGAGTTTTTAAAAATAAAAGGGTGGATGCTATTGTATAACCAAGCATCAGAACTCACCTTCATCTTATATTTCTTACTACAGAAGCAGCTTTATTTCAATCATATGAATACTGAGTTATGGCCTTAAATTATTCACCCTGTTATAATTAAGTGGAGACCTCCATTTTAAATTTAACTGAAATTAAATTCTAGTTTAAGGCTTTTTATAGATCTTCAGTAATTCAAGATACAAAAGTTTTTACTACTTATATCAATAATAAAATTGAAAAAATCAAAAGTAATGAAATATTGAAATTAATCAATACATAGTAATAAATTTGTTCTTTTCAATAATTTTATTTTATGACAATAATAATTATACATATCTTTGAAAAATCAGTCAAATTTTATTATCTATAAATTATTTTGAGAAAAAAAACCTACAAAAAAACTCAAAAACCTCAAAAATATTTAGTAACAATTAGAAGAAGGAATTTAAATTGAATAAAATCTATAATTAAATATTATTACACATATTTAAACATGAGTTTTGGGATGAAGTTATTGAATTTTAATCTCCTATAGTGTGCTGATTTTCAGTTACAGATGTTGTTCCTAATCTCCATACAATTCAACTTAAACTTTCAAACAAGAGCATTTACATGTTTTAAATTTGAGCTTCAACTTTTAATTTTTATGTAATCATCTATGCAGAATTAATTCAATTTATTTTCATTAAATTCATATACATTTTTCCAAATATATGGCTTTACTGTTCTTCCTTCTATTGCCTAAATGAAATTATTTTTTAAAAACATTTAGTTGATAGAATCATATCTTTATAAATTTTTTAATATCTTATCACAAGTTTAATCTCAGTCTTGATGGATCTCTGGTTGAACTCCCAATACAAATCTCATCCTGAGCTTTCTTCAAATTGACTTAGAAATTAAAAATATTTAATGTCTTTGAATTTTTAAAAAAGTTTTAACAATAAATAAAATGGTATATGCTGTAAATGATAAGCTTTAAATTTAAGTAAAAAGCTATCTGGGAATAAAAAGACCTATTAAACTCATATGTATTCTGTTTTTTTAATGAGAGCTATAAAATCCCTATTCACAACAAAATATCTTATTTACCCCTATATATATTGATAAACAGCTTATCAGGCTTCAAGGTCTTTCTGTAGTTTATTTTTAATGCATTTGGATATCTATATTCTTTCAACTACATTGGAAAAACCTATCTCATGAAAAAAGTTAATTGTTTTTGATAATGTTTCTTAATAAGTTAATAATTTTCTTCAATTTTTATGATGCCTTTTAAAAAAATATTTACTTTACTTCATTTTATTTTATTTGAACTGATTTCGCTTTATTTTATTCTATCATTTTGTATAATACTGTATTATATTAAATTATATTTCATTTCATTTCACTTACTATTATTCTATTTATTTTATTTTATTTTTGTTTTGTTTTATTTTATTTAGTATATTTTATTCCCTTACATCTTAATTTAATTTTTATTATCTTATTTTATTTCAAAAGGTGATATTACATGTGAAAATAACAGTCTTTGAATTCATAAAATGAGCTGGTGAACTCTGATGTAAACCCATAGATCAGAGTTCACAACCCGATTTCATGTATGTGGTACTCTGAGCTACAGCTTTACATCAGATTTCACAAATAATTTTTACACATGTGTACTCTGATCTATGGCCGTACGTCAGTGTACCAAATTAAATTTTGAGCATGTGAACTCTGATCTACAGCTTTACATCAGAGTTCACCAGCCATTTTTATGCATGTGTATTCTGATCTATGGCCATACATCAGAGTACCACATCCAATATTCTTCCTGTGAAATCTGATCGAAGGCCATACATCAGAGTTCACCAGCCAATTTTAACCAACTTAATGCTTCTACATGGCTATACAACAGCAGCCAATAGATGTAATATAATGAATTAAATGACATGAAGACTTTGTATAATGTAATTGAATATAAAAAAGAGAGATAGATGGTTAAAATAGCTAAAATTCAAAAAAGATAAATACAAATGGTATAAAATGAGATAAAACAAAAAAAATTGTTACTTTATATTTTGAAAAGGAATATTAAAAAGTGCAATAAAATAAAATAGAATAAAATTATATAATACATAACCAAATATAACTCAATATAATAAAATACAACACAATACAATAAAATTTAATTTGAGTTAATTAATTAAATAAATTGAGTGTATTAAAAATAAAATAAATTTAAAAAATTACATAATATAACATAAAATCAATTTATACTGAATTTATTTTTAATATTTTATTCAATATAAACTTCAATATTTATATGCAATTTAATTTTTTGTATGCATATTAATTATTTCATTGCATATATATTCAATATGAATTTTTCAAATGCATATTCAATATGACATTTAATATGCATATTCAATATAAATTTTTATACATATTTTTTTTGGATGAATATTTAAAATTATTTTCATTATATATATGAATTATCATTTTATGTTTACTTACTGAATACCACTCAGCAAGTGAATAGTCAATTTCACTTTTTGTGACTCAAAATAATGTTAAATGACTAAAAAATATCAAATAGTGAATCAAAAAAAATTCAATTTATATTAGTTCCCTGTAATGCACAGTTTTGAAAGTTCTGGTGATTTTTTTCAAACAATATTAAATATTTAAATATGATTTTTAATATGTTTAAATCTATTTTAAATAATTAATAAATTAGAATAAAAATATCACATGAAAAATTGAAGGCTTTAAATGAGTTTTCAGCTCCATCTTAAACTATAATTTAAAATGCTGGGTCAAAATTATATGCTTAAGGTGTACAGTGTTTGGAATGATTACTAAAACTTTTTTCATTCAAAATTTAAGATGAGTTCATTTCACTTTCATTATGATACCACAAAAGATTCAGATAGGTTTGTACAATAGTTCAAGTTGATTTTCAATCACATTTCAGTATGAGTTCCATCAAAGTTCAGTCTGAGTTCCATCTGACTTCAAGTTGAGGACTTGCTAGCAAGTCCTCCACAAATATTGTGTGGTGTGAGTGTCTTTAGCTTTAAAATCTTATGAAAAGCTTACCCATTTTGGTTTTTCATTCTAGATCAACCTTAGTTTGATAAAACCAGTAAGTAGAGTAAGGGGTGAAGGTTCATTGAATACAGAAACCCTAGGGAAAGTTTGGTAGTTAAAGGATTTTTCAATTTTTTATTTTCATTCCTTAAATTTATGATTTAACAGTCATTATAGATAATTATAAAATATAAGTAATGTATCATCAGGCCATTAACCTGTATAAAAATTATCATTCAAACAATTAATTTATTGAATGAGGTCACAATATAATTCCTTGTAATATTTTCTCTTTGACTCTGGTCACATCTGAAATAATTTTCATGTATTATTCTGAATGTTATTACTTCTACATGGTTTACTATCTTTTTCAACTGGCTCACTTATTAATTTATGAAATGAAAATGAAAATTTGGTAATACTCACCCCCTCCCATAGTAAATTTCAGGGGAGGGTGTGGCTTGTCTTATCTTTTTTTCAAAAAAATTAAAGATGAAAATTTATAAAAATAAAAAAAAAAGTTTTTTTGTTCTAACCTCCTTATTGGGTGTCAAGGGGTGCTTCTGGTCTAGAAGATTTTATGATGGTCCAACGGCAATGAAAGGTGAGAAAAACTAAATATTTCAAAAAGAGGTACATATTTTTTCTTTATATTTTAATACTCAATGAAAAGGTAAAAAAATATTATTATTAGTAATTTAAAAGCTTAAAAGTAGGCTGTGGTACACACCATGAAAGTAACCTATCTTTTGGACCAATTAGCTTGTGTAGCCCAGGAAGAACAATGGGAATCATAGCGCAGTAGATAGCTTTATCATGAATTTGTAATAGTGTGTTTCAAAGAACAAAGGAAAAGAGAAGCACAGAGGATGATTTAGGGTCTGTGCGCTTGGATTTTACAGCAAGACGTGCTGCACAAAGGAAATTTTGTATTATCAACTTAGTAGTGCAAGCACTAAAAATTATGGATTTGGATTTTCCAATAATTGTGTGTTATGAATTAAGGAAGGCCTCAAGTACATGGTATACTGCACCGCGGCAAGTGCAAAAATTTACTGAAACAGCTAACATAAGTTGCAGAGTCTAACTAGTAAATGAAATTGTCAGAACTATGGACTTATTAATGGAGCAAGGATAATGGGGACTCAATCACAAAATTACCCAAGAGTCAAAGACACAAGGATTAGCGCTAAAAGGTGTCAACATGGGAATTAGTGCTGAAACAATGGAAAGGTACAGTCATAAGAAAAAATGTTGAATATTAGTGAAAAAAGTTAATACTAGTATTAGGAGGCTTAGGGTATGTGTAGGCGCTGTATTTGTTACAAGTGGTGTATTTAGTTTACTAATGGATTAGTTATTGTTTTACTAATATGGCGCTAAAGAAAGCACTGGAGATCCACTAGGGAACTGTGTCTGAAGCGCTAAAAATATAAAAAGGAAAGGCTATCTAATAGGAAAAATAGAGTAGTTAGGTAAAGAAATTATTATTCAAATCGGTTGTTTGATTACAAACATTAGAGCTTCATATTATATACTTTCAAAATATATTGTGATATATAGCAATTTGTCTATTTTGTAACTACTCTGATAACAGTAAGAGATTGGATTTTTCTACAATTAAGTACTTAAGGATATAGTGGAGATATTCTGAGTTTTTTTGAGCTCATGCATCTGTGTTTGTATTTCATATAGTTTAGTGAAAAAGGGCAACACAGAGGAAATATATAGATTCAGTAGGATAAACTATTATTAGAGTTATTCTATTGCTATAATAAGGCATATTAAAAGAGAGCGCTTCAAGAGGGAGTAGCTGTGGATATTAGCTCTTATTAAGAATAGAAATATCCAGATATTAATACTTATTTTTCCTTATCTTTTAACTCATCTCTCAACTAATAAGCTATCTAGCCAGTTATTAGTGTAAACATTATTTCACTGTCTTTAAAATAAAAAGTGGCAGGCACTTCTTTTTAGAAATTAAAAAGAATAACCAACCCATCTTGCATTGTGTCTACGGCTTAGTACTTTAGAACTCTTTACAATGCAGATGTAAATACTAAGGTAGTAACAGTAGTATTAGATTTAGTTTGTGTATATATAATAAATTTGTAAAGTCAGAATGAAATGAAAGAAAACAGCTCAATTGAGAGGCCTTGTAAGAAGGTTCTCTTTTTATAGAAGACTTTAACAGTGGTCAAACGGCAGTGAAAGGTGGAAAACTCAAGATTTCGATGAAGTTACATAACTTTTATCTTTTATAATGTATTACTCAACTCAAAGGTAAAAAATATATTATTATTTTTACTTGTAAGGATTAGAATTAAACAATTGTAAATACTAAAGCAGTAATGGTAGTAATAAAAATGATTGATTGAATATAATAAGTTTTAAGTAAATAAAGAATGAAGAAAAAACAACCAGAAGGGAGGCCTTATATAGGCAAAAAGGAGAGAAAAAACAGAGTTAAAAAATCTATATAAAGTAGAATGAGAAAAAAGAATATTCCAAAGTAAGATGTTGCAAATATTAAGATTGTTCTATAAAGAATGTATAAATATAATATATTTACTGTATATATCAAATTGTTTGATTTATTTTAAAGTCCCTGTAAATTTCACTTTTAAAAAAATAATTTGGATTTAATATTTAGTATTAATATATTTTTATTTCACCTCTAAACTTTCATGAGGACATTGTCAGGGGATAAAAATATGATGGACATTTAAAATTAAATATTTATTTGATTTTTACTTATTACAATTAGTTAAATTATTTTGAATAAGCTATAAAGTGAATATAATTAATAAAATAAGAAATAAAGGCATGAATTCATCCTAGTAAATAATTTGTTATTTACTGGGTAAGTCTAGCAGCCTGGCTGAAACTCCCTCACTCTAAAAAAACAATAAAAAATTCTATGATTTTTTCTTTTTATATTTCTATAGTAGAGCAGGAAGGTTAGATATATCTTTCCCAGGTATCCAAGAATCATTTTCAGAAGATTTATTTTTGAATCTCAATAAATATTCAGTACCTTTTTCAGCAGTGATTTTTCTGTCATTTAGAATCTTAACAATTTCTGCTGCTTCAATGATTTCATTAGGGTTCTTCTTTGGTCTTCCCCTTCTTTTGGAAAATAAATCACTATTGGATGTGTAAGGTTTCAGAAGAGATATTGGAAAAACAGGATGTTTTCTGTCATATGGAGAATACAAAATATCTTCAACTGCATTATCACTCATCATTCTTCTGACAACAAATGGACCTACAAATGGGTCTTTCAATTTTTTATTACCTTGTAAATTGAAGTGGACTGTAGAAATCAACACTTCATCACCCTTTTTAAAAGTGTATTCTTTATGGGATTTGTCCCATCTCTTCTTCTCATATTCAAAAGATTTTTCAATTCATTTTGGAGCATAAATTCTGCAAATTTGTGGCATTTGAAGAAAAGATTCCACACAAAGATATAAATCAAATTTAGGTATTTTATTATTGAGAATTTGAGCAGGAGTATTTGGAACATATCAAAGCCAGAGCTCAAAAGTCTTTCTCTGAGTAACAGAATCAACAGTGCTATTATAAGCAAATTCCAAACCAGGTAGTAAGGTGACCCAATCATCAGTGAATCTGCCGTTGACTTTATACTCAAGGCTAAAGGAACAATACCTTCTTATCATGTCCTCTAATATCTAAATAATTCTTTTGGTTAATCCATCAGTTTGAGGATTATGAGCACTAGAAAACTTCAGATCACAGCCACAAACATCCATCAGAGACATCCAAAATAAAGAAGTAAATTTAGGATCTCTATCAGAGATTATGGCTTTTATGAAGCCAGAAGTGTTAAAAATATGAGATCACCACAAAAAGGCTAATTCATTAGTGGAAAAATCTTTGTTAGTTGAAATAAACTTACACATTTTTGTAAATCTATCCACAATTACCCAGCAAGAGTTACAACTGTATTTCCCAGCTATGGGTAATCTTGTTACAAAATCAATGTTTATGATTTGCAATGGTGCATCAGGAGATTCAATATTCTGCATAAACCCGGCTCTTTTTCCAGGTAATCTTTTCAATTTATGGAAAGAATCACAGGATTCAAAATATAGTTTGGTGTCTTCAGACATATTAACACTCCAAGCAGTGTTCTTTATTCTGATCATTGTTTTTTCAAGATCAAAACTTCTAGCCAATATGTCATCATGACAAATTTTCAAGATGATTTTTTTCATAGAAGGAGGAATAAAAATAACATTACTAAAATTTCTTCTATAATAGAGGTAGCCTTCATCAATTGAAAATTTACTATTTTCCAAAGCAATCTGGTACTTTGGTGGGAGGGTTTTAATTAATGCTTGTATTGAAGCATTCTATGGATCATTTAATATAGTACATAGCTTTTCTAAGTCAGTGTCTTTATCATATGAATCCAGAATAAGATGTAATAGCTCTTCATTCATATCAACCAAATATATATACCATGAATGTGAACTATTTCATTCTCAGGATCATCTGCAGGATTAGATTCATCATTTGGCAAAGTTAAACTTGATAACATGTCCAGGTTTTAGTGAGCAATACCAGCCCTATGAATTATTGTCATCCTTCCTCTGTATTCCTGAACAGCCAACAGCCATCTGAAAATGTGTCTTTTAGGTGTTTTTAAGTTTAAGAGGGATTTAACTGCACTTCAGTCAGTGACAAGTTCAAATTTCTGGTCATCCAGATAATAATGTAGCTTCTCTAGAGCCCACACTACTGATAAACACTCCAGTTGAGTTGCACCATATTTTAATTCACTATTTATCAAGGTTCTTGACATAAAACAAATTAATACTTCTGATACTTTATCATTCATAACTTTTTTTTGATGGAGAACAGCACCAAGACCAATAAAACTGAAATCAGTGTATAAAACAAATGGTTGATTAAAGTCAGGCAAGGCAAGAATTGGTGTTGACATCAAACAATGTCTCATAATGTCAAAATCTCTTTGTCTTTCACTGTTCCAGACAAAAGCAACATCTTTCCTAGTTAATTGGCTGAGGGGTAATGCTATGACTTGATAATTTTTAATATATTGTCTTTAGTATTCACACATTCCCAAAAAACTCTGGAGCTCTCTAACTGTAGTAGGAGATTTCACTTGTCTTATGGTCCCCACTTTGTTTTGGTAAACACATATCTGTAATTCTGAGACAACATGACCAAGCACTTTCAAAGAATGAAAACCAAATTTGCATTTTTTAAGGCAAGTGTCATATTTATCTCATCCATTTTATGGAACACTTTACACAGGTGGTTAAGGTGGTCCTCAAATTTTTTAGAGAATATGATGATATCATCAATGTAAACCATCAGCCATCCTTCAATTATTTCCTGATGGAATGTGTTGTCCATAACTTTATGAAAAACTGAAGGTGCAATTTTGGGGCCAAATGGCATCCTAACCTACTTATAAATACCCAAATGAGTAGAAATTATAAGAAAATTCTGGGAATTCTTCTCAATAGGTACCTGGCGATATCCTTCATTACCATCTAAACAGCTGATATATCTAGCACCTTGTAAGGTAGCGTGTATAGAGCTAATTCTGAGTAAAGGATAGATATCATCTACACTATAAGTATTTAATGCCCTATAATCACCACATAACATGGCTTTATCTTTCTCATAATAAATTAGGACAGGTGATATAACACAATTTTTAGGTGTTTCAACTACCTTTTCAATGATATTCATTTTTAAAGGGTAGGGATATTGTCTTTAATATCTTTTCTCTTTGTGGGGGAAGCAGGATAAGGCTTCTTCTTTAAACTAGGTGGTATTTCAGTCAATGGGAAAGATAATGAAAGCTTAATTTCTTCTTTTACCAATCCCAATTCATGTGACCCATAAGCAAAGGCCATAGGAAAATATTTTATCAATTGAATAATGGAATCTTTTTTCTCACAAGAAAGTTGTTCTCCAAAATAAGCTGTGTCAATTTCAGAAAAAAAGGCAGGCATTTCATTTTGTAGGTATTCCTTAATATTGAACTACAGAATGACATGTGTTCAATCCTGGTCTTAATAATTTTTTGGGGGAGGGATTTTTAAATATTTTCTTCCCATTCAACCCCATTGTGAAGAATTGGTTTGAGGGATCAAGATTAATCCCATATTTGGTTAATATATCTTTTACCACAATGAACCAATTGTTTAAGTTATTATTTTTCATAACTACAAATTCACTCATCAATCTTACAAAGCCATGATTATATTTGAAAAATACTGTAGCTTTGTATTTACAAATGGGGGACAAAACAGAGCCATAACCTCTCCAATTTTCAGAAGTGGTAGGCATAAGTTTTGATTTATAACCCTGACCAGCTTAAGCAGGTGCTTTTTCTGATACAAAATTTTCTCCTGCACCAGAATCCAAAACAACCTCAATGTTATTTCCTTTAGTCAAGACTGGTGCCTTCAGAGGGGTAATAATAGTTGAGGTGTCCTCAAGATTTCTTATGATTTCAGCATCTTCATCTGTGGACAAATCATTGTTATCAATGTCAATATTATTTAAATATTGAATATATTCCTCCATAATCTAGATTTCCTGGTTATAATCATAAAAAATGTTGCTGGCACAATCACTTGAATTATCATCTAGTGCAACTGTGTCATTATTAGTCTCCTTTTTTTGTTCAACAAGGCTTTTTTTTCTTGTAAAAAACATGGCCTTTCTTCCAAGTATTTCTGCATTTAAAGCAAGTTTTTGTTGCATATTTTTTAGGTGCAACAGGGGCAGAGGGTTTACTAGCTTTTTAAGGAAGTGTTTGTTGGTAGTTGGAAGGTTTCTCCACTGAAGGTCTTGGGAAGAACTTCCTAGATTCATACCTGTTATTTAAAAGAACTTCATCACAAGTATTAATAAAGGAAGAAGGCTCCCTGGAGAATTCAGTTATTTCAACAATTAAGTCTCTCAAAGACATTGGAAATCTATAAAGAATCCTGTCCTTCCAGATTTTATATTCTATCTTTGGATCCATTTCTCTCAAGATTTTTACTAGTTTCATCAGGAGATCATTAGGTTTTTCTGAAGAGGATAAGCTATATTTAGACTCCTCATACTGCCTTTGTTGGGCTAAACTAAATTTTGAACTACCAAATTGTGCTTTAATTAATTTTTTCCAATACTCCCAAGACTAATCATTATTATCCAAGAGGACAGATTCATACCACATGAGTGAAACATTTGAAAACAAAGAAATTAATTTAGAAACAATTTATTCATTTGGTAGTTTATAATAATTCTTAATATTATCAATCCTACAAATGAATTGCTGCCAGTCAGAAGAATAATCACCATTAAATGTTGGATATTGGTCAAGTTTGGGCCAATTTTGCTGATTTGAGGGAATTTCATTCTGGTTTGCTTGTTTCTGTGTAAGAAGAAATTGAAATTTCTCTAATTGAGCTTTAATCCCATTATTTAAAACTTTGCAGATGGACAGGGTGCATCATCAATTTTTGATGGAAACTCAGAACTATCTACAGGTTTCTCTTGTACTAACTCTTCTCTAGAGGAGCTTGGCTCAGGTACATATGGAGTAGCCTGTGAAACAATTTCTTTCTCAGAAGTGACAGAGTATTTTTGGTCAAATAAAAATGAATTTGATTGTTCCTCAATGTTTTAAACCTAGTTTTCACCCTTGTAATACTGGTTAATGTTTCATTGATGGCTGCCAAATATAATTGATTCTAATTTTTCAGAGATTAATAATGGTCATTTAATTTTTTCAAATTTAATTTCTGACCATCTAGTTCATGGAAACAGATAGACATAGTCTCTTTCACTTTAGATAGATCATTCCTAATATTTTTCCACAAAGAAAATTTCTTTTTCATAATTTACTTTGTTCCTAAAAAATTCATCAGATACCCTATTCAGCTCACCTTTCAATGCTTGTTAACCTCGTTCAGTTAACAAACTATTAAATTTTTGATTCAATTGCAAGTTATTCATTATTTATTTTTGTTTTGTGATGATGTCTCCCAAATATTGATCATTAATAGCTGCTACATCATGAGCATTTTTCAGGAGAGAGATAGAGTGATTTTCTAAAGTCTCATAAACTTCAGGATCAATTTATTCATCTATATTAGCCATATCTTTATTTATCATTGAAGTAGCAATTAACACTAAAGGAGTACTTACATGAATAGAAAATTGATTACTTTTTCTGCTAGAACCAGCTTCTCCTGGTCTCAAAGTGTTATCTACCATCCCAGAGTTACCTGAAGGAACTGAATCAGTAAAAAGGAAAAGAACTTGAGATGCAATGGAAGGCATTACCATGGTTTTGGCATAATTTGAAGATGATTGTTTTTCTTTCTTCTGCCTTCTTGGTAAGAGTTTGGAGGAGTGGGATTGAAATGTTGGGGCCTGGAGGGTCCTGCTTGTGGAGCCTGCTGCATTTTCTGAGCCTGGAGGGAGTCCCATTGGGTTTTCAGACATTCCCATTGACATTTTTACACTTCCACTTTTTATTGTTGTTGAGAAGGCAACTGTGGAAGGGTTTTTCTCCCTAAGGATGTTTCTTCTTCTCTTGAAGAAAAGTTTCCATGCTTCTTATTTTTTCTTCTAAGGACTCTACCTTTGCCCTTATTTTGAGGTTCTCTGACTTCAACTCCTTGATATGAGTTGACAGGTTATTTACCTGTTTCTGAACTGGCATCTTTTTTATTTTGAAGCCTTTTGGAAGCTCTTCTAGGGGGGGAATACCTGGGACTTGGAGTCAAGGGGAGGATTTTCCTTCTCAATTTCCACCCCCTGCAGTTCTACATCCTGTTTGGTTTACTAATTGATTAATTTGAGAAGATTTTGTTGTCAAAGGAGAGCTTAAAGAGCTTGCATTATAATAAATAAGCTCCAATTTCTTATCATGGGTGTTAGAAAGATTTAATTCAGCCATTGTTTGTATAACTTGAGCTGAGAGAAAGAAAAAATTTTAAATTTTAGTCAGTTATTATTCTTTTTCATTAAAAAAATAAGAGATATAATATTTAGAGTTTATTATCAATTACCAGGACTACTAATCAATTAAACTAATGAAAATATATCAATTATCAGGACCAAAAAATCAACTGAAATAATTAATTTATTATGAATTACCAAGACTACCAATCAACTGAAATGCTGAAAATATATCAATTATCAGGACTGAAAATCAACTGAAATAATTAATTAATACAATTTTTTATAAATTAATTTACTAAGATATTTATATTATTTATTACCAGGTTTTTTTAAAAAAATCAACTGAAATAATAAAATAATATTTTAATTTTCAGGACCAAAAATCAACTGGAATAATTAATAAATTTTTTTAACCAAATAACCAGTTTATATATTGTATATTTCTTAATTACCAGGACTAAATTTCAACTGAAATAATTTATTAATATAATTTTTAAATTAAATAATTAATTTATATATTGTTCTTATTTTAATTACCAGGACTAATTGTCAACCTAAAGTATAAAATAATATTTTAACTATCAGGAAAATTTGTCAACTGAAATAATTAAATAATATAATTTTTTAATTAAATAAATTAAATTATTATACTTCTAGGACTAAGAACAATGTTGCTCTATTATGTTCAACTAGGAAAAAAATATTATATACCTGACACCTCCCCCTGTAATTTGAGAAATTTAATGCCAACTACAGAGTGCTGAGTAAAAAGATATATGTATATAATAAAATATGCAGAGTGAGACCTACAGATAATAACCCCTATAGTCACTTCAATTACATGGGACAAATATGCTTATATAAATGTAAATTTGGGGCAAGGTTTGAATCCCAGTTGTGGCAAAAAAGTTAGTCATGTTCCTTTGATGTTTGTCATTTGTCTTTTGTCCAAAAATTTCTATAGGTGTTGAAGTCAATGGTCCCTTGGTTGCCCATGGCAAGATAACAATGGGTTGACAACTATTTGGAAAGGCCCCAAGTTGTCAAGGGGTGATTTTGGTCTATAAGATTTTACAGCAGTCCAATGGCAATGAAAGATGAGAAAAACTCAAGATTTCAAAAAGAGGTATTTATTTTTTCTTTTATATTTCAATACTCAATTAGAAGGTAAAAAATTATTATTTTTATTTATTTAAAAGCTTAGAAGTATAAAGATTTAAATACTCAGGTAGTAAAAGTAGTAATAGATGTGATTTGTGTATATATAATAAATTTTTAAAGTCAGAATGGAATGAAAGAAAACAGCTAGATTGAGCGGCCATGTATAGGCAAAAAGGAGAGAAACTATGGAACCAAAATTCTATATAGATGAGTATCAGAGAAAGAAAAATTCCACAGATAGACATTTCAAATATTTAAATTTGTTATATAAAGAATGTACCCATATACAGTATTTAATGTATATGTCCATTTTCTTTGATTTATTTTAAATTTCTGTAAATTTCAAAGTAAAAATAAAATATTTGATTTAATATTTAGTATCTTTAGTTTTCTTTTTAGCTTTCATGAGGAAGCTGTCAAAGAATAAAAAATATGAGGGAAAAATAGAATTATATCTTTACTTATTTTTACTTATTAATTAGTTAAAACTGTATAAGTAATTTATAAAGTAAGTATAACTAATTAAATGAGAGGTAAAGGTGTATCTCTACTCTAGTAAATAATTAATTATTTACTGTGTAATTCTAGTAGCCTGTATGAATTAGGGTCATTTCAGGAACTTTAATTGAAGTGAATGGATGGCTATAATGGGTTTCTTGGTGTATAAATCTACTTTTCCATGACTTACACTAAAGAAGTTCTTGGGACAATTTTTTGTAGCACCATTCCCATTTGAGCTAAATTGGAAAAGTGCCACAGATATTTCTATTGCAGGATCTATCTGTGGGAAATGAGATTTGCTATAGAAAATTTAATGATGATGGATCAAATCATGTAGCTATTTAAAAATATGATAAGTAGTTTGCAACATATGTCAAAAGCTAGTTTCAAAAATTTCAGAATGGGTCTTGTGGTTGATGGTGAATAGAAGGTGTTTGGGAGGTAAGGTAGTAGTTTTCAAACAGGTAACTTATATAAACCAAATCTAATTCAGGATCACTACCTGTATCAGACTCAACCATAAGATTTAGTGCCACAGAATTAGTGGTTATTTGAAGCAGTTGGAAAAGTGAAGGCCTCACAGGAAAAAAAATTCTGAACTATTTTTCTAGTTCAGGTTTATGATCATATTCCATTCCTAGGTGTGTTTTTGTGACAAACCATTGAATGTCACTTTTTGAGCCCACCTTGTTTTTTGCCTTTGAAAGAGGCTTAAGGTGGTGTGGTGTGTGTATACTTGTAAGAGAAGGAAAGAGGATGTGAAAATAAAATTTTCAGACAAATCCATGAAGATGAGAGGACATGAGCCAAGGAGATTCCAATGTCAGAAAAGCAAAAATAAAATAAAATAAGGTGGGGTAAAAAAGGGCCACTTGACAAATAAGACCCAGAGTTGTAACCTGAAACCAAAAACTCAAGTATACATCTAATTCAGGGATTTTCCCCCTGTGCCTCATGTTAGTGTTTTGGAAAAAAAATAAGGGCAGTAGTAATTAAGAGTTGGAGTTGGATTCAAGGGGGGGAGGAAGACTTGGCACATAGTGTTGGTGTTGACTAATCAAGATAACACATGGGGAAAAAGTGGCAACCAGACATCTAGATGTCATTTTTTCCCCCTATGTAAGGGCATGGAGTGCTTGAAAAGCTGGAAAGCACCCAAAAGATGTAATTTTAAATGAAAAACACTTTGTTGAAGTACACCTGCCCTGGACAGGTACACTTCAAATACAAATTAATTACTTGGTACTAGTTTTGTGGTGCTCTTGAATGGTGTATATCATAATGTTTTACACCCTTTGATAAGTTCAAATGGAAAGAAAAATTAAAGAATCTTTTCTTCAAGAAAACATACTTTTCATCTAATGAAGTCATATCACAACAGCACATGTTTGTTTTGCCATGGGGTGCAATGCTGGTGCAACAATTATGAAACAATTTTTATTACACTTAAGACCCACTTAAGACCTTCAAGTGCAAAAATTAATTGTCATATAACTGTTACATAATTGTTGCACCATTGTTGCACCCCAAGACAAAACAAATATATATTGTAGTGTATCTTACCCTTGATGAGTTAGAAGGCAGACCAACTGAAAAAATTAATTAATTAAAAAATAATGTTAAGGAAACATCATTTTTGGAAAAATAAGAAGATTTTCATACATAATTGATAATAAAATGGATTAAATATTTTCTAATGTAATTTGCACATAGAGAGTGTGAATTAGTACTGGTGGATCTTGAAATGAAAATTTAATTAAAATTCAATTTGTATGAAATACCACCTAGGTTAAAAAATTAACTTTATCCAGCTTCTCCTTCCAAGAGAAAGGATATTTAAGATAATATCTCAATTTTTCTATAAATGAAAATAATTGAAAAAGGTTGTGTAGCACCAATATATTGTGTTACCTCACCTATTCTAATATCATATCAGAGAGATAAAGAAAGATTATGTAGGGATTTTAGAGCCCTCAATAATCATACAGTTGATGATATTTAATCATTACCCAGGAGTAACTCAATACATGCTACACTACAAGGAAATAGTATTTCAGCTGTTTGTATGGAAGTAAAGCATATCACCAAATACCTGTTAAAGTATTTCACATAGTTTCTTTGATGTAAACTCATATGGGTATTTATAAATACATTAGGATAACTATTTTCCCTAATAATTCTCCATCTGTATTCCAAAAATTAATGGATAATACATTTCATTATGAAATAATTGAAGTACATATGATGTTTTATATTGATGAAATCATTATATTTTCAAAATAATTTAAAGATTACTTTTATAATCTGGGTAAAGTATTATAAAAATGGATAAAATAACTATAATTCTATCTTTTAAAAATTGTGATTTTGGATTTCATTCATTAAAATTTTTAAGTCTTATTGTCTCAGAATAACAAATATATGTCAAACAGGAAAAAATGGTAGCCATTCAGCATTTCAAAACATTAATAGATGTAAAATCAGTGAAATTCTTTCTGGGAATGTGTGAATATTACAGAAAATATATTAAGGATTATCACACTACATAAGAAACTGGTGTTTCAAGAAGTCCTGCAACAACAAATTGAAAGCCATAAACTGGACTTAAAGACCATGAAGCACTGATTTTAGTGCAATTATACATCCAAAAATTTCCTGCAAAAATGCTAAGTGGTGTTGCACACCCCTTCCACTTTTGAATGCTCGATTTTTCATATTTCTAATGTCTCTCATTTTTGCACAGTAACACTAGTTATTAAATGGAAACATACAATAGGGGGTATCAAAGTTAGAAATCTTTCATTTCAAAATACCTCTTTTTTCCACCAAATCAACCATGATTATTTTTTTAATATGCCATATTGTGCCTCCAAAACACCTTTCTACTGAGAATTAATGTCAAGTTTGTGGCTTTCTTTTTGTGTTGTGAAATGCCTTTTAAATAATTACAAATTTTTAACTTTGATACTGTTGGTCAGTCGTCTAGAAGAGGTAAGAAAAATAGGAGAAAAAGGAGGAGAGAAGGAGGAGGACAAGGGAAAATAAAGAAATAAACCAAAAATATATATTTAATTTATTTGAGAGGGAAACAACGGTGATCAACTTTGAGAGGTGACAAAAACTTAGATTTTATTAACAATAATATTATTAAATGTAAGGGTTCTGTGCGGCAAACAATTTTAATTACTATCAGACTTAAAGCAACCTTTGATTTGTTGTATAGAATTTAAATTAGATTTGTATTAATAATAAAAAAGGTATAAACGTAATAAAATGGTTATTTAATTTGTTGAGTGTGTAATAAGTGATGAGGCTACAGGGGATTATCCAAGGCCCTTTTATAGGCAATGGGTCCTCTGAAGCGCTACTATCTTTGTAAATACAATGATTAGAATGAAGTAAAACAAATATATCAAAAGAGTAAATGAAACATAACAATATAGAGAAAAACATGAAACAATTAATTAAAACCCCAATTAAGAATCCAATTTTCCCGTCATTAATTCCCAAATCATTAAGTGAAAAATATTGAATAACTAAACAAGATTGGAACATAGGAACTATGAGAAAAATAATTCCAAACAGATGGTACAGTCTGATTAAAGGACATTTTAAGTGAAACAAAAAATAATTTGACGCAACAAAACATGCAATTAATCTAAATTTAGTCCAAATTAATTTATTTGTTTTTTCTAACACAATTAAGGGTCAAAAGAAGCGCCATTAATTATTGTTTAGTATCATATGAGAGGTATTATTTAATATATAAATTTAAGTAATTAATTTAAATATATTATAAATCAATTTTACACTTATAATTATAATATATGTTTTTCAATTAATTAAATATAAATTTATAATTATTAAATACATAAAAATGCGCCATTATTTGTAGAATATATTATATTATGTTCAATTTAACTGTATATAAAAATATATATAACCAATAAATTTAATGTAACACTTGTATATAATAAAATACTTATATAATTTCATTATGCAATAAAATATTAAGTTATATTCATTAAATACAATTCTTACCCACTCTTTAAGGTTTTATAATTCATCTATCATTTACTGGACTCCTGGAATAGCCTGGCTGACACTCCCTCACTCTAAAAAAACAATAAAAAAAATGCTAAGATTTTTTCTTTTTGTATTTTTTCAACAGAGCAGGCAGATTTGAAATTTCCTTGCCAGGTATCCATGCATCATGTTCAGATGATTTGTTCTTATATCTCAATAAATATTCAGTACCTCTTTCAGAAGTGATAATTCTATCATTGAGAATTTTATCAATTTCTGCTGTTTCTGTGACTTCCTGAGGGTTCTTCTTAGGTCTTCCTCTTCTTTTTGGAAATAAGTCACTGTTGGAAGTATAAGGTTTAAGCAAAGAAATGGGAAAGACAGGATGTTTCCTATCATATGGAGAATACAATACAACCTCTACTGCATTATCACCAACCATTCTTTTAACAACAAATGGTCCTACAAAAGGATCTTTTAATTTGTGGTTACCTTGTAAATTGAAATGGACAGTAGAGATCAACACTTCATCACCCTTGTTAAATGTGTATTCTTTATGGGATTTATCCCATCTTTTCTTTTCATATTCAAATGCTTTATCAATACAACTCTGAGCATGTTTTCTGCATAGCTGTTGCATTTGCATAAAAGATTTTACACCAGGGTGTAGTTCCAACTTAGGTAATTTATTATTGAGAATCTGAGCAGGAGTGTTTGGGACATAACCTAACCAAAGCTCAAAAGGCTTTTTCTCAGTGACAGAATGAACAGTGCTATTATATGCAAATTCAAGACCAGGCAAAAGAGTGACCCAATCATGAGTAAATCTGTCACTGTCTTTATATTCTAAACCAAAGGCACAATACCTTCTAATCATATCTTCCAGAGTTTGAATCATTCTTTCAGCTAGACCATCAGTCTAAGGATGGTGAGCTGTAGACAATTTTAACTCACAGCCACAAATATCCATCAAAGAGGTCCAAAACTCAGAAGTGAATTTTGGATCCCTATCAGAGATAATGGCTTTTGGAAAACCAATAATATTAAGCATGTCATACCACCATAAGAAAGCTAATTCTTTTGTGGATACATCTTTGTGGGTTGGAATAAATTTGCACATTTTTGTGAATCTATCAACTATTACCCAACAAGAGTTAAAGCTGTCTTTACCTGCAACAGGAAGACCAGTGACAAAATCCATATTAATGATTTGCCAGGGAGCACTAGGTGCTTCAATATGTTGTAATAACCCTGCTCTCTTACCTGTTAACCTTTTAGATTTTTGGCGGGAATCACAAGATTCAACATATAATTTTGTGTCTTCAGACATATTAGCCCACCATGCAGTGTTTTTGATTCTAATCAATGTTTTTTCAAGATCAAAATGTCCAGCTAATATGTCATCATGACAAAGTTTGAGGATAGTTTCTTTCATTGAAGGAGGAATAACAATTACATTGGTAAGCTTCCTTCTATAATATATATAACCATCTTCAATAGAGAACTTTCCTTTAGTCAAAGCATTTTGGTACTTTGCAGGAAGAGTTTTTATTAATGCTTGAATTGAAGCATTCTTAGGATCATTCAAAATAGTAACTAATTTATTTAAGTCAGAATCTTTATTATATGAATCCAGTATTAACTGTAATAACTCTTCTTCCATATCAACTATAAATATACCATGTATATGAACAGTATCATCTTCAGGTACATAAGCAGGATTGGAGTCATTATTTGGCAGAGGCAATCTGTAGAGCATATCAACATTAGAGTGAACATTTCCAGCTCTATGGATAATAGTCATCCTTCCTCTGTATTCCTGAACAGCAAGTTGCCACCTGAACATATGTCTGTTAGGTGTTTTGAGGTTTAAGAGAGATTTCACAGCACTACAGTCAGTTACCAACTCAAATTTTTGGTCATCCAAGTAGTAATGAAGTTTCTCAAGAGCCCAAACAACTGCTAAGCAATCCAATTGAGTGGCACCATATTTCAATTCACTATTTCTTAAGGTTCTTGAAATATAACAAATTACAACCTCTGAGGATTTATCATTAATAATTTGCTTTTGATGAAGGGCAGCACCCAGACCAATAAAGCTAGCATCTGTATAAAGTACAAATGGCTTGTTAAAATCTGGAAGAGCCAATATAGGGGCTGTCATTAAGCAACTTTTCAATGTATTAAAATCTTTCTGACAGTCATTATTCCAGAGAAAAGCAACATCTTTTCTGGTTAGTTTTGTAAGAGGCAAGGCTATGACCTGATAATTTTTAATATATTGTCTATAATAGCCACACATACCCAAAAAACTTTGGATTTCTCTTACAGAAGTTGGTGCTTTCACATTTTGAATGGCAGCAACTTTATTATGGTCTACACAAATTTGTAAGCCTGACACAACATGGCCAAGGACTTTCAAAGATTGAAAACCAAATTTACACTTTTTTAAAGATAAGGTCATATTGATTTCATCCATTTTTTGGAAAACTGTATTCAAGTGAATCATATGTTCATCAAAAGTTTTAGAAAAAACAATAATATCATCAATATAAACCATGAGCCAACCTTCAATAATTTCTTGATGGAAAGTGTTATCCATAACTTTCTGAAAAACTGAAGGAGCATTTTTAGGGCCAAATGGCATCCTAACATACTTATATATTCCCATATGAGTAGAAATAAGCAAAAAATTTTGAGAATTTTCCTCAACTGGAACTTGATGATAACCTTTATTACCATCCAGACAACTAATAAATTTTTCACCTTGCAAGGTAGCATGTATTGAATTAATTCTGGGTAAAGGATAAATATCATCAACAGTATAAGTATTTAAAGCTCTGTAATCTCCACATAATCTAGCTTTATCTTTTTCATATGAAATCAAGACTGGGGAGATGAAACAATATTTGGGGGTGACATCCACTTTCTCAATGATATTCATTTTCAATAATGTTTCAATATTATCTTCAATATCTTTTCTTTTTGATGGAGAAGAAGGATATGGTTTTTTCTTACGGGAAGGAGGAATATCACTCAAATTACAGGATAAGGTAATTTTCTTCTCTTCCTGAACAATTCCCAAGACATGAGAACCATGAGCAAAAGCCATTGGGAAAGAGGTAATAGAGGCAACAATAGAATCCTTTTGTTCACTAGTCAACTGATCACCAAAAGAAGCAGTATTTATTTCATGTAATAAATCATCCATTTCAGTTGTTGCTCTACCTTTACATTGGGTCAGTGAGTTACAAGATTTCAACAAATGCCCAGAAGGTCTAGGAGAAGAAATTTTGAATTTTCTTTTCCCATTCATTCCTAAGGTAAAGCAATTATTTGCTGGATCCAGTTTCACACCAAACATGGTTAAAATATCATTTCCCATAATAAACCAATTGCTCAAATTATCATTTTTCATGACAACAAACTCACAAATAGCTCTGACAAAACCACCATTATATTTGAAGAAAACAGAGGTTTTGTATTTGCCAATAGGAAATAAGGTAGAACCATACCCTCTCCATTTTTTAGAAGTTATAGGCAATAATTTACTCAAATATTCCTTATCCACTGAAGCCAAAGCTTTTTCAGATACTAGACTTCCTCCAGCACCAGAATCAAGAACTACATCAACATGTTTACCATTAATGATAACAGGTGCCTTTAAAGGGGATATAGGAATAGAATTGTTAGTAATATCTTTAATTATCTCAGCATTTTCTACTGAAGATAAATTCAATACACAATCTTCAGATATATTATTTAAATAGTGGACATCATTTTCCAACATTAAAACATCTTTAACAGATTCATTGTCATAGGAGATATTACTTTCACAGTCACTGGAAGAATTATTGACATCAAGTTCAACTTCATCAGTGTCTTCATTTTTTTCAACAAGATGAATTTTCTTGTCACAAACATGACCCTTCTGCCACGGTTTGTTACATTTATAACAAGTATTTGTTGCATATTTTTTAGGTGCAACTGGGGCAGAGGGTCTACCAGATTTTTCTGGGAGCTTTATAGAAGGTTTATTCTGATCATTATAAGATTTACTAAGGTAATTCTTTGGTTCATATCTATGGTTGAGTAGTACTTCATTACAGATATTAATGAAAGAAGAATTTTCCCTTACATGCTCAGTTCTAGCAACAATCAAATCCCTAAGAGAATTTGTTAATTTATACAAGATTTTATCTCTCCAAATATCATAATCCATCTTTGGATAAATTGCTCTAAGGATTTTAGTTATTTTCATCAGAAAAACAATGGGCTTTTCAACAGAGGAGGATACATATCTAGTATTCTCATACAGTCTCTGCTGAGCTAACCTGAATTTTGAACCACCAAACTGATTCTCAATCAAGGATTTCCAATCATTCCGTGTATAATGATTGTTATATAAGAGGACAGATTCATACCACATCAAGGCTACATTGGAAAATAAAGAAATTAGCTTAGAAACAATTTCCTCATCAGGTAGTTTATAAGATCTCTTTAAATTATCAATTCTCTGGATAAAGTGTTGCCAATCAGAGGAAGAATCACCATCAAAGGTAGGATATTGGTCTAACTTAGGCCAATTTTTCTGACTACTGGGATGGTCCACTTTTTGGTTTGAATTATTCATTATTAATAATTCCTGAAGTTTAGCCAGGTGTTCAGAAATTTCATTATTTACAGAAACAGCTGGTGCATGACCATCACAAGATTTTTTGCTAGTAGCAACAGATTTTACAGACTCACTGTCAGTTTGTTTAATGGTTCAAATATGAGGAAGAAAGGATGAACTTTGTTCAGGTTTTTTCCCTTTATTTTTATGCAGCTTATTTGCAGAAATCTCATTTAATTCATTATTGGTGGTTAAGGTTGAGAACTTTTCCTGTAGGTCAGACACATAGTTTCTTATTCTTGGAATTTCAGACATCTGGTCATTTACTTTTGCAAGAGATAGAACATTTCTGTCCTCAGAAACTGAGTGTTTGGTACTTAGTGCATGGAAATCATTTTTTAGCTTCTTAAATTCATTTTGCAGAGATTTTATTTCATTCTTGAATGAATAATTTTCCTCAATAAGGGGTTTCAATTCACTCAAGGTCTTATGTAGACTGATATTTCTATCTGAGATAGCTCTATGGTCACTTCTTATTTGTTTTTGTTGACTAAGAACAATATTCAAGGTTTCTTTGATTTTTAAATAAGCTGTATCTTGTACAGAAGAACTCACTTTACATTGCAAGTGTAAATTATTTAATCTATCATTTTCATGGATTAACACATCTCTCACATGTTTGTCTTTCACAATATTAAAATCAAGGGTATCTTTCAATATTTCCTCAGAAGTTTTTTCAATTAAGGTATAGATTTCATGGGGAACAGAATCATTTTTAATTGCAAGAGAAGGATTAATTAAAGATGTAGAAGTTAAATGTAAAGGTTCATCAAATGACAATTTGCTAATTACATCAATAGGGCTACTAGTTACAGGAAGCTGTGTTTTAACAGGTTTAACTGTTCTTTCACCATGTTCAATAATATTACCTGCAGAAGAAGATTTATTAGAAAACATACCCAAGTGACTATCAACCAAATTACTTACCATGGCAGAGGAGGAAACTTCCCCTGGGACTGGGTTTGGGATTGTGCTTGGGCCTTCTTTCTCCTGCCTTGTTGGTAGGGATGAGGAGGTGGATAGAAATTGGGTGTTCTGGATGGGCCAGGCTGATGATGAGGAGGGTGTTGCACATTCTGTTGGTATTGACTCATTAGATAATCCCATTTCCATTGCTCTACTTCCATAGTATTTGGATTTTGGATGGTTGAGCTGGGTGGCTGTGAAGGTTGAGCCTGAAACTGAGGCTGATTGGGAGGCAACTGAGGAGGGGCCTGGGCCTGAATCTGGTTCCTGAGTTCTTGGACCTGATCCCACAATGTGTCTACCTTTGCTTTGTACGTCATATTTTCTGTCTTCAACTCTTTTATATGACTGGATAGGTTGCTGATTTGTTGTGGCAGAGGAAGCTTTTTTATTTTGAAGCCTTTTGGAAGACCTTCTTGAGGCACTAGAGGCTTTACTTCCTTCTGTGGTACAGGGGGAAGGGGGTTTGGTTTGTTTGCATTTCCTGTCATTTCCACATCCTGCAGTATGTGAATTCTTTGTGTTAGCATAAGATTTTTTATGACCAACTTTAGATGAACTTACAGTGTCAGCATCATAGTCAATTTCTATCTCATCCACTTGCATGTTATCCATTTTTTCTGCCAAATTGTTGGACATACTAGTGGGAAGATTTATAATTTACTTTTTACTTTTATAAAAAAAAATAATAAAAGTTAGTCAATAATTGCTCCAAATAATAAAAAAAATATTTAATTAATTAAATTATAGAAAAAAAAATAATTTTCAATATAAAGTAATAATTAAAAAATTAATTTTTTAAAAAAATGGATTGCAAGGTTAAATTGGGAATAACAAGTAAGTTAATTCAACCAATTAATTACCAATATTAAATATGGCAATATATTTGGGACTAAGCACAATGTACTTTTAAGTCAACCAAAATTAACAATAATTAATAATAAAAAAAAATTAAATTAATAATTCAATTTGTATTAATAAAAAAATGTCAATTCTTCTAGGACTAAGAGGATTTAACACTCTATAATGGTCAACTAGGAAAAAAAAAATTTAAAAATTGAACACTTACACTCAGTGAATCAGCAATTAAGCCACAATCACTGTTATTGCAATAAAAATATAGTAATATGAGTGAGAGGCGCAAAGTTGAACTTACTATAGTGATCGTAAAATCACTTCAAAATAATATAAAAATTAATATTATATAAACCTAAGATGTCGAACCCAAGTTCGAAACACAGTTGCGGCAAAAGTTTCGTTTTGCTAGGTGGTCCATGCGTTTTGTCGTTCGTCACCAGGCTCAATTGTTGTCGTCGTTTTGGAAAGGTCCCCAGTTGTCGGTCAGTCGTCTAGAAGAGGTAAGAAAAATAGGAGAAAAAGGAGGAGAGAAGGAGGAGGACAAGGGAAAATAAAGAAATAAACCAAAAATATATATTTAATTTATTTGAGAGGGAAACAACGGTGAGCAACTTTGAGAGGTGACAAAAACTTAGATTTTATTAACAATAATATTATTAAATGTAAGGGTTCTGTGCGGCAAACAATTTTAATTACTATCAGACTTAAAGCAACCTTTGATTTGTTGTATAGAATTTAAATTAGATTTGTATTACTAATAAAAAAGGTATAAACGTAATAAAATGGTTATTTAATTTGTTGAGTGTGTAATAAGTGATGAGGCTACAGGGGATTATCCAAGGCCCTTTTATAGGCAATGGGTCCTCTGAAGCGCTACTATCTTTGTAAATACAATGATTAGAATGAAGTAAAACAAATATATCAAAAGAGTAAATGAAACATAACAATATAGAGAAAAACATGAAACAATTAATTAAAACCCCAATTAAGAATCCAATTTTCCCGTCATTAATTCCCAAATCAGTAAGTGAAAAATAGTGAATAACTAAACAAGATTGGAACATAGGAACTATGAGAAAAATAATTCCAAAAAGATGGTACAGTCTGATTAAAGGACATTTTAAGTGAAACAAAAAATAATTTGACGCAACAAAACATGCAATTAATCTCAATTTAGTCCAAATTAATTTATTTGTTTTTTCTAACACAATTAAGGGTCAAAAGAAGCGTCATTAATTATTGTTTAGTATCATATGAGAGGTATTATTTAATATATAAATTTAAGTAATTAATTTAAATATATTATAAATCAATTTTACACTTATAATTATAATATATGTTTTTCAATTAATTAAATATAAATTTATAATTATTAAATACATAAAAATGCGCCATTATTTGTAGAATATATTATATTATGTTCAATTTAACTGTATATAAAAATATATATAACCAATAAATTTAATGTAACACTTGTATATAATAAAATACTTATATAATTTCATTATGCAATAAAATATTAAGTTATATTCATTAAATACAATTCTTACCCACTCTTTAAGGTTTTATAATTTATATATCATTTACTGGACTCCTGGAATAGCCTGGCTGACAGATACCCCCTAATAATACATTTTTTCATTCCTATTCAGATCTTTAGCTAAATAAGTAATAATTAGAAATTAACAAATATTTGCAGAAAAAAAATTCAATCACCCAGAAACATAGTTTTAATTAGTGCGCTCTCAGATCCCTTCTGATACTCATGTTTTTTTTTGAGTGGAGAAGGGTGAGTGGTGGTGAGTGAGTGGTTGTGGAGGTGGGTTACTGGTGGTGGATGTGGGAAAGTGAATATGGGTGACTGGTTGTGGTATTGGAGGTGGTAAAGTGCAGGTTAAAAAGTGGTGGTGGAATAGTGGATGGAGGGTTCAGGGTTAAAAATCAAAAAAATGGTTTTTTAAAAAATATAAAATTTTTGGAATTTAAAATTGAAATAAGTAAAAAGGAAAAAAATTGAAAAAAATAAAGAAATAATTATTAAAGGCATAGAAGTTTTCAGCAAAAATATCGTTGTCTCAAGCCACAAATAATGGTTTCTGGAACATTTGAATCTTGAAATTCACATGCTCCATGCTACCACACGCCTTAGTCTTATTTTATCATTACATTTTGTAATGCTGTTTTCCACATAGTATAAATTAATAGCTGAAACATTAGCACAATTGATCATAAAAGATGAAGCCTTTTTCTGGAATAATGAAAGACAAAGAGCTTTTGAATTTTTGAAACAATGCTTGGTTTCTGCTACAATTCTGGGGTTTCCAGATTTAAACCAACCATTTGTTTTGCATACTGATGCCAGTTATTTTTGGATTATGTGATTTCCTCAACCAAAAAAAAATCACCAGTGATAAAGTCTCTGATGCAGTAACTTTCTATATTTCAAGAAGTTTGAGGAAGAGTGAATTTAGATATAGGGCAACTCAACTTGAATGTTTAGCAGTTGTGTGGGATTTCAATAAACTACTTTATTATCTAAGGAGCCAAAAATCTAATTTGGTCACTGATTTTAGTGCAGTAAAATCATTACTGAAGTTGAAAGCTTATAACATACACATGTTTAGATGTAAAATTTCAGCACAAGAATATAAAGTAAGAATGACAATCATTCATGGTTCTGGGAAACTGTATTCAAATGTGGTTATGTTTTCCAGCTTACCTCTCCCAAAAAAGGGTTTCAATACTGCATATGTAGCAGAAAAAGATATAACTCATATTTTTGGTGTATATATTGTGGATATGGAGGAAGAATTTATGAAATTAATTTTGGCTTCATATGAATAAATTCTGATTCAAATAAATTATCAACAATTTTAAATGATCTAAAGAAAGAATCAATACAGCCTTTATTAAAGAATTTTCCACTAGAATACAAAAGTGCTTTATCACAGGGGAAGTTCTCCATTAATGATGGACACATTTATTATAGAAGGAAATTTATTAATGTAATAGTAAAATCTCTTTCAGTGAAAGAAACAATCTTGTAGCTTTGTTATGATGACATATTAGCTGGTCATTAGCTTGGTTAAAATTTCCATTTCAGTCTTTTGTGGATCTAGACTGGATAAGTTAGATTCCTTGTGCTAAAAACATTGTGGATGCTTTTCCTTATTAGTCTAAACTTTGATGCATAGAACTTTAGTGTACAGCTTCTTTCATGATTATGTTTGGTTAAAATGGAAACCCAGAATTATTGAACAAAAGATTGTGTGAAAATGTCTTCTGTATACATTTACTGGAAGTCAAAATTAAATAACTGGACTGTAGATTATTTATTACAAGGGATTGCTATCCATTGTCACTGCAAAAAAACAAGGGGAACCAACTTGCAGGCGTCTATCCCTATATTCAGTTATGATTTAAAAATAAATTTTATTTGATGTTGCATAATCTAGTGTGCTTAATGTTCAGTTAGAAGTCTTTCCAGAAGAATTACAGTTGAGCTGAAATGGAGTTAAATCAAAGATAGGAATTGGCATATGCTATCAGGTGCCCATATTTTTTTCTGGTTTATGCAACTCAATATTGTACATCCCTGTCAGCCAGGATGCTAGACTTACCCAGTAAAATAATTAATTATTTACTGGGATGAAGCCACACCTTTTTTATTTTTATTTTATTATTAATTATAGTATATTTACTTTAAAACTTCTTATAATAAATTAACTAATTCCAAGAAGTACATTTAGTAAATATTTAAAATTAATCTTAATCTCCCTTATATTTTTATTTCCTAACACTGTGCTCAATGACAAGTTACAGAAATAAAATTATACTAATACTAAATAATGATAAAAAATTCATATGAGTTTATTTAAAAATATTCAAATTTCTAAAAATTGAGAATTCAAATTATTTTGTACTAGGTGTTACATTTAAAGATGAACTTTAAAATATATCAAATAAATTAATATATACTAAAACATATTTTATTTGCGCATCTTTTTAGTACTCTCTGACTATTGGTTATTTCTTATTTTGGAAAGGTCTTCTCACTTACAGCCTTGTATGTAGGCTTCTTAACTCCATGTGCTCTCTATCCTTTTTGCCTATAAAAGGCCTTTTACTATGTGCTGTTTTTGATCATTCTATACTACTTACAAATTTTATTATTTACAACCTAATAACTATTTTATTACTACTACTACTGTTTTAGTACTTATATTTGCATAAAATATAAACCTTACAAGTAATAATAATCTTATTATTATACCTCTTACTTGAGTAATTAAAACATAAAGATAAAATTTACATACCCACTTTGAAATCTTTGAGTTATCCACCTTATCCACTGTTTGGACCGCCAAAAATCTTCTAGACCCAAAAGGACCCTTTGACAGTTGGGAGACTTTTCAAATTGTTGTTGAAACATTGTTATCTGGAAGTCAGCAACCAAGGGACCTTTGACTATGAGGATTAATAAGGACTTGTGGACAACCAAAAAATGACAAATGTCATAAATCACGTGACATACCTTTTTTTGCGGCAACTGGGAATTGAACCTGGCTCTAAATCTAAGGTTTATATATTTGTGGTGACTATACTGGTTACTATCTGTGGGTCTCACTTTGCATATTTCATTGTTTACATATATTGTTTTTACTGAGCACTCTTTAGTGGCATTAATTTTCTCACATTACAGGAGGAGGTGCCTGGTAAATAATAATTTTTTTTCCTAGTTGACCAAGATAGAACTATTATTTTCTTAGTTCTAGAAGTAATATAAATTAAATTAATTATATTATATGTATATTTTTTAATTATTTCAGTTGATCTTTTGTCCTGATAATTAAAATATTATTGTTTCTTTTGAAAAATTTTCCTGCCAGTAAAATAATAGATATGTAAAATTAATTGAATAAATTATATTAAATTATTTCAGTTGACATTAATTCCTGGTAATTAAGTTTTTCACTTGAATCTTAGTCCTGCTAATTATCAACATATATATTAGTAATTAATTGAGAATTGTGTTAATTATTCTAGTTGACTCTTTGTCTTGATAATTAATAAATTAATTTATTATTTAAGCTGATTTACCTTAAATCCTGGTAATAAAAATATAATTATCTTAATATAACAATCAAAAGTTGTGATTATTATTTCAGTTGATATTTTTTACTGATAAACATTATATTTTTTTTATTCTGGCTGATTAAATAATCCTGATAATTGATTATATGCTTGAAATAATTTTAATTTTCTCTTATTTTTTGTTTAAAGTAAGATAATAACTGATTAAATGTTAATATTTCTTTCTCTCAGTTCAGTTACACACAACAATGACTGATAAAAGTGCTCCTGCTGGCCATTATAAGGAACTTGACTTAATTAATTATGATGAGAATTCTGTAAGTTCTCCTTTGACCAGAAAAATTTCTCAAATTAATCAATTATTGGACCAATCAGGATGTGGAAATGCAAGAAATAGAAATAAAAGTGGAAAAAACTTCTCTGGATCAAAAGCCTTCAGTAAACCCCCCAGAAGAGCTTCCAAAAGGATTCAAGATAAAAAAGATGCCCTTGCAACAGCAAGTCAGCAACCTCTCCACTCACATCAAGGAGTTGAGGGCAGAGAATATCAAAATAATATCAAAAGCAGAAATTCTAGAAGAAAAGGTAAGAAACATAGAATCCTTTCTTCAAGAGAAGAGGAAACCTCCTCCAGCAACAAAAGACCTTCCACAATTGGCTCCTCAACAACAGGAAAAGGTGGAAGTTTCAAAATGGAAATGGGACTGGCTAAACACCCAGTGGGACTACCTCCAGGCCCAAAAACAACAACAGCAGAAGCAAGCACCTCAGGCAGGTACTTCCAGAACCCATCAGTTCAACCCAACACCTCCTCACCCCTACTAAGGAGGAAGAAAGAGGAAGAAAAATCACATTCAATTTTTTCCAAAACCATGGTAAGCCCCTCTATTGAATCCCAAGTACCCTTTCTTCTTACTGATTCAGTTTTTTCAGGTAATTATGAAAGAGAAGATGATACTTTGAGACCAGTAGAGGCTGACTGTAGTAGGCAGATTGCTCAATATTCTAATGTAACTAATCCTTTGGTATTGATTGCTATGTCAATGATAAATACTGATATGGCTATTATTGATGAAACACTGAATCCTGAATTTTATGAGAATCTGGAAAATTATTCTTTTTCCTTATTAAGAAATACTCCAGATGTAGCTACCATTAATGATGAATATTTGAGAGATATAATTTCAAAAAAAAATCATATAATGAACAACATGCAATTGACTCAAAAATTTTATAGTTTGTTAACTGAACAGGGTTATCAATCAGTGAAGAGTGAATTACAGAGATTTTCTGATGATTTTCTTAAGTACAAAGTAACCCATGAAAAGAAAGTTTCTTTGTGGAAAAATATCAAGAATGATTTGTCTAAATTGCAAGTCACTGTGTCTATATTTTTCCAGGAGCTAGAGAGACATAAGTTGAACTTAAAGAGATTAAGTGACCATTATTTATCTTTTCAAAATAAGAGCCAATTATCTTTTGAAACCATCAATGAAATTTTATCTAGTATTCCAAGTATTAAGACTAGGCTAACAACCATTGAAGAGAAATTGAATTCATTGTTACATGAACAAAATTTTTCTGAAATTTATTTAAAAGAACCTGTTGCACATGATACTCCAATTGTACCTGTCCCTGGTTCATCTCAAATAAAATTAATGCCAGAAATGCCTGTAGATATTACTGAGTTTCCATCAAAAATTGATGATATACCTTGTTCATCTACAGAAGGGTTAAACAATGAGATTAATTCCCAATTGGAGAAGTTACAGTTTCTTTTCACTTCAAAAGAAGCTTTTAATAAGTAGACTGCTTAAAATAAAAATAATTGGCCAAAACTTGACCAACATCCAACATTTGATGGTGATTCTTCCTCTAATTGGCAGCAATTTATTTGCAGGATTGATGATCTGGAAAATTCTTACAAACTCCCAGATGAGGAAATTGTGTCAAAATTAATTTCTTTATTTACCAATGTAGCACTAATATGGTACGAATCTGTCTTCTTAGATAAAAATGACTACTCATGGTATGGTAAGGTAAACTCTTACAGTCGCCTTGCTGTAAGCAGAATCCGGAGGAGATATGTGGATTTAGCTGAAAACCCCGTCCTTCCAATAAAAATAACAAAATGGGAATTCTAAATCACTAAGCTAACCAATCTACTTGGATCTGATTGATAAAAATAATGAAACTCTAAAATAATTAACGCTTATTGAGATTTAAAGAAAGTGGCTGTTGATAAAGAAATACTGATAACAACAATTAAGGTGTACCAGTGAAAGATCTGAAAAGATTGACTTTTATGTTTTTATAATATTTTGAATTTTTATGAGACAGCAATAATCAAGTCCCAGCGATGAAGACCTTTCTAAAGATACCCTATATGAAGTGTGATTTAAATCGTTGAATTGTATTTCTAAAATGTTATGTAAAAAAATATAAAGTTATAAGGGTATTACAATTTATTTTAATTTGTTGAGTAATAAAAAAATGAGACCGTGGTGGTCAATGATTAAGCTGTATGATGTGTCCCCCCTTTCAATTTCGAGTTTGAGAGTCGCTTAAGTATTCCTAGTCATGTGCCTAAGTTTTCCCCTCCAGAGCTCTTCCAGAGTCAATCCGGAGCCCGTACGGAGTCCGTATGGAGTCCGTCCGGACTTCCGGACTCAATTTAGAACCTTAAAACCATAATAAAAAATCTAGAAAAATTACACATAATAGAGCTACTTCCCCTTTACCTACCAAACTAATTTTCGTAGTCTGCGCAGCTCTAATTAACCCGTGAAAATTTATCAAAGTTAAGTAATTTTTGAAAACGTAAATATTTCTATAAAACTTTAAAATTCATTTAAAAATATAAGAAAAATAGTAATAATTCTGGGAAAATTTCCCAAGGTTCTTGAGTGACTCGACTTAATACTTATAAATTTTTCAGACCGTAAAAATAAGTTTTCTCCGTAAAATAAATTGTTTTCGTGTAGGCATTTGCTCGTGACCAATTTCTTCATATTTAAAACTCAAATAAATTAAATAAAACCCTTTATATAAAATAATAACGCCAATCTTGCACGCCGTAATAACTCCATTTACGTACTTAGGTGCCGTACTAAACTTTAGGCTACCACATCCTCCCTCCAATCGAGAATGTCCCCATTCTTAAAACTTTGCATAAGTGGTTGAACACAATATTCATCTTTAACCTTCAACCACCATCTTCTTAAATCAACTATAAAATTCATCTTCGTCAATATGTCTTCCAAAGAACTTGTCGCTCCATGTGAACTCTGCGCTCGATACCAGGTACCTTGTTTAATGTCCAACCCTAATCTTCCTGGCAGAACAGCTTGCGACTTATGCCGTGTAAAAAAAGTCAAATGTAACCGGCCAATAGTTCCTTCTAAAACAAACGTATATTTAGGACCAACAGCTCTCCCTGATCCCTCAACTTCTAAAAAGCGATCCAAAATTCCTGTCTTCTTAAAACGAATAAGATCAAAAACAGCTTCAAAAGTTCAATCTTCATCAACGGATCCCGGCCTAATTTTGCCTTCACAAGATCCTAATCCTATAATGACAGTACCCCCAACTAACTTTGCTGAGACTATGTTTCCTGGCTCTAAATGTAAGACCCTATTTATCTTACTAAAAAAACTTTTAATCAAAATTGACTAAACCTATAACTTAATAACATATTTGAACTTCTAGCTGTCGAAATAACCAACACTGATGATGTTGGTAGAGTGAAGACGGACTATATCAATCATTACCCAAATTTTCATCACTATCTTTTTCTTGACTTTACTAATGAGTTGAAACGAAAAATGCTGGCCTATTTTCAAGAAACTCCAGCTAATAACCATGAAGACCTCATGAAAAGAAGAATTTTAATGCAAAGCTTTGATAATGATGTTGAACAATTTCAAAGAAATTATCTTTTCTAACAGTATAACTTGATAAAATTTTGTTTTTGCTTGGTCTTCTTAAACTTTCAACATAAATGATGTTTTCTTTCTTCTCTGGCTTGATATAACATAAAATAAAATAATATAAATCTTGTGATGATTCCACTACTGAGAGCAAGGTTTGAATCCCTTCAGACTCCCATATACCAGTCTTCCTTCTTGTCACAGCATTGAGAGAGTGGATCTTCCTATGAGCCGAATACTCCTGATTCCAACCTCATAGGGCCCCCCACTGAGCCGAATTCTATGATTCCAATCTCGCCATAAGGTCCTCCAAGCTTCACACCAAAAAAAATGGCCTAACTATGAGGCACTAAAAAAAATCATTCCCTAAAATCCAACTACCATCCTAACTTCTGATTCCTTCATCACAATTTTCAAACTTTGCTTTACAGCAAACCCATAAAATACTTTTGCCAGTCTTCCAATAATAATATTAACTTTAGACCATGTTAAACCGCCACAAATTTCACCTAATTAACCATTGTGCTTTCTTTAGCATCATCACCACCTAAAATTTTAACCTCCTAAAGCTATCAGCACCCAATTCCAGAAATAATTGAATAACCAGTTTAGAGTCTTAGGGGACAGTGATAAATTAAAAGATTGAATTGAGTTATCCAAACAAGATTGACATTCCAATTTAAAGTCTTGGTGGACCAAACATATAATCGATTGCCAGTTTATGGTCTTGGTGGACCAAAGATTGTTTAAGTGCATAAATAACTTGATAAATTCCTAAGTAAGGCCTAGGCTTGACCAAAGATTGAATAAATTTGATAATCCAGTTTAATGTCATAGTGGACCAAACAATGAATGAACTACCAGTTTAAAGTCATGGTGGACCAAACATTTGATCAATAAGAAATCCAGTTTAAGGTCATGGTGGACCCAACACTTGATAATAGTCCAGTTTAAGGTCTTGGTGGACCTAACATTTGATTGATAAAAAAAAAAATTTAAAAAAATCCGTCTCCAAGAATATCCATAAAATCTTGAAAATCCTTGAAATTCAGTTTAAAGTCTTGAAGGACTAACAGCTCCAATATAAAATCTTTAATGACAGTCTTGAAATTTAGCCAGTTTAAAGTCTTGGAGGACTAAAAGATCCAAAATATGTATAAAAAACTTAAGGAAAGTCTTGAACAGTAGCCAGTTTAAAGTCTTGGAGGACTAACAGATCCAAAATACATATATAAAAAAAAACCTTAAAGAACGTCTTGAAAAGTAGCCAGTTTAAAGTCTTGGAGGACTAACAGATCCAAAATACGTATAAAATACCTTAAAGAATGTCTTGAAGAGTGGCCAGTTTAAAGTCTTGGAGGACTAACAGCTCCAAAATACGTGTAAAAAACCTTAAAGAACGTCTTGAACAGTAGCCAGTTTAAAGTCTTGGAGGACTAACAGATATCTTGAAGTAAAATCCCATTGGTATTGAGTTCTCCTAGACCCTGTTTCCTGTCAAAACTAAATGAATAAAACTAAAAAGAATGAAAACTAAAAAAAAATAAAAAATAAGAAATATAATAATGATTTTGATTTAATTAATAAATTTTAATTTTAATTTAAATTTTTTTTTTTTTTTTTTTTTTATTTATTTTATTTTTATTTTATTTTTATTATTTTTTTTTTTTATTTTATTTTATTTTTAATTTTTTTTTTTTTTTAAATTTAAAATAAAAGATTTTAGAAAAGATAGTTTTGAAATAAAAGTTAAAATTTAATTTTAAAGAAAGATAAATGAATGTGAAAAGAAAGATAAAAAAAGTACTAAAAAAAAAAAAAAAAAAAAAAAAAAAAATTTAAAATAAAATTTTAAAAGATGCCCCCCGGCCATTTGATGAGCCGTACCCTTGACATCATACCCACATCCAAGTGCAACTTGATGTGGTTACACAATTTTGAGAAATTGAAAGAAAAGAAAATAAATGAAAGTTTTTAGAAGATAATTTTTATAATGATGATCACTGGGTGGGCTCCCTCCAATTTATAAAAATGATTAGAGACCACCAGTGAGCATCACCTTTACATTAATTCATAATATATATTAAAGAAAAGAAATCACAATCTAACATAAAAATCAAAAACAAAATAAAAAAAATCTTGAATCCGGCGTTGAGAGCGGTGTCTCTTGATTCGTTCCAGTTTATAGTCTTAGTGGACTTCCTAAAATTAAAAGACAAAGCCAGGATTCAACTAGAAACAGGAAAAATTTTGGAAACGAACATTATGGGGTAATTGTGTATAGAGCAGCCAGCCCATCAATTACCCCCACACTTGCCAATATTTAATTAAGAAGGTTCCCCTGTGAACACTTCTTCCAATAAATTTTAAAATTTTTCCAACACTATCTTCACCCATATTTTAAGAATTTTTAATTTTTGAAAATTTCAAAGAAGGTCTTTTTAAATTTCGTTAAGTTTCATCACAGTTTCATCGCCCATATGCAGTGTAATGATAGTAAAGTATTTTTGATAAAAATAAGAAGATAGTTTATACTCGTTGCGGAGGTATAAATTTAATAAAAGTCATTAAAATTGTAGTTTATCCTCATTTCGGAGTTCGTCCATATAATTTCATAAATGTCATAGTTTATCCTCATTGCGGAGGAATCCGTAAAATTTCATCAATATCATAGTTTATCCTCATTGCGGAGGTATAAATTTAATAAAAGTCATTAAAATTGTAGTTTATCCTCATTTCGGAGTTCGTCCATATAATTTCATAAATGTCATAGTTTATCCTCATTGCGGAGGAAGACTTCGGCACTCCTGGTGCCTCTAGGATAGAACCGTTTCACTTGATCGGCCGCTACCCTCTTCTTCAATACTACTCCATCCAACTCTTCTAGCACATATGAACCGCCGGAAACTTGCTCCTTGATTTTATACGGTCCATTCCACCTATCTGCAAACATTTTTCCCCATTGACTTTCCAAACTCCTATTATAAACCAGGACCATATCACCTGGGTTCAAAGGTTTCCTTAATCGATGTGCCAACCGCTCATCCCAATATCTGACTGATTGATTTCGGATCTTCATCATCCGTGAATATGCCTTTTCTAAATATTCTTCTTTCTTTTCTAGCTGCATCATTCTTGCACACAATAATTCTTCAGTAGTTTTGACCGTGTCCCAGTCAACTCCAAGATATGATTCAGCTTCTAAATCAACCGGTAAAACTGCTTTCTGTCCAAAAACAAGTTCATAAGGTGAAAATCCGGTCGTCCTTTTGGCAGTGATTCGATCAGCAAATAAAACTAAAGGTAAATAGTGCCTCCATTTTTCGGCACTTGTCCCACACATTTTAACTAAAGCATCCTTAATAACTTGATGCCCTCTTTCAACCATGCCTTCAGCTTCAGGATAATATGGGGTGGCTACCCTAACCTTTGATCCAACTTTCATTACGGCCTCTTTAAACTCTGTCCCAAATTCAGGACCTCCATCTACCGTCACCAATTTCATCACTCCATATCGATACACCCAATTATTCAAAAAAAATTCTGCCACATTTTTGGCAGTTAAATTAATAAGATGCGCTGCCTCTACCCAACCAGATAAATCATCTCTGGCCACAATTAAATATTTATACCGTCCCTCTTTTATATGAACGGCATCTAAACTAACTCTTCCAAAGAGCGTATATTCACCGGTCGCGCGTCCAGGTTCTTTTGGCCTTAAATAACTTCGTCTTTGACATTCTTCGCATGGCTGAACCCACTGTTTAACAGCCATCTTCATGCCAGGCCACCAAAATCGATCAGAAATTCTTCTAAATGTTTCTCCAACGCCTCTATGCCCGAGATCTTCATTCAGTGATTTCAAAACTAATTCTTGCCCCTTCTGTTGAGTTATAACTACTTGAGGATTTGGATACCTCCTCCTCATTAAACGTCGACCAGATAGGTAAAACGTAGATGACTTCCTCTTGATAGCCACCCATTCATCGTCTTCACAATCTTCTGGCCTCTCTAAAGTCAACAAATATTTGACTAACAAAAAATAAAAACCAGTCTGACCCCAGACTTCATCTTGAAAATCGATTAATATAACATCAATAGGGACTTCTCTATCACCAATATCACCTGCACATGAATGAGCCAATAATCGTTGACCCCTAAATAAATTTTTAATCGAGCTATGTCGACGTTTTTCTTCTGAACCTTTGGATCCTTTGAAAACCGTATTTGAAAATACCTCTTTCTCTTTATCCACCTTTTTATTTAAATTCTCTAATTCTCCAACATATACACCATTCCTTAATTTACTACTATCCCACACTACCAATCCATCTTCCTCTACATACACCACATCTTCTTCTACCTCCTCTCTGCCGAATTTATCTACACCTCTTCCAACACCTTTATTAACATAAAAACTATTTTCCAGTTTATCCTCTTGGTGGAGGTCATCATCATCATAATCTAAACACAATAGTCCTGCCAGTTTAACCTCATGGGGGAGGTATGGAAAGTCTTCAGCTCCTTTAGTGCTGGCTTTGATAATAGGTATATCTTCATCGAACTCTTCTGAGTCTGAATCTTCTTCAGTGGGTGGTCTCCTTGATAAACCATCTGGCATAGTAAAAGTCTTGCCACGCTTATGAACTAAATCAAATGAAAAATGTTGAATAAAAGCTACCCATCTCGTCATGGGTGCATTCGGTAAACTTGGGGAATTAATCATCTGGATTAACAATTTCGCATCCACTTGCAACTCAAAATGTTGCCCCCACAAAATATGCTGAAGTTTCTTCAGTATTTTTGCCACACCACATAATTCCAATTTTGGTTGAGAATATCTTGATTCGACCTCAGTAAATACTACAGATTCATACCTAACTGGCCTGATGTAACCAGCTTTATCCATCTGAGACAAAACCGCCCCAGCTGCAACCTGACTTGAATCAACTGCTAAATAAATTCTGCCAGCATCTTTTCCATAATCCAACTTGTGCAGGACTAAATCCTTCCCCACAACCTCCTTCAACTTCACAAACGCCTTCTCACACTCTTCATCCCACTCCCAGTCTGCATCCTTTCTCGTTAACCGTCTCAATGGAGCTGCCAATGAAGAAAAGTCCTTGATAAACATTCTAACATATACGCAAACGCCTAAAAACCCTCTGACTTCAGTCGTATTCTTGGGTCTTGGCCAGGACTGAATTTTGTTAACTTTCTTCTTGGACATAATCCTACCCTCTCTACATACCACATGGCCTAATATTTCTAAGGCTGGCACACAACATGAAAATTTTGAACCTGAAATAGTTAAACCAGCCTCTTCAATTCGAAACAAGATTCTTTCTAATGTAATTGCAAATTCCCAAATGAATTTGCGTATCCCGGGATTCTCTTCCAACACCTGGTTATCATAGTCGGTTGTTGGTCCCTTAATTCCTCCATCATCTATAAAGATTCCAGCATATTGTGGAATTTCGTCTTGAAGGATCCAAGCCATCTGAGCTTGATAAACTGCAACCGAATTTGTTGCTCCTTGAGGTAATCTTGTTAACTGTAAACGTCCAAGTGGCCAATCGAATGTAGTGAGAGGCCTTGAGTCCGGATGTAACTCTCTCTCATCATATCCACCCATAATATCTCCCAAACCATAACACACTCTCCCTGCAAACGCTTCTACAAACTCCTCAGCACTAGGTGGTATCCCAGCATCCTTTATTGTAACCCTATTTAATTCCCTAAGATCATGAACAACTCTAAGCTTGCCATTCGGTTTCTTTATACAAAATACAGGACTAGAATAACTTGATGTTGATTGCTCATACAGTCCAGTGCGTATCCGTTCTCTGACAACTTCAATATAGGCTTCTTTTAATGCAGCCGGAATAGGAATCGGTTTCTGCTGCCACGGTTCATGACATACCACAGGAATCTTGTAAGGCTCCCCATAGGAATGCTTCAACACACCCCTCCTCTTCTACAAAAGCAATGGCCTTCTCTCGCTTGACCATCACATCCAACAACAACTTCTTCTCTTCTCCAGACAACCAACCATCAGGTCCAAAATTAACAACACCCAGTCTCTCAAAAGTGATTCTTGACGTCTCAGAAAATTCAGGCGGATTCTTTACCAAGGGACTTTCATAAGGATCTCTTGATAACCTTGGTCTTCTCAAGGGTGGATTTAATTCAGCAGGTAGCGGTTCATTAATAGGTCGAACTTTATTTGCTACTTTCTTATATTTGGCTGCGTCCACATCTAAATTAACTTGAGGTAAAACATCGCCATTAAAACTCTCATCAAATGAATCTTCTTCATCGCCAGAATCAGAATAAGAAAGATTAGAAAAATATTTTATTTCATTTTTAAATTTTACCCTTTTCTCCTTTCCCTCGTCTAATTTATAAACAGATTTTCCAACACCTTTTCTTCCCTTATCCAACAGTAAATCACCCGTAAAGAAAGTTGGCAGTTTAACCTCTTGCTGGAGGACCGGAATTGAATTTTCACAAAAATTATTTTTTTGAGTTTTAATTATACTGAGATTTTTTATCGTATTTTGATGTGATATTTGCAGTTTACCCTCTTGCTGGAGATCCAAAATAGAAGGAGATAATTGCAGTTTAACCTCTTGCTGGAGGCCCGGAAATGAATTTTCACAAAAATTATTTTTTTGTGTTTTACTTATACTAAGATTTTTAATCGAGTTTTGATAAGATTTTCGCAGTTTACCCTCTTGCTGGAGGTCTGTAATAGAAGGAGATACTTGCAGTTTAGCCTCTTGCTGGAGGTTCATAAACATACCCTTCCAATTTTTATCCAACCTAATTTGACCCATTTTGCCTTTTTCACCGTTTTTAAATTTAATAGAAAAACCGGGTAAATCCAATAAACATATAGAAAAGTCCAAAACGTATTTGCACTCCAAAGTAATATTAACAGAAAATAATTGAGAATCCACTTGAATTATCTCCAAGTGAGCTGACCTATTGCAATCCGGGATCTCATCCTGAGGAGAGATTACAACATTTGAGCGATCAGCCCCTGCTACCCCAAAAAATGAGGGCATCCATCCCTTTCCAACAAACATAATTCACCAGAAGCCGTCCGTTTTATATGCCGCTTCTTGGTGCAAACACAACACTGGCACAGAGTAGTAATCCCTGGCCGTGTTTCCCAACCTTCATCTCCAGGAGGTGCTAACCGCATATGTAACCTCCGCATATCTTCACCAGTGATCTCCAAACTAATCCCCATGCCAGCTTGATACCCTATCCTGGCCTCAAAATCCATCAAAAAAGGACCACCAAGAACAGTTTTGACTGCTCCTCTGGCCACATAAAAGTGAACCTTACCAACAGATCCACCAATGCCTAACCTGACATGCTCAGCAGTACCCATCAGCTCTGTTGCATGCCCTCCAATACCTCTGAGGTTTCCCCCAGTTCCACTTTTAATTGGCAAGCCTATACTCGTCGCTTGCTCCAATGAAATTAAATTAATTTGAGACCCTGAATCGACCAAGGCCTTTACTTCTTTACCATTTAGAGTTACCACCAGGTAACCCAGGGGGGCGGAAAAATGCATATCTACATCTTCCCCAAACTTTTCAGCATTTTCACAAATATATTCCACCTCTCCAGTGGAAACCCAACGCCTCGTCAAATGCTTCTTTTGCTTTTCAGCAAGCGCCGGACTAATCGTAAATAACACCCCTAAAGATAAGGGAATCTGAAGTTGATTCACCCTATTCAAAACTGCGTCCATCGCATTAGCTTGACCGGAAACTACTGGCCGCTCATACTGGACCTTTGATTTAACAACCTTGGCCCTGGGTACCTCTTGAGGTCCAACCGAGCCATCTTCACCCCCCATTATAACATCTTCACTTTCTATAACCCTAACTCCGTCACCAGCTTCTTGCACTAATCCTGATCCATCGCTAGTCCTTCTTACTCCCTCCATTGGGATGGGACCGCTAAAACTTGGTCTGGGTAGAGACGCCAACGGTACGTCCTCCTCAGAATCCGAATCATCCTCTGGCATAGGCTCACCATTTAAATCAAACTTGCCATAACTAGGGGGCCCCATATCAGCAATCCCCTTCTGCATTTTATATAATTCATCCTTAGAGTAAGGGTTCAATTTGTTGGCGGCAGTTTGAGCACTAGAAATCTTGTCCTTAGAGTAAGGGTTCAATTTGTTATTGGCCTTGCCAGGATTAGCCCTCAATTGGCTCTGAATGCTACTTTTCGCCTTAGTAGCAGCTGCTCTTCTAGCAGCATTAACATCGTATTCGCCAGCCATACAGCTACCCTCCACCTGGGCAACCGTCGCCAGCTCTAAACCACCAAAAGAAGTAGAAAATGTGGCTTTACTGACCTCTTTCTCCTTGCCCTTGTCAGCTTTACCACCATTACCGTTACCATTTTTGCCACTCTTGGCATTAACATCTTCATCTGTCACCTCTTCAAATCTGGCTCTTCTTTCAGCCGTTAAACTTCTTCTGACCAAATCAGAAGGAGACTGTCCATCACTGGGCTTGATGAACGAACCATCAGGAAATTTATAAACTTTACCATCAAATAAAACTCGCCCAGCATCCATATCCTTATCAAGAGCAAAACAAACTGTTGCTCTGTGCCCCCTCCTATTACAATAGGAGCACACCTTTGGCTCATCATAGCCACCTCTACATCCATTACCACCATTCCCACCATTTCTCCCATTGCCTGGGAAGCGGTTACCATTATTATTGCCATTATAATTTCGACGTTCATAACCTCTAGACTGATAAGAAGTCGACGTCGACGAAGAAGCGATTGGGGCCTTATTGGCCTTCTGGGTTTCTTGAACAAATATTTTTAATTGTTTAGTTAAATCGGCCAGGTGATCGACCATCTTATTATCCACATTACCCTCAACTTTAGCAGCAGGTAATCCCATTTGAGCCTTCTTGGCCTCCTGGGCTTTGACCATAATATCGTTGTTCTCGGCCAAAACCTCGCTAACCTTGCTAACATATTGAGTGCAAGACTCTTGATATTTGTCCAACGCCAATAACTTGAGATGGGCCTGAATGTTCTCTTTGATAACCTCCAGAGCCGGCAGTTTCTGCTCACCATTAGGCAGTTCCTTCATCAAATCTTTTCTTGAAAGATCCTTCAAGACATCCATACGAATATCCCTGCTGCATGCTGACCAAAACAAATCTTTTGCTTGGTTCTCATGCACTAACTCGTCCACCAGTATGAGATATTCCACCACTTCATCAAACTGAACACAGAGCTTTTTGAAGTCAGCCATAGAAGAAACACCACCTTTTGCTTGCCAGTCTCCAACAATTTTATTGAGGTCCATCATAGTAAACCTAACACCCCATCTATCAACCATAGCTTTAGAAAGCTTAACCCAATCCTTGTCCTTGAATGCCTGCATAGCAATAACCTCTTTTTCCACCTCCCTATCGGCAATAAAAAATCTAACTTGCTTCACCATATCCACATGGGAAGCACCATCAACAGCAGCAGCAGCTTCATACCTGCTAATGAACCATTTAACCTCCTCCCCATCAAACTTTGGGCCATCCCAAGAAACAATTCTAACTGAGGGAGTAAGAGGGTTAGAAGATCCAGAAGCAACAGCAGAAGAAGACATCCCAATAAGTAATGAAAAGCGTTAACAATCGATAAAATAACAAGCCTCTTGCAGGCCAATAACAAAAATCCAATTAGAGTTCCAGAAAATAAGCCTCTTGCAGGCTAAGAACGTTCTTGATCCAAGTAAGTCTTTAAAGAAAGCTAGAGAAATCGAACCCCACGTTGGGCGCCAACTATGGTAAGGTAAACTCTTACAGTCGCCTTGCTGTAAGCAGAATCCGGAGGAGATATGTGGATTTAGCTGAAAACCCCGTCCTTCCAATAAAAATAACAAAATGGGAATTCTAAATCACTAAGCTAACCAATCTACTTGGATCTGATTGATAAAAATAATGAAACTCTAAAATAATTAACGCTTATTGAGATTTAAAGAAAGTGGCTGTTGATAAAGAAATACTGATAACAACAATTAAGGTGTACCAGTGAAAGATCTGAAAAGATTGACTTTTATGTTTTTATAATATTTTGAATTTTTATGAGACAGCAATAATCAAGTCCCAGCGATGAAGACCTTTCTAAAGATACCCTATATGAAGTGTGATTTAAATCGTTGAATTGTATTTCTAAAATGTTATGTAAAAAAATATAAAGTTATAAGGGTATTACAATTTATTTTAATTTGTTGAGTAATAAAAAAATGAGACCGTGGTGGTCAATGATTAAGCTGTATGATGTGTCCCCCCTTTCAATTTCGAGTTTGAGAGTCGCTTAAGTATTCCTAGTCACGTGCCTAAGTTTTCCCCTCCAGAGCTCTTCCAGAGTCAATCCGGAGCCCGTACGGAGTCCGTACGGAGCCGGAACGGAGTCTGTACGGAGTCCGTACGGAGTCAAAGCGGAGTCCGTCCGGACTTCCGGACTCAATTTAGAACCCTAAAACCATAATAAAAAATCTAGAAAAATTACACATAATAGAGCTACTTCCCCTTTACCTACCAAACTAATTTTCGTAGTCTGCGCAGCTCTAATTACCCCGTGAAAATTTATCAAAGTTAAGTAATTTTTGAAAACGTAAATATTTCTATAAAACTTTAAAATTCATTTAAAAATATAAGAAAAATAGTAATAATTCTGGGAAAATTTCCCAAGGTTCTTGAGTGACTCGACTTAATACTTATAAATTTTTCAGACCGTAAAAATAAGTTTTCTCCGTAAAATAAATTGTTTTCGTGTAGGCATTTGCTCGTGACCAATTTCTTCATATTTAAAACTCAAATAAATTAAATAAAACCCTTTATATAAAATAATAACGCCAATCTTGCACGCCGTAATAACTCCATTTACGTACTTAGGTGCCGTACTAAACTTTAGGCTACCACAATGGGAAGATTGGAAGAAATTAATTAAAGCACAATTTGGTGGTTCCAAGTTTAGGTTAGCTCAACAAAGGCAGTATGAGGATGCTAGGTATAGCTCTTCTTCTGCTGAAAAACCTATTGAGTTCCTGATGAAACTTTGGAAAATCCTGAGGGAATTGGACCCTGATATAGAGTTTAAGTTATGGAAGGACAGAATCCTCTATAAATTGACTATGTCTCTGAGAGACCAGATAGTTGCTAGGACTGAGTTCTCAAGCGAACTTTCTTCTTTTATTAATACTTTAAATGAGATCCTTTTTAAATAACAAGTATGATTCTAGAAGATTCATTCCTAGATCTTCATTGGAGAAAACCTCCAATTACCAACAGAAACCTCCTGAAAAAGTTGGTAAACCTTCTTCCCCTGTTGCACCTAAAAATTATGGAACAAACACTTGCTTTGAATGCAACAAGACTTGGCATAAAAACCATGTTTGTGACAAGAAAATAAATCTTGTTGAAAAGACAGAGAAACATGCTGATGACACAGTGTGGCAGTCTAAAGTTTAGTATGGCACTTAAAAGTGAGAATGGATAGGTTGGAGGTTATTTATGATGGATATTAATTATTGAAAAAGGGTTTAAAATCAGTTATTATGAATAATACACGGTTGAATTGGTTGGTAAAAAATGCATGAAACAAAACAATTATTTTACAAGGAAGAATTATTTTTATAAGCTTGAAAATTTATGTACCAGAAAGACAGGACACTCAAGAACCTTAAGAAATGTTTCTATAATTTTTTCTATTTTTCTTTTATTTTTAATTAATTCTTAAAGATTTAGAAATTTGTTTACAGTTCTCATAATTACTTAACTTTGATGATTTTTCATGGGATAAATATGGCTGTGCAGACTACGAAACATTTTTGAGAATTTAAGGAGATGTAGCCCTATAATTTGTAATTTTTTAGATTTGTATTAAGGTTTTAAGGTTATAATTGAGTCCGGAAGTCCAGAAAAACTCTGGATGAACTCCATTCCAACTCCAGTCCAACTCTGGTCAAGATCCAGAGGTGCTGTAGGGTGGAATACAGGGCACATGACTAGACTATTATATATAGCACACACATAGAAATCAGGGAGAAAACTCTAACTCATCATCAGACAATCATTTAGCAGAAATTACAACTTAATTTCTTATCACATTATTCAACTTATCAACTGCCATTTTATATTTTTCATTACTCAACAAAATAATATATATTTTGTAATACCCTTATAACACTTATTATTTTACGTAACACTTTTGAAATACAACACAAAAACAACATTTTCATCACTTATAGGGTATCTTTGGAATTATCTTAACCTCAGGGACTTGTTTTTATTGTTATTTCTTAAAAAAAAATCTTCATAAAAACATATAAGTCAATCTTTTGAGATCTTTTCACTGGTACACCTTTATTGTTGTAATCAGTATTTCTTTACCAACAGCTGTTGTAACTCATCTCAATAAGTGTTTATAAATCAGAGTTCATATATTATCAACAATCCAAGTAGAATATTAAGCTTAGCTAGTTGATTAACCCTTATTTTATTTAGAAGGACAGGTTTTTCTTTGGTTTATTCAACTCCTTCATATTCTTCTTACAGCAAGGCAACTGTAAGAGTCTTTCTACATAGTTGGCGCCCAACATGGGGTTCAAATTCTCTAGATTTTTCTAGGAGTTACTTGGATCTAGGATTTTCTTAGCCTGCAAGATGCTTATTCTTTGGAACAATAATTGATTTTTTTATCTTAGCCTGCAAGAGGCTTGCTTATTTTAATGGTCTAAATGCTTTTCTTATATTTTTGGGATGTCTTCTACTATTGGAACTGCCGTATTGGCTGCTGGTGTACCTGTTAGGGCATCAGTAAGGATTGTATCTTGGGTTGGGCCCAAGTCTTCTGGAGATGATTTAGAGGGATTTTTACATAAGTATGAAACTGCAGTGGGGATTTATGGTGCTCTACCTTTGGATATGGTGAAGCAGATTAGGTTCTTTATTGTGGAAAGAGAGGTGGAAAAGGAGTTTATTGCTATGGATGGCTATAAAGATCAAGATTGGGGAAATCTGAAGATGGAAATGGAAAAAAGGTGGCCAAAGGTTTATATATTGGAGGATCTGAAGGATATATCTAGGAAAGGGGAATCAAAAGGTGGTGTAATGTCTCTGCATCAGTATCATCAGTTTATGGTTAAATTTCAGGTGGTTCTGGATTATTTGTTGGAGTATGATATTTTATTTCATGATAATGTATCAAAGTATGTTTTTTGGGATGCTATGGGGTAAAAGGCTAAGAAAGATGTTTTTATTGTGCTTATTAATGAAAATTTGATGAAGAATCTCCCAGATGGAGAAACTAGGATTCTTGGTATGAAGGTGCTAAAGAAGGTTATTTTGGAACATCTAGATACTCATAATTCTGTTGATTTTTACTCTGGAGAAGAAGTTTTGGCCACTCAAGAGATAGAAGAGGATTGTGTAAAAGAATTAGTTACTGTTGAATTTTTGGATTCAGCCATTCCTGAAGATTTTGTCCAGCCTGAAGATATTATTTTTGTTAACTATTCTTTTGGGAAAGAAGAGGTTTCTGAATATGAAGATATTGTTGTCACTGGTGAAGAAATTTTGGATGATGGGGATAATTTTTGTTGGATGATTCAGAATTAGATTTAGAGGATTTTTTGCTTCAGGTTTTGTCTTCAGAAGCAAAGACTTTCTGCAATGCAGATGTGGATATGGTATATGAATCTGGTATATGTATGGTGGATTTGTTTCAATCTCAGGAAGAGATTGTTAAGGAGGATATGGTTTTCCCTGCACTAATAGAAAGCGTAGTGGCATTGGATAATAGTTTGTATGATTTAGATGCACTCATATTTTGGAAAAAGTTGTTTTATTTTTTATGTCCTTTGGTAGGACAAATTCTGGGGATTTATTTTTGGGTTTTATGGAATTGGTGGATAAGCCCTTGGTGAAAAATTATGGGCTATATCCAGGGGATATAAAGTATTTAATTCCTGAAAAATGAGGATAAAATACCTAAAATTTTCCAAAAATTTCTTTTATCATCATTTCTTCAATTTAGTCTGATTCAAATTATTACAGAAAGCCTTATTTTTTGGGGTAGCAGGGGCTGATCACCCTTATGTTTCAATCTCTTGCTGTGATGAGATCCTGGATTGCAATAGTTCAGCTCAATTGGAGATAATTAAAGTGAATTATCAATTATTTTCTGTTGATAATACTTTAAATTGTTATTATGTCTTAAATTTTTTGGTTTGTCTCACTTCTCTGTCAAGTTTTTTGATTTCATTCAAGAATGGATCAAGAGGGAAGATGGTATATATTATTTTGGAAAAAAAAGATGGAATGGTTTATTTTCTGACCTCCAGAAAGAGGGTAAACTTCAATTAACTCATCAAAATTCTATCAAAAATCTCAGTATAATTAAAACACAAAAAAATAATTTTTGTGAAAATTCTAAATCCATCCTCCAGCAAGAGGTTAAACTGCCAACTTTTTTACAGGTGATTTTGAGATGGATAAGGGAATTAAAGGTGATGGAAAAAATTTTAATATATTATATGAAGGAAAGAGGGGAAAATTGGATAAATTTAATAAAATTAAAAAATATTATTCTGCTTATTTTGATTCTGATTCTGACAATGAAGAAAATTCCTTTGATGAAATTTTTTATGGCAATACTAATGTCACCGGACATCCTACGCACAAGGTTGAGGGTGTTACTGGAAGTGAGATGGAGGGAGGAGTTTAGAAACTTCTTCAAGGAACAGAGGAAATGTTTGAGGAAGTGATTTGAAGATGACTCAAAGGAAGAGCTACTGCTTCGAGATATGTTTGATAAGAATTCTAATATAATTTAAAGGTAATATTAATATTCTTAAAATCTCACAAAGGGTTGGAAACTCAATAATCAAAGATTTAGGATTTAGAAATGATTACTGAGAAAATAAAGAAAGATACAATAATAATGATTTAATTTAAAGCTTTACCACTATTAACTATATATACGTTTTTAATTTAATTCTAAAGAAAGTTGAACCAAAAGCCAAACCCCTTTTATATCCTTTACTCCTCCTTGCATTGACCTCATACCCATCCACTATTCCGCACACCACAGACCATTAAAAAATACACCTGTTACACCTGGACCCTCCTCACTAACATCTGTCAACCCTTTAATCCTCCACTATCCATTCCCTCCATGCTCACTACCCTTTTTAATAATTCACAGACACTTAATAAACCTTTTAGCATACTATTACATTGACTATTGCGCTGTGCTTTGCTTATTGAAGGAAAGACTAAGACACACTATTGAAAGATTGACTAATTTAGATTTAAAGTTTAGACTAGCGCGGTTGAATAGTGAGTACACAAAGGAAAGTCGCAGTTGCTATGTAGAATTTCTTTCTGCACTTCAAGTATGTATTTAGACCTCTGTATTATTGATTTACTGAGCTGCTTTTGCCTCGAGTTTCATGTAGCGCGTGACAGATGCCCAAGTATAAAAACGCGAGCTCCCTTGAGCGTGAGACATATACTTCCCACACTATTTTCTCTTTATTTAATTCTTGCTTATTATTATTATGTCAACTTTCCTGACTCCAAATCCCATGCCTCCTCACCCCAAAGCAGATGGTGGGCTCGTTACCCGAAAGTACTCCCAAGCATGCACAGCTTGTGAAACAATGGAATACTTCTGTGTTGAAAGCATGGCTACTCAAGGTCCTTTCCAGAAATGCAATTTTTGCTGATGGAGAAGGGTGGTGTGCGATGCTTTAGCTAAAAATTCTGACATTGAACAAAGGTTTACCAAGACCAAATATTGGGTAATACCGAAGACCAAAGAGGTGGTCAAAGATATATGGGATGTGTCAATCGGGGATGGTCAGTCAGAAGCAGTTGACGAGGAAGTCGGGGGTACCGTGGCAACCTGGGTAACCCAAGCCACGGGTAAAAAACAAAGGGTAGAAGAGGAGGTGGATGAATTGGTGGAGGAAGATGAGGATGAAGTTCCCATCTTAAGGCGGACGCCAAAGAAGCAGCGGATGGTCATTGAAGATGACGAAGAAGAAAAAGAAGTGGCGGTGGAAGTCACATCAAAGTTATTTCTAGAGGCTGATCCGATGTTCGAAGTAAGTTTGCTTTTATTTTATTTTATTTTAATTTTGTTTTTTCAAAGAAAAAATTTTACTGATGACCATATGTCTTAGAATTCAGATGTCATTGCAGAAGCCCCTATGGTGGAAACCTTGAGTATGGGAGCTCCTATTGTGGAAACCACTGCTGTGGAAGTGGCGCCGTCAATCCCAACTGAATAAAATTTACCAGTGATTGCCTTGAGGGAGGATAATGAAGAAACTCTTGACCAGGTATGGTCTTCCTTTGACGTGGCTGAAGAATTGCTGGAGATTGGGGAAGTGGTACTGGTAGGAGAGGAAGAGGTTTTTGAGAAATGTAGGAAGGAAATAAGGGTGGTTCAAGAGAAAATAAAGGAGAAAATTTAAAATGGAAGGAAAAATGAAAAGAAAGAAAGAGGAAAAGAAAAGTAGAAACAATTTGTATATTTATTTATTTTATTTTGTTGTTTTAATTAAAATTTTAATATTTATTTTATAAGATTTTGAGAGAAAAGAAAAAAAAGAAAGAAGGAAAAGATTTGAATAAAATTTTGTTTTAAATTTTAAAGGAAGAAAAAATTTGAATGAAAGAAGAAAATAAAGAATATTTAATTGAAGGAATTTTAGTTTAAATTTTTAAAAAAAAAGAAAAAATTTAAGTAAGAAAAAAAAGAAATAGTTGATTGAAATAATTTTGTTTGAAATGAAAATTTAATGAAAGAAAAAATTGTTATTTGTGAAAGTTTTATTTATTGAAGTTTTTTGAGGAATTTTGGTTATTTGAAAAGAAAGAAGAAAAATAGTTTTGAAAAAAAATAATTTGAAAGAAAGAAATAATATGTTCAAAGAATTTTCAAAAAAAAGATTTAAAGGTTGAAGTGAAGATTGAGAAAGATTGTCATATTGAGTTCGTGAAAAATTTTGATAGCTTGAAGAAAAAGAAATAAGGAAAAGAAGAAACGTTTTGAAAAGAGAAAAGAAAATTTAAAGGAATTTATTGATTTTTTAAGATTTTAATTTTATTATTTTATTTCATTTTATTTTATTTATTTATTTTTTTTAAATTTAATTTTAATTTTACTTTATTTTATTTTATTTTATTTTATTTTAATTTTATTTATTTTAAAGAAGGTTGAAAACTTTTGAAAGAAAAAAGAAGAAAGAAGAAAAGAAAACAAAGAAGAAGGAAATTTTTAGAGGTAAAGATATTTTAGATTTTAAAGAGAAGAAGTTTTAGAATTTTAAGAAAAGAAAAAGAAAAAGAAAAGAGAAAGAAGAGAAAAAAATAAAAGAAAGTTCTAAGGTTTTGGCTTTAAAGGATATTTAAGATGAAAAGATTTTAGGAGTTCAGGGGCGTCAGAAACATTTATGGCTGGTTCCCAGGATGTTTTGTCTGAGTCATCGAGGAAGCCTTCCCATTCCACAAGGTATTGAAGTTTCCCCTTTCTCATTCTTGAATCAAGGATATGGCTTACTTCCCACTCTAGATGGTCTTCTACTTGGACCGGTTCCAGAGGAGGTTGGTTCCTGCCCGGGTATGTTTCTTGAGCCAGTTCCAGGAGAGATACGTGGAAAACAGGGTGAATAGCCTGCCATTTAGGAGGTGGCTTGAGTCTAAATGCAAGTTTAGAGACTTTGGAGTCTATTTCAAATGGTGCCAAGCGTTTTTCAGCCAGTTTCTTTGATGGTCGAGTCGTTTGAATGTTTTGTGCGTCGAGCCATACTTTGTCGCCTGTTTTAAAAGAAGGAGCAGATTGTCAATGTTTGTGGGCCTGTTCCTTGTACCTTCCAATCTTTAATTCCAAATTTGATTTAAGTTCCTCTTGGAGTCGTGATATGGTTCAAAGATAATGTTTAGCAGGATGATTAGTTCCTACGTGGATTGAGTTGAATCAAGGATGTCTTCCATAAACAGTTTTGAAAGGAGATTGTCGTGTCCAAGAATGAGTTGAGTTATTATAAGCAAATTCAGTCAATGGTAACCATGTGGTCCAATTGTCTTGTTGGAAACTGACATTCATTCGAAGGTATTGTTCGAGGATTTGATTGACCCTTTCTGTTTGCCCATTGGTTTCAGGATGATAGGCCATGGAGAGATTCCGCGTTATATTGAGTTGTCAACACAGTTGAGTCCAGAATGTGGATACAAACAATGAGCCTCTATCTGAAATAATATCATTAGGTAAGCCATGTTTGGAAAATACATTTTATAGAAACAATTTTGAAAAGCTTCTGCTGTAGCAGTAGTAGTGGTTTTAATAAAAATAGACATCTTTGAAAATCTATCTACTATTACTAATATAGCATAAAACTTATTAGAAAGAGGAAGTTGAGAAATAAAATACATTGATAAAGATTCCCAAGGTTTAGAGGGAATAGGAAGTGGTTGAAGCAACCCATGCTTCCGGTGATGGGGAGCCTTATTCCTATTACATTCGTAACAAGCTCTTATATAGGCCTTGATTTCTCTGGTCATTACTGGCCAGAATAAATCTCTTTCTATTAACTGGTAGGATTTATAAACCCCAAAATGACCAGTTAATGGAGAATCATGTTGACTATTGAAAATCCAAAATTTTATTTCATTGTTGTTGGGTATGAGTACTCTTCCTTTGAAAACTAATAGACCTGATTCAATACTAAATCTTTTGGCCCCTTGCTTTGAGAGTATTTTGTCTTTTAACCCTAAACGATAATTGTCCTTTGACTGAGCTTCGAGGATGTTGGATAGTGAATTTTGAAAAGATTGAATTGTCATTGAATTAAGTTGATGAGTTGTTTACATTGATTTGTTGAAAATTGATTTCACATTTGCTGGGTTCTTGTCAGCAAATGTGTCCCCCCGCTGTGGGTAAACATCGTCCCGACGTGACAAGATATCTGGGACAATGCAGATCTTACCTGGGCGATAGGAAATAGAAAAAGGAAATTCAGACAAAAATTCAGCCCACCTGGCTTGACGCCTGGTTAACACTTTGGAAGACATAAAGTATTTCAAAGCATTATGGTCTATTAGAATTTGAAAAGGACTATCTAGGCTGAGAAGAAAAGAGCACCATTTTTTAAGACAATGAATGATAGCTAAAAGCTCTTTGTCATGAATTTCATAATTTAATTCTGCTGTAATGAGTTTGCGTGACTCAAAAGCAACAGGATGAAACAATTTTGTTTCAGGATTAAATTGAGAAATGACCCCTGCAATAGCATAATCTCTCGCATCTGTCTTGACGATTGTTGAAGCAGAAGGATCAAAGTGTCAAAGAATTGGAGCTGTGGTAAATGCAGTCTTCAATGCTTTGAATTCCTTTTGTGCTGTAGAAGTAAAAACAAAAGGAATATCTTTTCTAAGAAGAGAAGTAAGATTGGAAATAGTTTTAGAGTAATCTTTAATAAATCTTCTATAGAAATTGGCAAAACCCAAAAATTCTTGGAGGGATTTAATGGTTTTGGGCTCAAGCCATTCCAGGACTTTTTGGACCTTTTTGTTGTCCATGACTAAACCATCAGTGGATAACGTAAAACCCAAAAAATTGATTGATTTAAGATGTAATTCGCATTTATTGTGCTTGGCGTAGAGACCATGATCTCGAAGTCGATTTAGAACCTGTCGAACATGATGAATATGTTCATTCAGTGTCTTCAAGAAAATTAAAATATCATCTAAATAGACGACAACATCTTGAAAGATGTCATTGACAAAAGTTTGAAAAGTCGATGGTGCGTTACACAATCCAAAAGGCATAACTAAATATTTAAAACTACCAAATCTAGTGCACATTGCAGTCAGTGGTTCATGACCTTCTGCAATGCGAATAAAATTATAAGCGCCTCTAAGATCAATTTTAGAAAAGAAATTAGCACCATTGAAAAAGGGTAAGAAGCAATGACATAGGAGGAACAGGATATGCATTCTTCTTAGTGACTGTGTTGAGCTTTCTATAGTCAATACACAACCTAAGACTACCATCCTTCTTCTTTACAAAAAGAACAGGGGAGCTGGTTGGAGATTTACTGGCTCTGATGAAACCTTTGGCTACATTCTCTGAAATGTAGTCTTGAAGAACTAGAGATTTTTCCTTCTACAAAGAAAAGACAGGACCTGCCGGAGGTACTGGACCTATTTACTATATTTGATGGTCTTAGGGTTGATGAGGTGGTAACTTATTGGCCTTGCGGATTGAGAAAACATCGAGGAAATCATGATAGATTTCAGGTAGAGTTGATTTAATGGCTTCAACATTGATTTGGTTGTCCTCATCATCTTTGAGAGAATCTGTCAAGGGGAGACCATAATTGAGAGAGCATAATTTGATTACTTCGAGGAAATTTAAATCCTCTTCGAGTGAAGTCATTGAGCTAGAAGGGTTAGCCAATTGCTCATTTAGAGAAAGATAAGATGCTTGAAAGTCATCTGGCAGAGATTTTTCCTCTAGCAGGACATTGTCAGGCGGGTTGTTTAACTCTCTATTTACCTGCATTGAAGAATCAGAAATATACTTAGTGCATGGGGTGATCAATCCCCGGGACCAATCAATTTCAGGATTCCAATGCTTTAAAAAGTCATGGCCAAGAATGGTATTGTCCATCCTTGGGGGGTCCAAGACTGTTAATTCCCACTCAAAGGGGGGAAAGTTCGGAAAGTTGAAAACCCATAAAACTTTCTTACTTACCCCATATTTGGGTTCCTCTGATTCAAACAAGTAAATTGGAGTTCAGTCAATATCTGTAAATGTCAGTTGTAACTTCTCAGCAAAAGATAAACTAAAAAAAGAAATTGAAGCTCCAGAGTCTATAAGACAACTGAAGGGGGTATCCTTCTTGAAAAGAATGAATCTCAAGCGGTTTAAGGCAATTTCAGTCCTTAAGACATGGAGGTTCTGTGCACTGGGCAAGATAAGATAGTTTGCTTTGCACACAAGTAAACTATCTACTAGTTTTTTGACTTCGAACTAGTAACTTCTCTTTCCTTCAACTTTACACAATCTTTCAGCTTGTGCTTACCCCCACAATACATACATAACCCATTATCCACTTGTCTCTTCCTCTCAGCTTCTTTAAATTCCCTTTTAGGATCCAGTACTTTTCTGATATTGCCTGGGGTTGAGCTTTTAGGTCAAGGTTTGTCCTTTCCCTTATTGGGTTTGAATTGAGTTGTCCGTGGGTGTGAAGAAGGTCCCAATTTAAAATTTAGCCCTTGAGATTTGTTGGCGTATTGACGATGTTGTATTTGTCCTTGGTAAACGCTGTCAAGCTCGAGGGTTGGATCCATTAAATCCGTTAAAGTAGTCATCTTCTGACCGTAAAGATTTAATTGATCCAGAATCCCCAAAGGAAGTCCTTTTTTGAAATGATACTTGAGGGCAGCATCATTCCAACCTACTCGAGTTTGAAGTGCTCTGAAGTTTGAGATATATTCAGAGGCTTTACCATTATCACTCATGAGAAGAAAATCAAGTTCGATTTCTGCGTTTTCAGTTTCATTAGGGTCACCAAACAATGTGAAGAGTTGGTCTTTGAACTTTTCCCAGTTATTAATAAGTAAGTGGGTTTCTGTCGGAGAGAGCATGAGATGATAAGGCTCAAACCATCTTGCTGCTTTTCCAGCTAGGAATGAAGAAGCCTAAACAACCTTCAATTGGTCGTTATTGAAGGTTCGAGTGTCATTATGGAACAGGAGCTTGCAGGTTTACAAGAAGGGCCACAATCTGTCTGGATGTTCTCCATCAAATTAACAGGAGATTTCATGGAAGGAGTTTTGAATTTAGATCCCTTGGAAGAAGTTGAATCGGAGAGGGTTTTCATGAAAAGTCTCATGAAGTCCTCCAGCAAATTAGATGGTCCAGGTTCCAAAGGTTGACCAGAAGGGTGAGTAGCAGGGGGGGATGGTGCCTCATGCATCGTATCCTCTCCTTCTTCTTCCTTGCTAGAATCATCAAAATCCTGAGGGATGTCTTCTACAGATTGGACGGAATGTCCCCATTCTCTAAAGTCAAGAGTTTCGAAGGAGTGAGTGCGGGAAACAGGCCGTGTGGCTGTTGGCCTGCCTCTGGCGTGAGCTCTAGTAGTAGCGCCCGTAGGAGGAGTGCGTTGAAAAGGTCCCATTTTATGAATTTAGAAAACACCTGAAAAGGGAAGTAGTAGTGCAAAGAATAAGACTACGGAGAATTAAATTATAATGTCACCAGACAACCTACACACAAGGTCGAGGGTGTTCCTGGAAGTGAGATGAAGGGAGGAGTTTCAAAACTTCTTCGAGGCACAGAGGAATCGTTCGAGGAAGTGATTTGAAGATGACTCAAAGGAAGAGCTACTGCTTTGAGATATGTTTGATAAGAATTCTAATATAATTTAAAGGTAATATTAATATTCTTAAAATCTCACAAAGGGTTGGAAACTCAATAATCAAAGATTTAGGATTTAGAAATGATTACTGAGAAAATAAGGAAAGATACAATAATAATGATTTAACTTAAAGCTTTACCACTATTAACTATATATATGTTTTATAATTTAATTCTAAAGAAAGTTGAACCTAAAACTCAACCCCTTTTATATCCTTTACTCCTCCTTGCATTGACCTCATACCCATCCACTATTCCGCACACCACAGACCATTAAAAAATACACCCGTTACACCTGGACCCTCCTCACTAACATCCGTCAACCCTTTAATCCTCCACTATCCATTCCGTCCATGCTCACTACCCTTTTTAATAATTCACAGACACTTAATAAACCTTTTAGCGTACTATTAAATTGACTATTGCACTGTGCGTCGCTTATTGAGGAAAAGACTAAGACACACTATTGAGAGATTGACTAATTTAGATTTAGAGTTTATACTAGCGCGGTTGAATAGTGAGTACACAAAGGAAAGTCGCAGTTGCTATGCAGAATTTCTTTCTGCGCTTCAAGTATGTATTTAGACCTCTGTATTATTGATTTACTGAGCTGCTTTTGCCTCGAGTGTCACGTAGAGCGTGACAAATAAACTAAATATTTTACCACAAGTTTATGTGAATTTCAATGCAGCAAAGTATAAGAAGGTAGCTAATCCGGTCTGACTGATTAAAGAGCCACTACCAGCTGAATTAAACCCACCTTTGAGAAGACCAAGGTTATGAAGAGATCCTTATGAAAGTCCCTTGGTGAAAAATCCGCCTGAATTTACTGAAACATCAAGAATCACTTTTGATAGATTAGGTGTTGCTAATTTTGGACTTGATGGTTGGTTTTCTGAAGAGGAGAAGTTGTTATTAGATGTGATGGTCAAGCAAAAGAAGGCCATTTCTTTTTTAGAAGAAGAGAGGGATGTGTTGAAGCATTCCTATGGGGAGCCTTACAAGATTCCTGTGGTATGTCATGAACCGTGGCAGCAAAAACCAATCCCAATTCCAGATGTATTGAAAGAAGCTTATATTAAATTTGTCAGAGAACAGATTTGTACTAGACTGTATGAGCAATCATCATCAAGCTATTCTAGTCCGGTATTTTGCATCAAGAAACCAAATGGAAAACTTAGAGTTGTTCATGATCTCAGGGAATTAAATAGGGTTACAATAAAGGATGCTGGGATACCAACTAGTGCTGAGGAGTTTGTGGAAGCGTTTTCTGGGAGATTGTGTTATGGTTTAGGTGATATTATGGGGGGATATGATGAGAGAGAGTTACATCCAGACTCTAGGCATCTCACTACTTTTGATATGCCACTTGGAACTTTACAGTTGAGAAGATTACCTCAAGGAGCAACAAATTTGGTTGCTGTTTATCATTCTCAGATGGATTTGATTCTACAAGATGGAATTCCTCAATATTCTGGTATCTTTATTGACAATGGAGGAATTAATGTCCTTCAACCAATTAGAATAACAAAGTGTTGGAGGAGAATCCAATGATAAGAAAATTTATCTGGGAGTAAGCAATCACTTTAGAGAGGATCTTGTTTAGGATAGAAGAAGCTGGGTTAACTATTTCAGGCTCAAAATTTTCATGTTGTGTGCCAGCTTTAGAGATTTTAGGTCATGTGGTATGTAGAGAGGCTAGGATTATGTCCAAGAAGAAAGTTAATAAAATTCAGTCCTGGACAAGACCCAAGAATATGACTGAAGTCAGAGGGGTTTTAGGTGTATGTGTTTATGGTCAAATGTTTATCAAGGACTTTTCTTCATTGGCAGCACCATTGAGAAGGTTTACAAGAAAGGATGCAGATTGGGAGTGGGATGAAGAGTGTGAAAGGGCTTTTTTGAAAATGAAGAAGGTTGTGGGGGAAGATTTAGTCCTGCACAAGTTAGATTATGGAAAAGATTCTGGTAGGATTTATTTAGCAGTTGACTCAAGTTAGGTTTCTGCTGGGGCGGTTTTGTCTCAGATGGATAAAGCTGGTTAGGTTAGGCCAGTTAGGTATTAGTCTGTGGTATTTACTGAGGTTGAATCAAGATACTCTCAGCCAAAATTAGAACTTTGTGGAGTGGTGAAAATTCTGAAAAAGCTTCAAAACATTTTATGGGCTCAACACTTTGAGTTGCAAGTGGATGCAAAATCATTAATTCATATAATTAATTCCCAAGTTTACCAAATGCACCTATGACTAGATGGGTAGCATTTACCCATTATTCTTTTTTTTATTTATTTCATAAGCCTGGAAAAAGTTTTACTATGCTAGATGGTTTATCAAGAAGACCACCCACTGAAGAAGATTTAGACTCAGAAGTGTTCAATGAAGATATACAAATTATTAAAGCCAGAACTAAAGGGGCTGAAGACTTTCCATACCTCCCCCATGAGGTTAAACTGGCAGGACTGTTGTTTTTAAATAATTATGATGATGACCTCCACCAAGAGGATAAACTGGAAAATTATTTTGATGTGGATAAATTTGAAGATGGGTTAAATGAAGAAGAGAAAGAGGTGTTTTCAAATCCTGTATATAAGAGGTTGAAAGGTTTTGAAGAAGAACATTGACATAGCACAATCAAGAGGAAAATTTGTGGTCAAAAATTATTGGCTCATTCATGTGAAGGTGATGTTGGTGATAGAGAAGTTCCCATTGATATTATATTAATTGATTTTCAAGATGAAGTCTGGGGTCAGACTGGTTTTTATTTATTATTATTAAGATATGTGTTGACATTAGAGAGGCCATAAGATTGTGAAGAAGGCAAATGGGTGGCTGTCAAAAGGAAGTCATTGGTGTTTTACTAATCTGGTTGACAATTAATGAAAAGGAGGTCTGAAAATCCTCAAGTAGGTTTAACACAAAAGAAAGGGCAGAAATTAGTTTTGAAATCACTTCATGAATATCTTGGGCATAGAGCTGTTGGTGAAACGTTTAGACAAATTGCTGATCAATTTTGGTGGCCTGGAATGAAGATGGCTTTTAAAAAGTGGGTTCAGTCATGAAAAGAATTTCAAAGATTAATTTATTAAAGGCCTAAAGAACCTGGACACACTACTGGTGAAAATACTCTTTTTGGAAGGGTTAGTTTGGATGCTGTCCATATTAAGGAGGGAAGGTATATATATTTAATTGTGGCCAGAGATGATTTATCTGGTTGGGTAGAGGAAGTGCCTCTTATTAATTTGACTGCCAAAAAATTTGTCAGATTTTGTACTTAAAAATTGGGTGTATAAATATGGAGTTATAAAATTGGTGAAGGTAGATGGAGGCCCTAAATTTGGGACAGAGTTTAGAGAAGATATATCAAAAGTTGTATCAAAGTTTAGGGTAGCAACCCCTTATTATCCTGAAGCTGAGGGCATGGTTGAAAGAGGGCATTAAGTCATTAAGGATGCTTTAGTCAAAATGTGTGGGACAAGTGCAAAAAAATGGAGGCGCTATTTACCTTTAGTTTTATTTGCTGACAGAATCACTGCCAAAAGGACGACTTTATTTTCACCTTATGAACTTGTTTTTGGACAGAAAGAAGTTTTACCAGTCGATTTTGAAGCTGAATCATATCTTGGAGTTGACGGGGATACGGTCAAGACTACCGAAGAATTATTATGTGCAAGAATAATGCAGTTAGAAAAGAGAGAATAATACTTAAAAAAGGCATATTCATGGATGATGATGATCCAAAATCAGTCAGTAAGATATTGGGATGAGCGGTTGGAGCATTGACTTAGAAATCCTCTGAAAGCTGGTGATATGGTTTTGGTGTATAATAGGAGTTTGGAGAGCCAGTGGGGATATATGTTTGCAGATAGGTAGAATGGGCATTAAAAAGTCAAAGAACAGGTTTCTGGCAGTTCATATGTGTTAGAAGAGTTGGATAGAGTAGTCTTAAAGAAGAGTTTAGTTGCCAATCAAGTCAAGAGGTTCTATCCTAGGGGCACCAAGAGTGCCAAAGTTTGACTCTGAAAAGAGGATAAACTACTCAGCTCCACAATGAGGGTAAATTAACTGTCAAAAGTTGAATTGCAGCTCTTAAAAGTGGATAAGCTACTCAGCTTTAATTCTTTTTCAACATTTATAACAGTTTATGGTTACTAGACAATCATTATTGAAGTTTAACTCTGCAATGAGGATAAACTATTTTGTTGTACACTAAAGTTGAGCTCCAAAAAGAGGATAAACTACTCAACATTTATAATACTTTATGAAGTTTACTCTGGAATGAGGATAAAGTACTCAATGTAAAGTCTGATGTTTTACTACCTTGGTTAAAAAACTAATAACAAAAATCTTATAAAGTTTATGAAGACGTTCATTGAAAATCCTTAAAAATTTAAAAAGAAATGATAAAAATTTGGTGAATATCTATGATGGATATGATAGAATTTATTGGTAGAAGTGTTCACAGGGGAACCTTCTGAATTAAATATTGGAAAGATTGGGGCTAATTGATGGGCTGGCTGCTCTATACACAATTACCCCACAAAGTTTTTTACCGATTTTTCCCTGTTTCTAGTTGAATCCTGGATTTGTTTTTGAATTATAGGAAGTCCACTAAGACTATACACTGGAATGACGCGACAAGACAACACACTTACAAGGCCGGATTCAAAAATTTCTTTTTATTTTTTTTAGATTTTTTTTATGATTTTTGTTTTGTGATTTCATTACATTTCTTTTATATTATTATAATTATCAAAATTGTTGTAAAAGGTGATTCTCACTGGTGGTCTCTAATCATTTTTACAAATTGGAGGAAGCCCACCCAGTGATCATTATTTTAAAATTTTTTATTTCTTAAAATTTCATTTATTTTCTATATTCAATTTCTCATTTGTGTAATCACATCAAGTTGCACTTGGATGTGGGTATGATTTCAAGGGTACAGCTCATCAATTGGATGGGGGGCATCTTTTAAAATTTAAATTTAGATTTTTCTTATTATTTCAACTTTTTAAATTTTTTAAATTTTCTTAAACATTCTTTAAAATTAAAATTTAAAAATCTTATTTTCAAAAAAATCTTTTATATTTCTTTATTTATAAATCACATATAAAAAAAATAAAAATAAAAAAAAATAATAATTAATAATTAAAAATTAAATTAAATTAAAAATAAGAAAATAAAAAATAAAAAAACAAAAAATATAAATATAAATATAAAATAAATGTAAAATAAATAAAATAAAATGTATATAAAAATAATCATAAAGATATATAAACTAGTTATTAAAATTTAGAATTTAATTTTAAATTTTTCTTTTCATTTCTTTTATAGTTATTTTAAACAGGAAAAAGGGTCTAGTGGAGCTCAAGCATTATGTGATCCTACTTCAAGATGCTGTTAGTCCTCTAAGACTTTATAATGGATATTTTTCAAGATATTCTTAAAGAATTTGGTTCATCCTTGGGTGCTGTTAGTCCTTCAAGACTTTAAACTAAGAATTTGTGAAGATTTCTTTTAATATTTACAAAATCCTGGTCCATCATGACCTTAAACTGGCAATTCAATAATTATTTGGACAACTTTTTATGAAATACTTACAAATGCTTGGTCCACCATGACCCTAAACTGGAATATCAAAATTATTCAATCTTTGGTCAAGCCTAGGACTTAAATTGGATGAATTTACTATATCAATGCACATAAACAATCTTTATTCCACCAAGACTATAGACTGGCATTTGATTAAATTTTTGGTCCACCAAGACTTTAAAACTGGAATGTGAATCTATTTGGTTTAACTCAATTCAATCTTTTAATTTATCACTGCCCACCAAGACTTTAAACAGGAAACTCAATCATTGATGGAATTAGGTGCTATTAAGCTTTAGAAGGATAAAATTTTAGGTGGTAATGATGCTAGGAAAGGCAAAATGGTTTAATTAGGTGATAATTGTGGCCCTTAAAGATGGTCAAAAAGTTAAATTAAAGATTTAAGCCTGGATAAAAGTATTTTGAAGAGGTTTCTGTATAGAAAAATGGATGAAAATTGTGATAAAGGAATTAGAAGTCAGGGTGGTAGTTGGATTTATTTTTTAGAGTCTCTTTGTTAGACTATTTGGTGTGAAGCTTGGAGGACCTCATTGTGAGATTGGAATCAAATAATTTGGCTTAGTGGGGGGACCTATGAGAATGGAATCAAGAGTATTTGGATCATCAGGGAGATACACTCTCTCATGCTGTGACATAGATGGAAGACTGGTGTATGGGAGTCTGAAGGGATTCAAACCTTTCTCTCAGAAGTGGGAATCATCAAAACATTGTTTTTAGTATTATCATTATGTTAAAAGCCAGAGAAAGAAAAACAAAAGTTCATTTTTTTATAAGACCAGCTAAAACAACATTCATAAAAATAAAACTATTAGAAGAGATAATTCCTTTGAAATTGTTCAACATCATTATCAAAACCATAAATTAAAAGTCTTCTCTTTAGGTTTTTTTTCATGATTATTGGCTGGGGTTTCTTGAAAATAGGTTAAAAATTTTCATTTCAACTCATCAGTAAAGTCAAGAAAAAGATAGCAATGAGAATTCTGATAATGATAAATATAATCCGTCTTCACTTTGCCAACATCATTGGTTTTGGTTATTTCAACAGCTAAATTCAAGTTTATTTTAAAAGAGTTAAATAAGTCATGATTTAAAGTTTATATTTTATAATTAAAGTCTTACATTTTGAGCCAGGAAACATTGTTTCAGAAAAATTAATAGGATGAGCTGGCATTATAGGGTTAGGACCTTGAGAAGGCTGAATCAGGCCGGGATCTGATGAAGTTTATTGAACTTTTGAAGATGAAGCTTTTTTTGAACAAATTCTTTTGAAGAAGACTGGAATTTTAGATTGCTTTTTGGATATCTTAGAATCAGGGAGAGTGGCTGGTCCAAGATAAACATTTGTTTTGGATAGAACTATAGGCCAGTTACATTTAACTTTCTTTACATGGCACAAGCTGCAAATGGTTCTGCCAGGGAGTTTAGGATTGGACATCAGACAGGGTACTTGGTAGCAAGTGCATAATTCACATGGAGTGGCTAGTTCTTTGAAGAACATTATAAAATGATGAGATTTAAGGTTGATTTAGAAGAAACTTGGTTAATGGTGTTATTGAAAATGATGGTGGTTGAAGAGAGAGATGGAAGATTTTGGGTGATCAATTATACAAAGTTAAAGAATGGGGACATTCTCTATTAGAGGGAGGATGTGGAAGTATAAAGTTTAGTATGGCACTTAAAAGTGAGAATGGATAGGTTGGAGGTTATTTATGATGGATATTTATTATTAAAAAAGGGTTTAAAATCAGTTATTATGAGTAATACCTGGTTACATTGGTTGGTGAAAAATGCTTGCAGCAAAACAATTATTTTACAAGGAAGAGTTATTTTTACAAGCTGGAAAATTCATGGACCAAAAAAACAGGATGCTTAAGAACCTTAAGAAATTTTTCTATTATTTTTACTATTTTTATTTTATTTTTAATTAATTTTTAAAGATTTAGAAATTTATTTACACTTCTCAAAATTAATTAACTTTGATGATTTTCCATCAGATGAATATGGCTACGCAGACTACATAATTTTTGTGGGACTTTAAGGAGATGTAGCCCTATCAACTTTAATTTTTTTAGATTTTTTATTAAGTTTTTAAGGTTTCAATTGAGTCCAGAATCTTGTACAAACTCCTGATGAACTCAGGACAAACTCCAGTCCAACTCTGGTTGAGCTCCAGAAGAGCTGTAGGATAGAATTCAGGGCATGTGACTAGACTATAATATATAGCACATGCATAGAAATCAGGGAGAAAATTCAAACTCATCATCAGATAATAATTAAGCAGAGATTACAACTTAGTCTTTTACCAGATTATTCAACTTATCAACAACCATTATATATTTTCATTACTCAACAAAATAATATATATATTTTTAATACCCTTATAACAATTATTATTTTACATAACACTATTGAAATACAACACAAAAACAACATTTTCATCACTTATAGGGTATCTTTGGAAAGGTCCTATCTTCAGGGACTTGTTTTTATTGTTATTTATTTAAAATAAAATCTTCATAAATACATATAAGTCAATCTTTTCATATCTTTTCACTGGTACACCTTTATTTTAGGAATCATTATTTCTTTACCAACAGCTGTTGTAACTCATCTCAATAAGTGTTTATAAATCAGAGTTCATATATTATCAACAATACGAGTAGAATATTAAGCTTAGTTAATTGATTAAATCTTATTTTATTTAGAAGGAAAGTGTTTTCGTTGGTTTATCCAACTCCTTTGATTCTGCTTACAGAAACGCAACTGTAAGAGTCTTTCTAAAAAAGTTGCACTGGATGATACTTCAAGTGATTGTGCCAGCAGTATTTCATATGAATATCACCAGGAAATTATAATTCTGGAAGAAGATATTCACTATTTAAATAAAATTGAAATATGGAATGATGATTTATCTACAGTAGAAGATACTGATATCATGAGAAATCTTGGGGACAGCTCAATTATTTTCCCCCCCTCAAGGCACCAGTCTTGTTTAATGGAAATAAAATTGGGGTTGTTTTAGATTCTGGAGCTGGAGGAAGTCAAGTATCTGAAAAAGCACTTGCTTCAGTAGTCCAAGATTATAAATCAAAACTTATTCCTGTCATTTCTGAGAATTGGAGAGGTTATGGCTCTGATTTGTCCCCAATTGGTGAATACAAAGCCACAGTAATCTTCAAATATAACCATGGTTTTGTAAGAGCTACATGTGATTTTTTTTGTCATGAAAAATGATAAATTAAGCAGTTGGTTCATTGTAGGAAATGAAATTTTAACCAAATATGGCATAAAATTGGATCTTTAAAACCAATGCTTCACAATGGGGATGAATGGGAAGAGAAAATTTAAAATTTCCTCCCCCAAAAAATTATTAACACAAGGATTGAACACATGTCATTATTTAGTTCAATATTTAGGAAGATCTACAAAAGAAATGCCTGCCCTTCTGTCTGAATTGACACTGCTTCTTTTGGAGAACAACTTTCTGGTGAGGATAAAGATTCCATCATTAAAGTGATAAAATCTTTTCCTGTGGCCTTTGCTCATGGGTCACATGAACTAGGATTGGTAAAAGAAGAAATGAAGCTTTCATTATCTTTCCCATTAAATGAAATACCACCTAGTTTAAGGAAGAAGCCTTATCCCGCTCCTCCCACAAAGAGAAAAGATATTGAAGACAATATCTCTACCCTTTTAAAAATGAATATTATTGAAAAGGTAGTTGAAACACCTAAACATTGTGTTATCTCACCTGCCCTAATTTCTTATGAGAAAGATAAAGCCAGGTTACTTGATGATTATAGAGCATTGAAAACTTATACTGTTGATGATATCTATCCTTTACCCATAATTAGCTCTATACATGCTACCTTACAAGGTGCTAAATATATCAGCTGTTTAGATGGTAATAAATGATATCACCAGGTATCTGTTGAGGAGAATTCTCTGAATTCTCTGATTATTGCCACTCATATTGGTATTTATAAGTATTTTAGAATGCCATTTGGTCCTAAAAATGCCCCTTCAGTTTTTCAAAAAGTTATGGATAACACATTCCTTCAGGAAATAATTGAAGGATGGCTGATGGTTTACATTGATGATATCATCATATTCTCTAAAAAATTTCAGGACCATCTTAACCACCTGTATAAAGTGCTCCATAAGATGGATGAGATAAATATGACACTTACCTTGAAAAAATGTAAATTTGGTTTTCATTCTTTAAAAGTGCTTGGGCATGTTGTCTCAGGGTTACAGATATGTGTTGACCAGAACAAAGTGAAAGAAATACAACAAGTGAGAGCTCCTGCTACATTTAGAGAGCTCAAGAGTTTTTTGTGAATGTGTGAATACTATAGACAGGATATTAAAAATTATTAGGTCATAGCATTACCCCTTACCCAATTAAATAGGAATGATTTTGCTTTTGTCTAGAACAGTGAAAGACAAAGAGCTTTTGACACTATGAAACATTGTTTGATTATAGCACCAATTCTTGCTCTTCCTGACTTTAATCAACCATTTGATTTATACACTGATTCCAGTTTTATTGGTCTTGGTGCTTCTCTCCATCAAAAAAAAGTTATGTATGATAAAGTATCAGAAGTAGTAATTTGTTTTATTTTAAGAACCTTGAGAAATAGTGAATTGAAATATGGTGCCACTCAACTGGAGTGTTTAGCAGTTTTTTGGGCTCTAGAGAAGCTACATTATTATCTGAATGACCAAAAGTTTGAACTTGTCACTGACTGCAGTGCAGTTAAGTCCCTCTTAAGACTTGAAAACACCTAACAGAAATATTTTCAGATGGAAGCAAGCTGATCAAAAATACAGAGGGAGGATGACAATAATTCATAGGGCTGGTATTTTTCACTTAAATGTAGATATGTTGTCAAGGCTACCTTTTCAAAATGATGACTCAAATCTTTCATATGTTCCTGAAGATGAAATAGTTTGCATTCATGGGATATATGTGGTTGATATGGAGGAAGAGCTATTACAGCTTATTCTAGATTCATATGATAAGGACACTTACTTAAAAAAGTTATGTACTATATTAAATGATTCAAATAATGCTTCAATACAAACATTTATTAAATCCCTCCCACCAAAGTACCAGAAGGATTTGGAAAAAGGTAAATTTTCAATTGATAAAGGCTACCTCTAATATAGAAGAAAGTTGAGTAATGCTATTGTTAGTCCTCCTTCTATGAAAGAGATCATCTTGAAAATTTTTCATGATGACATATTGGCTGGACATTTTGATCTTGAGAAAACAATGATCAGAATTAAGAACACTGCTTGGAGTGTTAATATGTCTGAAGACACCAAAATATATGTTCAATCCTGTGATTCTTGCCAAAAATCAAAAAGATTAACTGGTAAAAGAGCTGTATTAATGCAACATATTGAAGCTCCTGATGCACCATGGCAAATAATTAACATGGATTTTGTAACAGGATTACCCATTTCTGGGAAAGACAGTTATAACTCTTCGTGTGTTATTGTGGAAAGATTCACAAAAATGTGTAAATTTATTCCTACTCACAAGGATGTTTCCACTCTAGAATTAGCTTTTTTGTGGTGGTCTCATATGTTAAATACCGCTGGTTTTCAAAAGGCCATAATCTCTGACAGAGACCCTAAATTTACTTTTGAATTTTGGGTGTCTGTGATGGATGTTTGTGGTTGTGATATGAAGCTTTCTACTGACCATCACCCCCAAACTGATGTATTAGCTGAAAGAATGATTCAGAATTTAGAGGAAATGATGAGAAGGTATTGTTCCTTTGGCCTTGAGTACAAAGACAATTACAGATTCACTCATGATTGGGTTACTTTACTTCCTGGTTTGGAATTTGCTTATAATAGCACTGTTCATTCTGTTACTTAGAGAAAGCATTTTGATCTCTGGCTTAGATATGTTCTAAATACTCATGCCCGAATTCTCAATAATAAAATACCTAAATTGGAGTTAAATCCTTTTTAAAATCATTTCTTCAAATGCGGCAACTTTGCTGAAGTCATGCTCAAAAATGTATTGAAAAATTATTTGAATATGAGAAGAAGAGGTGGGACAAATCCCATAAAGAATACACTTTATAAAGGGTGATGAAGTACTGATTTCTACAGTCCACTTCAATTTACAAGGTAATACTAATTTAAAAGACCCATTAGTAGGTCCATTTTTTGTCAGAAGAATTGTTGGTGATAATGCAGTTGAAGTTATCCTGTACTCTCCATATGACAGATAACATCCTGCTTTTCCAATATCTATTCTGAAACCTTACACATCCAATAGTGATTTATTTCCCAAAAGGAGGGGAAGACCAAAGAAGACCCCTAAGGAAATCACTGAAACATCAGAAATTAATAAAATTCTAAGTGGCAGAATAATCTCTGCTGAAAAAGGTACTGAATACATATTGAGATTCAAGAATAAATATTCTGAATGTGATTCTTCAATACCTGGGAGAGAGATATCTAATCTTCCTACTCTTCTAAAGAAATATAAAAAGAAAAAATCATAGCATTTTTTATTGTTTTTTTTAGAGTGAGAGAGTGTCAACCAGGCTGCTAGACTTACCCAGTAAAAAATTTTTTTATTTACTGGGATGAAGCCACACCTTTTTTATTTTTTTATTATTAATTATAGTATATTTACTATAAAATTTCTTATAATAAATTAACTAATTCCAAGAAGTACATTTAGTAAATATTTAAAATTAATATTAATGTCCCTTATATTTTTATTTCCTAACACTGTGCTCAATTATAAGTTACCAAAATAAAATTATACTAATACTAAAAAATGATAAAAAAATCAAATGAGTTTATTTAAAAATATTCAAATATCCAAAAATTGAAAATTTTAAATTATTTTGTACTAATTGTGACATGGAAAAATTAACTCTAAAATATATCAATTAAATTGATATATACTAAAACATATTTTATTTGCACATCTTTTAGTACTTTCTGACTATTGGTTATTTCTTATTTTGGAAAGGTCTTTTCTCTCACAGCCTTGTATGTAGGCTTCTTAACTCAGTGTGCTCTCTATCCTTTTTGCCTATAAAAGGCCTTATACTTGGGTCTGTTTGTGATCATTCTATACTACTTACAAATTTTATTATTTACAATGTAATAACTATTTTATTACTACTACTACTGTTTTAGTACTTACATTTGCGTAAAACCTAAACCTTACAAGTAATAATAATCTTATTATTATACCTCTTACTTGAGTAATTAAAACGTAAAGATAAAATTTATGTACCCAGTTTGAAATCCTTGAGTTATCCACCTTATCTGCCGTTTGGACCGCTGTAAAATCTTCTAGAGCCAAAAAAACCCCTTGACAATCCCCCTCTCAAAGAAAAAATGAATTTTTTTTTCCAAACTTTTTTTTGGTGAATTTCTAGTATGAAAGCAAGGCTTTTTGATTGGCAAGGTATCAATATGGTGTGATTGCTTGTTTGGGTATCTAAAAAATGACCATTTTGAAAAAAAAACCCCCATTGATGGAAGTCAAAACTGTTAATATATCTGAAATCTACATAGTATAATGAGTGAGAATCTAAGTTTGTTTAATGGTTGTGGTGAGAAAAGTCTGAGATTAATAAAAAAAAAGTGGACATTCTTTTTGTTCCCCCACTGTAAAACTGTCTAATTAGGGGTCCCATACAATCATTTACCAGCCACCTTTAGAGAAAAAAAGATGTACATACCATTTAAAGCAAATCAATATACTTTCCGCCCTTACCTATCGTATCACTAATCACCCTTCACAATCCCTGCTCTCCCAGGAATATTGTACTGCTCAGTCAACTACCCAATAATTAAGTGGCATCCACTCCTAATAGTTTTCATCCTCAGACCAAATGATCTGCCTTGGATGTTGGATTCTCATTGAAACTCTTAACCTTCTCCCTACTATCCGCCATTTCTTACCTAATCCACTGTATACTCCCTTTAATCTCAAGTAAGATATATGTATGCATATAAAATAAAATCATCTATAACTAGTATTAATCGCTGGATTCTTTATGTTGAAAATTCTGAGCATAGTCCTGGTGATCTAAAGAGAAACCAGCAATCCAAATGGCAGATAAAAACATTGATCCTAGTCTATTCAAGTAACCATTGAGAAGATTGCTTTACTTTTCCTTAAATCTGAAGCTTCTTGCTTTATTTGAAATCATTTACTATTTCCTCTTAACCTCTATAGGGTAAGATTCGGCATGTATATTCTGATGCCTATCTGTAGAATTTTTTAAAGGTGTTTTCCACTACTATCCAAAAATTCATTTGAATTGCCATTTGACAAAAATAAAATCCTTGCTTATTGGTCTCATTTTTATGAAAGCAGCTGATTGCTCAGTTATGAAAGGTTAAAGGCAAAGATAATTTTAATTATAATAAGTAACGAACAACAAGGACTGAGGACTAGATATGGACTAAAGGACTATAATGGCCAAGGACTTAAGACTGATGAACTAAGGGACTGAGACTGAAGAAAAAGTATTAGTAAGGATGGCGAAAAAAAGAGATGAGTACAGAATAGAGAGACAGCCATCCTTAAATATTGGGAGCCATTGTAGAATAGGGAGCTAAAAGGCACAGTGACTAGATAGAAATTGCACTGAGATGAGTTTCTGTCTGATAAGAATAAACACAAGTTAGATTAAAGACTTAAACGTACAAGTGGACTAGAGGGACAATTGGACGTGGACTGTGGACTGAGAGAGGGACAAAATAGTTTGCCTGATAAGAATAAACACAATTTAGACTAAAGACTTAAACGGACAAGTGGACTAGAGGGATGATTGGACATGGACTGTGGACTGAGAGAGGGACAAAACTTAGAGAAAAGGTATCAAAAGAATATGAGATGTTAATAGATAATAAATAAAAATAAAATAAAATAAAGGAAAAGTATGAATGGATATCATTGCTGTTGAAGAGCACACGTACTAGTTTACCTGATAAGAATAAACACAAGTTATACTAAAGACTTAAATTGACAAGTGGAATAGAGGGACAATTGGATGTGGACTGTGGACTGAGATAGGGACAAAACTTAGAGAAAAAGTATTGAAAGAATATGAGATGTTAATAGATAATAAATAAAAATAAAATAAAATAAAGGAGAAGTATGAATGGATGAGGAAATCTATACAGTTCCTTCATCCCTAAATAGTGGTGCTCTATAACTAGGTTAGGTTTAAGCAAAAGAGGAAAGTGCGTAACTGAATAGTTATGTTGACAAAAGTTGATAAGTATGGATAACTGTATAAGTATATATGTATCTATATCTATGTATAAGTATATATATATATTAAGATGGCATATATATTTACACCCCCTGTGCTCAAGACGGCAATGGATGTAGCTGGAGTGATTTTAAAAGTTCCTGGTGTTTGGGCCGAGGTAAAGATTTAGTGAGGATGTTGGCTATCATTGTAACAGTAGGAGTGTAATTAATGGTAAATTCATTATTATATACTTGTTCACAAAGCCAACAAACCCTGGTAATGATGTGTTGGGTCCTATGTTGATAGATAGGATTGAGAGCAAGGTTAATAGCTCCCTGGTTATCCTCCATAAGTTTGACACTGACAGTATCAATATTAAAGTCATGGAAGAGTTCTTTCATCCAAAGAAGATCTTTTCCGCAATCAGTCAATGAATAGTATTCAGATTTGGAAGTAGAGAGTGAAACAGATTGTTGTTTGGAAGAGCGCCAGCTGACAGGCCCAAGGTGGAACACTGCGGTGCCAGAAGTTGATTTGGAATCAGTGCATTTATTATAGTTGGAGTCAGCAGATCCAACTAGATGCCTAATATTCCCATCTTTGACATTTCCCAAGGATAGACAAAATTCTTTAGTGAATTGTAGATCCCTAAAATGTGAAAGAAAGCTACTATTTGTTGATCAGTGGGATCATTAAAATATTGTGCAAGTGAACTAGCAGCAAAGGCTAAGTTGGGATGAGTAAAAAGAACTAGGTAGTTGAGCAAACCAATGGCACGACAATAATTAAATAAGTTAGTGAGTTTGTGTGAATCATTTTTGGTGAATTGAGAGTTGGGAACTAGAGGAGTTGAGACAGGAAGACATTCATGGTGATTAAATTCGTGAAGAAGTTTGTTGATGTATAATTGCTGAGACAAATGAATAGTTTGAAGGCTTCTATTACAAGTTACCTTCATTCCCAAGACCCATTGGAGTTCCCCTTGATCATCCATATCAAAAGCTTGAGATATCTTGTCTTTGAAAGATTGGACAGATGGTCCACCAATGATTAGATCGTCAACATGGATAGAGACATAGCATGGACTGAGGGGATCATTATTGAAGAAAAGACAAGGATCAGCTTTACTAGGTCTTAATCCAATGCTAGTGAAGAAAGAGATGAGTTTCCAGTACCAGCACTGAGGACTTTGTTTAAGACCATAGAGGGACCTTTTAAGATATAAACAATGATCATGATTTTGAGGAGAGTAACCATTAGGAAATCTTATATATAGATCCTCATCTGGTTCACCATGTAAGAATGCAGATTTTACGTCCATTTGGTGTTTTTCCCAGTCCTTGTAGGCAGCTACACTAAGTAAGAAACACAGTGTGGCTAAGCGTCCAGTGGGAGCATATGTTTTGTTATATTTGATTCCCTCGATTTGAGAGAATCCTTGAACACATAATCGGGCCTTGTATTTGATAATGTTCCCTTCAGAATCAGTATTTTTCTTAAATGTCCATGTTGTACCAAGTAAGTGTTTGTGCTTAGGTAAGGGAGTTTCTTCCCATACTTTGTGTTTTTCAATACTAGCTAGTTCGGATTGTATGGCTTTAAGCCATTCATTGATTTCACTTGAGTTTAAGGCTTCATAATAATTCCTTGGAGTATCAAGTGGAGTGACAATTAGATTTATAGGATTACCTCTTCTGTCCATGTTGATGATATTGGATGCATTGATTTCAGATGAAATTTCATAAGTGGGTCTAATGTTTTTGTTGATATATGTGTAATGCTTATTAGCTGGTGGTATTGTGGGACTTTCAGAAGGTAGATTGATAACGGAGGAATCAGGGTTAGTGTTTGAGAAATGAATTTCTTCAACGTTGTTGGTAGGTTTGAGGGCATGTGACTCCTTAACAGGAAAATTAGGGAGATGATCCAGGTCTGGAAAAACTAGAGTATCTATTGGTTCACCCTTGGAGATCATTCGAGCTAAATTAAACAAATTAAGAAATTTCACATTGTGGGTGATATAAATTTTGTCAGTGGATGGTGAGTAAACTCGGTAATTAATATGCCCCTCACAGTAACCCAGAAATATGCCTTCCTCTCCACTACTGTCAAATTTACCATTCTGTTGATGTTTTTGTAGGTAGAAAATTACATCAGATCCAAAGGAATGTAGTTTATGAGGAACCTTGACTGAATCATTGTGCCATACTTCCCATGGGTTCTTATGTTCTTTGAGGGCTGATGAGGGCAAGATATTTAATAAGAATGTAGCGGTATTTACAGCTTCAGCCTACCAATAGGAGTCAAGTCCTGATTCAATAAGTAGACAGCGTGCCTTCTCTATGATGGAACGGCTTCCTCTTTTGGAAATAGGATTCTGTTGAGGCAAGTAAGGTGCTGTGCGTAGATGAATAATACCGTTATTCTTGAGATGATTTTTGAAGGATTGGCTAGTGAATTCTCCTCCATTATCAGAAACAATACATTTGATTTTGCGTCCCAGCTGATTTTCTACCAATCTTTGATATTCCTGATATTTTTTGAACGTTTCAGACTTAAGCTCTAGGAAGTAAACATATTGAAACCTAGAATGTCCATCTACAATTTGAAGGAAGTATGATTTCCCTCCTTTAGATTCAGGAGTGATTGGTCCACACAAGTCCATATGAATTACATCAAGTGGAAATTCAGGTGTTGGGAATGTACCAGAATAAGGTAAAATATGGGATTTAGCAAGTGCACAGGTTTTGCAAATAAAGTTAGAGAAATTCAAACCTGGGAATAGAATCTCCGTGATTTGATTACTTGGGTGACCATATTTGTGATGAAGAGAGTTTAAATCATTGTGAACTGTAAGGAGGGAATTTGAAACGTTATGAATAGAATTTTGAAATAAAGGAAAACTAATAATCCCCCCGGAGGTAGAGCATTCAATAAGAGTGACATCCTTGTCTACTACTTTAAAAATTCCATTGTCATTAAGAAGACTCAATCCATTGAGTAGTATGTCGATGGCTGAGATGATAGTAATTTTTATAGAAGGTACATAGAGTGCCCTCTCTATACAGAATGAACGGCTGGATGATGAGGTAAATGAAATTTTGCCTTGTCCAAGGGCAAAGACTTCTTCCCCATTTGCCAAATTTAAAGATATCTTCATTGGTTTAAACTGAGTGAACATAGATCATTTGTTGAAAATTGAGTAGGATGTGCCACTGTCCAAAATGGCATAGTTATCAGGTAAATCAGTAAATACGGAGAGTACTTTCTGTTGATTCTCATTATCTTTGTTTTCCCTCTCTTTCTTTCTTTTAAGGAATTCTTCTCACTTTTCTGGGTGTAGTTGAAAACAGCTGGCTTCAGAGTGCAGAGCTAGAGGTTTGTGCTTTCCTTTAGAACAGAATTGTTTGGTCTTTGAGTCCACAGCAAAGACCGTCCCAGTAGAAGTCCCTGAATGATTAAGTGCCTTCCTTTGTGTGATTTCGGCTTCAATTTCAGCAAAAATACTTTCAATAGTTGGTCGTTGATTAGTAATATCATATTTGCTGAGAATAATAGTGGCTGCCATTTGATATGACTCCAGTAATAAGTTGAGAACGTAGTTTGCCATAATGTATGACAAAATACTTTCCTTGAAAAGGTCCGGAGCTACATCACAAAGTAATTTAATAGTCCCTCGAAATTCATCCATGGCATTGATGAGATTTCTTTCAGTGAACTTTATTTTAAACAACTTTTTCACTACATAAGAGCAGTTCTGACTAGATTTTGAGGCATAGTGATTTTTGATTCAAGTCCACAGTTCAGCTGGTTCCACAGCATCGTCATCAAGTATAAATTTGTGTTGATTCGTCCTGTTCATGTACATTTTTATTATGGTATTTGTTTGTTGTTGTTTTAGTTTGAAAAGGGCTAGTAGTTCAGCGTCTGTAGGTATGGGGTAATTTTTGTCAAGGAATTGATCCAGGTTTCGCCTGGTCAAGGCATACTTTAGGTCAGTTTTCCATGTGCTGTAGTTTTTATCGTTTAGTTTCTCAATCCCCTTTATTTCCAAGAAATTAGATGAATCCTGTAGGTAGGTGAAATAAGGTGATTGAGGTACAGAAGGTTCAGCCATTGCAGTATGTATAGATTGGGTTGAAGACCTGGGGGATGACGATGACGTATTAACTGAGTCAGGTGTAGCCAGATTTAATTAAGCAGCTGGGGCGCTGGGCCCATAACCCTGATAAGAATAAACACAAGTTAGACTAAAGACTTAAACGGACAAGTAGACTAGAGGGACAATTGGACCTGGACTGTGGACTGAGAGAGGGACAAAACTTAAAGAAAAGGTATCAAAAAAATATGAGATGTTAATAGATAATAAATAGATAATAAATAAAAATAAAATAAAATAAAATAAAATAAAGGAAAAGTATGAATGGATGAGGAAATCTATACAGTTCCTTCATCCCTAAATAGTGGTGCTCTATAACTAGGTTAGGTTTAAGCAAAAGAGGAAAGTGCGTAACTGAATAGTTATGTTGACAAAAGTGGATAAGTATGGATAACTGTATAAGTATATATGTATCTATATCTATGTATAAGTATATGTATATATATTAAGATGGCATATATATTTACACTGTCAAGCGGAGTAATAGAATACTTAACAAGACTGTGAGATGGATTAAACTTAGATGAACTACTAACTGAGTGGTACAAGGATATTAATTAGAGTGATAAGGAAAAAATTAGCGTTAAGAATGTATGAAAAAAGAGATTAAATAAATCAGAGAGAAGAAAGGAAACATTATACACTAGAGGATAAAGTTCAGTATTTTGATAGGTATGGAAACATCGAGTAGTCCTATCTTAACAAGTTAGGTGGGCGGTATACTAGCATGAAGCATGCTTTTGAAGAATGATTTAATGTCGCTCAAAGGGCTTTTCTTCATCTAGTTTCATATAAGTACAATAATGTGGATCCTGCAAAATTAGGTGTGCAACTATGTTCCTTTTAAAAACATTCTACTGATTATTTTGACACTGTGAATTCAGCACAATGTCTACGTTTATTGGCTTCTTATCACATTTTTAGGGAGCCATCTCCCGATGTTTTTTTGTCATAAATCAAGCTTCTCTCTGGCTTGACACCCGAAAATCCATATCTCAGATAGCTGGGTAAGATAGGTATCTTCATATTTTGTTTGACGAAAAACTTAAAATACGCTGCCCTAGATCAGAAAACCCTTATGATTGCACTAATGGTTCGGCTGCTCTCATGAAACAAGCGTGATTTGATCTCCCATTTAAAAATCCCTGCTCTATTTTTCAATTGACCAATTATTTTTCTTTAATTTTTAATGGCTTGAACCTATTAGCACGGATGAACTGCTTAAATGCGCAGGAAATTTGGCCGAAACCTTTTTTTCATCTGAGACTTCTCATTCTTACTCAAACAACCAGTCGGCATTCTCCAGGACTTACCCTGGCGGCCACTTCAAATGCCTGGACGTTTTTTTGATTGTCCAAAATATAAACACCTGCTCAATCGCTTTTCAAATGCTATGAAATTTATTGTCGGGGAAGAAGGCATAGTTTCATCTATTTTGACAGGTACAGAATTTTGGGACACTCCTAACATTTTAGAAACCGATGTTTGCTGATTATTTTGGATACAATATCTTTCAGGTTTTGATTTTTTTTTCTAAGCTTTCAAGTGGTGTTACAATAGTAGATGTGGGTGGAGGAGTGGGAACTATGACCATGGACTTATAGCGCAAGTTTCCTCAATTCCAATACTATGTTGAAGATTGAGTTGCTGTGTTAGGAAAAGAATCACCTACAGTTGAGTCAGAAGCGTTTGAATTCTTTAAGTTATGAAAGTTCATCAAGATTGACGCTTTCTTTTTGAAAAGTTTTGGAATTCTGAAGCATCGGAAGCTGTCAAACAGGACAAAGTCAATTTCGTGCCAATTGACTTTTTGGTTGATCAACCAATAAAAGGAGCCGACGTTTACTTTATGCGTGAAATCATGAAAGTTGTAAAATGCGCGACTTGTCGGTATTGTTTTTTTTTTAGCTCGATTTAGTGTTGTTGCCACGATTGGCCTGATGATGTGACTGTACAAATCCTACAGATTATTGCTAAATCTGCGAGTTCAAATAGGAAACTTATCATTGTAGATAGTTTGGTTGAGTATTGTAACAGTAACATCCAAGTGGACGAAAGCAATCCTACATCGAGGCTTTTGTCTCTGGGAGCATTGGTGTCTGTGTATTAGATTTGGTAAATCAATCACTCTGTCTGCTCTCATTTTCTGATAACTAAAATGCCACACATTTTCAGAACATGACGGCAGCTCTCAATGCTCAAGAACGCACACTTGACCAAATTAAAAACTTGGGCAATCGGGCAGGTTGAGAGTTTGAATTGGTTTTCCGTCCTGGCATGCCTGGTGTGATAAGAATCAATAGAGTAAGTAAGTGAAGTAAGGACAGCAGATGGACAAAGAAAGGATGTGGACGAGGGAGGAGAGAAATGGACGAGCAAGGACAGGACAGGACAGAGAAAGGAAACAAAAGTTGTTACCTGATAAGAATCAATAGAGTAAGTAAGTGAAGTAAGGACAGCAGATGGACAAAGAAAGGATGTGGACGAGGGAGGAGAGAAATGGACGAGCAAGGACAGGACAGGACAGAGAAAGGAAACAAAAGTTGTTACCTGATAAGAATCAATAGAGTAAGTAAGTGAAGTAAGGACAGCAGATGGACAAAGAAAGGATGTGGACGAGGGAGGAGAGAAATGGACGAGCAAGGACAGGACAGGACAGAGAAAGGAAACAAAAGTTGTTACCTGATAAGAATCAATAGAGTAAGTAAGTGAAGTAAGGACAGCAGATGGACAAAGAAAGGATGTGGACGAGGGAGGAGAGAAATGGACGAGCAAGGACAGGACAGGACAGAGAAAGGAAACAAAAGTTGTTACCTGATAAGAATCAATAGAGTAAGTAAGTGAAGTAAGGACAGCAGATGGACAAAGAAAGGATGTGGACGAGGGAGGAGAGAAATGGACGAGCAAGGACAGGACAGGACAGAGAAAGGAAACAAAAGCTAAAGAAACGGGTGAGCAAAAATATTAATAATGAGAAGAGAAAAGATTGGATGCATTGCAGTCGTAGAGCACATACTTGTTACCTGATAAGAATCAATAGAGTAAGTAAGTGAAGTAAGGACAGCAGATGGACAAAGAAAGGATGTGGACGAGGGAGGAGAGAAATGGACGAGCAAGGACAGGACAGGACAGAGAAAGGAAACAAAAGCTAAAGAAACGGGTGAGCAAAAATATTAATAATGAGAAGAGAAAAGATTGGATGCCGACTCAGTAGTGAGGAGGCATCCTTAAAAGTATTCAAGTTAGGGTATGCATATAAATAGTGATATAGGAGATTATCTAGTGTTAGGGTATCTAAATACATAGGTAGTCGTCTAAATCATATGCTAGGTGATGAAAAGTATAACATGCTTATAGAATATTAACACCCACCCGTGCTCAAGACGGCAATGGTTTTAAATTTAAATTAAGTAAGAACTCATGATGTTTGACTCTTGGTAAGGGTTTGGTAAGTATATCAGCTATCATAGAATTTGTGGAAACATAATTAATTTTTAGTTGTTGAGTATTCACTAGTTCTCGTAACCAGCAAACTTTGGTGTTGATGTGACGAGTACGATGTTGGTATAAAGGATTTATTGCTCGATTGATTGCCCCTTGGTTGTCTCCGTTAAGTAGTACTGATTTGAGAGGGATTGAGAAATCATTAAACAATTCTTTAGTCCACAACAAGTCCTGACCACACTCAGTCATAGCGTAATATTCTGATTCAGAGGTCGATAAAGAAACAGATTGTTGTTTGCATGAGCGCCAACTGATTAGGCCTAGATGAAAAACTAAGGAACCAGATGTTGATTTTGAATCTGTTGATTTATTATAATCGGAATCGGCAAAGCCAGTCAGTGAGCCCAACTCGGAATTGGAGACATTACCTAATGTAAGACTGTAATCTTTCGTTAATTGAAGATAGCGTAGCACATGGAAGAAGGCTATTATTTGCTCATCAGTAGGTTGGTTGAGATATTGCGCTAGTGAACTTGCAGCATAAGCTAGGTCTGGCCTAGTACAGAGGACAAGATAATTCAATAGACCAATGGCTCTTCGATAGTTGAAGATATTAGTTAGCTTCGTATTGTTGTTTTTTGTGAATTGTGAATTGGGGACAAGAGGGGTAGTGACTGTTCGACATTCTGTATGATTGAATTCATTAAGAAGTTTTTGAACGTAAAGTTGTTGTGAAAGAGTGATTGTTTTCTCTGGTCGATTTCGAATGACTTTCATTCCCAAAATCCAATTAAGTTCCCCTTGATCACCAATATCAAAGGCTTGAGTAATCTTTTCCTTGAAATTATCAATTGAAGGACCTCCAATGATAAGGTCGTCAACATGAATGAAGACGTAACAGGGATGTTCATGGTCTTTATGAAGAAATAAACAAGGATCAGCAACACTGGCCTTAAAGTTTATGCTTTCAAAGAAGCTAGTGAGTTTGTTATACCAACATCGTGGACTTTGCTTTAAACCATACAAGGACTTTTTAAGGTGAAGGCATTGCTGATCATCTTTAGGTGTATAACCTTGGGGATAACGAAGATAAATGTCCTCATCAAGATTTCCATGTAGAAAAGCCGATTTGACATCCATCTGACATATCTCCCAATCCTTATAGGCTGCAAGTCCAAGTAGAAAACGGAGAGTGGCCAGTCTACCAGTGGGAGCATAGGTTTCATTGTATTCAATTCCTTCTATTTGGGAGAAACCTTGAGCACATAGTCGAGCTTTGTATTTGATGATATTCCCTTCTGAGTCAGTTTTCTTTTTAAATGTCCAAGTGGTCCCGATTAAATGATTATTACTTGGACAAGCTGATTCCTCCCAAACGTTATGGTGACTGATACTTTTTAGTTCAGCATCAATTGCCTTCATCCATTCATCACTCTCCGGGGAATTCACTGCTTCGTAATAGTTTCGAGGTGTATCAAATGGAGTAACAATCATACAAGCAACATTAGCTCTTCGTTTGGTGGTTAGAATATTGGAAGGGTCAATTTGTGATGATATTTCCTTAGGCGGTTTAGTGTTTAGGGGAACATAATCGTAGTGTTTGAGTTTTGGACCAACTGACGTGTCGTTGTCACCATCATAGTTAGCTTGTCCAGGAACTTCAGGAAGTGGCGATATTGGAGTTTCATCAGAGGAACTAACGTTATTATCATTTGAGTCAATGAAACTGTACTCGTTGGTGATGACTATGTTGGGAAATTGCAATGAGTCAATGGTTTTCCCTTTAGAAATTTGTCCGGACAGATTAAACGTATTTAAGAATTTGACATCGTGGGTAGTAATAATTGAATCGGTGGAAGGAGAGTATATGCGATAGTTGACATGACCATCACAGTAGCCTAAGAAGATACCTTCTTCGCCACTTTTGTCAAACTTGCCCACACGCTTGTGCTTCTGGAGATGATAGACGACATCGGAGCCGAATGGATATAATTTAGATGGTAGTTTAGAGTTTTTATGCCAGAGTTCCCAAGGAGTTTTGCCGTTCTCAAGAGCTGAAGTGGGAAGGATATTTAGCAGGAAGGTCGCTGTGTTGACAGCTTCAGCCCACCACTCTGAGTCGAGGCCAGCTTCAATCAATAGACACTTTGCCTTTTCGACTATGGAACGGTTTCCCCTTTCAGCTATTGGGTTTTGTTGCGGGGAGTAGGGTGCTGTTCGTAAGTGAACTATACCTTTGTTTTTGAGGTGATTTTTCATAGGGAGGTTTACGAATTCTCCACCGTTGTCTGAGACAATGCATTTGACTTTCCTTTCCAACTGATTTTCAACTAAGGTTTCAAAATCTTTGTAGCTTTCAAATGTTTCTGATTTCAATTGGAGAAATTGCACATGACGGAATCGAGAGTGACCATCGACTATTTGGAAGAAGTATGATTTGCCACCTTTTGATTCGGGAGTAATTGGGCCACATAGATCCATGTGGATAACATCCAAGGGTGATTCAGGGGTTGGAAAATTTCCCGAGAAGGGTAAAGCATGAGCTTTAGCAAGAGCGCATGTTTTACAAGAGAAATTAGAGAAATTCAAACCTGGGAATAATTTTTCCATAGTTTGATTATTCGGGTGGCCGTAATTGTGATGTAGTAATTTTAGTCTTTCGTCCATAGAGTTGACATTGTAGATAGGGGAATAAATAGGATCCATAACCAGTGGGAAAGTTAAGATTCGCCCTTTAGAGGAGCACTCTAAGAGAGTAGTGTTCCCATTTTTGATTTTAAACTGTCCTTTTTCGTTAGATATAGTCCATCCGTCCAGTAGTATGTCCACGAGTGAGATAAGATTTGCCTTAACGTTTGGTGCATATAAGGCATGGTTGATGTTGAAGTTATGGCCTGATGATGAAGTAAACATAGCATTGCCTTGTCCAAGGGCAATAAGCTCGTCTCCATTGGCCATTGACAGAGTAGTTTCAGAGTTGTGAAATGTTTTGAAAAATTTTCGATTGTTGAAGATTGAAAATGATGCACCACTGTCCAATATGGCGTGATCATTAGATAAGTCATTAAAAACTGATAGTACTTTGTTTGAGTTGTCAGTATTGCGATTTTCCCTTTCCTTTTTCCTTTTTAGAAATTCGTCACGTTTCTCAGGATGAAGTTGGAAGCAAGAAGATTCAGAGTGTGGCGCTAGAGGATTATGTTTTCCTTTTGAGCAAAGTTGTTTTGTCTTGGTGTCCATTGCCAAGGCAGTACCGATAGAAGATAAGTTTAGTGCTTTACGACGAGTTACTTCTGATTCGATATCTGAGAAAATATTCTCAATAGTCGGTCGTTGGTTGGTGATGTCGTATTTGCTTAAAATGATAGTGGCGGCAGTTTGATATGATTCAGGAAGTAGATTGAGAACGTAGTTTCCCATGATGTAAGATAAGATATTTTCTTTGAACAAGTCGGGAGCAACTTCTCTGAGTAGTCTCATTGTCTCTCTAAAGTTATTCATTGCTTCAAGAATATTCCCTTCAGTAAATTTGATTTTGAAGAGTTGACTGACAACGTATGAGCAGTTTTGTGTTGATTTTGAAGCATAATGATCTTTGATGCGCTTCCATAATTGAGCAGGTTCTACCGCATCGTCGTCAAGTATAAATTTGTGTTGATTGGGCCTGTCCATGAACATCTTGATTATTGTGTTAGTTTGCCTTTGTCGAATATTAAATATATTAAGTAGATCGGGATCGGTAGGAATTGGACATTTTTCGTCTAGAAATTGATCTAGATTTCGAACAGTTAGAGCATATTTAATATCCGTTTTCCAAGAACTATAATTTTTGTCAGTGAGTTTTTCGATTCCTTTAATTTCAGAGTAGTTTGAGGAATCTTGAAGGTAAGAGAAGTTGGGCGTAGCTCTCAATTCTGAGGTGGAGGCCATGTCAGGAGTAAAGGTATGTGTAGAGGATGAACGTGAACTCGAGCGAGAGGATGAAGTGTTGACAGACTGAGGAGTGGCCAGAGTTTATTTAATGCAGTGGCGCTGGGCCCATAACCCTGATAAGAATCAATAGAGTAAGTAAGTGAAGTAAGGACAGCAGATGGACAAAGAAAGGATGTGGACGAGGGAGGAGAGAAATGGACGAGCAAGGACAGGACAGGACAGAGAAAGGAAACAAAAGTTGTTACCTGATAAGAATCAATAGAGTAAGTAAGTGAAGTAAGGACAGCAGATGGACAAAGAAAGGATGTGGACGAGGGAGGAGAGAAATGGACGAGCAAGGACAGGACAGGACAGAGAAAGGAAACAAAAGCTAAAGAAACGGGTGAGCAAAAATATTAATAATGAGAAGAGAAAAGATTGGATGCATTGCAGTCGTAGAGCACATACTTGTTACCTGATAAGAATCAATAGAGTAAGTAAGTGAAGTAAGGACAGCAGATGGACAAAGAAAGGATGTGGACGAGGGAGGAGAGAAATGGACGAGCAAGGACAGGACAGGACAGAGAAAGGAAACAAAAGCTAAAGAAACGGGTGAGCAAAAATATTAATAATGAGAAGAGAAAAGATTGGATGCCGACTCAGTAGTGAGGAGGCATCCTTAAAAGTATTCAAGTTAGGGTATGCATATAAATAGTGATATAGGAGATTATCTAGTGTTAGGGTATCTAAATACATAGGTAGTCGTCTAAATCATATGCTAGGTGATGAAAAGTATAACATGCTTATAGAATATTAACATGGTGGATGGGTTCAAGTAGTGTTTCATTTAAAACAATGATTCCCCAATCAATGTGCGTGAATCAAAAAGGGATTTGTCAGATTATCTATACATTTGGGCAGCCACTAGGTTTATGATTTAGCTTACTTTTGGATTTGAATTTCTCATTTTCCATGATGTTTCTTTCGTATTCAAGAGACAAAATTTGAAATTTTTTCTTTTATTTTATTTATTTATTTTATTTTATTTTATTTTATTTTTGGATCAACTTAAATGTGTGAAATTTTTATTTTTCACTCTAGTCTCAAACAAAAAAATGAAAAAAAAGCTTTCAGTGATATTCTTCTGAGTGATGAATGTAAAAACTCCAGATGTCAACATTTTCTCCACTTTTTCTAGCCTAAGAGAGCAATTGCATTCAAGGTTTTAAGATTGTAAGCCGTATTCTTGTTTAACTCCAGTGTTGCCATTCTTTGAGAGAATCCCATTATAATTATTTAAAATACCCAGAGGCCTGAGGGCATAATTGTTTTGATTATTTTGAAGGTAACTTGAGGAGCTAATGCTTTAGCATGAATCAGAGGATCTTCAAATATAAAATCTGCTTTGATTTTTTGATGATCATCTTGTAATAGGTTGGTGCTGTGGGAAAGGTCACCGTTTACTGAGCTGTCGGTACATTCTGCGGCAACAACTGATTTGTTTATGACTTCTGATTTCTCAATGATTTCTGATTCATTGACAGCTTCCCATCCATTGACGACTTCCGATCCATTGATGACCGCTGATTCATTGCTGATGACTGATTAATTGATGATGACCGATTCATTGACGACAACCGATTGATTGACAACTGTCGCTTCATTGATGACTTAAGGTTCGTTGATGACTTCCAATTCATTAAAAATTGGCACTAGATAATTTTGAGTGCTGATCGTTATTAGGGGATATGAAAGCAGTGATGAGAATTGGCTGTTGATGTTTTGGCTCCTTAGGCTCAGAATTCATAGCATCTGGCAATACTATCAGGTAGTTGTTGATTGGGTGAACATGCGGTGGTGATGCTGACCTTTCATTAGGCTAAAAAGCCACAATCATTTCTTCTTTTTTTGGACAGTTTTAATGTTGGCATGATTGGGTCAGGTATCATGCCATCGAAAATTGTTTCTTGAGTTGTGCACAGGTAAATGGATAATCAGTCATCTTTTTTAAGACTTGCCATAAAAAAGATTACCTATCGTGCCTGAATCGGGTAAAGGCCATTGTAGACCTTCTATTTCAGAAAAAAATTTAAGCCTTACTTCGTCTTTGGCTTTTGGATCAGCGCAAAAAAAAATTGTCTTCCATATCACTTTCTTTATCATAAAAGATTTGAGGCTCAGCAGACAGTTCCAGTTTCAAGAGGGCTTCTTGTAATTGATCAGATGGAGCTGTTAGATTAATTGACAGTCGCTTCCTCAAGGGGAGATAATCTTTGACTTTCGGCACTGATATCTATGAGCTTGATGAAATGTTTGATTGTGCTGAATCAACACAAGGCAAACTTTGTGAATGCGGAGGAGTACACATTTGACCTTCAATAAAGAAACAGCACAATTAATGAACCAGAAGATACAATAATACTTATTCAAATATGCAAGCCTGTTGATGAAGTTTGACCCATTTAATTTTTTTTTCATTTTTTTATATACTTTTTCTTGTTAAGGAACTGTCTTGAAAGATGTTGTCTGATGATGCGTTGAGATTTGAAATGGGTAAATCAGTTTTTGAAAGGAAAGTTGGGGCGGTTTAGCAGATCATGTTTCTAGAAGTGAAGGGGCAAGCAAAGGAAATTCAGTGAGAGGTACAGGTTTTTTCTTTGGGTGATCTTCAGGACTCTTCTTTTTGTGTGCTGAGGCAGTTGGTAGGGGAAGAATATGATAAGCTATACTTGCATTCTTGGGCTGATTATTGTGTTGCACAGACCAAGACCTGGTCAAAATTATTGGGGGAGAAATCGGGTGCTCACTTCTTTTCTCATCTGAGGATAAAAATAATTCAGTCAGTTAAAAAGAAATGAGAAACAAAGACCGAGTTATCTTCTTTATTCGCTAGGCAGCCATTTCTCTTGAAGTTCAGATTTTTTTTTTTGATAGCAGATGGGATGATTATGCTGTTATCATAGCTGTGGTAAAGAAACGCTTTGAGGTCAGTCACCATATGTTGACGCGAATATGGGTCGGATTTCGTGTCATTAAACACCATGTTGTATTTTTTAACGTGTAATTTTATTTTAAAAGAGATATAAAGTGGAAGCTTTAAAGCGGCAAGCGAGTTTTCGTCACAAAGAAAAAGATAAATTTGACAGTTAAACCAAAAGTGGTTGGTGTACAAAGCAAAAAACATAGCCACTGGGAAACATACATATTTGTACTTTCAACTGAATCAATCTAATATATTATTCATAGCATATTTTTGCACATAGATTTAGATCACGAATTCTTTACTTACACATTCTTACATTTTCGAAATTGTTCCTTAACTACTATTCATTTTAAGGCTTGTATCTGAACTGACCTAAACATATCAAGAATTAATTCCCAAGGGAATACACAAGCCAACAATTAAATCAACAGCCAAAAGGCGGTGCTCATGCACCAATAGTTTTTGTTATACAGCTAGACCAAGAAAGCTTTGTGCAAATGCAAAAATTTTTACAACTCTTTGCCTTTCCCCGTACTCCTTTTAGACACAACGTGAACACGCAATGGACCAATTGATCCTGTAAACAGCCATTCTCGGTATCCCATCCGTCCAATGTACGTATGTATCCACAGTGTACAATTCAATTTTGCACTACAAGTATTATTTTTGGAAATCAACTTGGTTTGCTCTCAAATTGGACCATTGCGTGCTCGCATCATGTCCCAAAAGGAGAGTGGAAAAAGGCAAAAAGTTGTAAATTTTTTTTCATTGGCACAAAGCTTTCTTGGTCCAGCTGTAGTGGGAAGCAATGAAAGAATGATATGCAGCTAGACCAAGAAAGCTATGTGAAAGTATAGTGCCGTAACCCGAAGTGTACCAGGTCAGTCCCGTCGGTCTATTATCCGGAATGGATGAAGACCGACCAGATACGGCAGCTAGACTATATACATGCGGGCCTTTATTGTACCCTAACCTAATTTAGTATTATCACTAATTTATATGTACTAACAGAAAGTGGGGAAAAGCTAGTCAGACCCACCATATACACAACAGACATACTCTAAATTTAGAAAAATTGCAACCTTTCTTTTTGGTGAGCAGTAAGGACACAGGGTAATTATTAGTATTTTGGTTTGGGCGCAGACTTGGGCGCCACTACCAATTCAATTTTTTTTTTTTTTTTTGGACTGCAACCTCTGTACTACCTCCCGAATTCCCATCAAAATCGGGTAACCAAGTGGTCAATTTTGCAGTGGAGCTTCGGTTAGTGTTAGATTTCCTTCACTATCTCATTCCTTGGAGGTTAGAGTTAGGTTACGATTACTTTTCATTATCTTTGAAGTTAGCGTTATCATTCTGGTAGCTACTTAAGATGAAATTACCGGATAAGACTAAAAAAAATAAAAACAGTCTCCAAAACTGCCAAAAAGGTAGTTGTTTTAAGGCCTCCCTAAATAATCATCTTTGCTCATCAGCCTGTGTAAAGACAGAAAACGGCATTGTCATTTGAATTTGCAGACTCAAAGCTCCGCTGCAAAGTTGATCACTTAGTTACCAGAATTTAATGGAAATCCGGGAGGTAGTATACGCGTTGCAGTTAAAAAAAATTGAATTGATAGCGGCGCGCAAGTCTGTGCCCGAACCAAAATATTAATAATTACCCTGTGTCCTTACTGCTCACCTCCTTTGTTTTCTGTCAAATTATGCATTTAGCCTTTTATTTTTGGTTTAAGTATCTAAATCAACTGTTGTGTACAGCTGTTTTTTATTTTTTTTATTTTTTTTAAATTTTGTACAATCTCACCCAACGAGGGGCATGAAGGAAAATGCAAAAGATAGGATAACAGCTATGTACATGGTTTAGGAGGAATGTGAGAGAGAACTAAGGGCAATTAGAAAGGAGCATCTGGAAAAGGACAATAAGGTTAAAATACTGATGGGTTAAAGGCAAATTATTGGGGAATCTACCAGTCTCAACTAAAAACTTTGCCACAAAATTAATAGCCGGAGAGGAAGACAAAAGGGAAGATGTAGAAATGGGTAGTTTGAGTTTAGAAAATTCTCTAAGTAAGGAGGGGCGAGAAGAAGAGTGAGCAGGGAAAATGAGGAGAACATGTTCCAGAGTTTCCGGGGCTCAAAGATTACACAGTGAGCGAAGGGGAGACTCAGCCACTTTGAATTTGAAGAGATAATGATTTAGGGGGGAGTGGCCTGATTGACACTGGGCAAAAGCTGTGGCCTGAGCCCTGGGGAATGTGTACAGCTGTTGTACACACTCTAGTGACCTTAACCAGCTACTAGAGCAAGAACACTAATTTGAAGAATGACAAAAAGTCAAGGTGACCTAACACTAACTTCATGGATGTCAAAAAGAAATGGCAACCTAACGCAGACCTCTATGGAATGAAATAGTGAGAGAATTCTAACACTAACTTTTACAGCCAGAAAATGTGAAGTAATATAACAGTACCATCAGTGGAGGAGGGCAGCCACAGGCAAGAGATACTGCTAACTTAATAGGGCAAAAACACCAAATATAAAAAGGTGCTTCATTTTAAGGCCTCCCAAAATAAAAGGGTAAATGTCAGTGTGTGCTAGCATCTAAGTATGATTTAATAGTAAATATTAATGGTCCTACTACTTATTGATAAATGATTTAGTGATTAAACCTCAGGGGGAGACTAATAAAATATTTATTTTCAATATAAACTCACAATACTTGGAATTTTATGTGTGCTAGTGGTGGAAAATAGATAAATCAAATATATTTATAGCTTATATAAAGATAACATCAATTTATGAATGCTTTATAATATATATATATATAATAATAATTGTTTAATAGTGTTTATTTGATGTGTAGTAAGTAAGTGATGTCTAATAACCCATCAAATCCTCCCTTACTTATACCAAAATCCACTGGAGTGCACAGACCTTCAATCCAGATAATGTCACTGCTATCCCCAGCAATTACAGCACTGTGAGGGCCCATCACCTCCCCATGGTGTCCACTTCAAGCAGTTTCAACACCCAGACCTCCAGTAAGGACCCTCCATCACAATTAATGATACCACAGACCCATACCATAAATAGAATAAACAGATAAAAGCAGATACCATAAAGAAACAGGTAAAATAACTCATCCAAAGAGTATAAAGTGAAACCCAAAGCATATAAAGGAACCAAATTAACTGTCCAAGCCCCCAATAACATATCCAAGCATCCATATTAACCCAGTAATGATATCCCAACCCATAAATCTGTGAAAATCCATCAAAGGAAGCAGATTAAGTTGTACAAACTGGATATATGTGCCTGAAAAAGGTGTATATGCTTGTGTAGGAATTGTGAGTCCACTGAATACAACCATATGACCTAAAATAAACAGGAAAATAAAGATTATAGGCTATTAGGGGGTATCAATGTTCAGGGATCAGCAATTAAATTAATTGCGGATAAAATTCCTTATACCCCAATTATCTTCCGCAATTATTTTTGCTAATAATTGGGTTATTAGACACTTTACGTGTCAATGTTCACCTCTTATCTGACATTTTTCTACTCAATTTTTCATAACCACAACTTGGCCATCTATTCTTCCTTACCTTGTCAAGTCTGTTTACTCATCTACGCTCACCCCCAACTCTCAACAACATTTTTTTTGCTTTCTTTCTGCTGGATTTCATACACCTATCTCTCATTGGCCTTTTATCTCCTTGGTTTTCTCAGTGGCAACTTCCTCCAAGAAAAATTTAAAAAATATGGGCTTAGCCAATTTTTCAAGTGGTAAAAGTGACTTATGCAAATTTTTAAGTGTTTCAATCAACTTGGACAAATTTCCAAGTGGTGACAGTAAATCACACAAATTTTTGAGTGTTGCAAGTGACATAGACACATTTCCGAGTGGTGAGAGTGAATCACACATATTTTTGAGTGTTGAAAGTGACTTAGACACATTTCTGAGTGGTGCAAGTGACTTGGACAAATGTTTGAGTGTTGTGAGTGACTTGGACAAATTTACGAATGGTGAGGGTGACTCAGACAAATGTTTGAGTGTTGTGAGTGACTTAGACAAATTTATGAGTGGTGAGGGTGACTTGGACCAATCTTTGAGTGAGATGTGCAGATAAAAATTTTATTTTAGGGCTTAAAAACAGAAATGTAGGTGTGTTATGCTCCAGAAAGACATAAGGTTAGAATACATGATTTGAAACAATGTGAATTGCTCATGGATGTGATGAGTTTGGGATCATTAATTAGGAATGGAAATTGGGGTATAAGAAGTGGGATAATGTATTATTGTGCATTCCTTATCCACTAGCCCCAGGGCTAATGGATAAGAATCTTCCGCAATTAATAATGTCAGATCTGGGCGAAAAAAATTCCTGATCCCTAATTGCGCATCCCTGAACATTGATACCCCCTATTAAGAGGTTAAACCCCACTTATAGACCTAAATATACATAATAGGGGGTATCAATGTTACATAAACCTCATATTCAGTGAAATATGTAGTTATATTAGGGGGTATCAATGATTAAATTAATTGCGGATAAAAATCCTTATACCCCAATTATCTTCTGCAATTATTTTTGCTAATAATTGGGTTATTAGACACTTAATGTGTCAATGTTCACCTCTTATCCGACATATTTCTACTCAATTTTTCATAACCACATCTTGGACAACTTTCTGTCATAACCACATATTGCACAACTTTCTGCCATAACCACATCTTGACTACTCTCTGGATATGCCTCATGGATGTGATGGGTTTGGGATTAGGAATTAGAAATGGAAATTGGGGTATAAGAGGTGGGATAATGCATTATCATGGATTCCTTATCCATTAGCCCTGGGGCTAGTGGATAAGAATCTCCTTCAATTAATAATGTCTGATCACGGGAAAAAAATTCCTGATCCCTAATTACGGATCCCTGAACATGGATACCCCCTATTTTGACGCCATTAACACCTTAATAAGTATTATTAGACTATGGATAAGCTATTTAAACTACTATAAGTCATATAATAGTGTAATAATTATATATATATGTATTTTAACCTTATTTGTAAGTTATAATCTTAATGTAATTAAGGTTATCTTATTTTAAACATAAGAATTACTCAGTCCTGGGGATACCTAGGCTGACACTCCCTCACCCAAAAAAACAATAAAAAAATGTTAAGAAATTTTAGTTAATAAGTAAGGAGTGAATAGAAAAAAAATATTTTTTTCTATGATAAATATACTGAATTTAAACATTATTATTTGGATTTAAAGTTTTTCAAGAGATTTTTAAGATCAGAGATTTCATTTTCTGGAATCCACTGGTCATATTCACTTGATTTATTCTTAAAACTTAATAGATACTCAACTCCCTTTTCTTTTGTAAGGTGTCACTTTTTAAGTATCTTTTCAATATCTGCCATTTCAAATATTTCTTCAGGTTGCTGTTTATGCCTTCCTGATCTTCTTGAAAATAGAAGCTACTTTAAACTTATGTGGAAATGTTTTTATTAAAACACTCATTGAAGCATTAGATGGATCATTTAATATTGTAGTAAGTTTACTCAAGTCAGGATCTGAAGCATAATTATCAAGATTTGATTTTTTAAATTCATCCTCAAGATCTACAATATAAATGCCATAAATGTTAATGATCTCTGTTTCAGGAACATAAGCAGGATTATCATTATTATTGGGTAGAGGTACTCTAGATAACTGATCTACATTAGAGTGTAAGGTTACTGATCTCTGTGTAATAGTCATCCATCCTCTGTATTCTTGTACAGCTAATTTCCATCTAAACATATGTCTATTAGGAGTTTTCATGTTTAAGAGTGACTTAACTGCACTACAGTCAGTGATTAACTCAAATTTTTGGTCTTCAAGTTAATAATGTAGCTTCTCAAGAGCCCATACTACTGCTAAACATTCATGTTGAGTAGCACCATATTTCAATTCACTACTTCTTAGAGTACGTGAAATATAGCAGATTACTACTTCTGACATTTTCCCTTCAATAAGTTGTTTTTGATGCAAAGCAGCACCCAGACCAATAAAACTTGCATCTGTATACAATACAAAAGGCAATTGGAAATCTGGTAATCCTAAGATAGGAGCTTTCATCAAACATTATTTCAACTTATCAAAAGCCTGTTGTCTTTCATTATTCCAAGTGAAAGCTTCTGATTTCTTTATCAGTGTGGTCAATGGTGCAGAAATTAATTGGTAGTTCTTTATATATTGTCTATAATAGCCACACATACCAAGAAAAGATTGTAAATCCTTTAAATTTTGAGGAATTCCAATATTCTTTATTGCAGCCACCTTATTTTGGTCTACACATATTTGTAAGCCAGATACAATATGACCAAGCACTCTTAAAGACTCCAACCCAAATTTACATTTTTTCAATGCAAGGTTCATTTTTATTTCATCCATCTTCTGAAATACCTTCTTTAAATGGATTAAGTGTTCATAATGTGTTTTAGAGAACACTATGATGTCATCAATTAATACCATTAACCATCCCTCAATCATTTCATTATGGAATGTTATATCCATTAACTTCTGAAATACTGAAGGAGCATTTTTTGGTCCAACTGGTATCCTGACATATTTATATATTCCCATATGTGTTTTTATCAACAAAAAGTCTTGTGAATTCTTTTTAACAGGAATTTGATGGTACCCTTTATTTCCATCTAGGAAGCTTATATACTTAGCACCTTTGTGAGTAGCATGTATAGAGGCAATCCTTGGAAAGGGATAAATATCATCTACTGTAAATGTATTTAATGCTATATAATCACCACAAAGTCTTGCTTTATCTTGTTCATAAGAGATTAGCACTGGTGGTATTACACAATATTTTGGTGTAGTTTCAACCTTCTTAAGAATCACTACACAATATAGGGGGTGGACTTGCTATCAAGTCTTCAACCAGAACTGAGATGGAACTCAGATGTAACTCAGACTGAACTCATACTGAACACAAACTGAACTCTACTTGAACACCCACCTAAAACTGTTCTTCTGAGTGGTTTTCATTCCTGATTGTATGGTTCCATTATCAAAAGCTCAATTTGTGTTCAATCTGTTGCAAGTTTGGGTCCAAGGTTGTGGACTCACTAGCAAGTCCGCCCCCCATCTTGTGTGGTGAATTTCATTTTTAATAACATCTTAATATTTTCCTCTATGTCTTTCCTCTTCATTGGTGAAGCAGGTTATTGTTTATTTTTAAGACTAGCAGGAATATTATCCATATCACAGGTTAAACTAATTTTCATCTCATGATCTTTTACAAGGCCAAGCTCATTGGTCCCATGTTCAAAAGCCATTAGAAATGCTTTAATTAATTCCAAAATATTTGTTTTCTCAGCTTCACTTATCTGAGTGCCAAATGATGCTTTTCAAATTTCTGTTTCCAGAAGTTCCATCTCATTGGATTCTCCTCCTTTGCACCGAATATTTATTGCTGACTCAATGTGTAAGACCGTGTTAAAAGAATTTATTTTAAATTTCCTTTTACTACTCATGCCAATTGTAAAATTATTATTAGAAGGGTCTAATTTCACACCAAACTTAGTCAGAATGTCATTTCCAATGATAAAACAGTTACTAAAATTAGTGTTATCCATTACTACAAAGTCACAAGTTACTATAACATAACCATGTTGATGTTTAAAGAAAAAATCAGCTTTGTATCTACCAATGGGGTGTAGTACTGATCCAAAAACTTTCCAATTTTTTACTTTGAAGGGGTTCAAGCTTTGACTTATACTCATAATCAATTTTCTGTAATGTATTTGTAGAAACAACAGAACCAGCAGCTCCTGTGTCCAATATTATATTTACATTTTCTCCATAAATGATAGCTGTAACCGTGATAGGTGTCATTTTTAAGTTATCATCTTGTATATCCTTAATGATTTAAGCATCCTCAAAATTCATTAAAGATTTATTTGAGTCCATATTCAATATTGAAGTTTCAAAGATAGAAAAATCATCTTTTAACATACAGACTTCATTTTCATCACCATATGAGATATTAATGTCATAATCACTTGAATCTTTACTTTTTTTCTGTGTCATTTTCAGATTCATCCTGATTTTCAACATTATTTATATTCTTCTCACATTTGTGACCTTTAACCCAAGGCTTATTACACTTATAACATGTATTAGTTTCATACTTTTTAGGTACTACAGGTGCAGTAGGTTTTTTCTGCTTCTCCTGAAGTGTTTTTGAATTCTGATTTTTCAATTTCATTATTTTGTTTATAAGTGTTGTACCTTGCCTCATACTTGTGGGTTAATAATATTTCATTACAAATATTAATATATTCAGAATATTCATTAACCATTATTGTTCTAGCTACAAAAATGTCTCTGACAGATATAGGTAATTTATATATTATCTTATCTTTCCATAAGTTAAAATACATGTTTGGCTCAATGGCTTTTAATATTTTTTTTAAATTTATTAAAAACACCATAGGTTTGTAACCATTCAACATATTATACCTAGTTTTCTCATATAATCTTTGCTGAGTGAGCCTGAATTTAGAACCTCCAAATTGTTTTTCAATAAGTTGCTTCCATTTAGCCCAAGAGTAATCATAACTCTCACTTAACACTGCTTCAAACCATAATAATGCAACATCCTTATATATAGAGATCAGTCTTGATGTTATTTCTTCATCTGGCAACTTATATGAGAATTTTAAATTATCAATTCTTTGAATAAAATGCTGCCGATAAGAGCTGACTTCCCCATCATAAGTTGGGTACTGATCATTCTTTGGCCAGTTCTTCTGATTGGATTTAGTCTCACTAATCTTAGGTAACTTCAATAACTCATTCACTCTGAATAAATGGTCTTGTGTTTCCTCTTGCACAGATTTGTGACTTACATTTTTCTTCTCAGACTTGACACTTCCACCAGATGGTTTTACTTTTGGTGGAATTGGAAATGATTGAGATTCATTTTTGCAACTGAAAGGATTATTATTATACTGTTTATACCTATGATGATCCTGATTCATTATTAGATTAGCAGTTTCAATATCAACTTTAGTTAATCTTTGTAAAAGATCAGAGACACTCTGATTTGTTTGTGCAAAAGATAAATTTGTTCTTGATTCATATTTTAATAAATTTTCTTCGTGCAATTTTTCTAACTCACTGAATTTGTTTGAAGGGTCAATTTATTTATTACTTAAAGAATCATATTTAAGAGTTAGAGCCAAGTGTTCATTCTCTAATTATTTATTTATTGTTGCCAATTGAGAAATATTTAATGTCAAGGAAAAAATTTTATCACTCGTGAGCTTAATTGTCTGTTCCTCACACTCAGTCATTCTATTCCATAATGCTGAAACAATTCTATGGACAGTTGGGTTATTATTAAAATACTCCACGTCTTCCTTCTTAATTTTTTCAATATTTTGTGAACTTTTCATCTCACTAATAATTGCTGGAAACTGAGGGTTAACTGTATTATTATTCTAAACAGTACTGTAGTTATTAACAAAAAATAAATCAGGTGTATCTACATCAAAACCTAATTGTCTTAAGTCCTCCTCAATTTTCTGTACATATTTCACATCAATAACATTACCTATACTGTAATCATTAGTATTTGTTCAATCTGAGAGGGTAATCTACTTACCATGGGATAGCAGTAATCCCTGAATTTTGGTGCTTTTGCTTTCCTTTGTAGGGGTGAGCTGAGACAGTCTGATGAGGGGGTGGATCCCTGTTGCAATTGTGGCTGGACCACTGCTGATGGAACCAATCCCACTTCCATTTTTCTCCCAAGATTTTTTCCTGGGAATGATGTGACTCTACTTGGGTAGGGGGTTGTTGGCTTGGCTTCCCTACCTTTAACTCCGCCAAGGTTGGATTCATTTGTTGGAACCCCACCTTGCAATTGTTTTGTAACTGCTCTACCTCCTTTAGCATGGTATACCTTGATTCCTCTAGTTTCAGAACCTGTTTGACCAGATGGGACAGTTTATCCTTCAGAGGAGTTGAAGTCCTTTTGATTGTTATCTTTTTTAGAAGGTAATCCTTTTCCTCTATGCTCATAGACTCTGGTTGTGGGTAAGATTGGCCCTCCATGGTGATGTCCTGGAGCAATGTTTTTAGCCTTAGACCTGGTGTTATAAGCATATTTTCACTTAAATAACCCTGTGGAGCACTTGTTGTGTCTTTAATAACAATTCTTCATGTCTACAAAATGGAAAACCGATCTGTTAATTAGAAGAAAAAAATTATTAGCAATACAATTACTAATAAAAGCACTGGAGCTTACCCTGAATTTATATCTTTATTTATTTAAATAAAATATAAGAAAAAATTTGAAAAAATCTGTTAAATTTAAATTATAAGTTTAAAAAGACTTTTATAAGGGTGAATAATTAGCTTACTAAGCTTTAACCAAATACCAATTTAATTGGGAGTTATATTGGTGTCCAAATACCAAGTGAAATTGGGTTTATATTGGGTACAGTTACTACTGTAATTACCTAATTTTTATTATAAAAAATTAGTAAAATTCTTATAAGGGTTGTTTTCAGAAATCACTGAGTTATGATGACCCACTAATGTGCTTCACACCCAAATATATTGTTTATTTGAGATATACTAGAGTAAAAATCATGTCCTAAGGCTTTTACTAAATAATAAGTAATAATTAAGGAAAGACCCCCAATTGTCAGTGTGTGCTAGTATTTAAGTGTGATTTAATAGTAAATATTAATGGTCCTGCTACTTATTGATAAATTATTTAGTGATTAAAACTCAGGGGAAGACTAATAAAATAGTTATTCTGAATATAAACTCACAATACTTGGATTTTTATGCGTGCTAGTGGTGGAAAATAGATCAATAAAATATAGTTATAGCTTATATAAAGATAATATCAATTTATAAATGCTTTATAATATATTTATATATGATAATATCTGTTCAATAGTGTTTTTTAATGTGTAGTAAGTAATTGATGTCCAATAACCCATCAAATCCTCCTTTACTTATACTGAAATCCACTGGAGTGCACAGACCTTCAATCCAGACAATGTCACTGCTATCCCTGGAAATTACAGCAATTTGAAGGCCTATAACCTCCCCATGGCGTCCGCTTCAAGCAGTTTCAACACCCAGACCTCCAGTAAGGACCCTTCATCACAATTAATGATACCACAGACCCATACCATAAATAGAATAAACAGATAAAAGCGGATACCATAAAGAAACAGGTAAAAATAACTCATCCAAAGAGTATAAAATGAAACCCAAAGCATATAAATGAACAAAATTGACTTTACAAGCCCCCAATAACATATCCAAGGATCCATATTAACCCAGTAATGATATCTCAACCCATAAATCTGTGAAAATCCATCAAAGGAAGCAGATTAAGTTGTCCAAACTAGATATATGCGCCTGGAATAGGTGTACATGCTTGTGTAAGCATTTTGAGTCCACTGAATATGTCCATATGACCTAGAATATATAGAAAAATAAAGGTTATAGGCTATTAAGAGGTTAAAACCCACTTATAGACCTAAATATACATAAAAGGGGTATCAATGTTCAAGTATCCGCAATTAGGGATCAGGAATTTTTTTTCCCGGGATCAGACATTATTAATTGCAAAAGATTCTTATTCACTAGCCCCAGGGCTAGTGGATAAGGAATCCACAATAATGCATTATCCCACCTCTTATACCCCAATTTCCATTCCTAATTCCTGATCCCAAACTCATCTCATCCATGATGAATTTGCAAGAAAGTCACATGACTCATAATTTCTGATGCCATCCTTAAGTCTTTCCTCACTCTATGCTACTTAATTTTGGTGTCAAACACTTGAGTTTTTTTTCTATTTACACACCTCAACTGCACATTTGGTGGTGAATTCCCACTTCCCTCATCACATAACCCTTCCACTGGCAACAATGAAACCCCTCTCTACTAGGAAGCTACTTCACTCAACAATGAATGCTATTACTTTTCTTTTAGTTTTCTACTATAAATCTGACTCTGATTTGGAAGATGCTTTAGCTTATATGTGTTTTCTTTCCAAAAAGTGTTACATCATCACCAGGGGGCCAAATCTTTTTCATGATCCCCAATATGATCTGGCCTCTATTCTCAACATTCCTCATTTAAACTTCACCCAATTCTTTCTTCAAACTTTATCAACTCATCTCCAATCATCCTATCTATCATAATAATTTCCATAACAAACAGCATAATCCTGCCATCCAACTTGCTGTTGCACTATGCCGCTTTGGCTCAAATGAAAATGGTGCTGCTGTAAGACGTTTGGATAATCTCTTTATCATAGGATATGGTACTGTGATATTATACACAAAGGGCTGTATGATTGCTATCCTTTCCCTCAAGTCTCAAACACTTGCTTGTCCAACTCCAGAACAGCGACTTGAATCCTCTCAAGTAATGCAAGCTGAAGGTTTCCCTGGCTGTCTAGGATTTGTTGATGGCACAACTATACCTTTGAGTCAAAAGCCTGCTCATGATGGCAACCATTATTTTGATCTCAAAAAAAGGTTTCTTCAAAATATTCTCCAATTTTTCATCCTTCATAAACAAAATTTTTATCTTCTTTCTATATACTCTATTGCCGTTCAAGTTGTATGCGATGTTAATAAAAAATTTATTACTTTTCATAGTGGCCGCCCTGGCTCATGTCATGACTCTTCTGTCTTCCAAAGAATGAGGATTTCTCAAACCCCTGACTCATACTTTGACGAATCTCAGTACCTCCTTGCAGAATCAGCAAATGCAAGTGGAAAGTACATTATACCTGCTTTCCGTGGTACAAGTTTAGAAAGTGACACCAAAACTGCCTTTAATTATCACCTTGCCCAATCAAGAGTACGAATTGAACATGCTATAGGTATTTTAAAGGGATGATTTTCTAGTCTTTGGGAGCTCAGAATCCAATTTCAAAAAAAATTGGAGATCAAAACTGCAAATCATTGGATTTTTACTTGCATTATACTCCACAATATCCCAGCTGATTTAAAGGATGAGTGGAATGATCTTGATGAAGAAGAGGATCCTGAACCAGCACCGGCTCTCCCCTCCCTTGAATCACAAAACATTCATTCAACCAGCATACGCTCTGTCATTATGCCTATTACTCTCCAACATTTCTCTTCACCACCCTTTTAAATTATTATTTTGTACTCTCCAAATGTCCTCTTTGTGTACTTTATTCACTTGGTTTGGTATTTTGGTTTGTTGCATATTCATTTTTTTTTTGGAATTTACGGTGAATATCTTTTTTTTGGATGGCTCATTGGTTTTCTTTCACCAGCTCAACATGAAATCGCATATTTTTTCAGTGATTTTTTTTCATTCATCACTCATATCCTTTTCATCCTCTCCTCAAACATCACTAAAATATTTTGGTTACTTTTATTTTCTCAACTCATCTCACCAGGTAAGTCTTTTTTTTTCTTTTTTCTTTTTTTTTATTTGCTAATCATGAATTTTTTTATTTTGCTTTTTTTTGTTTTTTTTTTGTTGTTTTTTTGTTTTTTTTTTGTTTTTTTTTGTAAGTCCTTTTTTTTATTTTCAAGGTTAGACTAATTTTTTTTTCTCTTTTTTCTCTTTTTTTCTCTCTCCTTCACCCTCTTTAGCTGCCTCATTTCACCCCTTTTCCTCTCTCTTTACCTGCCCCAAGTCACTACTTCTCCCCTCTCTTTACCTTCCTCAAGTACCCCTTATTTCACCCTCTTTAGGTGCCTCATGACCCCCCTTCCCCTCTTTTTAGGCGCCTCATGACCCCCCCTTCCCCTCTCTTTAGGTGTCTCAACCCTTCCCCCTTCTCCTCTCTTTAGCTGCCTCAAAACCCCCCTTCCCCCTTCCACTCCCCTTAATCTGCCTCTACCCCCCCTCCTTCTTAACAAACAATTGTTACTGATTGTTTATTAAGAAGGAGGGGGGGGCCTAGAGGTGGTTTAAGGGGAGTGGAAGGGGGGGAGGGGACCTAAAAGGGGGGGACTTTGAGGTGGCTAAAGAGGGGGTGAAAGGGGGGGTTTGGGACATATAAAGAGGGGTAAAGGGGGGGTTTTAAGGTAACTAAGGGAGGGAGTTTGGGGGGGTTTTGAGGCAATTAAGGAGGGGGTTTCAGGGGGATTTTGAGGCAGGAAAGGAGGAGATTTGAGGGGGGTTTGAGGCAAGGAGGAAGGGATTTTATAGGGGATTTCAGTGAAATAAAGGGGGGGGGAAAGGGAATTTTTATGGGAGTTAAAGAGGGGTTACCTACTTTCTAAAAAACATACTAAAAATTGGGTTTTTGTAATTTTTTTTTTTTTGGCAGAATTTTAGAAAAAAAAAATCTTTTACATTCTGTTAAGGTCTTTCCCTGTAAATTACAAAACAAAAAAGGTTTAGATTTTAATTTTTAATTTTTCTTCCAAATAATTTTACTGAATTTAATTTTTATAAATTTATTTGTTTTGATTTTTCTTTTACTGATTTTTTTTAATATTTTTTTTAAAAATTATTTTGTCAGGATTTTCTGTGAAGGTTTTCTATAACCAAACTTCAGGTTTTCTTTTCAATTTTTTTTTGAAATAATTTTTACTGAAAATTTTTATCTTTTTTTTTGTTTTAAATTTTTTTTTTAAATTTTTTTTAAAAGAATTTTTCATTAAATTTTATTTTAAAAGATATTATTAGGTGAGTTTTTTTTTTAAAAATGTGTTGAATTTTTTTTTGACATTTAAATTTTTTTCAGATCAAAAAAATGTCTTCTTCTTCAGACTCACCCCTTACTTCTCTATCATCTTCATCTTTATCCTCTTTATCATCTTCTTCAAAATCAACTTCAATACTATCATATTCTAAATCATCAAAAAAAATAATGATAGTCAGTCTCATCAGAAGAAAAGATATCTGAAAAAAAAATTCATCTTCTAAATCATCAAAAAAAAATGAAAGATAATCAGTCTCATCAGAAGAAAAGATATCTGAAAAAAAAATTCTCTGTGAAAGTTTTTTTCGTCATATCCCAAACATTTTTTTTCATAAAACTAAAGTAGATAAAAAAATCTATATCTGAAAAAATTATCAGAAGATATCAAATATCTAACCAAATTTGGAGATGATCAAGTTGTTGCAGTTATCAGTAATATTTATAAGGCTAAATTCATTTTGGAAGTTCATTCATTTGATGGTGTAAAAGATGAATCTTTTAATCAACTATCTGATCTTATCATAACTCTTTATCAAATGGCTTTGGTTTGGTTACCTATAAGGAATACGTATTTGTTGGGTGGTATCATGATTGGATTTGGTTGGAGACCTGGTTTTGTTAAGGGATATTCTCTTGGTATGTCTAAATTTTTTTGTTCCATTCTTAATATCATTTCACTTATTTCAATTATATAGGCATATATTCATTGCTCAAGAATATCACTAAAGCTCAAAAAGATGAAGATTTTCGCTTATGGGACACTCTACCTTCCTTTAACTCTTTTCTTGCTCTTCAACTCAAAAAGCTCTGTAATAAAGCATTTGAAAAAAATCATGAACTTGCAACCAAAGTTGGAATACCAAATTGGTGTGACTCCAAATGGGAAGATATCACCCACAAACACCACAGAAAAAATGGGGGGGTATTGCTAGCAATACCCCTTGCTTGAACTCCATTGAGCCACAAATCTATGCCTGAATTATGCACACATCATCACCATGTAGGAAATTTTTTGGCCTTACATTTGGTCAGAGATTTGTCACAAATTAAGATCAAGATGAACCTACATTGATCACCGTTTGATCTTGAAAAATCCGAATTTGATCATGAGTTGAACTCCCTTTGATCTCACTTTGATCTAAAATAAGCTTTTGCATATCCAATATGTCAACTATTCACTTTCAAAAAGATTCGTAATGAATTTCACATGGAATATTAGAACCAAAACCAGTAATTTTGAGTAAATGGCTCATCAAAATGATTAATCTACAACAAAATACCATCAAAATTCAATCTGATTACTGAAAACTTTTGGTAAAATGACTAATAGATATTTAAATTGGAAAATAATATTCCATTTCTCAATTTCAAATTCAAAATATAAATCCTCGTTTCAAATGTGAATTTTGTAGATTCCTTGCCTTCCTATATTATGAGTAATATTTGAGGTATTTTACACCTTTGTAAATATGGTGATGTGCTGCTAGAAATTATCTCTGTTTCAACTCAACTTTATTGAAGCTTGATTCCAGAATGATACATATTTTATAACTATTTTGAGAAAAAATTCACTAGTAATGAATTTAGCCTTTTATCTGTCCTTTATTAAACCTCACTTAGTCCTACTTAAATCCAAATTGACCCACAAAAACCTTATTCGGGATATTTTTTAGTCCAGGATGATTCAAGATTGGAGCAAAATATTATTTTAAATATCCAATATGCCTATTGATTAAATTTCTTCAAGCTTACTTAAAATTCACATTAACATTAACTTTCACAGGAAATATTAAACACAAATCTTGAAAATATAGTATTTAAAATCAAAATAAATATAATATAATATGCTTACAACAAAATTTTCTTTCTGGATTAATTGAAACAAAAAATTGTTCATTTGTGAAAATAGAAAAAATACTATCCATCCTGAATTTAGAATTCATTTTTAAAAATTTAATGCCCCCTCACTTTCAAGTTTATCATGTATTTCAAAAATTATATTTTTAATAATTTTGTGAATAGTACACCTGAGATATAAACTTGGGGATATCAAAAACTAAAACATCAGCAAATTGAAATGTTTTTTATTGTTATGAATGGAAATAATGATTGAAAAACACCATTAGAGCAAGTTTGATTTTGAATAATAGGCATACTTTCTCATGTAAATTTCAATAAAAATAATTTTTATTCTTACATAAGTTGCGGTGGATACATTTGAGCTCAAAAAGAATTAAAATTGACAAAATAAGACTTCTATAATTCATATTCAAAAATTAAATCACCCTTCATTATCTACCTGTAAACTATTTTAAATTAAATAATTTCAAAGTCAGTATATACTGATGTTTCTTCTAAAAATTTATTATATAGATTAATAGTCATAAACAGTTGACATAGATGTTAACTTTATATAAGCAATGTTTAATGCATAAAATGATAAAACTATCTTTTATGTAAAAAGTGATGAAGGAAAAAAATATTATTAAATTTTTGATGCACTATCAATAAAATTGAAGATAGAGCATATCAAAAGTTTAAACTTGATTTAAATTTTGATATCATCATTTTATATTATTTTACTTGAGTAGAAAACAGATTTTAAATCTCAATATAACTTTAAATCCCATTAGTTTGTAGATTTCAACATTTGAAACTATGAAATAAATATTTATGAAAGAATTTTACAATATTTGCCCTTCTAAAAACTCATAAATCCAACTTCAAATCTTCTAACCTTCACAAGTAACCACAATGCATTCTGAAAATACTCTATATTTAAATAATTAAAGGTAAATAAAATTATGTTTTTATTCTTTATTTCAATTTTTGATAAATAATATATATATATATATATATATATATAATTGCTTAAAGAGTCTAAGAGGGAACTTAATAGTGGTTTTGGAATTAGATATATAGATTCAAGTTTCAAAAAATTTGTTTGGAATAAATTACAAAGACAAAAAGGATATATTTTGATGAAAGAATACTGATTTAGGTTATCTTAAAATTTTATTAACCATTTTTATGGAATATCAATCCATGGTTATCATTCTTTATGATATTATCATAGAATTTTTTCCTTTTTTAATATAATGATTTTCTATTGTGTGGTATGTAGGTTAAGATAAGTTTAAAAGATTTATTGAAGATATATATACCAGACACAGTATAATCTGTAGATTTATAACTATAACTTACTTTTCTGATGTTTTACATAATTGATAAGTAGCTCATGCATTACATAAGTAAATAATTATTGTCTCAGGAAATAATTCCTTGTGAATTTCAAATTTTTTGTTATTCTTAAAATCATTACTCAAATAAACTAAAAATTTCTTCAAATATCTATTGAAAGAAGGAGTTACAAAACCTTATTTTGTAGGTATAAAAGTTTGAGTTATTTTTCATATTATCAAGTATAATGAACATTTGTAAATTTTAACTTGAAAACTAGTGATCATAGCAAAGTAATACTGGAAGAATCAGATAAAAAGGGTGGAATAAAGTCATAGCACAACATGAAATGATACAAAATTGTTGATTTTTGGCTCACAAAACTCAACATATTTTTAACATATTTTACCACCTTTAGATAATGTTTAGTGGATTTTAACATTATTATAACAAGCAAACTTAACAATGTTTTGATTTTTTTAACAAAAATAAATATTGTTGGATCATTTTTTTAAAAAATATGAGTTATTTTTATGTTTTATCTACAATAGTTAGTAGTTTTTTTTTCAGAAATTACTTGTTTTGATATTCTATTTTTAAATTTTTTAAGAGAGTTCATTGCATTAAAGTTTTGTATTAATTTTTCATTAAAGCATCATATTTTAAATCTAGAGATTTGGTTTTGAAATAATATATATTTTTATGTTAATTGACTCATTATTTTTGGATTGATAAATTATGTTAAAATTGGGATTGCTTATTTCTAGTGAGTGTACATCATAGTTGGTTTTCAAATCAAAGATTAATAAATGGTGAAATTTTGTAAAATTCTAAATATCTTTTAAACCTTTTTGATTTAAATAATGTTTAATGTTATGTAATCATTCTATAAGTAGAACACAGTTAAAATCTGATAATGGTACATTGCTTTCAATTTCTAATACTAAAATTCTATTCTACTTGAAACAATGTAAAATAAAGCTTGGTATCTCATAAGAAACTCACAATTTTCAAAAATCATATTTCCAACTTTTTAAACATGATACACATTAAAATATATTTTTAGAATAATTTCCTAATTAGTTTCAAATACTAGAAAATAATGACCTCAATTCATTTTAATACTTAAACCATTCTGATGAGTGAATTTCACAATCCTCTAAGTAACATATGGTTACCATTTATACACATATGCATGATTTCTCCTTTTGTTTAATTTTAGCTGAATCTAAAAAGTAAAATCACATGTTGAATATCATCTATAGATAAACTTCTCATATTAGAAGCTAATATTTCATATGAGAAATTTGTTATTGAGTTTGGGAAACATTAATAAGTGTTGGGTATTATAATTGAGCCATTTATTCAAGTAAATAAAAAAGGATGACCTTCTAAATATTTCATATATATATATATATATAAATACAATAAAAATTAGTAATATAGTAGAATTTAACCATGGTTTTATACTAATGTCATATAAAAAAAGGGATTGAACTAAAAATTTCAGTAAAGAAAATAAAAATAAGATAAGTCAATATTCTTGTTTATATTCTCATATTTTTGAAATGTCTTACTTAAGGGAGAAAATTATTTGTTTTAGAGTACAAGAATTTCTAGATAAAAATCTTGACAATATAGTTTGACCCTCTCAAAAAGAAAATTCCTAAAATTTTACCATCACATTTTATATATTTGTTAAGTAATAGAGAATGGAGTTGTCAGCCAGGCTATTCCAGGAGTCCAGTAAATGATATATAAATTATAAAACCTTAAAAAGTGGGTAAGACTTGTATTTAATGAATATAACTTAATATTTTATTGCATAATGAAATTATATAAGAATTTTATTATATACAAGTGTTACATTAAATTTATTGGTTATATATATTTTTATATACAATTAAATTGAGCATAATATAATATATTCTACAAATAATGGCGCGTTTTTATGTATTTAATAATTATAAATTTATATTTAATTAATTAAAAAGAAAAAAACATATATTATAATTACAAGTGTAAAATTGATTTATAATATATTTAAATTAATTACTTAAATTTATATATTAAATACTACCTCTCATATGATACTAAACAATAATTAGTGGTGCTTCTTTTGACCCTTAAATTGTGTCAGGAAGAAAATCAAATAAATTATAATACTTATTTTATAAAATAGTATTATAAATTCTCAAATTAAATTAATTAATTGTTTCAGTTAAACTAGTTATTAAATTACATAGTGAAAACAATTAATACATATTAATTTACACTGAATTAAAATGATTGCATGCCTTGTTACGTCAAAACATGTTATTTGTTTCACTTAGAAATGCTGAAAACAGATTGTAATACTTGTTTTGATCTGTTTTTCCCATAGTTCTTAGATCACAGGGTTGTTTAGTTACTCACTATTTTGTATTAACTGATTTGGGAAATTTGGGATGGGAATTTTATATTCTTAATTGGGATTCTTATTATTTTTCGTATAATTTTCTCTTAATTACTATGTTACAAATGTCTTCTTTTATCTTCTTGTTTTACTTCATTACTATTTTGTATATAGTCACTTGTAGCGCTTCAGAGGACCCATTGCCTATAAAAGGGCCTTGGATAATCCCCTGTAGAATTATCACTTATTACACACTCAACAATTTAAAAATAAAATTATTACGCTTATTATTATTTTTATTAGTATTAAATTCTAATTAAAAATTCTAAATAACAATTTAAAGGTTGCCTTAAGTCTGATAGTAATTATAGTGTTTGCCGCGCAGAACTCTTACTTAAACAATATTAAATATTAATAAAACCAATTTGTTGACACCTCTCAAATCACTCGTCGTTGCTTTCTCTCAAATAAATTAAATAATTTCAATTGTTTTTATTTCCTTTATTTCTAAACTACTATCTCCTTCTTGTCCTCCTCTCTTTTCTTCCCTCTTCTCTTATATCTTCTAGACGACTGACCGACAACTGAGGGCCTTTCCAAAGGACGACGACGATCGAGCCTGGCGACGAACGACAAAACGCACGGACCACCTAGCAAAACAAAACTTTTGCCGCGACTGTGTTTCGAACTTGGGTTCGACATCTTAGGTTTATATAATATTAATTTTTATATTATTTTGAAGTGATTTTTCGATCACTATAGTAAGTTCACCTTTGCGCCTCTCACTCATATTACTATATTTTTATTGCAATAACAGTGATTGTGGCTTAATTGCTGATTCACTGAGTGTAAGTGTTCAATTTTTAAAATTTTTTTTTCCTAGTTGACCATTATAGAGTGTTAAATCCTCTTAGTCCTAGAAGAATTGACATTATTATTAATACAAATTGAATTATTAATTTAATTTTTTTTTATTATTAATTATTGTTAATTTTGGTTGACTTAAAAGTACATTGTGCTTAGTCCCAATATATTGCCATATTTAATATTGGTAATTAATTGGTTGAATTAACTTACTTGTTATTCCCAATTTAACCTTGCAATCCATTTTTTTTTTAAAAAAAATTAATTTTTTAATTATTACTTTATATTGAAAATTATTTTTTCTATAATTTAATTAATTAAAAATTTTTTTTTTATATTATTTGGAGCAATTATTGACTAACTTTGATTATTTTTTTATAAAGTACAAAGTAAAATATGAATCTTCCCACTAGTATGTCCAACAATTTGGCAGAAAAAATGGATAACATGCAAGTGGATGAGATAGAAATTGACTATGATGCTGACACTGTAAGTTCTTCTAAAGTTGGTCATAAAAAATCTTATGCTAACACAAAGAATTCACATACTGCAGGATGTGGAAATGACAGGAAATGCAAACAAACCAAACCCCCTTCCCCCAGTACCACAGAAGGAAGTAAAGCCTCTAGTGCCTCAAGAAGGTCTTCCAAAAGGCTTCAAAATAAAAAAGCTTCCTCTGCCACAACAAATCAGCAACCTATCCAGTCATATAAAAGAGTTGAAGACAGAAAATATGATGTACAAAGCAAAGGTAGACACATTGTGGGATCAGGTCCAAGAACTCAGGAACCAGATTCAGGCCCAGGCCCCTCCTCAATTGCCTCCCAATCAGCTTCAATTTCAGGCTCAACCTTCACAGCCACCCAGCTCAACCATCCAAAATCCAAATACTATGGAAGTAGAGCAATGGAAATGGGATTATCTAATGAGTCACTACCAACAGAATGTGCAACACCCGCCTCATCATCAGCCTGGCCCATCCAGAACACCCAATTTCCATCCACCTCCTCATCCCTACCAACAAGGCAGGAGAAAGAAGGCCCAAGCACATTCCCAAAACCAGTCCCAGGGGAAGTTTCCTCCTCTGCCATGGTAAGTAATTTGGTTGATTGTCACTTGGGTATGTTTTCTAATAAATCTTCTTCTGCAGGTAATATTATTGAACATGGTGAAAGAACAGTTAAACCTGTTAAAAGACAGCTTCCTGTAACTAGTAGCCCTATTGATGTAATTAGCAAATTGTCATTTGATGAACCTTTACATTTAACTTCTACATCTTTAATTAATCCTTCTCTTGCAATTAAAAATGATTCTGTTCCCCCTGAAATCTATACCTTAATTGAAAAAACTTCTGAGGAAATATTGAAAGATACCCTTGATTTTAATATTGTGAAAGACAAACATGTGAGAGACGTGTTAATCCATGAAAATGATAGATTAAATAATTTACACTTGCAATGTAAAGTGAGTTCTTCTGTACAAGATACAGCTTATTTAAAAATCAAAGAAACCTTAAATATTGTTCTTAGTCAACAAAAACAAATAAGAAGTGACCATAGAGCTATCTCAGATAGAAATATCAGTCTACATAAGACATTGAGTGAATTGAAACCCCTTATTGAGGAAAATTATTCATTCAAAAATGAAATAAAATCTCTACAAAATGAGTTTAAGAAGCTAAAAATGATTTCCATGCACTAAGTACCAAACACTCAGTTTCTGAGGACAGAAATGTTCTATCTCTTGCAAAAGTAAATGACCAGATGTCTGAAATTCCAAGAATAAGAAACTATGTGTCTGACCTACAGGAAAAGTTCTCAACCTTAACCATCAATAATGAATTAAATGAGATTTCTGCAAATAAGCTGCATAAAAATAAAGGGAAAAAACCTGAACAAAGTTCATCCTTTCTTCCTCATATTTCAACCATTAAACAAACTGACAATGAGTCTGTAAAATCTTTTGCTACTAGCAAAAAATCTTGTGATGGTCATGCACCAGCTGTTTCTGTAAATAATGAAATTTCTGAACACCTGGCTAAACTTCAGGAATTATTACTAATGAATAATTCAAACCAAAAAGTGGACCATCCCAGTAGTCAGAAAAATTGGCCTAAGTTAGACCAATATCCTACCTTTGATGGTGATTCTTCCTCTGATTGGCAACACTTTATCCAGAGAATTGATAATTTAAAGAGATCTTATAAACTACCTGATGAGGAAATTGTTTCTAAGCTAATTTCTTTATTTTCCAATGTAGCCTTGATGTGGTATGAATCTGTCCTCTTAGATAACAATCATTATACATGGAATGATTGGAAATCCTTGATTGAGAATCAGTTTGGTGGTTCAAAATTCAGGTTAGCTCAGCAAAGACTGTATGAGAATACTAGATATGTATCCTCCTCTGTTGAAAAGCCCATTGTTTTTCTGATGAAAATAACTAAAATCCTTAGAGCAATTGATCCAAAGATGGATTATGATATTTGGAGGGATAAAATCTTGTATAAATTACCAAATTCTCTTAGGGATTTGATTGTTGCTAGAACTGAGCATGTAAGGGAAAATTCTTCTTTCATTAATATCTGTAATGAAGTACTACTCAACCATAGATATGAACCAAAGAATTACCTTAGTAAATCTTATAATGATCAGAATAAACCTTCTATAAAGCTCCCAGAAAAATCTGGTAAACCCTCTGCCCCAGTTGCACCTAAAAAATATGCAACAAATACTTGTTATAAATGTAACAAACCGTGGCAGAAGGGTCATGTTTGTGACAAGAAAATTCATCTTGTTGAACAAAATGAAAACACTGATGAAATTGAACTTGATGTCAATAATTCTTCCAGTGACTGTGAAAGTAATATCTCCTATGACAATGAATCTGTTAAAGATGTTTTAATGTTGGAACATGATGTCCATTATTTAAATAATATATCTGAAGATTGTGTATTGAATTTATCTTCAGTAGAAAATGCTGAGATAATTAAAGATATTACTAACAATTCTATTCCTATATCCCCTTTAAAGGCACCTGTTATCATTAATGGTAAAAATGTTGATGTAGTTCTTGATTCTGGTGCTGGAGGAAGTGTAGTATCTGAAAAAGCTTTGGCTTCAGTGGATAAGGAATATTTGAGTAAATTATTGCCTATAACTTCTGAAAAATGGAGAGGGTATGGTTCTACCTTATTTCCTATTGGCAAATACAAAACCTCTGTATTCTTCAAATATAATGGTGGTTTTGTCAGAGCTATTTGTGAGTTTGTTGTCATGAAAAATGATAATTTGAGCAATTGGTTTATTATGGGAAATGATATTTTAACCATGTTTGGTGTGAAACTGGACCCAGCAAATAATTGCTTTACCTTAGGAATGAATGGGAAAAGAAAATTCAAAATTTCTTCTCCTAAACCTTCTGGGCATTTGTTGAAATCTTGTAACTCACTGACCCAATGTAAAGGTAGAACAACAACTGAAATGGATGCTTTATTACATGAAATAAATACCGCTTCTTTTGGTGATCATTTGACTAATGAACAAAAGGATTCTATTGTTGCCTCTATTACCTCTTTCCCTATGGCTTTTGCTCATGGTTCTCATGTCTTGGGAATTGTTCAGGAAGAGATGAAAATTACCTTATCCTGTAATTTGAGTGATATTCCTCCTTCCCTTAAGAAAAAACCATATCCTGCTTCTCCATCAAAAAGAAAAGATATTGAAGATAATATTGAAACATTATTGAAAATGAATATCATTGAGAAAGTGAATGTCACCCCCAAATATTGTGTCATCTCCCCAGTCTTGATTTCATATGAAAAAGATAAAGCTAGATTATGTGGAGATTACAGAGCTTTAAATACTTATACTGTTGATGATATTTATCCTTTACCCAGAATTAATTCAATACATGCTACCTTGCAAGGTGCAAAATTTATTAGTTGTCTGGATGGTAATAAAGGTTATCATCAAGTTCCAGTTGAGAAAAATTCTCAAAATTTTTTGCTTATTGCTACTCATATGGGAATATATAAGTATGTTAGGATGCCATTTGGCCCTAAAAATGCTCCTTCAGTTTTCCAGAAAGTCATGGATAACACTTTCCATCAAGAAATTATTGAAGGTTGGCTCATGGTTTATATTGATGATATTATTGTTTTTTCTAAAACTTTTGATGAACATATGATTCACTTGAATAAAGTTTTCCAAAAAATGGATGAAATCAATATGACCTTATCTTTAAAAAAGTGTAAATTTGGTTTTCAATCTTTGAAAGTCCTTGGCCATGTTGTGTCAGGCTTACAAATTTGTGTAGACCATAATAAAGTTGCTGCCATTCAAAATGTTAAAGCACCAACTTCTGTAAGAGAAATCCAAAGTTTTTTGGGTATGTGTGGCTATTATAGACAATATATTAAAAATTATCAGGTCATAGCCTTGCCTCTTACAAAACTCACCAGAAAAGATGTTGCTTTTCTCTGGAATGATGACTGTCAGAAAGCTTTTAATACATTGAAAAGTTGCTTAATGACAGCCCCTATATTGGCTCTCCCAGATTTTAACAAGCCATTTGTACTTTATACAGATGCTAGCTTTATTGGTCTGGGTGCTGCCCTTCACCAAAAGCAAATTATTAATGATAAATCCTCAGAGGTTGTAATTTGTTATATTTCAAGAACCTTAAGAAATAGTGAATTGAAATATGGTGCCACTCAATTGGAGTGCTTAGCAGTTGTTTGGGCTCTTGAGAAACTTCATTACTACTTGGATGACCAAAAATTTGAGTTGGTAACTGACTGTAGTGCTGTGAAATCTCTCTTAAACCTCAAAACACCTAACAGACATATGTTCAGGTGGCAACTTGCTGTTCAGGAATACAGAGGAAGGATGAATATTATCCACAGAGCTGGAAATGTTCACTCTAATGTTGATATGCTCTCCAGATTGCCTCTGCCAAATAATGACTCCAATCCTGCTTATGTACCTGAGGATGACACTGTTCATATACATGGTATATTTATAGTTGATATGGAAGAAGAGTTATTACAATTAATACTGGATTCATATGATAAAGATTCTGACTTAAATAAATTAGTTACTATTTTGAATGATCCTAAGAATGCTTCAATTCAATCATTAATAAAAACTCTTCCTGAAAAGTACCAAAATGCTTTAAATAAAGGAAAGTTTTCTATTGAAGATGGTTATATATATTATAGAAGGAAGCTTACCAATGTAATTGTTATTCCTCCTTCAATGAAAGAAACTATCCTTAAACTTTGTCATGATGACATATTAGCTGGTCATTTTGATCTTGAAAAAACATTGATTAGAATCAAAAACACTGCATGGTGGGCTAATATGTCTGAAGACACAAAATTATATGTTGAATGTTGTGATTCCTGCCAAAAATCTAAAAGGTTAACAGGTAAAAGGGCAGGGTTATTACAACATATTGAAGCACCTAGTGCTCCCTGGCAAATCATTAATATGGATTTTGTCACTGGTCTTCCTGTTGCAGGTAAAGACAGCTTTAACTCTTGTTGGGTAATAGTGGATAGATTCACGAAAATGTGCAAATTTATTCCAACCCACAAAGATGTATCCACCAAAGAATTAGCTTTCTTATGGTGGTCTTACATGTTTAATATTATTGGTTTTCCAAAAGCCATTATCTCTGATAGGGATCCAAAATTCACTTCTGAGTTTTGGACCTCTTTGATGGATATTTGTGGCTGTGAGTTAAAATTGTCTACAGCTCATCATCCTCAGACTGATGGTCTAGCTGAAAGAATGATTCAAACTCTGGAAGATATGATTAGAAGGTATTGTGCCTTTGGTTTAGAATATAAAGACAATGACAGATTTACTCATGATTGGGTCACTCTTTTGCCTGGTCTTGAATTTGCATATAATAGCACTGTTCATTCTGTCACTGAGAAAAAGCCTTTTGAGCTCTGGTTAGGTTATGTCCCAAACACTCCTGCTCAGATTCTCAATAATAAATTACCTAAGTTGGAACTGCACCCTGGTGTAAAATCTTTTATGCAAATGCAACAGCTCTGCAGAAAACATGCTCAAAGTTGTATTGATAAAGCATTTGAATATGAAAAGAAAAGATGGGATAAATCCCATAAAGAATACACATTTAACAAGGGTGATGAAGTGTTGATCTCTACTGTCCATTTCAATTTACAAGGTAACCACAAATTAAAAGATCCTTTTGTAGGACCATTTGTTGTTAAAAGAATGGTTGGTGATAATGCAGTAGAAGTTGTATTGTATTCTCCATATGATAGGAAACATCCTGTTTTTCCCATTTCTTTACTTAAACCTTATACTTCCAACAGTGACTTATTTCCAAAAAGAAGAGGAAGACCTAAGAAGAACCCTCAGGAAGTCACAGAAACAGCAGAAATTGATAAAATTCTCAATGATAGAATTATCACTTCTGAAAGAGGTACTGAATATTTATTGAGATATAAGAACAAATCATCTGAACATGATGCATGGATACCTGGCAAGGAAATTTCAAATCTGCCTGCTCTGTTGAAAAAATACAAAAAGAAAAAATCTTAGCATTTTTTTTTTTTATTATTGTTTTTTTTAGAGTGAGGGAGTGTCAGCCAGGCTATTCCAGGAGTCCAGTAAATGATATATAAATTATAAAACCTTAAAAAGTGGGTAAGACTTGTATTTAATGAATATAACTTAATATTTTATTGCATAATGAAATTATATAAGAATTTTATTATATACAAGTGTTACATTAAATTTATTGGTTATATATATTTTTATATACAATTAAATTGAGCATAATATAATATATTCTACAAATAATAGCGCATTTTTATGTATTTAATAATTATAAATTTATATTTAATTAATTAAAAAGAAAAAAACATATATTATAATTACAAGTGTAAAATTGATTTATAATATATTTAAATTAATTACTTAAATTTATATATTAAATACTACCTCTCATATGATACTAAACAATAATTAGTGGCGCTTCTTTTGACCCTTAAATTGTGTCAGGAAGAAAATCAAATAAATTATAATACTTATTTTATAAAATAGTATTATAAATTCTCAAATTAAATTAATTAATTGTTTCAGTTAAACTAGTTATTAAATTACATAGTGAAAACAATTAATACATATTAATTTACACTGAATTAAAATGATTGCATGCCTTGTTACGTCAAAACATGTTATTTGTTTCACTTAGAAATGCTGAAAACAGATTGTAATACTTGTTTTGATCTGTTTTTCCCATAGTTCTTAGATTACAGGGTTGTTTAGTTACTCACTATTTTGTATTAACTGATTTGGGAAATTTGGGATGGGAATTTTATATTCTTAATTGGGATTCTTATTATTTTTCGTATAATTTTCTCTTAATTACTATGTTACAAATGTCTTCTTTTATCTTCTTGTTTTACTTCATTACTATTTTGTATATAGTCACTTGTAGCGCTTCAGAGGACCCATTGCCTATAAAAGGGCCTTGGATAATCCCCTGTAGAATTATCACTTATTACACACTCAACAATTTAAAAATAAAATTATTACGCTTATTATTATTTTTATTAGTATTAAATTCTAATTAAAAATTCTAAATAACAATTTAAAGGTTGCCTTAAGTCTGATAGTAATTATAGTGTTTGCCGCGCAGAACTCTTACTTAAACAATATTAAATATTAATAAAACCAATTTGTTGTCACCTCTCAAATTACTAGTCGTTGCTTTCTCTCAAATAAATTAAATAATTTCAATTGTTTTTATTTCCTTTATTTCTAAACTACTATCTCCTTCTTGTCCTCCTCTCTTTTCTTCCCTCTTCTCTTATATCTTCTAGACGACTGACCGACAGGAGTTGTGTCTTTGACAATGTAGCTTTAGAAAATGAAATAAATGATTTAACTTTATAATATAATTTTTGAAACAATAAATCATGTATTCAAAAAAAATTATATATCTTACAATTAAGATAACAGTATTAATTAAGCAACTCTAACAACTTTTGAAAGAAAACAAGAAAAAAATAATTTTTAAAATGCATAAGTTATTTTTAGAATTTAAGGAAACTTAATAGCTCTACCTGTAAACTAGCCTTAAAACAGGTTTAGATTTAACATGTGGAAATTCATACATAGTACCCTTCCATCAGTAGAGCAGAATCAAATTTATGTAGTTTTATTTTATGAATTTATAATAGTATTTTTATTTTTGGCTTTTTCATTAGTATAACTTTATATTTTTTAAATTTTTTGTTTTTCATAACATGAGTTCAAAGCTGCACGTCACTACTTCAAGATGAAACTCCATATAATGTAATAAATGAATGATATATTATAATGAATATTACTAGAGACTTTTCAAAAATGGTGATTAAGAATTATTATTATAATTTTTTAAATTTTTATTATTATTCTATCTCTTGAAAGGAGATGGCCATATCTCAATTTAATTAGTTTTTCCTCAGAAAAAATTATTCTTGATCTAAATAAAATTGCATCGCTATTAACTAGATGTTATTATACAAGTTTACCAATTTTTTTATCTGAACATAGTTGAAAGTATGTATAAATTAAAGTGTTTCCACATAGTCTTACTATTATCCCACCATAATTTTCACATTTAGATTTCATTATAACTGTAAAATAAGTTTTTCAATAATTTTAATAATACCTTAATATTTAATAATTTAGTTACATAGTAGATTTTTTATCCTTTTTTTAAATGAGGCTTATTATATAAACACCACTTTTAGATTTTTTCCATTTTGATGTCTGATAATTCAAATTTTCATTTAACTACTCAAATTATATCAAAAAAATTTCAAAAGTATATTTTTTTAATGTAATCTTTTTGATAAACTTATCATTTCTTATAGGTTATTCTTCAACTATTTATCGTAATTAATTACCCACTCATTTATGGTCTGTTATTGTTGTTAATTACATACAGACAAAATAAGGATACTCTCATATTATATTGGAGTTTTAAATTAAAAAGTAAATACTAGTGGCTGGTATTAAATATGAAGTTGTTATAACTAAGTTGAACAATAATTAATGATTAAATGGCATTTTATATTACAAATTTTATTGAATGTATATAAAAATAACACTCAAGAAATATATATAAGATATATATATAACCATTGTATATCAAAAATGAAGTACTTATCAACATAATTATTTTAAATGATTTTCAAATTTACTTAAAGAGACATTAATATTACCAATTCAAATTTTATATCAAATATAACAATATTATTATTTCATTTTTAATTATTTTACAAAAAATTTGAGTTACAAAGTAATTTAATTCAGTATTTAATGAATGTTTTTGAAAAATATTTTTAAAAATAGAAATAACCCCTCACAAAAAAAATATAATTTTTTTTACTTACAATTTGCACCAAATTTCTACCCTTAAAATATTGGTATTCTTCTAACAAAAATATTTTTTAAATAAATTTAAATTTTTTTTCATTATTCAATTACAAAATGTCAAATTTATAATTTATTTTACCTTACTAAAAAATTTAGTTGAAAATTTAATTTTGTATTTCCAAAAAATAAACTTAAATGTCAAAAATTTAAAAAAAAAAATTATAAATATAATTATGAGAAAGAGGTAGATTAAATTTATAATATTCATATAAAAAAATTTCATATATTTTATGGTGTTTGAATTTTAAATTTAATGTATTAAAAAATAATTATTAAATAACCAAGCCAAATGAAATCGGCTTGGGTTTTTGGTATCACTAGCACTTATTTTTTTCTTATACTCACATTTTAATTTTTTTTTTTTCTAGATTTCTCATTTTTTTTTATGATTTTTAAGGTTTTTAAGACTGAAGTTGCTTTCAAACAACTTCAGTCTAGCTTATCTCTCACTTTCCCACCATATTGCACCTGGTAGGGAAAGTCGCTTCCATTTTAGAGACCAAAGTCCCTTGCAGGGACTTTGGTTTCTCTGTGTGCATTCCACAGCCAGAAAAAAACTGGCTGTGCAATGCACTGCATGCAGCTGACTTGATATCAGCTGCATGAGATATGGAAGCGATTGTGCAATGCGCGTTACTTGCAGCAGCAACGCGTGTTGCACACAGTTTTGGCCACCTCCCAGCCTAGTAAATTAGCTGGGAGGGTGGCAAACGTTACAGCAAGCAATCAAAGTCGCTTTTAGCGACTTTGATTGCTTGAAAGAGACACTTCCAGCCAGGGGAAACCTGGCTGGAAGTACTAAATTGCAATGTAAGGGACCCAAGCCAATTTCAAAGGCTTGGGTCATAAATTAAGGTTTCTAAAAAGCAGCCAGTATAAATCTGGCTGCAATAAAAAGTAAATTTTTTAAATAAAATACATAAAAAAATAAAAATGTGTTCAAATAAAATATACAACACTCTTCAGCCGGTAAGAAACAGCCTTCCATTGTTACACATAGAAACAAAATCAAATGTTTCTTTCAGCAACATTGGTCATGTTTCAATATTTTGAACCAAGTAAGATCAGGAAAAAGGTCACGACAAAAAAATTGCATAATTATAAGTCTCCCAATTTAATATGGTGGGGAGGTTCATATTTTAGAAATAGGTGGTGCACATTATAGTTCCCTTTAAAAAAATTCAAAAATGAATTAATTTTGACGCAATGTAAATTTAAATGTGATGAGTGTATGTTTTTTAGCTACGTGAAACATGGTAGCTAGAATTATGTGGCGTCAATTTTTTTTAGATGTGAAATTCAGCGTTCCACGAATGTTCATCTGTACAACATGCAGCCAAGTAAATTCTAGCTGAAATTAGTATATGCATAGGAAAAAATGATCATGCTGTGTACAGTGCCTTGGCAACATCATTCTTGGAATTTAGATGAAGTTTATCATATGACTTGGAGAGCTGCATTTTTTTGAAAATGAGATCAGTGAAAATTCATGATATCTACATCTGTTTGCCACCCAATTTCTTTTTCCTTTCTCTTTCTCACTTACCTTTTTCAAAAATCATCCATCATATTTTTGCTTTATCATTTTGAGTTATTGGTACTATTTTCTTGACCTTATCTGATTACCGGTAAGCAAATTTTTCTTGCTATTGCATTTCATATCATTTTGTTTTGTTACTCTTTTTTAAACTTTTGACAAGTTAATCTAATGATTCTAATTCTGAATTTATTTTTATGGTATCTTTTACTGTACCCTTTTGATTCATTATAAAAAAATTCTTTTTCAGTTAACTTAAAGTTTTTTTATTTGTTTGTCAATTTAATTTTCTTTATTCCTTATCAAAAATGTTCAATTTATTTATCTAACCATTTATTTTTTAAAACAGTGATTATAAAATAAACTTTATAATTAATTTTTTGTTCAATCAGCTACAAATGGAAGAAGATTTTATAGACATGTAAGTTCATGTTTTACTTATCGTTTTACTATATTTCTTTAATACTTTCTCAACCATTATATTATTAATATGAAAAGTAAAACATCATCTCGTACTTGCTGAAAGCATACAGGATAATGTTTTGCTTTTCATAATAATAATTAGATTGTTTGTACTTTACCTTTAATTTATTGATTTTTAAGTTGTTTCAAAGTCTTGTACTTGCTGAAAGTATACAGGACAATGCTACAATTTAAAAATTAATAATTTATTGAAGTATAACTTTATAAGTCAATATATTATTCAGAGCAAAATTTTTCATTTTATATATGTGGATATGATAATTCTGTAAATTTTTTAATATTACTAGTGTATTGGAGTTATACTTTCATTATATTATTAATATTAAGTGTAGAGCCAAATCTAATACTTGCTGAATGCATACAGGATAAAGCTATACTCTTTATATGTATAATTTAATAAAGTATACCTTTGAAACACTTTCTTAATATTTGAAATAAAGAAAAAGTATATAAATTTACTAATATGTAGTTATGCTAACTTTTGTATTTCTAATATTGAAGATATGATAAAGTTAAAGGTATCATTGACTGATAATTGAAATTATGTTACTATTTTCTAATTTTTGATTTTTTTCTATTTTAAATCAAAATTGAATTCTCTTAGGATTGAACCATCAATGAGTAACAATTTGAAAGAAAAAACGGCCAGGGAAGAACTCTAACAATAGGTGGGTGAAAGACATTGCTACTGGAATGAAACTTGTAAACACTCTTGGAATGGATACAAATGGGAAGAAGCCACATTTCTATGCACGATCTTATGCAAATAATATGATAGATTGCAATAATTATTACAATTTTTTTCCTGGATGTAGTATTTATAAACCAAAAGGTGTCTTAATACCTAATGTTCTTGTGCAGACTTTTGAAATTCATGAGCTCAAAGAACTAGATATGTTAGAAGCTACGGTGCAATGCATTAAGGATCTTTCTTACTGCAAACATGAAATTAAAAATAATGGTTATCATCAAAGAGCGGGTGGTTTCGGAAAAATGTTTGGTGGTGGCTTTATTTTAGATAGGAAGAAATCTTTATATATTTGTAAGTATCACTTTTTTTAATTTAAATACTGAATTTTTGAATGCTTTTCCTTGCAGATGAATACACTGATGATATTGTACAAACGGATGAATATAAAAAACGAATGAAGAGGATTGCAATGTACTTTAAATATTTTTTTAAAAAATATCATATGTAAAGTACAATGAGGCAACTAATCTTTGTGCAAAACTTGGTATTCCAGGATTTTCAAAAGTTTTTAGTGAAGAAGAGGGTGTACCATTTGCTAGTATTTTAACTTGGACATCTGGAGCGAGTGGTAATGGGTTCTCCAATAAGGTTCATCTCGATAAGGATGCAAGTGAGTATACTTTAGGAATATTTTTTCCTAAAGATACAGAAAACAATACCATTCATATGAAGTATGATAAGACCCAACCACGACAAACAGGTGGAGAACTTATGTTTCCCGAAATTTGAAGTAAAATCAACTTTGAAGAAACTAATGGAATAACAGTGACATTATGGCCTGCCAATCAACTAAGGCATTTTACCTCAAGATGTCACGAAATTCCTGGCTTCACTAGGATAGGTTCTTCTATTCGAATCAGCACTAGACTTTTTCATGCTATAGAAAAGCTTAATGTTTTTGATATTGATATTTCAGAGTACTTGGAAATTAAAGAAGAAAATAATAGGTATAAATATTTGATTAGTGCTTTGAGAGTTTTTTTGAAAAGAGATGACTTAATAGAGGAAGAAATAAATTCAGCAAAGTATTATTTTTCTAATGTTAAGAAAAATCTAAAAAATCAAGATATTTAAATATTAAAAATTTATATTATATATACACAACTTAATGCAAAATTAAACATGATAAATACTGGGAGTAGCTGTAACATTTTCAGTTTTGATAATTATAGTATTATCTATTTTTTTTATTTGTGAAATAAAATAATTTTTTTTCATAATATTATAAGAAAATTTGCTTTCCTTTTGAGGAAATATATAAGTTGTGAAATCTTTAAATGTCATTTTTATTAAATTGGTAGCAAAGGTTCTAAAATAAAAAAACTATAATAAAGAATTTGAAATATATTAGCCATAAAAATGTGCTTTTAATGCTACCAAATTAACTGTATAGTATTTTAGGTCAAACATGCTTATTAATAAAAAAGTTAATAATAAAGAGTTGATGAAAGAATTTTGAATCAATAATAGATTAAATTTTATTTTTTTAAGAATGTACTCATTTAATTATTTAAATTGTTCTACTTCTGATTAAAAATGTTACACTCAACGAAAATATTTGTAATAATTAATAGATTATATAATTTTAAAGGTAAAGTAACAAAACTAGAGCAGTTATCATATTTTTATATAAACAATAAAATATTTAAGAACTTAATACAAGTATTTGAAATCATATAAGTAGATTTTAATGTCTTTGTTATTGCTGGACTTACAATAATTTTTTTTAATAATTAATTTAGAAAATCATGTCAAAGGTTTTATAAATTTCAAAGATGGTCACATTTTTGACATATTTGAGGGAAAATAACTTGAATTATACAAGATAAATCATATAGACAGAACTTTATCTATTTACATGTTGGAATATTAATTTATTGAAAGGCTATGTTTAGCAAAAAAAGGTGATACTGGCTGAATGGAGCTCCAGTGATTAAGAAAATCTGCAGAAATAGCCCTAGCAATTCCCGGAGGACTTGGGGTATCATATTTTAAAGGAAATGGATCACACTTGCCTATAAAAGGTTTTATTAATGTTAAAATATAGTTATTTAAATTTTTCCAAATTATTTCTTCCATCAAATGATTTTTTTTCATGTAAATCAAGAAACTTAACTTCTGATATTACCTCCAAGCAATCAGCTGCTGAAGCCAATCTATGATCTTGAGAGCTCAGAAATAAACCGCGGACACCATCGATTATATAGAATGTGAAAGATTGATATTGGTGGTGGGAGTATTCAGAATTTATTTTGTTTAGTGCAGCCTTTTGTTTCTGTCTCATTATAGTCAGTTCAGTATTTTCGTTTTTCTCACTTGATTGTTGAGCTTCTCTAGTCTTGCCACTTGATATTGTTGCAGCACAATATTTTGATTTAAGAATGATAATTGACATAATTATATCAATGATAATATTGCTGATTTGAAGAAGAGTTGACATTGATATATCACGGGTTTGAAGTGCAGTGGGAACAACTTCTAAGCCATCAGCAATCGGACTCTTCAGATTTGAAAGGTGAGCTAGAAGCTGAAGACCACGTTCAATTGGACAATCTGAGTTAATGTTTTGATGTGATGGAAGCTGGCTGAATTCATGTGCAGTCAGATAAAGTGAAGATGATATAAGAGATACCCATGAAGAACGGCAGTGGTCACTTGTGATCATTAATCTCATGAGCATTCGGATAAGATTGGATTCAGGGTGATCTGTTTTCTTTGTTGAGGAGAGAATTTCAGTATTTAAACTATCAGGATCACATAAATCTTCCATTTTTTTGAAATCAATATTATCTAGTACCCATAGCTGTGAGCTATCAATCTCTAAAAAAATATTTGCTTCAAAAGGAAAAAAAATAAGTAAAAGAACAAAAGTCAAGACTAAAAATTATGGTAACTTACATAACTCAGTAAGTTTTGAAAGCCAATCTTCTCCACAAGATTTTTCCCAATGAAAAGTAAACATTGGAATATTTAACATGGGTTCTTGGGAAGAAATAGAAGAGCGTAATTTGAGGAGAGTAACAATTTCCAACCACGACCTGAGGACCTTTGCCGTGCTGATTCTACCTTTATAAAAATTATAAATTTTACAGAATTCCTCCTTCAAATCAGAGTCTTTTAGAACTGAGGGTGAATAAGTTAGAGGTTTTTTCGATATCTTGATTGGAGTTGATTTCATTGGTAGAGAAGCTTTCAAAGTGGTCAAAGTAGGTAATTTAGGAGGTGATGGGTATTGCTTCTTAGAAATGAAGGAATTCGGTGATGAGCTGTTTGAATCATCATCTTTATCAAACATATCCTCATGTCTTGAAGAAGATTTTAAATTTTGCTTTTTTTGATGAACAAGCATAGCTTCATATTCTGACAGTTCATCATTGCTATTTTCATCTCTCTTTTCATCATCTTCATCAGGGAGAGGGCGTTTATGGATGGAACAATCTACAGCAGGTGAGTTTCTGGTACAAAATATCAAAAGAAAGATAAAAAGTACAATATGTAAGCAATAAAAGAGATATATGATTGAATTTTAAAGATAAAAGAATAACAATAAAAAAAAGGAAACAAGAATATACTCATTATCAAAGCCTTTGCTTTTTTTTTGAGATTTATTCTTTGATACATCGGAAAATTCATTAGCAGAAGCCAGTTTAATACGTCAAACAAAAGAGGAGCCTTGGGATAATCTCTTTTTCTTGGAGCGGATAACAGGTTTTTCAAGATTTTCCTTAGAAGTTGAAGCATGAGTTAAATCTGATGGTTCATCTGTCTCATCATCATCTCTAATGACAATGATTTCATCAGGAGGAATCATACTCTCCTCGTAAGCTACAAATATATATGAAGAAAAAAAATATTAATAATCTTATCTACTAATTTAAAAGGAGACAAAAAAGGTGAAGAACATACATTTTTCAAGGCTTTTCACATATTGGAGTAAGTCATTACAAGGGTTAGATAAATATGAAGGAGAAGGATTATTGTTAAGGATCTTGACAAGTTCTTGTGTTTTATCTCTAGCCAATTCAAGTAAATTGCGATACTGAACTCTCGTTATTTCCTGCCTCTCATTGCTAAGTACAGGAGGGTTAGGTGCCATGCCATGTGGCAGACATGGTGCAAGCTCAAAAGCTTCAAAGCGAGTATCAATCAGAGAGTGGGATGAAACACATTCAGGTGCTGGAAAATCAATTTTTTGAAAAAAAAAAAGATATAGAACATAAGTGAAATATATAAATTAAGAGAGAGGAACATGATATACATACAAAGTGGAGGTGTAGGATTTTGTATACTAGACATATTGATTAATGAATATTAAAAAAAAGTATTCAATATCAAAAAATTATGATGTAATATGATGAATAATTATAAGAAACTCTATTCTAGAAAATTGAAGTTGATAATTTAATAGGATAAAAAATTGAATAAGATTAAAATTAAAGTGAGGATGAAAGAAACAGAAAACATAAAGAGGGGGATTTTATATTATTTGAGCTTTTTTTAACATGTATTATTCATAGTGGGGTAAACTGAGTAACATGCTAAATCACAATCTGTTTATATTGAAGCAAAATTTGATGTAGCTAACAGAAAATACTAGTAATTCTTTGGGGACTTTTAGTGTGAAAAACAAATAATAACAAATGTATATCCCATATGCAAATTGCCACGGGTAAATACAAAATTTTTTAAATTAGAATTTACTCCTAAACAGTGGAGATACACTTAATTAGTATATTATATGAAAAAAAAGGATAATCCTTTATGAATATTTGTTAAATTTACTTTCAGATGACAATGCGAGATTCACATATATAGTGATATGCCTCATCAAACAAGAAATGAATTATAAATATAAAATTGGTAACATTAAAATTTAAGATAAGAATTTTTTTTAAGTGACAGGAGGAGTGTCAGGCTAGGGTGTGGGCACCGTGACCAAACCATTGATAAACTTGGATACAACTAAGGGAAAAAAAATTGAATAGTTTTATTTTACAATATATCTTAGTCTGCACAAGATATTGCATTTTTGTCCCTAACTATACCAATATTGTTACTTTTCAAAAGTTATAGGACTACTAATTTGATAAAATATTATTATGAATCACCCAATGAAATACCTTAAGAAACATTCAAAATTATTAAAATAATATTCAATTTGAGATTTGGATTAGCTAATTTTTCACAATTTACCACAGTTTTGATTAATATAATAAAACTTGAAAAAAATTGTTGAGATAACCTAGAAATGGGTGCAAGAAAATGATGAAACATATGACTTGAAAATTAACTCATACACTATTGATAAACTTCATGGATCCTGACTAATTTCTATCAAAATTAATTTTGAGACTGGAATATTGAATTTTAGCTATGACCAAGTACTGTAAGTGCCATGGTTTGTATTCAATATATTGGTGTTGAAATTAATTTTGATAGGAATCAACAAGTATCATATGGCACCATGCATGAAACCCTGACAGAAACCACCAAATTTATGAGGCAATGAACCTCATAATTTTGATTGAAATTAATGTAGACCCCTGCATATTGAATACAAGCCATTTCACATGGACTACACAGAAATAGATAAAATTCAACATGCATGGCTTAAAATTAATTTCGATTGAAATTAACCAAGGCATTAAAACATCAATTTTTATATGGTGTACTTGATCAAACCAGTTAATTTAACTGCTTAGCTTACCTATACTTATAGGAATTTTATGCATAGTCCATGTCCATATTAATTTCGATCGAAATTAATGTTGACTAATACATAATGAATACATGCTATGCCACTTACACTTGCCAGGCATAGCTACCATTAACTATGCCAGTATCAAAAATTAATTTCAATCGAAATTAATGAGCATGATAATCATGAATTTCAGGAGTCAACTGCTTATTTTTATGCATGGTGCCTTGCCAACATTAATTTCGATTGAAATTACTTTTGATACTGGCATATTGCATGTAGCTATGCCTGGAAAGTGTAAGTGGCATAGTGTGTATTCATTATGTATTGGTCAACATTAATTTCGATCGAATTTAATATTGACATTTGCATATTGAACCCAAGCCAGCAAACAACCCAAAAGATTCTTCATAAAACTGCCCATTAATTTTGATCAAAATTAAGGCTGACCATATACATATTGAATGGTAGTTATATCTGGTCTGAGTAAGCGGAGATTACTTATATTCAATATGTATTGGTCAACATTAATTTTGATCAAAATTAATGAGCATTTTGATGATAAACTTTTTCAGTCAGTTAGTTGTTTCAATGCATAATGGCATGCCAACATTAATTTTGATCAAAATTAATGTTGAAGTGATATAATGCTTTTTTGCATGAAATGTAAAGGACAGCAAGTATTTTTAAGTATTGAAATTTACTATACATGTTGAGGGTAAATATAAAATTTACATATCCATATTAATTTCTATAAAAATTAATGTTGAACAATACATAATAAATAGTAAATATGCCTGGCTAGTGTAAGTGGCATAGCTTTTTTTCAATCTGCACTTGGCAACATTAACTTCAATCGAAATTAAGGTTCATGATTATCATCAATTTATGCAGTCAGTTGCTTACTGTTATGCATGGTAACATGTCAACATTAATTTTAATAAAAATTGAATTTGACATGCCACCAAGCATTTTTCTGTAAGATGAAAATTAGGGCCCTCTATTCTTAAGTAAACACATTACAATGCATATTGAGAATGTATATATCATTTACACATTAATATTAATTTCAATCAAAATTAATGTTGACCAATACACATTGAACACAAGCTTTACAACTTACACACACCAGATATAACTACCATTCAATATGTATATGGTCAACACTAATTTCGATCAAAATTAATGAGCAGGTTTATGAAGAATTTTTTGGGTCGTTTGCTGGTTTGGTTTCAATATGCAAATGTCAATATTAAATTCTATTGAAATTAATGTTGACCAATACGTAATGAATACACACTATGCCAATTACACTTTCCAGGAATAGACACCATGCAATATGCCAGTATCAAAAGTAATTTCGATCCAAATTAATGTTGGCAAGGCACCATGCATAAAAATAAGCAGTTGACTATTGAAATTCATGATTATCATGCTCATTAATTTCGATTGAAATTAATTTTTGATACTGGCATATTTAATGGTAGCTATGCCTGGCAAGTATAAGTGGCATAACGTGTATTCACTATGTATTGGTCAACATTAAATTCGATTGAAATTAATATGGATACATAAATGTGACATAAAGAGGTATGGACCATCAATTTGTTGAAAATACATTTTTATATCTCATACATTATTTGTTTTTCTTAAATAAAATGTTACTCTCTCTCAATATCACTTTATAACATTTACCAAGCTGCTTTGAAAAAAAAACAGAATACATAAAATTCAATATAAGATAGCTATATTACACAGAAGATCACCGTTATACCTAAGTTATGATGATGTTGATGCTCTATTAATTGATTCCCGAATCTTTACCAGATCAATATCAGCTCCAACCCCAAGTGACTCAAGTTCATTCACAGATAATCCTTGCAAAAATGTTGCTGAATAGCAATTCTTGGGGAGGTATTAGGGACCATTGAATATACCATTTTGTGCAACTGTCCTTTCTGATGACCGTGAATATGGTTTTAATGCTGATTTTCTTTGAGCTGGTGTATGGGCTAAGTCCTTTGTCATCTTATCCATTTTTTTAAACAAATCATTGAGTTCAGGATTTCGCCATCCAGGAATAGCTCGAATAGGTGCAGTTGGGGCTGGTTCTGGGCCTTCCTCGATATCAGAGATGCACCTAGTATCATGAAAAAGCACAACAAAGCCTGGCACATCACTGAAGAGATCTCTTGCTAACTTGTAGCGTGCACTAGCAATCTGAATTCCAACTAAATCAGCTTCATAATAACAAAAAGCAAAGTAAAATAAAAAACTTACCTTGGTCCGATAACGTTTTACTTGTGCCCTTGCCCTCTTTTCAATCTTTTCTCTTGCTACCCTTTCCTCTTCTTGCCCAAACAGCCTTATCATCTCCTTCCCCTTATTAACTACCCATTTCTCCATAACACATTGAGTGAACTGAAGCTTTGACTGATCGATTGTATTCAAGGTGGTGAGCCACCTGGTACAGTGGTCGCATACTATGCTTCCCATGACATGATTCCAAGTTGATTCCAAAAAATCACGGCAAGTCCAATCAAAGGCAAATTTCCGAAAACCTTTTTCTTGCAATTCACGCTCTAAGTTTATTTTGACAGAAAGTGGGATTGGTGCTCCTCCTTTTAGTCCTCAAGGCTCAGGTGCTGGAAAAAATTCAGGTAGTCGAATTTTGGATCGCAAGAAGGCTATAGAATTGGTTATCAGAAATTGTTGATCAGCTGCAGAATTGGCACGGTTAGAAGATTGGACTTGGGTTAGGACAGTTTGAATGGTTTTTAGTTTGAATTGGCTCCAAGCTTTCCAATTTTCAATCTCCAAAGGTGTTGGGCTCACAGGATATTTTGATATTTGTGTTGGTCCCCCAAGACAATACTTCAGAAAGTGGTAAATATTTCTATTTAGACTGTCCAAGCTCCTGGGAACATCATTCCTTCTAACTAAGCCTCTTACAGCCCTTAACCCCTGTTCTTGTTCATGAGACTCTGCTGAATTGAGTCTGTGGTAATCACTGATACCCATAATGATTGAGGGATTCACTAACAATTCAAATAAGTTAATTAAATTGGTTATTTTTCAATAAAAGAATACACTACAAATTTGACTTACCAGCTCCACTTGTGCTTGCTCCTTGGTTAGGCTGAGCAGATGATGATTGGTCTCCAAAAAATTCCCTCAATACTTCACTAGCCCAATCTCTTCCTAGCTGATCAGCACTTTCAGGAGCAGAAGGATGATTGGGATTAAAATTTCTCGGTTCTGAATGAGACTCCTGGCCTGGATTGGGATTAGGTGGTACAAATTGAGATGCATCTGGAGGTGGATCAGCAGCGGGTGGTGGTGGAGTATTTCCAGTATTAGTGTGTTGAGGTGGAAAAAAATCAGAATCAGTTGGGTCAACAGACATCCCTTCAAAATTATCATCCATAATGAACTGTAATAAAATAAAATAAAATAAAAATAATCAGTTGTTAAAACTTATACCTATCAAAGCTAAAGTAAAAAAAGATACTATGTATATAGTCTTGTTAACGTGTATGTTCTCTTGTCAAAAAATAAAGTGAATAATATATAGCTATCAGCTAAAGTTGGAAGGTCAAACTATTTATAGTAGATTAATGAGCAAGAAGATCATTAATTAAGTAAAAATTTTATCATATTTCTCATTATCATGATTTTCTTTCTTTCATTCTTACATTTAAGATAAAAATGACTCATTGAAAGCATGGGTTCTCTCGCAATAAAAGCAACCAAAGTAATTGTTCACTGATTTATGATAAGGTAAGTTGGATGCATTGCATTTTTTAATCAAGCATTGAATTATTTCTTTCACCATTTAAAAACATCACCAATCCTAAAAATTTCCCGAATCCCAAATTAACACAAAGATGTTAGTCAACAGAAAATAAATTTGATTAATTTTTTCACTCACTACTGTCTGCAGTCCAATGGCAGTGACAACCTCGTCTTTGATTCCAAATATTCCTTTTTTGTGCTCAACAGTAGCTGCATGTCCAATTATTGCATCTTTCTTAATCACAATTTGAGTTGCTTTGGCTACTCTTACTAACCAACAATGCACTTGTGTGAAAAGCTCATAGGGATCCTTTGATGTTTTTTCTGGACGGAGCTCTTTGAAAGGACTTACTATTAAATATATTTGATCATTCTCTTCCTTCGACCTGAAAAGATCATCAATTCGCCCAAACTGGCTATCTTTTCCATAGTAGAATTCAATTGTTGAATTAGCAATGTGTCGATGGTAACTAGTAAACCTCTTTCCATGTATCAATATGCTTGCTACATTTTCAACTACCCAATCCCCACTTTTCTCCAATGGTGTCAAAGCCCGTCTTGAAGTTTCTTTTCCCATTCGTGCCCTTACCCATTTAGTAAATAATGCCATACTTAGATGGATCCATTTGTTTTTTTTATCGAGATCAATATAGATTTTTTTAGTCTCACATTGATCATTATCTTCAGCTTCACCAATATCTAATACCCTAGACTTCCGATACCAATGTTTGAGCATTGTTAGCGGTATCTCTCCTGTGGTAAATATTAATAAATTAGCACAGCTGAGTTTTTAAATCATTGCTTACAAACATTACATACATGGATGGTGATTGTTTGGAATTTCAGATAATATATGATTCACCCGCTCTCCAGACCAAGTAGCTGTACCTGATGGTCGACCAAGATGCTTTATCATTTCAGGATAATGTTGAGTGATATGCAGATTTGGCTGTGCATTAATATTCTTCCAACCCTCTTCCAGGCACTCACAATACTCTAACAGAAATTGATCTAGATCTTTAAGCTCATTAGTCTGTATATTTTTTAATGTCAAAAATTTGGTGATCGAGCATAATGTTACAAGTGACTTGAGAAGATAATATTCTCTTGGTTTTTCAGCTGAGGAAGCTGAAGATTCAGATTCTTTAAATTTTTCAAACCAAAGGGGTATAAGTGACAAAGGGAAGTAGAGAGTATACAGCATGTGCCATTCTGCTGCCTTGAGGGATCCTGCCTTTTTAGATCCTACTGATTTTTGAACTCGTGTTAGCCAGGAAGGTCTTCTTACTTGATCAATCATCTTCCATACAACCTGTAGCTCTTCTGCCGTGATTCGTGGATTACTACTACCTTCATTTTCTTTTTCCTTACCTTTCCTTTTATTTTCTTCATCTCTAGCTGTCTCATTTGATGAGTGAGATCCTTCACTCTTTGATATGCTAATGCTCCTTTGCCTTAAGTTATACAATGAATTCCTACTGTCACTGCTGTGAGACTGTATTGAGGCCAAATCGCTATATGGAGGAATAAATTTGGAGCTGGATGACCTACTCTGGATTCTTGATCGATTTGCTCCCAATCCTTCATTATCTAGTCCATGATGACTTTATGACTGTCTTGAACTTGTACGTCTTTGCCGCTTGTGCTGTCTCGTGTGTCCTGTATCATCATCATCATTATTCGTGGTGCTTAAGCTACTTCTACGTTTTTTCGAATGTTTGTGCAGTGAAGTATCAGAAAAGAAATCGTCATCTTCTTCTCTTACATGCCAATTTTTATCCTTTTCCAGCTTTCTTTCTAGATCTTTTGCTGCATTTTGGATTTGAAAATAGCTTAGACTGTGATCTTTTAGGTTGCCAAGCATATGTGAATGCATAACATCAATTGAGCAATATTCAGTTGGACACCAATATTCAAGGTTATTCAGCTCACTCCATCGTACCCCATGATTCTGAACAATTGATACACGCTCCCAATGTGACTTAGAATTTTTCCACTTTGTTGCCCAGCACATATGATCCTCATGATTCCGTAATGAAAAATTTCACACATTCTTTTCACTAATTTCATCTTTAGAGATATTACAGAAAGAGCAGAACATTTTTGCAGAGTGACTCAAAAAGCCCGCCAATTTTTGTATTGCAGGAATGTCACCTATCAAAGAGAACAATGCAACTCTTACTTTCTGGCCTCGTGGATAAAGATGCGTTAAATAAATTACCAAGGTTATATTTACACCCTGGTACTAAATCCTTTATTCATATGCAACAAATGTGTAGAAAGCATGCAGAAGAATGTATCCAAAAAGCATTTGAATATGAAAAGAAAAGGTGGGATAAATCTCATAAAGAATTTGAATTCAAAAAGGGAGATGAAGTCCTTATATCAACGCTACATTTTAACTTACAAGGTAATGTCAAATTAAAGGATCCCTTTGTAGGACCTTTTTAGTAAGTAAAATGGCTGGTAATAATGCAGTGGAATTTATATTATATGCTCCATATGATAGGAAACATCCAGTTTTTCCTATCTCACTATTGAAACCTTACCATGCAAATGATCCTGACTTATTTCCAAAAAGAAGGGGAAGGCCTAAAAATCAACCTGAAGAAATGGTGGAAAAAGAAGAGATTGAAAAAATACTCAAGAAAAGAATCCTTACTAAAGAAAAAGGAACTGAGTATTTATTAAGATTTAAAGGGAAATCAAATGAATTTGATAAATGGATACCTGAAAAAGAAATTTCTAATTTATCCACCTTTCTTAAAAAATTTAAACATAAATAAATTTCTTTTCAACCAGCTGAGGGGTTAAAAAACCAGTACTCATAATATTTTATTATGTTTTATTTCTTTAAAGTATAATCTTTAATGCTACAGAATTAATCTGAATACCTGAAAATTAAACAAATAAATAAATAAAAATGTATAACTTATCATTTTTTATTGTTTTTTTGGGTGGGCGAGTGTCAGCCTGTATATCCCCAGAACTGAGTAAAAAGTACTTATAAGTTATGTTAAACACATAAACTATACATGGGAATAATAATTAAGAGTACACAAACAGTATACATAAGTAAAATTATGATAATATACAAAATATGCCATTATAACACCTTATATACACGCATATATCCACCTTTTAAAAGTCTTATGTACTTAATATTAAGTTGGAATATGCTAGGGCAACTTTAAGAACCTTAATTATAAGGCTACATAATTTTTAAGTACACTTAAAGCTGTTATTTTCACTGTTTTATGCAAAAAACAAGAAATGCGCTTTATTTCACTTAAAAATTGACTATATGTGCCATAAATTTGAGAATATCAAAATTGCGCTTTGACAGATCAATTTGTCTCATTTAGGACTATTGATTTGGCTAGTTAAATGCATAAAAATAACACTTTTCAAATTTGGTGTTTTTTATGCCAGAAATGGCTTCTGTGTACTGGCCACATACTGCCTGCTTTTTTCCTGTGTGAATAGCTTCATTTTTAGCAAATTTAGCTTTTTCACACTATAATTACCCCACATTCTACACCCACTGTGGGGAAACATGCTAAAATAGGTGACAGGCGCTTATTTAGTGTCCTAGCTTAATTAATAATGCATTGACCTTGTTTATATGAACTGATTTCATTAATAACTTCACTCTTGGCCTCTTATTTCATATCCACGCTTAAATTCGCCCAAAATTAGTCAAGGATTTACCCATGCAAGCACCTGCCAAAGACTGCATGTAGTTACCCCACATCTCATGCTCTTTTTTGACTTTTTGGGTGGTTTCTCAGTCAATATTGGTTATTTTTGAATGGGAATTTCACATAGTATAATGTCAGGATTAGCCCCATTATTTCTACAGTGAATTGCCCTTATTATTAAGCTATTATTAACCTTAAAAAATACCCTTTAGACTTTTATATTATTGTTTAATACGCATATACTCTCTTTTTATCTTATTCTTTAATTTTGATGGATTTTCCTTATTATTACAGGATTTTGACGGTTGTTACTCTTCTAATTATGTCATGGGTTACTGGGAATGTTGATGGGAATGTCTATTAGTTGTTTGGAGGCGTCATTAACTGTGTATTGGGTGGTACATCAAGATAATCATTGGGGAACTCAGTGTGTATAAAAGGAAGGAGGTTTTTGGGTTGTGTTTCTACATTCTTTATCAATACAATTTACACCATATAACCAAATAAATTAAAATAAATATCAATTAGTACTTTTATAAGACTTTTGAGTAGTATCTGAATTATTAAAGTCTATTTTTCTACCAACTAAAAAGATTGTAAGCCATATATAAAGATAGTGAGAATTATATTACTGAGACCTTTATTTTGAATTATATTTTAATATTTGTTGGATTTACACTACAGTATTCATATAGGACAATATAAATCTTCTAGACAAAGACTTTTCAACTAGTTGACATCCTTTTGGTTGATCTTAGCCTGACAGACAGAGTGTATGCTGGCTGAATGAATGTTTTGTGATTCAAGGGAAGGGAGAGCTGGTGATGGTTCAAGATCCTCTTCTTCATAAAGAACATTCCACTTATTGGCCGGTCGTCTAGAAGAAGAAGGAAAACAATGAAGGATGAAGAGGAAGATGAGGAGATAGGGAAGGAAGGAAAGTAATGAGAGAATTTGAGAGTATTTTTAAGAGAAACAAAGCAACAAGGATTTCTTGGACTTTGACAGAAAAGTGAGGGTTATATTAAAATATAATATATTGAATTTAAGTAAGGTTTTAATTCTCAATGCACGGAAACACTTATATTTATTATTAGACTTAAAGAAACCGTAGAAATTTATTAAAATTTATATTAGAACTTTGATACTAATAATAATAATAATAATTTTGTATAATATTTTAATATGAAATAAAAGTTGAATGTAATAAGTGATAGAGCTAAAGGGGTTTCCAAAGGCCCTTATATAGGCAAGGGGCTCTCTGAAGCGCCACAAGAAATTATATCCTATAAAAAAATAAGATAAGAAATAATTAATAGTTAAAATTAAGTGTACCAAATCTGTAAGTAAAAAATATAAAGCAATTAATTAAAAATAAGTAAGAGCCCAAAAAATCCACCAATTTAACCCCAAACAAATCTTTAAAATAAGTGAGTAATTAAATAGGATTGAAACACTTGAAGTTTTAACTAATTCAATTTATAACACATTTGATAATAGCCCATTTTAAGTGAGACATAAAAATTAAACTATTTTAATAAAATAATTAGTGTAATTAATTAATTAAGTCTGGAACATAAGATATTAATTAATATAACCCATTTTATTAGTGTAAGAATTAAATTAGGTTAAATCAATTTATTAATTTAATATTATTACTAAATTTTAGAATACAACATTAGTAATTAATTAAATAAAATGTTTTGACTAATTTAATACCTTAATGACATAATTATGAGTCAAAAAAGCGCTCAATATTCATAATTCATATGATATAAAAGTTTTATTTTAATACTTTAATTTTATTTATTTATTTAATTATATTATAAGTTAATATTTTTATTTTGTAACTATAATATATTTAATAAATTAATGAATAATTTATTAGTATTAAATACATGAAAAAAATGCGCCAACATTTTATAGAATATAAAGTATTTAATGAGTTTTAGTTGTATCTATAATTTATTTAATAATAAATTTAATATAACCCTTATTTTAGTTATATTATAATACAATTGTTATATAATTTTATTATGCAATATAATATTAATTTATATACATAAAATGCATAATTTTTCGCCCTCATTAAGCTCCAATAGATTAACATACAGTTTACTGGGCTCCTGGTATAGCCTGGCTGACACCACTCATCCTCTAAATCAGCTAGGATATTGTGGAGTATAACGCAAGTCATGATCCAATGATTTGCTGTTTTTATCTCCAATTTTTTTTTGAAATTTGATTATTAAAATACCAATAGCATTTTCAATTTGTACTCTTGATTGGGCAAGGTGATAATTAAAAGTGGTTTTGGGGTAATTTTATAAAGTTGCAACACAGAAAGCAGGAATAATGTACTTTCCACTTGCATATGCTGAGTCTGCAAGGAGGTACTGAGATTTGTCAAAGTATGAGTCAGGACTTTGAGAAATCCACATTCTTTGGAAGACAGAAGAGTCATGACATGAGCCAGGGCAGCCACTATGAAAAGCAATAAACTTTTTTTGATGTCACAGACAAGTTGAATGGCAATAGAGTATCTACAAAGAAGATAAAAAGTTATTTTATAAAAGATGTGAAATTGAAGAACATTTTGAAGAAACCTTTTTTTGCAATCAAAATAATGGTTGCCATCATGAGAAAGCTTTTGACTCAAAGTTATAGTTGTGCCATCAACAAAACCTACACATCCAGGGAAACCTTTGGCTTGCATTACTTGAGAGGATTCAAGTTGCTGTTGTGGAGTTGGCCAAGCAAGTGTTTGAGACTTGAGGGAAAGGATAGAAATCATACAGCGCTTGTTGTATAATATTACAGTACCATATCCTATGTTAAAGAGATTATCCAAATGTCTTACAGTGTCACTGGACAACCTATGCACAGGATTTAGGGTGATCCCAAAGTAAGTGAGATAAGAAGGAAGATAGAATTTATGACTTTGAAGCACAGAGGACTACTTTGAGGAAGTGATTCAAAGATAGATCAAAGTTACTAATACTCGTTCAAGATAATCTTCAAGGAATAATTAATGTATATGTTAAGGACACTAACTATTATGGTAAATGTCACAAAGGGTTGCAACTTAATAATCAAAGGGAAAGATTTATGTATTTTAGGATTTAATGAAATTGATTATTAAGTAAGAAAAGGACAATTGTAACAATATCCTAATAAGAGTTTGACTACTATCAAAAATATATTTTATTTTAATTCTCCAGAACGTTGAAACAAATTAACCCCCTTTAAATATCCTATTCCTCCTCACACTGACCCATTAATCAACCAGCCACCCTATACCCACAGACCCATCTAATCCACCAGTGTTCCAATTTACCAGCCATCTAACCTTATAACCCTTCTTCTCTTTTCCTACCTCACAGACCTCCTAATTTACCCTCAGATCCACAATTAACCCCCTTTTTGAATATTGCCTTGATCTTAGCGCTAGATTATGCGCACTGGCCTATGATTGAAAAGTATAAGTGTCTTTACCATTAGTGTACTTTTAAGGCTTGGACAACACGGCTGATTCAAGAAAAAAATTGAATGCAATTGCCCCAAGGTTGCTTTTTTCACATTTCTAGTGGAGTTAGAGCTTGAGTGATTGGGTAATTGAGGTGCTTTTTCTTTGGGTGTCACACAGCGTGTGACATACAGCAGCACCATATCCATTTGAGCCAAAGTGACATAATGCAACATCAAGTTGAATAGCAGGATCACACTGTTTATTTTGAGAATTGTTATGAAAGATAGGATTTTTGGAGATGAGTTGATAAATTTTGAAGAAAGAATCAGGAGAAGTTTAAAATAGTTGAGTGAAGTTTAGTTGAGGAATGTTGAGAATGGAGCAGATATCATACCTGGGATCATGATGAAGATTTGGCCCCCTTGGGTTTATGTAATGCTTTTTGGAAAGAAAAGTCATATAGGCTAAAGCATCTTCCAAATCAGAGTTGGATTTATAGTAAAGAACTAAAAGTAAAGCAATAGCATTCATAGTAGAGTGAAGTGACTGCCTAGTAGAGAGGTGTTTCATAGTTATTGGTGGAAGGCTTATGTGATGAGGGAAGTGGGAATTCACCGCCAAATGTGCAGTTGGGGTGTGTAGATAGAAAAAAACTTTAAGTGTTCACCACCAAAATTAAGTAGCATAGAGTGAGGAAAGACTTAAGGATGGCATCAGAAATTTTATGTCATGTGACTTTCTTAAAAATCCATCATGAATGTGATGAGTTTGGGATCAGGAATTAGGAACGGAAATTGGGGTATACGAGGCAGGATAATGCATTATCATGGATTCCTTATCAACTAGCCCCGGGGCTAGTGGATAAGAACCTTCTGCAATTAATAATGTCTGATCCCAGGAAAAAAAATTCCTGATCCCTAATTGCAGATCCCTCAACTTTGATAACCCCTATTATGCAAATAAGAACTTAGAAATCAGCAATTAATTTTGGTCAAATTAGTCCTGAACTAATTTTCTATTTGTAATCTACAAGGGCACTATTACTGCTGTTTTTCAAAACTGAAATAACCATCCTGTTTTTATTCAAACCACTCCTTCTTTGTAAGAAAATTTGATTTCATTATCTTTAAAATAGCCCATTCATTTCAGAAACTAGAGGCTGGGAAGTTCACACTTTTAGGTGTAGTGTCAAAAACATCTAGTTCCCTTAATTACCTCCGTTCTCCTCCTCTCTCCTTATCCAATTATCTTTCAAGTTACAAAATTTTTAATCAACCCCAATAGATTCTTTAAGAACCTGTCCCTCATAATGTTAGACCCATTCTAATTGCCATGATCTTCCTCTTACTACTGTGATTTCTTTTCCCGTATATAAAGCCCTATCATTTGTCTACAATTGTTTCATGCCTCTACCTGGGTAAGATTGTGCGAAATAAAAGTATACAGAAATAAAAAAATAAAATACAAAATACAAAATAAGAGACTCCTATATGTACTTTGTAACAATGATTCCTCATTCATTTCAAAAATCAATTTAAGTTACGAAATCATTTTGGTTGCTTTACTGTTTTACTTTTTATGATTTAGAAATATGATACTGATACATTTTATAAACTGAATCAACTTCTTAACTCAATTTTAAACACATTGACGCAATTTCAAACTTGAAGCTTGTACAGCCAAGTCACAAAATCTAGCGGAATTTTTGTTGAAAAAATAAAAGTTTCGCCCACGAAAAAAATGATTTACCTATTTAAATCGAAGTACACCCGACTTATCCCCAACCCTTTTTTAAACAGGCAAATCATTTTTTGGTGAGAACAACTTTTACTTTTTCGTCAAAAATTCTGCAAGCTTTTATGACTTAGCTGTATCAGAACAGTTTCATCCAGCAGGCAGTTGTGGTTCATAAAAAAATGAGCCACCGAAACATGACATCATCTGCACAAACAAACAAACAAAACAAAAAAAAAAAAAAAAAAAAAAAAAAAAAAAAAAAGGAAGGAAAAGAAAAGAAATTCGAAACATGAGAGTGAGTGATGACGTAACCTGTCAAACGTTCAATTTCTGCCTACAACCATAATTTGGTGTCCTCGAAATCATCCAAGCATTATATGGATGAACAGCTAATCCTGAAAAGCTTGCAATGGTCTTGTATGACTTCCCCCCGCCCAAATCATGAGTTCAGTTCAGCTGGCCTATGCTTTTGGCAGGGAATGGCAAGCTTTCAAGAATTAGCTGTATCTTCAAGTGAAATGTTACCTATTGCTTTTCTGTCGCTTTAAAAAGATGTGAATGGAAACAAAAAGATGTGAAATGCATGATCCCAATCATTCGTATGCATTTGACCCAAGCATGCAAAGGTGGCATGAAATCCATTTATGCAACCAGCAAAAACTAAAATATCAAAATAAAGTCTAGTAAAAAACGCACACTAGTGAAATACTCCAAATAAAGTTTTCAGAGACACAATTATTTAAAGAAAAGCAAAATGAGTATATTTTGAAATGAGTTTTACAGAAATATTAAAAGAGTTAAGAAGGTGTAAAAAATAAATCAACAACATGACTAGTACTCAAGCAAACGTATTTCACATGTTGATCAAAAATTTCATTTGCTTAACAGATATCTTTTGCCCAAATCAATATGCAGACTTGTTGGCGGGAATGTCGGGTCTTTAAATTTTTACAAGTTCTCCCCTATTTTCTTTGACACATTTGGTGATGTTTAAACTGCAGATGAGAAAAAAATCGTGTTCAAAATGAAGCTTGGCTCATCTCACGTGTTTGGCGGTAGCGTGCATTATATGTTCAGTCCTTATCAACTTAAAACATCTAGACGAAATTAATCGGCTAACCCGAATGGAGAAGAATTTTCACAGAGATATCACAAAAAAATTCTCTACTGGGTGATAGAGAGTGTTGAAGGCATTACATGAGTGTAAAGAGATATTATTAACTTGTGAGTGAGTTGGAGAGAGAACACCAAATGTCCAATGAAATAGATGCGTTGGCCCAACAGTTTTTCTAGCGTGTAAAGAAGACAGCCAAAGCATACTGGAACAAGATATGCAAGCTGGCAGAAGCGTGAAAGAAAAGAGAAACAACCGATAGAAAGATCTCTAGCGGCGTGTAGGATGGATATGACGGAGCAGACAAAAAGAGAAAGCAAAGAAGAAGGTTTAATAAACCAAGTCCGACGGAAAGGCGCGAGAGTTTCGTTGAGTTTAGTTGTCCGTTGAGGAAGAAATTGAGTCAATCAAGTGAATTAGAACGAACTTAAATGTCCATCGCCCAGGCCAAACCCTAAATCCACTCTCATATCAGTTTTTGCTTGGCATAATATCCAATCTGAACCCAATCATCGCCACATCAAGTCCTGCTGCAAGACCAGCATCATCAAAGTTTTCGTCTCTTACCTCTTTTCCCGCTATTTGAGCGCAGAACGCGGCATTTAAATGCGGCGAGATTGCTGATTGGGTTTCAAGTGCATATGCATCAACCGCGCCCAGAAGCACATAAAAGATCGGCCTTCTGGCAGTCAATTGGCTCTTTCCATTCCATTTTCCATTTTCCATTTTCATTTCATTTTCCATGTCTTCTTCTCGACCACCTTCTGTCATAGAAAATCCTCCCCCTCCCAATCAAGCTGCTCTCAAGGGCAAAGCTCCTTCTGCGCTTAATCATCCCTCTGCTCGTGCTAATCTCAATCTCACCACCAAATCCTCCACTTTAAAGTCTCGTCGCAGGCTTCCATTACCTGATCATGGATCTGATTCAGATAATCCTGAAGTCTCTCCACATGCTCATCCCTCCGTCCATGCAATCTCAGCTGGCCAAGAAGCTCCTATATCACCTATCACTTCCTCAGTTTCCGTTGGCCAGAGCAATCCTGTTCCTCAATCCAAGAGAGTGGTTCTTCCTAAGAGCGACAAGGATGATCTGTTAGAAGATGATGAAGTTCAACCTTTAGATAGGGGTGAAGCTCTCGTTCGCCGCAGGATGAAGGAAAGACACCGTTTGAAGAAGCAGGCTGAACGTCAACGCCGAGCTGAGGGTGATTCTGGCTCCCGTCCGCGAGCGTCTCAAGTTTCTGTAAGACCAACTATGTCTAGAACCCGAACTGCTCCTGCTAGTCGAATCACAAGCTCTCAATTCCAAAATTCCACCTCAGCTTACACTCATTTTGATACTATTAAACCTCAACATCCTACTAAGGATGACCCAGCTTCCCATGATGCTGAAGACCTAGATCCTATGGATGATATTGACAGACATCTTAGGCAGCCAATGGATATCGCAAAAGCTACATCTTCTCATTTAGATACTCTTTCACCTTCACAGCAATATTCATTTCCTCTATCTGGCGAAGGTCCTTTCTCCGCCTCATCCACCCCTTCTCATGTTCCTCATCATCGAAGACCTTCAAGCACCACCTTTGCGTCCTCCTTTGCCTCTGATGAATTTCATGGTGAAGATGGCAATGAGGAAGAAGAGGAAGATGAGCATGAAAATTTAACTCAGCAAGAATCCATGTTTATCACTGGTAATCAGACTCCACGGACTCGGCCACACTTACGGCCCGAGTCCCTCCTTAGCGTCAGCACAACCGGTAAACAAACCAAGATGCAGCGAACAAAGAATTCTCGCGCTGAAAAATCCGATGTTCATTATTCAGAAGTGGTTTCAGATCATGATCAAGATGACATGGACCAGTTGCCTTCGAATGACCAAGACTTGAATCAAGAAGATGGTTCAGAGGAGAGTGAAACTACTGGAACCTCCTCTGGTCAAGACGGAGACGATGTTGAATACACGTTGAAGGACAGACAAGATGTGAGCCCATTTTATAAGTGGTTCTACCTTTGCTGCATTTACTCATGTTTCTTATAAACTATACCAATTTTTCTTCTATAAAAAAAATTAGGCTATAAACATTGAACATCCATTTGGATTGCCCATTTGGAAACCAGCGTTGTACAAGAAAACTCGGTCTGTAGCTCGAAATGCTGAAGCTGCGCTTCATGTTTCACCCACTTCTAAGTCTGTTTCGACATTTAACCTAGGCAATATCTTATGGACTTTGACTTTTGGAATCTGGCTAGCGCTAATCTTTTCTTTGGTTGCCGCAATTTTATTTATTATCCCATGGGGTGGCAAAAAATATGGCCGTGTTGTGTGGGAACTGGCTGGTTATTTATTCTGGCCGTTTGGAAAATATGTAGAAGAATTTACTGAAGAAGATGATGAATCATTCAACCAAGATGAATCCCCAAAACCACACGGCAATACTTTTTCTGATACAACTCACCGCGCTCACTTTCAGCAAGTTTTAGCTGAGAGGTGGGAGGCTGTTTCAGACGGTGGCGTGGATGATGATCTGGAAGCCCTCGATAACCAAGATGATATTTATGAGCGCCAAACAATCCGAGGGGCAGATGAAAGAGCTAGCTTATTACAATCTCCTACAAGAGGTCTCATCAAACCAGTTGAATATGGCGCTATTACCAGTTTGAATGGCCATCAGCAGAGTGGGTGTAAAAACGGACAGGCATCTTCTGGCTCTTCCCATTTCGCTGGCGCGTCATCTGATCATGCGAAAGTCAAAAGTATTGATACTGGTCCAAGTCACGTTCACACTCCTATTCGTGTTCGGGCTTTGGGACGTTTATCCTTTTGGGTTGCATATTATTTAGTTATTGCTCCGCTGATGATGTTTGCCTGTATCTTGTGTTGGTTTTTTGTCTTCTCTATTCCGATGGCTAAACTATTGTGGGTTCTTGTCCAACATGTCGGAACGGAACCATTGGCTCTTCATTTTCGCTCGCCACCTACGTTTATCAACGTTGAGACTTTTCCTATCCAATCAGAAATACCCGCCCACGAAGGTGCAGGGCGCCCTTCGATGCCAGAATCCGGGCCTCCTCAGTTGAAGCCGGGTCAACCAGCTCCTAAGCATTCCAAAAAATCTCTATCAGCCAGCAAAGCAAAAGGTCGACTGGTAAGCGGTCGTGCCAAAGTACTTTTATGTACCTATAAAGCATTAGGGCTGCAGTATTACAAGTACACGTTAGACGGTGTCAACATCATGTTCATCATTCTTATGCCATTTGTTATATTTGTAATTACCGATGCTTTCTTGCTAGCTCCTCTTAAAATGGGGGGGTTCCTCGGCTTTCTGTCTAGTCAAGGCATGATCTTTTTACTTGCTTTACTTAGTGTGATTCCTCTATCGTATTTCATTGGTATGGCCGTCGCCTCTATCAGTGCCCAGTCATCGATTGGAATGGGGGCCGTAATTAATGCAACTTTTGGCTCCATTATTGAAATATTGCTTTATGGCATTGCTTTGACTAGAGGCAAAGGAGAACTAGTTGAAGGCTCCATCATTGGTAGTGTCCTGGCTGGTGTGCTTTTGATGCCTGGCCTTTCGATGATTGGTGGGGCACTAAGAAGAAAAGAGCAAAAGTTTAATGCCCAAAGCGCTGGAGTTACAAGTACTATGCTTATCATGGCTATTATTGGCACCCTTACCCCCACTTTATTTTATGAAATTTATGGAACGGTCAGTATTTTCTTTATGCAAATAATTAATTACTCCATGCCTGTTTTCTGTTTGATAACATTTGCCACTGTATACATATAGTTTGAACTTTCTTGCGCCGGGTGCCCCAGCTCCGCATCTGGAGGTGAAGCTTGGAAATGTAAAACATGTAGATACGAACACTTGAATCCAGTCGATGATCCATTTTATCAGTCGTCCGTCAAGGGACTTTCTTATTATTGTGCCATTCTTTTAGTCCTCGTAAGTCTTGACTCATTCTTTCCTCCATTAAAGTTATTTATGTAGCATTATTTTCTTTTGAATTAGTCTTATTTGATCGGTCTTTGGTTTTCTCTTCGGACCCATGCTTCTCAGATTTGGCAAACACCAGCCCCCCAATTAGAATCCACGGGGACTATACTACCTACCAATATTCATTCGCATGATAACGCCCATCACAGAATGTCAATGTATGTTCGGAAGCTTCCTGAAATAGTGAAGCAACAGCTGCTCCCTCATGTCCAAAAGCCACTGATGAGCGCAAACACCCATTCCCATTTACAAGACCCTTCTTTTCGTCAGCAGCAACAATGCAACGAGAATGGACCTGGCTCGTGTGATTTGAGTATGCCTAGGACTTTGACGGTCGAGGAGGTTGATCGAACAATCAAAGTGCTAGAACTAGCCACTTCTAGACATCTTGCTAGTTCTCATTCTGACAATAATGCACGCAATAATATTACTTCTGCCTCTTCGTTGAATCATCACCGTGATGCTTCTAAAAGCCATGCTGTTGTTGGTGGTGGAGGACATACCGAAGGAGGTGGACATGATGCACCGAATTGGAGCCGACTGAAGAGTACCACTGTTCTGTTAACTTGCACAGTACTTTATGCTATCATTGCAGAGATTTTGGTTAGTGTGGTTGATGTAGTTCTAGACGGTTCTGGTATTCCGGAAAAACTTTTGGGTATAACATTGTTTGCTTTGGTACCTAATACTACCGAATTTATGAATGCAATCTCGTTTGCCATTAATGGAAACATTGCCCTCAGGTGAGTTCCTGGCATTGAAAATGCTTATTACTTCAGGCAATAACATCTCATAATAATCATTTTTTTTACTAGTATGGAGATTGGTTCAGCTTATGCTTTACAAGTCTGTCTAATTCAAATTCCCGCCATGATCGTTTTCTCCTCGATCTATAACGCAGGAAAAGCCATTTCACCTCATCATGCATTCACGTACGCCTTTTAGTTTTCATCTTGGTCCAGAATCTATTATGTTCTTTCCGTTTTGTTTTTCTAATTGACGGGTTAAATTTTAGGCTTGTATTTCCGAGATGGGATATAATAGCCATCATGTTTTCTGTGTTTTTGCTAACTTACACTTACATTGAGGCGCGAGCTAACTATTATCGTGGTTCAATATTGGTTTTAAGGTAATGATAACTTAAGTGTATATTATTCTCTTCCCTAGGCGTTTTGCTCATTCAAGTGTTTCTTAGTTATTTGGTTTTGATTGGGGGATTTTATTCCGCGCCAACAGATAGTGTTAGTATTTTTATTTTAACTCGATTGATAGCTCAATATACGAGCAAGGATGCTTAATTCATGCTATAATTGCTTTTTGTTTACAGTCGCGTGGGATAGACAGTTTTTCACTTGAACATCCATCAATAGCGATTTTCACTGGCCACTTGCAAGATTATCAATTTTCTCTGATGCAAAAGGCTTTAATATTCTATCGTTCGATATGGTGATTTACATTAGCAGGTCACTCCAATTGTTCCTGTTTATTCTCTTTTTTTTTAAAGCTTTCCATTACAGTTACACATGTGCCTATTGTGAAAAGACAAGCATTGTGATTTCTATATTTTATGTTTTTATTTTTATATCTTTGAATAAGTCGTGTTTTCACATTTTTATTTCTAGTGCCTGTTTTAAAATATTTAACTTAAGGATAGCAGCTATTGGAATAGTTATTTTTTACAAAAGGGAGCTCTTGGAAACTTGTTTCAAGCCGATTTGTAATGTTTGGATCTGTACTTACAATTTTCGACAATATATACACATATACTGCGGAGAGCAATTTTTATCTTTAGTCTTGTGATGATTGTCTCTATTAGGAAAAAAGTTGAGAATGGGGAGCGTAACATACCAATTAAAAGGTAACAAGATGGTGGTGAGCGTGTACATAAAATTAGCCTAGTATGTTAAGTCCGGGGCATGTAATTGGTATGCACTTGTGAAAGGTGGAGGTTTTTTGCTCCGATCTTCACTTTTGCTATTTTTGATAAGATATTAGCACATGATGAATACAAATTGCATAATGGACAATAATGAAGCTCTATTAACACTACCAACGCCATTCGTTACGCCACAAGGCGTAACAAATGCGTAACAGTTGTGTAACGGTTGCATAATAGGGAGTATCAAAGTTGGAAATTTGTAATTATTTAAAAGGTATTCCACAGCAAAAAAAGAAAGCCAGAAACTTGACATTAATTCACAGTAAAAAGGTGTTTAGGGGGTACAATATGGTATATTTTAAAAAATAATCATGGTTGTTTTGGTGGAAAAAAGAGGTATTTTGAAATGGAAGTTTTCTAACTTTGATACCCCCTAATAAATACATAACAATCTTTATGTCCCTTAGCAATCAATAATAATTGTTATGTATTTGTTACACAACCGTTACGCAACCGTTACGCCGTGTGGCGTAACAGAAAAATTTGGTAGTGTAACTCTTTATGGTCTTAATTCTATGTAGCTTATGCCTCTTATATGTTTAATTTTTGCATTTTTTTTCACTTCATGTTTATTTTTTTTCATATTTTGACTGGTTTTATATCTTCATGTCAACCTGTACCCTCCCTCCCTCCCACTACTTTTCCATTATCTTGTCATTTGAACTACATTCCTCCGATCCATCAAATTTCTGATATTAGGGGGTATCAAACTACTCCAATCTGCCATTAAATTAATGTGGGATAAAAATCAGAATACAACAGTTAGGGGGTGACAGTTCTGGCAAATCTGCACTTATTTAAGTGTGGATTTCTGAAACACACTTGCCCCAACACTGGTGGATTTCAAAATGAAATAAGTCACTTATTTCACTCAAATCTGCACTTTCTCAACCAAAAGTGCTGATTTCACCATAATGTCCCATTTCACTGATTTGTCAGCATTAACCCATTAATACACAGCACTCCACAGCATAACACTTCATATCTTAAAACATTGTACATCATTTTCATTTTTATACTGTATAAGAGTCATGCCTTCCTCACTCTCAAAACGTGATAAGCTACATCAAGCAATGGCCTTCATGGCTCTTGATCTCCTCTTGGACTCTGATTGCAATCCTGATTCTGATCTTTAAGAAGATTTTCTTTTTTTATCAAAAGTGGCCAGAAAATGTTACCTTCTTCCTAGAAAGCCTTAAGTACTTCACACCCCCAAGTACACCATTCAAACCTTTCTTAACCTATCTGTACCCAGTTTTAGACAGTTGTTCAGGACTTCTCAGGAATGTTTCCTTAAATTTCTTGAGCTTATTCAGGACCACCCCATCTTTCACAATGATTCTCAAAAACCACAACATGATCCTTCAATTCAATTGGCCATCACACTATGCCATTTGGGTTCCAATGGTAAAATGTTTGGAAAATGTCTTTGATTTAGGGTATGGCTCTGTTAACACTAATACAAAACAATGCATAACTGCTATCAACTCCTTGGAATCTAAACTTCTCACCTGGCCAACTAAAGAAGAGCAACTTGAATCATCTCAGGTTATGCAAGCAGAGGGCTTCCCAGGATGTATTGGTTTTGTTGATGGTACTACTATTCCTTTGAGTCAGAAACTTTCTCAAGGTAGAAACAATTACTTTGACTGTAAAAAGAGGTGGCTTATTTTTAATTCCTTTCTTTCTTTTTTCTTTCATACTAACACAAGCAACTATATCTTCTCTATACAAATTCAATTTCCATTCAGCTTATATGTGATGTGAGCAAAAAATTTATACCTTTCTTTTCCAGCTATCCTGGTTCATGTCATGACTCCTATGTCTTTCAAAGAATAAAAATTTCAAAAGAACCTGAAAAATTCTTTGATGAAGATCAGTATCTTCTTTCAGATTCTGCTTATGTGAATGGAAAGTATGTCCTTCTTGCTTTTTGGGGAGCAGCATCTGAAGACAGTCAAAATGCCAAGTTCAACAATCATTTAGCAAAGTCAAGAGTCTGTATTGAACATTCTATTGGAATCTTGAAAGGTTGGTTTTCAAGTTAAAGGGAATTAAAAAGTCCTCTTAGAAATAGGTCCAAAATGGAGGCAGTGATCCACTAGATTCTGTGCTGCACTATACTTCATAACCTACTCACTGAACACAAAGATCCATGGTTAGAGTTGTATAAAGATGAGCAAGTTGAAACACCTCCCACTATATCCAATACTTATCTTTCTCAAACAACTAGCATATGGGAAATTTTTTTTTCCAATCACACTAGCACATTGGGAGATTTAGTGATTTGTTCTTAAATAATTACAATTTTCAATTCATTTTTATCTACTATTAATCTTTCTTCTCACTGGGATATGCTCCATCATTATGCCAATAATACTCTAATTTTTCTCAATAAAACCCTTTTAATTTTTTTTCATACTATTCAAATGATCAAGTTGTGTGTATTATTCTTTTTTTTTTTCTAATTTTATTTTTGCATATTGACATTTATTTTGAATTTTCAGTGAAATTCTCTTTTTCCCTGTCTCTTTTGTTTTTGGTCACCACCTCAACATGAAATCACATATTTTCAGCTATCACATAATTTTTCAGTCATTCTTCTTTTTGTTCATCCCTCATATCCATTTCCTCCTCTCCTCAAAAATAACTCAAATAATTGGAAGTCAATTTTTTTCTCATCACATCTCTCCATGTAAGTCATTTTATTCATTTCTATTGATTTTTTGTCTGCTAATTATTATTATTTTTTATTATTTTTTATTTTTTTCTGTTTTCTATTTCTTTTTTGTAAGTGGTCCTTTTTTTGGTTTTCAAGGTTAAATTCACTCTTTTTTTGTTCTTTCTCTCCCTTTTTTATCTTTTTTTTATTCTCCATCATCCCCTCTTTATCCCTCTTTGGCCTGATCATTATCCCACCTTTTCCTCCTCCTTGTTGTCCTCATTCCCAACTTTCCCTTCTCTTTGGCTGCCTCCAACCCCCCTTTTCTCCCCCTATTACTCCCTCAAGTCCACCTTTTCCTCCCCTCTATTACTCCCTCAAACCCCCCCAACACCTGCTCCAAACATCCCATATAACCCCATTAAATCTCCCTCTCAAACCACCCCTACACCCACTTCAACCACCCCAACCCCCTCAAATTCCCCCCCCCCCTCAAAATACCCCTACACCCACTTCAAACCCCCCTATAACCCCCTCTTGCCCCCTCCTCCCTAATTATTTATTAACAAAAAATTGTTCTCAATTGTTCATTATCAAATTAATAAATTTGGGGAGGGTTAAATGAGGGTTTTGAAAGGGGTCTAGGGGAAGTTTGAGGGGGTTTGAAGAGGTTTCAGAGGGGGTTTTGAAAAGGGTTGGGGGGGTTGAAGCATGTGTAGAGTGAGATTGAGGGGTTTATTCAAAGGGGTAATAGGGGGGCATTGAGGGTGTCAAGGGGTCTTTCAAGTCTAGAAGGTTTTTCAAGGAGGTTCAATGGCAGTAATAACAGGATTTATGGAATTCAAAATTGGGTACATATTTCTTTATCTTATAGAATATATACTCAATAGGGGGTATCAAAGTTAGAAATCTTCCATTTCAAAATACCTCTTTTCTCCACCAAATCAACCATGATTATTTTTTAAAATATGACATATTGTGCCCCCAAAATAGCTTTTTACAGAGAATTAATGTTGAATTTGTGGCTTTCTTTTTGTGTTGTGAAATACCTTTTAAATAATTACAAATTTCTAACTTTGATACCCCCTAATATAAAGAGGTGAAGGTTAAATTATTATTATAATTAATGGATTAGAATTAAATGAATGTAAGTACTAAAGCAATAATGAATAGTAATAAATTATTGTAAATAGTTATAATAAATTAGTAATTGATGGAATGAGTAAAAAACAACCAAAAGAGAGGCCTTATATAGGCAAAGGAGAGACAAAGCACGGAAATGAAATTCTTAAAACAGTGGTATGAGAAAGAGAAAAAGAATATTCAAGAGGGAGTATTTTCAAATAATAAAGTAGTTCTAAAGAGAAGGTGTCAAAATAATGTATTTACAGAGTATGTCAGAAATACATTAATTTATTTAATATTCACTGTAAATGTTGGTCAGTCATCTAGAAGAGAGAAGAAAAAAAGGAAGAAAGAGAGGAGGATAAGAAGGTAATGGTGATTTGAGAAATAAAAGAAATAAAGTCTAATGAAATTATTTAATTTATTGAAGAGAAAGCAACGACGAGTGATTTGAGAGGTGACACAGAATTGGGTTTTTTTAATATTAATATTATTTCAAGTAAGGGTTCTGCGTGGAAAACACTTTAATTACTATCAGACTTAAGGCAACCTTTTAATTGTTATATAGAATTTTTAATTAGATTGTAATACTAATAAAAATAATAATAAACGTGATAAAATTATCTTTAAGTTGTTGAGTGTATAGTAAGTGATGAGGCTACAGGGGATTATCCAAGGCCCTTTTATAGGCAATGGGTCCTCTGAAGAGCCACTATATTTGTAAATACAAGAATGATAATAGGATAAAACAAGTATATCAAAGAGTAAGTGAAACATAACAATGTAGAGAAAAATATGAAACAAATAATTAAAAATCCCAATTAAGAATCCAATTTTCCCACCATTAATTCCCAAATCAGTAAGTAAAAATAGTGAACAACTAAGCAAGCCTGTGACATAGGGACTATGAGAAAAATAATTCAAAACAGATTGTACAGTCTGATTTAAGGATTTTTAAGTGAAACAAAGAATATTTTTACGCAACAAAATATGTAATTAATCTCAATTTAGTATAAATTAATAAATTGTTTTTCCTGACACAATTAATGGTCAAAAGAAGCGTCATTAATTATTTTTTAATATTATATGAAAGGTGTTATTTAATATATAAATTTAAATAATTAATTTGATTATATTATAAGTCAATTTTACACTTATAATTATAATATATGTTTTTAATTAATTAAATATAAATTTATAATTATTAAATACATAAAAATGCGCCATTATTTGTAGAATATAAAATATATCATGTTTAATTTAAATGTATAAAAATTTATATAAACAATAAAATTAATATAACACTTATATAATTTTATTATGCAATAAAATATTAATTTATTAACTTTAAATACAATTCTTACGCCCTCTTTCAGGTCTTATAAGTTAACATATCATTTACTGGACTCCTGGAATAGCCTGGCTGACAGTAAAGGTCAATTCTAAATAAGAAAATTGAATATTTTGTATATATTTATTTTTATTTGAAATAAAAAAATTTTATTTTAATTTTAAATTTATTTTTTAATATAGATTTTTTATTTCTTTTAACCTGTCAATGAGCATGGTGTTAGAGAAAAAAAATTTAAGGGACAATTTTATCTTTAACTTTAATTATTCATTAATTTTACCATTCTATAATTAGTTAATCTATTATAGGTAATTTTAATGTAATTAATTTATAATTAAATAATTAAAATAATAAGGCGTGGCTTCATTGAGTAAATAATTAATTTTTTTCCTGGGTAAGTCTAGCAGCCTGGCTGAAACTCCCTCACTCTAAAAAAAACAATAAAAAAAATGCTATAATTTTTTCTTTTTATATTTCTTTAGCAGGGTAGGAAGATTAGATATCTCCTTCCCAGGTATCCAAGAATCATATTCAGAAGATTTATTCTTGAATCTCAATAAGTATTCTGTACTTTTTTCAGCAGTAACTATTCTGTCATTTAGAATCTTATCAATTTCTGCTGTCTCAGTGATTTCATTAGGGGTCTTTTTTGGTCTTCCCCTCCTTTTGGGAAATAAATCACTATTGGATGTGTAAGGTTTCAGAAGAGATATTGGAAAAACAGGATGTTTTCTGTCATATGGAGAATACAATATAACTTCAACTGCATTATCACCAACCATTCTTCTGACAACAAATGGGCCAACAAATGGGTCTCTCAATTTGTTATTACCTTGTAAATTGAAGTGGACTGTAGAAATCAACACTTCATCACCCTTTTTAAAAGGGTATTCTCTATAGGATTTGTCCCATCTCTTCTTCTCATATTCAAAGGATTTTTCAATAAATTTTTGAGCATGACTTCTGAAAATTTGTTGAATTTGAAGAAAAGATTTTACACCAGGATGTAAATCCAATTTAGGTATTTTATTATTGAGAATTTGGGCAGGAGTATTTGGAACATATCCAAGCCAGAGCTCAAAAGTATTTCTTTGAGTAACAGAATGAACAGTGCTATTATAAGCAAATCCTAACCCAGGAAGTAAAGTAACACAATAATGAGGTAATCTGTCATTTTCTTTATATTCAAGGCCAAAGGAACAATACCTTCTTATCATGTCCTCTAAAGTCTGAATCATTCTTTCAGCCAATCCATCAGTCTGAGGGTGATGGGCAGTGGAAAGTTTCAGATTACAACCACAAATATACATCATAGACATCCACTGCCATCTGAACATATGCCTGTTAGGTGTTTTCAAGTTTAAAAGAGATTAAACTGCACTACAGCCAGTGACAAGTTTAAATTTATGGTCATCTAGGTAATAATGTAGCTTTTCTAGAGCCCACACTACAGATAAACATTCAAGCTGAGTGGCACCATATTTCAATTTAATATTTCTCAAGGTTCTTGTAATATAACAAATTACTGCATATAATACTTTATCATTCATCACTTGTTTTTGATGGAGGGCAGCACCAAGACCAATAAAACTGGAATCAGTGTACAAAACAAATGGTTAATTAAAGTCAGGTAAAGCAAGGATTGGTGCTGACATAAAACAGTGTTTCATAGTGTCAAAAGCTCTCTGCCTTTCACTACTCCAGACAAAAGCAACATCCTTTCTAGTAAGTTGGGTAAGGGGTAATGCTATGACTTGGTAATTTTTAATATATTGTCTATAGTATCCACACATTCCCAAGAAACTCTGGAGCTATCTAATTGTTGTAGGAGCTTTCACCTGTTGTATGGCTGCCACTTTGTTTTGGTCAACACATATCTGTAACCCTGAAACAACATGACCAAGCACTTTTAAGGAATGAAAACCAAATTTACATTTCTTCAAAGAAAGTGTCATATTTATTTCAACCATTTTGTGGAAAACTTTACACAGGTGGTTAAGATGGTCCTCAAATGTTTTTGAGAATTTAATGATATCATCAATATAAACCATCAGCAATCCTTCAATTATCTCTTGATGAAATGTGTTATCCATAACTTTTTGAAAAACTGAAATGGCATTTTTAGGGCCAAATGGCATCATAACATACTTATAAATACCCATATGAGTAGCAATCATCAGAAAATTCTGGGAACTCTTATCAACAGGTATCTGGTGATATCCCTTGTTACCATCTAAACAAATTATATATTTAGCACCTTGTAAGGTAGCATGTATAGAGCTAATTCTAGGTAAAGGATAGTAATCATCAACAGTATAAGTATTCAATGCTCTATAATCACCACATAACCTGGCTTTATCTTTCTCATAAGAAATTAGGACAGGTGAGATAACACAATATTTAGGTGTCTCAACTACCTTTTCAATAATATTCATTTTTAAAAGGGTAGAGATATTATCCTCAATATCTTTTCTCTTTGTGGGAGAAGCAGGATAAGGCTTCTTCTTTAAAATAGGTGGTATGTCAGTTAATTGACAAGAGAATGAGAGTTTCATTTCTTCTTTAACTAATCCCAGTTCATGTGACCCATGAGCAAAGGCCATAGGAAAAGATTTTATCAATTTAATGATGGAATCTTTATCCTAACCAGAAAGTTGTTCTCCAAAAGAGACATTGTCAATTTCAGACATAAGGGCATGCATTTCTTTTGTAGATCTTCCTTTATATTTAATCACAGAATTACATGTGTTCAATTCTGGTTTTAATAATTTTTTGGGGGAGGAAAACTAAAATTTTCTCTTCCCATTTATCCCCATTGTGAAGCATTGGTTTGAAGGATCTAATTTTATGCCATATTTGGTTAAAATGTCATTTCCTATGATAAACCAACTGCTTAAATTATCATTTTTCATGACAACAAAATCACAAATAGCTCTTATAAAACCATGGTTGTATTAAAAAATACTGTGGCTTTGTATTTACCAATGGGGGAAAAACAGAGCCATAACCTCTCCAATTTTCAGAAATGATAGGTATAAGTTTTGATTTATAGTCTTAATCCACTGAAGCAAGTGCTTTTTTAGATACCAAACTTCCTTCAGCTCCAGAATCCAGATTTACTTCAATGCTGGTTCCATTGATCAAGACTGGTGCCTTGAGAGGGTCAATAACAATTGAGCTATCCTCAATTTTCTTTATAATCTCAGCATCTTCAACTGTAGATAAATCATTATTATCAATATCAATAGTATTTAAATAATGAATATCTTCTTCCAGCATCAAGATTTCTTGTTGAGATTCATATGAAATATTGCTGGCACAATCACTTGAAGTATCATCCAGTGCTATTGAGTCATCAGCATGCTACTCAGTTTGTTAAACAAGATTTATCTTCTTTTCACAAACATGTCCTTTCTTCCGAAGCTTGTTTCACTTGAAGCAAGTGTTTGTTGCATATTTTTTAAGTAAAACAGGGGCAGAAGATTTACCAACCTTTTCCAGAGGTTTCTGTTGGTAAGTGGAGGATTTCTCCAAAGGGGTTCTAGGAATGAATCTTCTGGTATCATACTTGTTGTTTAGAAGGATCTCATTACATGTATTAATGAAAGAAGAAGGCTCTCTGGAGAGCTCAGTCCTAGCCACTATCAAGTCTCTCAAAGACATTGGTAATTTGTAAAGGGTCCTGTCTTTCCATAACTCAAACTCCATATTTGGGTCCATTGCCCTCAAGAATTTCACAATTTTCATTAAGAACTCAATAGTTTTATCATTAGAAGAGCTATATCTAGTTTCCTCATACTGCCTTTGTTGAGCCATCCTAAACTTGGAGCCACCAAATTGTGCTTTAATCAATTTCTTCCAATCTTCCCATGAGTAGTCATTCCTATCCAAGAGAAAAGATTCATACCACATTAGGGCTACATTTGTAAACAAAGAAATTAACTTAGACACAATTTCCTCATCTGGGAGTTTGTAAGAATTTTTTAAGTTATCAATTCTGCAAATGAATTTCTTCCAATCAGAAGAAGAATCACCATCAAATGTTGGTTACTGGTCAAGTTTTGGCCAATTCTTTTGTTTTGAAAGAGTCTCCTTAGTATTAGCTTTTTTCTAAGTAAGAGGCAGCTGTAACTTCTCCAATTGTACAGTAATCTCATTGTTTAATCCATCTGTTGAAGATCCTGGTGCATCATCAATTTTTGATGGAAACTCAGTGGTATTAACAGGTATTTCTGAATCTAGACTTACTTTAGATGAAATAGCAACAGGTAACCTTGGAGCATCCTGTACCATATGTTCCTTTTAAGAAATTTAAGAATATTTTTGATCATTAAACAATGAATTCAATTTTTCTTCAATGGTTGTTAGTCTGGTTTTCACCCTTGGAAGACTAGATAAACTCTCATTGATTGTTGCAAAAGATAACTGGGTTTTATTTTGAAAAGATGAATAATTATAACTCAATCTTTTCAGGTTCAACTTATCTACCTCTAGCTCCTGACAACAGGCAGACACAGTATCTTGTAGTTTAGACAAATAATTTTTGATATTTTGCCATAAAGTAAATTTCTTTTCATGAGTTGCTTTGTAATGAAAAAAATCATCAGAAACTCTCTGTAAATCACTCCTTAATGCTTGATAAGCCTGTTCAGCTAACAAACTATTATATTTCTGAGTTAATTGCATGTTGTTCATGATATGATTTCGCTTAGCAATAATATCTCTCAAATATTCATCATTAATTTTTGCTACATCTGGAGTGTTTCTCAATAAAGAAACAGAGTAACTTTCCAGATTCTCATTAAAATTAGGCTCAAGTGTTTCATCAATAATAGCCATATCATGATTTATCATTGAAGTAGCAATTAAAACTAAAGGATTAGATACATTAGAAAATTGAGTGATTTGTCTACTCTTATCAACCTCTACTGGTCTCATAGTGTCATCCCCTCTTCCAGAATTACCTGAAGGAACTGGATCAGTAACAAGAAAGAGGGACTTACCAAGGTTTGGGCAACAACTGAATGTTGTTTTTTCTTTTTCTGTCTCCTTGAGAAGGGTGAGGATGTGTTGGGTTGAATTGACCAGGTCTTGACGGACCTGCCTGAGGCATTTGAGACTGCTGCTGTTGAGACAGATAATCCCACTGGGTGTTTAACCAATCCCATTTCCACTTTGACACTTCCACCTTTTCTGTTTGCTGGGGAGCCAATTGTGAAAGATCCCTGGGGGGAGGAGGTCTCCTCTGCTCTTGAAGAAAGGCATCTATTTTTCTTACCTTTTCTTCTAGTGAGTCTGTTCTTGCTCTCAATCTCAAGTTCTCTGTCCTCATTTCCTTTATGTGGGTGGAGAGATTCTTTACTTGCTGAGGTAAAGGCATTTTTTTAATTTTGAAGCCTTTTGGAAGTCCTTCTAGGGGGTTGATGGAAGGTTTTGTTAATTAAAAACTTATAACAGAGCCTTATAGAAGAGACAATGTTTCCCTATCAGTAATTTCAGGGGAGTCAGTGGCAATGAGATCAATGTGCCAACTTTATAGCAGAGCCAATGATTACCTATCAGTAATTGCAGGGGAGTCAGTGACAATGAGATCAATGTGCCAAACTGTAGTCCCAATGCAAGGAGTGGTAGCGCAAATCACCACACAATATGGGGGGCGGACTTGCTAGCAAGTCCGCAACCTTGGACCCAAACTCACCATAGATTGAACACACATTGAGCTATTGATAAAGGAACCATACAATCAGGGATGAACACCACTCAGCAGAACAGTTTTAGGTGGGTGTTCAAGTAGAGTTCAGTATGGGTTCAGTCTGAGTTCAGTCTGAGTTCCATCTGAGTTCCATCTGAGTTCAGGTTGAGGACTTGCTAGCAAGTCCACCCCCTATATTGCGTAGTGAATGAAAATTGTATTAATGGGAAGTAAAACTAGAAGTGATTGAAATAAAATAATAAAGAAAAATAATGAGATTGATGGAGAATAACAATTGAGTAGAGACTATATATATATGTAATTCTAATAAACAAGCTCCATCGATCTCATAAAAATAAACTATTCTATGATCATTGAGAAACTACACAAGGTACTTGAGGTGCTGAGCATACAAAATGGGTTAGGCCGGCCAAGAAAGGGAAAGTGGAGTAGAGTTGTGTGGAATGATAGATGTTGGAGAAATGTATAGTCAATGATGGGTTATGAGGATGTTTTTTGAATCTGACACCCTCTCTTCTTGAGTAATCCATCATTGACATTGATGAATTTGAGGTATTTTTTTAGCTTGACTCTTAGCACCGGTTTTGTGAGCATATCTGCTTGAAAAATTCCAGTGGGATGATACTTTAGAACAAACCTTTTATTTTCCACTTGCTCGCGAATCCAATGTATTTGAATGTCAATATGCTTTGTTTGAGAATGATAAATTGGGTTGTTGGAAAAAGAGATGCCTTTTTGGTTATCAGAGTGTAAGGTTATTGGTTTTTTGAGATCAAGTGAAGGGATTTTGAAATCAGAAAAGAGGTTCTTGATCCATATGGCTTCTTGTCCGAATTCTGTGAGCGCCTTGTATTCCATTTCTGTGAGGCTTAACGAAGCAGTGTTTTGCTTCTTGGTGTGCCAGCTGATACCACTTCACTTGAGGGTGAAAAAATAACCAGCGGTGGAGCATCTAGTCATCTGACAACCTCCCCAGTCTGAGTCACAGAAACCCTGAAGAATTTTGTTTCCAGTTGATGGTGCCTGATAGGTTAACACATTGTTGATTGTTCCTTGAAAGTACTTGAGGACTTGAATGAAGGCATCCCAATGTGCTTGTCCAGGTTTATTGAGGAATGGGATAACTGACTGCAGGCAAAGGCAAGGTCGGGTCTTGTGCATTACACAAGGTAGTTGAGGTGTCCAATAGCACTGCAGTAGTTGAGGTTTTGCTTAATGAATGAATTATGTTCTTTGTCACTAGCAGGAGTTAGGAGGGTTTTGGGATCCATAGGAGACAACATAATTCTACAATTTTTTATGTCATAATTAGCCAGGATAGCTTTTATTTCATTTAATTGTGATAGATGATTCCTGGAATTCAAATCTTTTGATATTCTTATTCCAAGAATCATTTTTGATTCACCTAAATCCTCCATCTCAAAGTTGTCAGAGATGCATTTTTTGAACCAATTGATGTCTTTTCCAAAGATTGAGAAATCATCAATGTGAACATGGATGTAACAAGGTTTTGAACTGTCTTGATGAATATAGAGAGCTGAGTCTAATGAGCTACGGGTGAAGTTATTGTTGATGAAGAAGTTGTGTACTAGCTGGTACCAGCAACGTGATGCTTGTTTTAGTCCGTATAATGATTTTCTTAGCAGCAAAACTGGGTGACTCAGACCTGTGAGAACTTATAATCCTTTTGGGAGCTTCATGTAAATGGTCTTGTTGGGTATGCCATTGGTGAAAGCACTTTTTGCGTCCATTTGGTGGAAATCCCATGATTCAGCCGCTGCTAAAGCTATCAGGCACCGGAGTGTTGTAAGTTGGCTGGTTGGTGCAAAAGTCTCTGAATAATCGATACCATATTTTTTTGAGAACCCTTGTGCACACAAGGGTACCTTATACTTACTAATGTTCCCTTCATGATCAATTTTGATCTTGAATACCCAAGTGCTCCCAATGGGTTGCACGTTTTCAGGGCAGGTGACAATATCCCATACTTTTTGCAATTCCAGTGAAGTGATTTCTGAGTTAATATCTTTGATTTATTTGTTGGTGTCAGGGTAATTGATTGCTTTGTTGTAATGTTTAGGAGTGTTATGATCTTCTGATATGGGAATAAAGGCTTCTAAAGCTGTCTCAACGGAAAGGCGTGTATTGTTATTGCAAATTAAGGCTTGTCCACTTCTTGTGCACCTTCCCTCAATAATGTTGTTGGGGTCAATCTCAGAACTGATGTTTCTTGGGGCTACATTGCTGGTTGTGCTGTATTCCCAGAATCTGGAGGTAGGGCATTGGTCGGATTGAGATTTATCAGCAGTCTCTTGACTGTTGCCGGTTTCTGCCTCTTCATGCACTGGAGACAGCAGTTGTTCTGAAGTTCTTGGTTCATAAGGAACAGAAGCGAGTATATTTCTTGATAAGATTGGCCAAGAAGTGTGTGCATTCTCATTATTAAGGTTTGGAAATGTGTTTTCATTGAAAACCACATTATGGGAATACATCACCTTTTTGGTCTCCAAGTTCAATAGATGATATGACTTGTGTTCCTTGTGAAATCCTAGCAGACAACATTTAACGGCGTTTTTATTGAGTTTACCTCCTCTTACTTGTTTTTGAACTAAAGAATAAGCTGTTCACCCAAAAGTCTTGATGTGACTGATATTAGGATTTCGATTGAAGAGCATTTTGAATGGGGTCTTCATCTCATTGTTTGCTTTGGTGGGTAATTGATTTTTGATGTAGACGGAAGTTGTAACCGCTTCTCCCCAATATGTAAGTGGAAATCCGGACTTAAATAACAGTGCTTTGGCCATTTCAATAGTGGTTTGGTTACCTCTCTCAGAGATAGGATTCTTCTGAGGTGTGTGTGGTGCCGTAATTACAATTTTGAATCCACTTAGTGATGAGAGTTCCTCAAATTTTTTATTTACAAATTCTCCTCCCCCATTGCACACAAGGTTTAAAATTTTTTGTTTGGTAAGATTTGAATTTCTCAAATTTAATAAATGCGTCTGACTTCCTTTTAAGTAGATAAATAAAAAAGTATGAAGAATATGCGTCTTTCAACCTGAAATAGTAATGATGCCCCCCTACTTTTTCCAACAATCTCCCCCCAAATCACAATGCACATATTCTAAAGGTCTAGTAGCCTTTGGGAAATGTCCTGGAAATGGTGACTTGTGCATCTTTGCATGAATGAAAGTTTTACAAATGTTGTCCCTATTGTGATCGTTTTATTTAATGTTTAGGCTGTTAAGGAGAATTTTCAGGTAGGGGTAATTTGAATGACCAAGGCAATTATGCCACAAAGTTAAGTCAGTACTTGATGAAGCAATTAATGATAATTGTGATTGCTCACCAAAAAGAAGCATTGATATGGAAGAGGTTAGAGCCATCCTTCTTTGCTCCAGCGAGAACAGTTACTTCACCTTCTTTAAAGGTAATGTTTCCTTTGATGTTGGCGGTAAGAGAAACGCCTTTACTGGTGAGTGGCGATAGTGCTAAGAGGTTGCATCCTAAGTCTGGGATGTATAAGCAATTGGTGAGTAGCATTGACCGATTTTGATAATTGGATAATTTTATTGACCCAATTCCCTGTCCATAGATAATCTTTCCATTACCAATTCTCACAGGAATCTTGGTTTTTTGGAAAGTAGTAAATGCTTGTTTGGAATTGAACATGTGGCTGCTAGTGCTGGAATCAGAAATGAGATCAGATGAATGCTTGCTAAGATTTGATGATGCATGATTGACATAGTAAAGATCTTTGGTGATGTTGGCACTTTCTGTTTCATTGTTGTCCTTTTCTTTTTGAGGATTTTTAGATTTGGATTTACTTTGCAGGCGTAATTCAGGATGGAGGGCCCAACATTGTGATTCAGAGTGAGTCTTTTTTGGATTATGCTTCCCATCATTGCAGTATTCTCGCTTTTTTGTTGAAGTGTTATTCTTTTTGACAGAAATCAGAGCGGAATTTTTCTTGGTTTGGGAATTGTCAATTTGATCTGCCAACTGGGATAACTACATGAGGACGTTATCAAATATGAGAGGCTTTCTGTTGTCATCTTCTGAGTTGATCATCATAGATCGGTGCATCTCCAGCGATGGCCACAGTTTTTGGAGGATCGAGTACGCAAAAAAAGGTGATTCTAACTTTTCACCTGCTTGAGATAATGCATTAACTGATGCCTGAAGTTTGGTTACAAATCCTCTAAGATTACCCTCAGTGCACTACAGGTCGGTGAATTTGGTGTAAACCATCAATGCAGTAGCAGGATGAGCGCCGGAATATCTTTCCTCTAATCTTTTCCAGAGTTTGTTTGGATTAGATTTGTCATCTGCTTTGACAAATGCCGTGATATTGGTGGCATCTAACTTCTGGACAATTACATTCGCAGCCCATTTGCAACGCAGCCTGTAAGCTGTTTTATTGACTCCATCTGCTCTAGGCTCTGACTCACGTCCTTCAACAAGTTTTTCTAATTCCAATTGCAATAGGAATAACAACATTTTGACTTTCCATGTTGCATAATTGTCATTTGCAAGCATGGGAATGTTTTTAACATTATTGTTCGAAGAGCCGTCCATTCTAGAGACCTCAGACTTTTAATCTGTTAATTAAAAACTTATAACAGAGCCTTATAGCAGAGCCAATGATGCCCTATCAGTAATTGCAGGGGAGTCAGTGGCAATGAGATCAATGTGCCAACATGTAGTCCCAATGCAAGGAGTGGTAGCGCAAATGAAAATTGTATTAATGGTAAGTAAAACTAGAAGTGATTGAAATAAAATAAAAAAGAGAAAAATAAGGAGATCTATGGAGAATAACAAGTGAGTAGAGACTATATATATATGTAATTCTAATAAATAAGCTCCATCGATCTCATAAACATAAACTATTCTATGATAATGGTCAACTACACAAGGTACTTGAGGCGCTGAGCATAAAAAATGGGTAAGGCCGGCCAAGAAAGGGAAAGTGGCGTAGAGTTGTGTGGAATGATAGATGTTGGAGAGATGTATAGTCAATTATGGGTTATGAGGACATTTTTTGAATCTGACAGGTTTTTGTTCCTGAGCATTTGCCTCCACAAGTATTTCCACTTCATCCATTTCCACATCCTGATTGGTTCAATAATTGATTAATTTGAGCCTATTTTGTAGTCAAGGGAGAACTTACAAAAGTAGCTTCATCATAATCAATTAGATCTAATTCCTCTTCATGGGTAGCAGAAACACCTTGATCAGTCATTTTTTTAAATTTAACTTGAACTGAGGGAAAGAAATATTAAATGTATTAGTTTTTATTTTTGCTTTTTTAAAAGAAAAATAAGAAAAAAAAAGATATTTTAAAAATCTTCAGGAAAAAATCAACTGAAATAATAATCACAATGATTATTAATTTTAAATTAATTTTATAACCAGGATTAAAAGAAATCAACTTTGGAGACATAAATTTATTTTTTAACCAATAAATTAAATTTTGATAATTATCAGGATTTAAAATCAACTGAAATAATAATCACAATTTTTATTAATTTAAAATAATTTTATAACAAGGATTAAAAGAAATCAATGAAGAAACAAAAAAAAATTATTTTTTAACCAATAAATTAAATTTTGATAATTATTAGGATTAAAATCAACTGAAGGATATTTAATTACCAGGACTTTATGTCAACTGAAATAATTTTAATATAATTTTATTTTATTAATTTTAATATTTTTATTGTCAGGAAAATTTGTCAACTGGAACAATATTATTATAATTTATCAGGACAAAGTCAACTGAAAAAAAATAAAATAATATAATAATAATAAAATATTTTATAATACTTCTATGACTAAGAACACAATAGTTCTATCTTTTTCAAATAGGAAAAAAAATAAAAATTCCAATTATCAGACACCTCCCCCTGTAAAATGAGCAAATTAATGCCACTTACAGAGTGCTGAGTAAATGGAAATACATAGAGTATGAAAAGTGAAAATTGAACCATGAATAGTAATCAAAATAATTGTCACTAATATATGTGACTATAGTCAATATATGAACCTAAGTTTTGGAGCACAGTTCAATTCCCGGTCACAGCAAAAAAGTAAGTCACATGGTTGATGACGTTCATTGTCTTCATTGTATACTTGTCCTATTGGAACCTTGTTGTTGATGGTCCCTTGGTTGCCGGCTTCAAGATATCAATGCGCCGTCAACTATTTGGAGAGGGCCTCAATTTTCAAGGGGTCTTTCAAGTCTAGAAGGTTTCTCAAGGAGGTCCAATGGCAGTAACAATGGGATTTATGGAATTCAAACTTGGGTATGTATCTCCTTATCTTATAGAATATTTACTCAATATAAAGAGGTGAAGGTTAAATTATTATTATAATTAATGGATTAGAATTACCTGAATGTAAGTACTAAAGCAATAATAAATAGTAATAAATTATTGTAAATATTTATAATAAATTAGTAATTGATCAAATGAGTAAAAAACAACCAAAATAGAGGCCTTATATAGGCAAAGGAGAGACAAAGCACGGAAATGAAATTCTAAAAACAGTAGTATGAGAGAGAGAAAAAGAATATTCCAGAAGGAGTATTTTCAAATAACAAAGTAGCTCTAAAGAGAAGGTGTCAAAAAGATGTATTTACAGAGTATGTCAGAAATACATTAATTTATTTAATATTCACTGTAAAGGTCAATTCTAAATAAGAAATTCAAATTTTTTGTATATATTTATTTTCATTTGAATTAAAATTTTTTTATTTTAATTTTAAATTTATTTTTTAATATAAATTTTTTATTTCTTTTAACCTGTCAATGAGCACGGTGTTAGAGAAAAAAAATAGGGGAAAATTTTATATTTAATTTTAATTATTCATTAATTTTACCATGCTGTAATTAGTTAATTTATTATAGGTAATTTTAATGTAATTAATTTATAATTAAATAATTAAAATAATAAGGCATGGCTTCATCTAGTAAATAATTAATTATTTCCCTGGGTAAGTCTAGCAGCCTGGCTGACAGAGGGGCTTTTTGAGAGGGTTTGGGGTGGCCTTTTGGGGTGGTTTGGAGAGGGTTTGGGGGTGTTTTGGAGAGGATTTGGGGGGTTGGAGGGAGTTTGAAATGGGCTTTAGATAAGCTTTACAAGGAGAGAAAAAAAATAATGAGGGAGTAATGAAAAAATCAATAAAAAATTTATACAGGGACCAATGAGGGAACAATTAAAAAATTGCCAGAAAAGTATTATTAACATTTAATTTTAATTTTAATTTTTTTGTCCAGAATTAACCAGAAAAACTTGTCAATTTGAAAAAAAGCAATAATTATTCTTATTTATTATTTGATGAAAACTTTTAGCCTTATTTAATTTAAATTGTGTGAAATTTTAATTGTTTTAAAAAAATATTTTGATGTTTTTTTGACCAGTAAACATTTTTTTAGAAAAAAAAATATCTGCTTATTCTTATTCAAGCCTTAAAACTCTATCTTCATCATTATCTTCTTTATCATCTTCTTCAATTTTCACTTCATTTCAATAATCAAAAAGAAAAAATTCATAAAAATCACCAAAAAAGAAAATTTTGCTAAAACAATTTCTGAAAAAAATAAAAACTGTTTCTTCTTATTCAAGCCTTACACCTTTATCATCATAATTATCTTCTTTATCATCTTCTTCAATTTAAACTTCAATTCAATCTTCTTTGAAACCTTCAAAAATAAAAAATGATGATCAATCTTATCAAAATAAAAGAATTATAAAAAATATACTTGAATATTTTATTTGGGCATATATCAAACATCAAGTATTATAAAACTAAAGTCAATAAAAAATATATATCCCAAGAATCTACCTGAAGATATTGAATATATAACATATTTTTTGGAGGTGATAAAGTTAAGCCTTTAATCAGTAATACTTTTAAATCTCAATCACCACACAATATGGGGGGCTGACTTGCTAGCAAGTACGCAACCTTGGACCCAAACTAACCACAGATTGAACACACATTGAGCTATTGATAAAGGAACCATACAATCAGGGATGAAAACCACTCAGCAGAGCAGTCTTAGGTGGGTGTTCAGGTTGAGTTCAGTATGGGCTCAGTATGAGTTCAGTCTTGGTTCCATCTGAGTTCAGGTTCAGGACTTGCTAGCAAGTCCACCCCTTATATTGCATATTGAATTTATTTATGAAAATTATTCTTTTGCTGGACTTAAAGATGAATCATTTATTCAACTATCTGATCTCATTACAACACTATATCAAATGGCTTTGGTTTGCTTACCAATAAGGAGTAAGAATTTGCTTGGTGGTATCATGATTGGTTTTGGATGGAGACCAGGATTTATTAAAGGATATTCTCTTGGTAAGTATAAAATTATTTATTGATACATTCTTAATATAGTTCTCTCGTTTTAATTCTATAGGCATCTATTATTTTCTGAGAAATTTATCTAAAGCAGAAATAGATAATGATTTTTGAAAATGGGACTCTTTACCTTCCTTTAACTCTTTTAATGCTCTTTGACTTAAAAAACTCTGTAATAAAGCTTTAAAAAAACACAAACTTGAAACCTGAGTTGGAGTTCCAAATTGGTATGACTCAGAGTGGGAAGAAACTATCAATTAGTGCCTATTGTTTTTTAATGTTATAATTACCCATTCTGGATTTCATAACAAGATACATACCAATTCAAATGATAAAAACTATTTTACTTTGGGGATCTTTTCTTATATCAATCCTATTACTGGAAAACCTATTTATTCACCTGCTAAAATAAAAGGACACAGTTTATATTTCCCTGATCATAGGTGTATAACTTATTTTAGATTATGAAATGGAATCATCAAATCAATTTGAAACTCTTTTCACAATAATCACCAAACAACAAAAGATCCTCCTGGTTTTAAATTGTCAGGCTAAGGTCAAGTACAAGGACGTGAACTAGCTTGAATAGTCAGTTGTCTAGAAGATTTTAATGGTCCTATATGAATACTGTAGTTCTAATCCACTAAGTTGTAAAATATAATCAAATATAAAGGTCTCAGTAATATAATTCTCACTATTCTTATATATGGCTTACAATCTTTATAGTTGGTAGAAAAATAGATTATATAAATTCAGATACTATTCAAAAGTCTTATCAAATTACTAATTGATATGTATTGTAATTGGTTTGGTTATATTGGTTAAATTGTAATGATAAAGAATGAAGAAATACAACCCAAAAACCTTGTCAGCCTGTATATCTCCAGGACTGAGTAAAAAGTACTTATAAGTTATGTTAAACACATGAACTATACATGGGAATAATAAATAAGAGTACACAAATAGTATACATAAGTAAAATTATGATAATACACAAAAAATGCCATTATAACACCTTATATACACGCATATATCCACCTTTTATAGGTCTTATGTACTTAATACTAAGTTGGGATATGTTAGGGTAATCTTAAGAACCTTAAGTATAAGGCTGCATAATTTTTAAGTACACTTAAAGCTGTTATATTCATTGTTTTATGCAAAAAACAAGAAATGCGCTTTATTTCACTTAAAAGTTGACTATATGCGCTATAAAATTGAGAATATCAAAATTGCGCTTTGACAGATCAATTGGGCTCATTTAGAACTATTGATTTGGCTATTTAAATGCATAAAAATAACACTTTTCAAATTTGGTGTTTTTTATGCCAGAAATGGCTTCTGTGTACTGGCCACATACTGCCTGCTTTTTTCCCGTGTGAATAGCTTCATTTTTAGCAAAGTTAGCTTTTTCACACTATAATTACCCCACATTCTACGCCCACTGTGGGGAAACACACTAAAATAGGCGACAGGCGCTTATTTAGTGTCCTAGCTTAATTAATAATGCATTGACCCTGTTTATATGCACTAATTTCATTAATAACCTCACTCTTGGCACTTTATTTCATCACCACGCTTAAATTCGCCTAATTTTAGTCAAGGATTTACCCGTGCAAGCGCCTGCCAAGAACTGCATGTAGTTACCCCACATCTCACGCTCTTTTTTAAGTTTTTGGGTGGTTTCTCAGTCAATTTTGGTTATTTTTGAATGGGAATTTCACGTAGTATAATGTCAGGATTAGCCCCATTATTTCTACAGTCAATCCCCCTGATTATTAAGCTATTATTAACCTTAAAAAGTCTCCTTTAGTCCTTAATATTATTGTTTTATATGCATATACTCTCTTTTTGTCTTTTCCTTTAATTTTGATGGATTTCCCTTATTATTTCAGGATTTTGGCGGTTATTACTCTTCAAATTATGTCATGGGTCACTGGGAATGTTGATGGGAATGTCTATTAGTTGTTTAGAGGCGTGATTAACTGTGTATTGGGTGGTACATCAAGGGAATCATTGGAGAACTCAGTGTGTATAAAAGGAGGAGGTTTTTGGGTTGTATTTCTTCATTCTTTATCATTTACAATTAACCAATATAACCAAACAAATTACAATACATATCAATTAGTACTTTTATAAGACTTTTGAATAGTATCTGAATTATAAAATCTATTTTTCTACCAACTACAAAGATTGTAAGCCATATATAAGACTAGTGAGAATTATATTACTGAGACCTTTGAATTTTGATTATATTTTACTACTTATTGGATTTATACTACAGTATTCATATAGGACCATTTAAATCTTCTAGACAACTGACCATTCAAGCTAGTTCACGTCCTTGTACTTGACCTTAGCCTGACAATTGGGGACCTTTCCTCAAGAATTCTGTTATAATCCTGGTAAGTAAAATTTTCAAGAGAAGGTGCACGTAAATAATATCCCTATAAAAATATTTGGATAATTACAACAGGTTGGGGTCACTTATATAGTGATTTTAGAAAAAGAAGCCCTGTTATATTATAAAATTGTTATATTGAATCAACAATTTTACCACTAATTTAACTTATAATTGTTATTAGTGGGTCTGTTAATAGACCAATTAAATTTGAGATCTTTGCAGATAAAATTTTTACCACTAATTTAACATATAATTGTTCTTAGTGGGAGTCTGTCAATAGACCAATTAAATTTGTGATCTTTGCAGATGATAACCAATTAAACTGATTAATTGTTTTCTTTTAACAGGACTCTTAATCTTTTCTTTTATTGGTTTGTAAAATTCATTAAATATTTAGAAAGAATCATACTGACAGTTGTTTTCTTTTGAATATAAAAACACGGCTACATATTGTAGACCAGTTAAATCAAGTGACCACATAAAAGCATATTTGACTTTTGGCACTTAAATATTCACTTCATACCAATAAGTAAGCATTAAAATTGTCTTCAGTGGTATTGATAAATACTGATAAAACTCCTTTTTGAAGTTTTCATATCTAAACTTTCAATTCTTTAAATTCCACGTAAAAATGTGTGACAACAATGACATTGTAAGTAATAAGGTAAAACCTTATAACTTAAGACCTAGAGCTGAAAGACCTGTTACAGGACATTCAAATGGAGGGCCAGGACTCTCCCATAATAAACAACACTCCGTCAATGTCTCTGGAGGAAAGGGAAAAGCTTCTAAAGCAGGTTTCAATAAAGAAATCAAAAAATACATTACAAGAACAAGTTCACTCCCTATCCACCCTAATGAACACCTTGACAGTAAGAGTCAACAATATAGTGGACCAGATCAACAATCTGGAAAAGAGAGCAGCTCAAGGTTTCATAGAAGTCAACCAAGCTCTAGTGGACATAAAGACTCAACCACCAACAGTAGCAACCAACAATTCCATAGCAACACCTCCAGCCCAAGAGGAGGACCAAAAAATTACAGTAAGCAAATGGAAATGGGATTGGTACGCCCAAAACTACAACAATCCTCAACAGCAGGGCTCCAGCAGTCACCCTTACAGGGGAAAGGCAAGGAGAGGCAGAGGAAGTGGGATAAGACCTTGGTAAGTCATCCAACTTCTTATGATCAATTATATCAACCTGACAATAAATTACTTATAGGTAATGAAATTGATAAGGAAATATTGGATATTATTGATAAGGATTTAAAGGATTATTCATTTGAACAGAATATTTTAAACTTGTCTTTACATGAGGACAATGTAAATAGTTTTATGGATCACCAGGAAAATACTATTAATATAAAAATTGAACCAAATGAATTAAATCTTGACCCTGAAAATGAGTCTTCTGAATTGGACACGGAAAAAATAGAATATTTTTTAAAAGAGAATCCAATGGAATCAAAAATAATAAGTAAATTATTATTGAGAATTGAAAAATTGGAAGAGTTTTCAAAAGAGTCAGACATTAATACAGAAAATGTATTATTGCAGCTAACACAATCATTGAGTACCACAGCCAATAGATTAAAAATTATTGAAAATTCAAATAATGAATTAATCAATGAGAATAAAAGATTAAAATCTGAGATTAGAAATTTAGAAAGTAAATTAGAACACTCTCAGAATATTATGGCTACCATAGAGGGACGTGTAAAATTGTCTTTTTCAAATGTAAATGATACTTTGACTCAAGTACCTGTAATAAAAGATAGGTTACAAAGGGTAGAAATTGAAGTAGCTAACATTTTGAAAAATACTGAAACAATAAAGGATAAGACCTCTTATGTAGAAAGAGTACCAGGTTTTATGAAACACTCTGAGGATAAACCAATGATAGAACATGAACATAGTGTCATAGGCTCTGAGAATATAAAATCAGTAAAAGATGAAATAAATGATCATCTTTCTAAAGTAAGTGAATTACTCAATATTCCTCAGGTTAGGGAAGCAAAAACTAGCCAAAAGAACTGGCCTAAGTTAGATCAGTACCCTTCTTTTGACGGGGATTCAAAATCTGATTGGCAACAATTCATACAAAGAATTGATAACTTAAAATTTTCATACAAATTACCTGATGAAGAAATTACTTCAAAGTTAATATCTTTATTTACAGATGTGGCCTTATTATGGTTTGAATCTGTATTGAGTGAGGGAATTAATTACTCCTGGAATGAATGGAAGGCACTAATTGAAAGGCAATTTGGTGGCCCAAAATTTAGAATCACTCAACAAAGACTGTATGAAAGGGCCAGATATAATCCAAATGCTGGAGATAAACCCATGGTCTTCTTAATGAATTTAATAAAAATCATGAAAGCTATGGATCCAAAAATGGATTATGAAGAGTGGAAAGAAAAAATAATATACAAGTTGCCTATATCAGTTAGAGACATTATTGTAGCTAGAACTGAAACTGTCAGAGACACCTCTGGATTCATCAATATATGCAATGAGATATTATTAAACCACAAATATGAAACCAAGTATAGTAATTACAGACAAAGTGTTGAAGTGGTAAAACCTACTACAAGTAAGTTACCAGTGGAAAAGAAAAAACCTTCAGCTCCCCTTGTCCCTAAGAGACAAGAAAATAACACTTGTTACAAATGTAATGAACCTTGGGTTAAAGGTCACACGTGTAAGAAAAGAATAAATGTTATTGAAACCTCACAAAATTCTGAACCTAGTAATCATGAAGATGAGAATGTGGAATCCAGTGAGGATTGCAAGAGTAACATATCTTACAGTGATGATGAAAATGAGATATTTGTATTAGAACAGGATATAATGTTCCTGAATGATGCTATACCTCATACAGACACATCTTTAACTTCCATAGAGGAAGCTGAAATAATTAAAGATGTATCTCATGATACTTACAAAATAACACCTATCAGAGCACCTGTTATCATATGTGGAAAAGAAATGAATGCCATTCTTGACACTGGGGCTGCAGGTAGTGTAGTTTCACTTAATGCATTAATGAAACTTGATAGTAAGTACCAGGAAAAACTAGAACCTGTTCAGACAAAGAACTGGAGGGGTTTTGGTTCAGTATTAAATCCAATTGGCAAATACAAAACTGCTGTATTCTTTAAATATAATAATGGATATGTTAGAGCAGTTTGTGAATTTGTAGTAATGGATAATAATAATTGTAGTGATTGGTTTATTATTGGCAATGATTTATTGACAAAATTTGGCATTAAACTAGATCCTGCAAACAGTTGTTTCACCATAGGGGTGAATGGTAAAAGGAAATTCAAAATATGTTCTGAAAATTCAATATATGCCATTTCTCCTAGAGAAGAACAACTGCAAGGTGGAAGAACCACCAATGAAGTGGGTGAATTGGAAAATGAAATCCAAAAGGCCTCTTTCAGTCCTCAACTCTCAAATATTGAACAAGAAGATATTTTGAGATTGATTAAATCATATCCTATGGCATTTGCTCATGGCTCAAATGAACTAGGATTGGTCAAAAACCATGAGATGAAAATCTCTTTAAGCTGTGATCTGGATAATATTCCTGGCAGCTTAAAAAAGAAACCTTACCCAGCATCTCCTGCAAAAAGGAAAGATATTGAAGATAATATAAAACTGTTGTTAGAAATGGGTATTGTTGAAAAAGTGGACACAACACCTAAATATTGTGTCATTTCACCAGTATTTATCTCTTATGAAAAAGATAAGGCAAGATTATGTGGTGATTATAGAGCTCTGAATACATATACAGTAGATGATATTTACCCTCTACCAAGGATAGCTTCTATCCATGCTACCTTACAAGGAGCAAAATATATTTCCTGTCTGGATGGGAACAAGGGTTACCACCAGATTCCTGTGGAAAGAGATTCTCAAAATTACTTATTAATAACCACACATATGGGTATTTATAAGTATGTGAGAATGCCATTTGGCCCAAAGAATGCCCCTTCAGTCTTCCAAAAATTGATGGATAGTGTTTTTCATCAGGAAATGGTTGAAGGATGGCTATTGGTCTATATTGATGACATCATAGTGTTTTCAAAAACATATGATGAACATTTAAATCACCTGAAAAGAGTCTTTCAAAAAATGGATGAAATTAATATGACTATTGCATTAAAGAAATGTAAGTTTGGATTTCAATCCTTGAAAGTACTTGGACATGTTGTATCTGGATTACAAATTTGTGTTGACCAGAATAAAGTGGCAGCAATTAAAAACATTGGGATACCTAAAAATGTAAAAGAGGTTCAAAGTTTTTTAGGTATGTGTGGATATTATAGACAATATATTAAAAATTACCAATCCATTGCAGCCCCTTTAACAACATTGATCAGGAAGAATGAAGCTTTCATTTGGAATAATGAAAGACAGCACGCCTTTAACAAATTAAAGGAATGTTTGATGTCAGCTCCAATATTGGGACTGCCAGATTTCACCCTACCTTTTATCTTGTACACTGATGCAAGTTTCATAGGTTTGGGTGCTGCTTTACAGCAAAAACAGATAATAAATGGAAAATTATCTGAAGTAGTTATCTGTTATATATCCAGAACCTTAAGAAAGACAGAACTAAGGTATGGTGCCACACAGCTAGAATGTTTAGCCGTGGTGTGGGCTTTGGAGAAACTTCATTACTATCTGGAAGACCAGAAGTTTGAACTTATAACAGATTGCAGTGCAGTAAAATCATTACTAAACATGAAAACACCTAATAGGCACATGTTTAGATGGCAACTAGCTGTACAAGAGTACAGAGGAAGAATGACAATTACTCACAGAGCAGGAACATTGCATTCAAATGTGGATTTATTATCAAGAAGTCCTTTGCCAAATGATGCTGACAACCCAGCTTATGTACCTGAAAATGAGGTTATACATATATTTGGGATTTATATAGTGGATTTAGAAGAAGAGTTTATGCAAACTATATTGGAAAATTATTCATCTGATAAAGATTTGTCTAAACTATCTACCATTCTTAATGATCCAACAAATGCCTCCATGAGTGCATTAATTAAAACATTGCCTCCAAAGTATAAAAATGCGTTGGAAAAAGGTAAACTATCAATTGAAGATGGATATATATATTACAGGAAAAAGTTAAGCAATGTAATAGTAATACCACCTTCTATGAAAGAGTTAATGTTGAGTACTTGTCATGATGACATCTTAGCTGGTCATTTTGACTTTAACAAAACATTAACCAGAGTTAAAAATACAGCCTGGTGGATAAACATGAAAGAGGATGTACAAAAATACATTGAAACATGTGACTCTTGTCAGAAATCTAAAAGATTAACTGGGAAGAGAGCTGGGTTGTTACAACAAATAGAGCAGCCAAAAGCTCCATGGGAAATTATAAACATGGATTTTGTAACTGGCTTGCCATTAGCAGGAAAAGAAAGTTTCAATTCTTGCTGGGTAATAGTGGATAGATTAACAAAAATGTGTAAGTTTATCCCTACCCATAAAGAGGTATCTGCAAAAGACTTGGCATTACTATGGTGGACTCAGATGATGAATACTGCTGGGTTCCCCAAAGCCATAATCTCTGACAGAGACCCTAAATTTACTTCAGAGTTCTGGACATCTTTGATGGAAGTATCAGGTTGTCAATTAAAATTGTCTACAGCACACCATCCACAAACTGATGGGCTGGCTGAGAGGATGATACAAACTCTTGAAGACATGATCAGAAGATATTGTGCCTTTGGATTAGAATACAAAGACAATGAGAAATTCACACATGACTGGGTAACATTAATTCCTGGCCTTGAATTTGCTTATAACAGCACAACTCATTCTGTAACAGAGAAGAAACCATTTGAACTCTGGCTGGGATATGTACCAAATACCCCAGTAAATCTTTTAAATAAGCTACCAAGGTTGGATATACACCCTGGCACTAAATCCTTTATTCATATGCAACAAATGTGTAGGAAGCATGCAGAGGAATGCATCCAAAAAGCATTTGAATATGAAAAGAAAAGGTGGGACAAATCTCATAAAGAATTTGAATTTAAAAAAGGAGATGAGGTCCTCATATCAACACTACATTTTAACTTACAAGGTAATGTTAAATTAAAGGATCCCTTTGTAGGACCTTTTGTAGTAAATAAAATGGTTGGGAATAATGCAGTGGAAGTCATATTATATGCTCCATATGATAGGAAACATCCAGTTTTCCCTATCTCATTATTGAAACCTTACCATGCAAATGATCCTGACTTATTTCCAAAAAGAAGGGGAAGGCCTAAAAAGCAACCTGAAGAAATTGTGGAAAAAGCAGAGATTGAAAAAATACTCAAGAAAAGAATCCTTACTAAAGAAAAAGGAACTGAGTATTTACTAAGATTTAAAGGGAAATCAAATGAATTTGATAAATGGATACCTGAAAAAGAAATTTCTAATTTATCCACCCTTCTTAAAAAATTTAAACAGAAATAAATTTCTGTTCAACCAGCTGAGGGGTTAAAAAACCAGTACTCATAATATTTTATTATGTTTTATTTCTTTAAAGTTGAATCTTTAATGCTACAGATTTATTCTGAATACCTGAAAATTACAAATTAAATAAAATGTATAACTTATCATTTTTTTTATTGTTTTTTTTTGGGTGGGCGAGTGTCAGCCTGTATATCTCCAGGACTGAGTAAAAAGTACTTATAAGTTATGTTAAACACATGAACTATACATGGGAATAATAAATAAGAGTACACAAATAGTATACATAAGTAAAATTATGATAATACACAAAAAATGCCATTATAACACCTTATATACACGCATATATCCACCTTTTATAGGTCTTATGTACTTAATACTAAGTTGGGATATGTTAGGGTAATCTTAAGAACCTTAAGTATAAGGCTGCATAATTTTTAAGTACACTTAAAGCTGTTATATTCATTGTTTTATGCAAAAAACAAGAAATGCGCTTTATTTCACTTAAAAGTTGACTATATGCGCTATAAAATTGAGAATATCAAAATTGCGCTTTGACAGATCAATTGGGCTCATTTAGAACTATTGATTTGGCTATTTAAATGCATAAAAATAACACTTTTCAAATTTGGTGTTTTTTATGCCAGAAATGGCTTCTGTGTACTGGCCACATACTGCCTGCTTTTTTCCCGTGTGAATAGCTTCATTTTTAGCAAAGTTAGCTTTTTCACACTATAATTACCCCACATTCTACGCCCACTGTGGGGAAACACACTAAAATAGGCGACAGGCGCTTATTTAGTGTCCTAGCTTAATTAATAATGCATTGACCCTGTTTATATGCACTAATTTCATTAATAACCTCACTCTTGGCACTTTATTTCATCACCACGCTTAAATTCGCCTAATTTTAGTCAAGGATTTACCCGTGCAAGCGCCTGCCAAGAACTGCATGTAGTTACCCCACATCTCACGCTCTTTTTTAAGTTTTTGGGTGGTTTCTCAGTCAATTTTGGTTATTTTTGAATGGGAATTTCACGTAGTATAATGTCAGGATTAGCCCCATTATTTCTACAGTCAATCCCCCTGATTATTAAGCTATTATTAACCTTAAAAAGTCTCCTTTAGTCCTTAATATTATTGTTTTATATGCATATACTCTCTTTTTGTCTTTTCCTTTAATTTTGATGGATTTCCCTTATTATTTCAGGATTTTGGCGGTTATTACTCTTCAAATTATGTCATGGGTCACTGGGAATGTTGATGGGAATGTCTATTAGTTGTTTAGAGGCGTGATTAACTGTGTATTGGGTGGTACATCAAGGGAATCATTGGAGAACTCAGTGTGTATAAAAGGAGGAGGTTTTTGGGTTGTATTTCTTCATTCTTTATCATTTACAATTAACCAATATAACCAAACAAATTACAATACATATCAATTAGTACTTTTATAAGACTTTTGAATAGTATCTGAATTATAAAATCTATTTTTCTACCAACTACAAAGATTGTAAGCCATATATAAGACTAGTGAGAATTATATTACTGAGACCTTTGAATTTTGATTATATTTTACTACTTATTGGATTTATACTACAGTATTCATATAGGACCATTTAAATCTTCTAGACAACTGACCATTCAAGCTAGTTCACGTCCTTGTACTTGACCTTAGCCTGACAAACCTCCTCCTTTTATACACACTGAGTTCCCCAATGATTCCCTTGATGTACCACCCAATACACAGTTAATCACGCCTCTAAACAACTAATAGACATTCCCATCAACATTCCCAGTGACCCATGACATAATTAGAAGAGTAATAACCGCCAAAATCCTGAAATAATAAGGGAAATCCATCAAAATTAAAGAAAAAGACAAAAAGAGAGTATATGCGTATAAAACAATAATATTAAGGACTAAAGGAGACTTTTTAAGGTTAATAATAGCTTAATAATAAGGGGGATTGACTGTAGAAATAATGGGGCTAATCCTGACATTATACTACGTGAAATTCCCATTCAAAAATAACCAAAATTGACTGAGAAACCACCCAAAAACTTAAAAAAGAGCGTGAGATGTGGGGTAACTACATGCAGTTCTTGGCAGGCTCTTGCACGGGTAAATCCTTGACTAAAATTAGGCGAATTTAAGCGTGGTGATGAAATAAAGTGCCAAGAGTGAGGTTATTAAAGAAATTAGTGCATATAAACAGGGTCAATGCATTATTAATTAAGCTAGGACACTAAATAAGCGCCTGTTGCCTATTTTAGTGTGTTTCCCCACAGTGGGCATAGAATGTGGGGTAATTATAGTGTGAAAAAGCTAACTTTGCTAAAAATGAAGCTATTCACACGGGAAAAAAGCAGGCAGTATGTGGCCAGTACACAGAAGCCATTTCTGGCATAAAAAACACCAAATTTGAAAAGTGTTATTTTTATGCATTTAAATAGCCAAATCAATAGTTCTAAATGAGCCCAATTGATCTGTCAAAGCGCAATTTTGATATTCTCAATTTTATAGCGCATATAGTCAACTTTTAAGTGAAATAAAGCGCATTTCTTGTTTTTTGCATAAAACAATGAATATAACAGCTTTAAGTGTACTTAAAAGTTATGCAGCCTTATACTTAAGGTTCTTAAGATTACCCTAACATATTCCAACTTAATATTAAGTACATAAGACCTATAAAAGGTGGATATATGCGTGTATATAAGGTGTTATAATGGCATTTTTTGTGTATTATCATAATTTTACTTATGTATACTATTTGTGTACTCTTATTTATTAGTCCCATGTATAGTTCATGTGTTTAACATAACTTATAATCACTTTTTACTCAGTCCTGGAGATATACAGGCTGACACTCGCCCACCCAAAAAAGCAATAAAAAAATGATAAGTTATACATTTTATTTTATTTAATTTGTAATTTTCAGGTATTCAGAATAAATCTGTAGCATTAAAGATTCAACTTTAAAGAAATAAAACATAATAAAATATTATGAGTACTGGTTTTTTAACCCCTCAGCTGGTTGAACAGAAATTTATTTCTGTTTAAATTTTTTAAGAAGGGTGGATAAATTAGAAATTTCTTTTTCAGGTATCCATTTATCAAATTCATTTGATTTCCCTTTAAATCTTAGTAAATACTCAGTTCCTTTTTCTTTAGTAAGGATTCTTTTCTTGAGTATTTTTTCAATCTCTGCTTTTTCCACAATTTCTTCAGGTTGCTTTTTAGGCCTTCCCCTTCTTTTTGGAAATAAGTCAGGATCATTTGCATGGTAAGGTTTCAATAATGAGATAGGAAAAACTGGATGTTTCCTATCATATGGAGCATATAATATGACTTCCACTGCATTATTCCCAACCATTTTATTTACTACAAAAGGTCCTACAAAGGGATCCTTTAATTTAACATTACCTTGTAAGTTAAAATGTAGTGTTGATATGAGGACTTCATCTCCCTTTTTAAATTCAAATTCTTTATGAGATTTGTCCCACCTTTTCTTTTCATATTCAAATGCTTTTTGGATGCATTCTTCTGCATGCTTTCTACACATTTGTTGCATATTAATAAAGGATTTAGTGCCAGGGTGTATATCCAACCTTGGTAGTTTATTTAAATGATTTACTGGGGTATTTGGTACATATCCCAGCCAGAGTTCAAATGGTTTCTTCTCTGTTACAGAATGAGTTGTGCTGTTATAAGCAAATTCGAGGCCAGGAATTAATGTTACCCAGTCATGTGTGAATTTCTCATTGTCTTTGTATTCTAATACAAAGGCACAATATCTTCTGATCATGTCTTCTAGAGTTTGTATCATCCTCTCAGCCAGCCCATCAGTTTGTGGATGGTGTGCTGTAGACAATTTTAATTGACAACCTGATACTTCCATCAAAGATGTCCAGAACTCTGAAGTAAATTTAGGATCTCTGTCAGAGATTATGGCTTTGGGGAGCCCAGCAGTATTCATCATCTGAGTCCACCATAGTAACGCCAAGTCTTTAGCAGATACCTCTTTATGGGTAGGGATAAACTTACACATTTTTGTTAATCTATCCACTATTACCCAGCAAGAATTGAAACTTTCTTTTCCTGCTAATGGCAAGCCAGTTACAAAATCCATGTTTATAATTTCCCATGGAGCTTTTGGCTGCTCTATTTGTTGTAACAACCCAGCTCTCTTCCCAGTTAATCTTTTAGATTTCTGACAAGAGTCACATGTTTCAATGTATTTTTGTACATCCTCTTTCGTGTTTATCCACCAGGCTGTATTTTTAACTCTGGTTAATGTTTTGTTAAAGTCAAAATGACCAGCTAAGATGTCATCATGACAAGTACTCAACATTAACTCTCTCATAGAAGGTGGTATTACTATTACATTGCTTAACTTTTTCCTGTAATATATATATCCATCTTCAATTGATAGTTTACCTTTTTCCAACGTATTTTTATACTTTGGAGGCAAGGTTTTAATTAATGCACTCATGGAGGCATTTGTTGGATCATTAAGAATGGTAGATAGTTTAGACAAATCTTTATCAGATGAATAATTTTCCAATATAGTTTGCATAAACTCTTCTTCTAAATCCACTATATAAATCCCAAATATATGTATAACCTCATTTTCAGGTACATAAGCTGGGTTGTCAGCATCATTTGGCAAAGGACTTCTGGATAATAAATCCACATTTGAATGCAATGTTCCTGCTCTGTGAGTGATTGTCATTCTTCCTCTGTACTCTTGTACAGCTAGTTGCCATCTAAACATGTGCCTATTAGGTGTTTTCATGTTTAGTAATGATTTTACTGCACTTCAATCTGTTATAAGTTCAAACTTCTGGTCTTCCAGATAGTAATGAAGTTTCTCCAAAGCCCACACCACGGCTAAACATTCTAGCTGTGTGGCACCATACCTTAATTCTGTTTTTCTTAAGGTTCTGGATATATAACAGATAACTACTTCAGATAATTTTCCATTTATTATCTGTTTCTGCTGTAAAGCAGCACCCAAACCTATGAAACTTGCATCAGTGTACAAGATAAAAGGTAGGGTGAAATCTGGCAGTCCTAATATTGGAGCTGACATTAAACATTCCTTTAATTTATTAAAGGCCTGTTGTCTTTCATTATTCCAAATGAAAGCTTCATTCTTCCTGATTAATGTTGTTAAAGGGGCTGCAATGGATTGGTAATTTTTAATATATTGTCTATAATATCCACACATACCCAAAAAACTTTGAACCTCTTTTACATTTTTAGGTATCCCAATGTTTTTAATTGCTGCCACTTTATTCTGGTCAACACAAATTTGTAATCCAGATACAACATGTCCAAGTACTTTCAAGGATTGAAATCCAAACTTACATTTCTTTAATGCAATAGTCATATTAATTTCATCCATTTTTTGAAAGACTCTTTTCAGGTGATTTAAATGTTGATCATATGTCTTTGAAAACACTATGATGTCATCAATATAGACCAATAACCATCCTTCAACCATTTCCTGATGAAAAACACTATCCATCAATTTTTGGAAGACTGAAGGGGCATTCTTTGGGCCAAATGGCATTCTCACATACTTATATATACCCATATGTGTGGTTATTAATAAGTAATTTTGAGAATTTCTTTCCACAGGAATCTGGTGGTAACCCTTGTTCCCATCCAGACAGGAAATATATTTTGCTCCTTGTAAGGTAGCATGGATAGAAGCTATCCTTGGTAGAGGGTAAATATCATCTACTGTATATGTATTCAGAGCTCTATAATCACCGCATAATCTTGCCTTATCTTTTTCATAAGAGATTAATACTGGTGAAATGACACAATACTTAGGTGTTGTGTCCACTTTTTCAACAATACCCATTTCCAACAACAATTTTATATTGTCTTCAATATCTTTCCTTTTTGCAGGAGATGCTGGGTAAGGTTTCTTTTTTAAACTGCCAGGAATATTATCCAGATCACAGCTTAAAGAGATTTTCATCTCATGGTCTTTGACCAATCCTAGTTCATTTGAGCCATGAGCAAATGCCATAGGATATGATTTAATCAATCTCAAAATATCTTCTTGTTCAATTTTTGAGAGTTGAGGACTGAAAGAGGCCTTTTGGATTTCATTTTCCAATTCACCCACTTCATTGGTGGTTCTTCCACCTTGCAGTTGTTCTTCTCTAGGAGAAATGGCATATACTGAATTTTCAGAACATATTTTGAATTTCCTTTTACCATTCACCCCTATGGTGAAACAACTGTTTGCAGGATCTAGTTTAATGCCAAATTTTGTCAATAAATCATTGCCAATAATAAACCAATCACTACAATTATTATTACCCATTACTACAAATTCACAAACTGCTCTAACATATCCATTATTATATTTAAAGAATACAGCAGTTTTGTATTTTCCAATTGGATTTAATACTGAACCAAAACCCCTCCAGTTCTTTGTCTGAACAGGTTCTAGTTTTTCCTGGTACTTACTATCAAGTTTCATTAATGCATTAAGTGAAACTACACTACCTGCAACCCCAGTGTCAAGAATGGCATTCATTTCTTTTCCACATATGATAATAGGTGCTCTGATAGGTGTTATTTTGTAAGTATCATGAGATACATCTTTAATTATTTCAGCTTCCTCTATAGAAGTTAAATATGTGTCTGTATGAGGTATAGCATCATTCAGGAACATTATATCCTGTTCTAATACAAATATCTCATTTTCATCATCACTGTAAGATATGTTACTCTTGCAATCCTCACTGGATTCCACATTCTCATCTTCATGATTACTAGGTTCAGAATTCTGTGAGGTTTCAATAACATTTATTCTTTTCTTACACGTGTGACCTTTAACCCAAGGTTCATTACATTTGTAACAAGTGTTATTTTCTTGTCTCTTAGGGACAAGGGGAGCTGAAGGTTTTTTCTTTTCCACTGGTAACTTACTTGTAGTAGGTTTTACCACGTCAACACTTTGTCTGTAATTACTATACTTGGTTTCATATTTGTGGTTTAATAATATCTCATTGCATATATTAATGAATCCAGAGGTGTCTCTGACAGTTTCAGTTCTAGCAACAATAATGTCTCTAACTGATATAGGCAATTTGTATATTATTTTTTCTTTCCACTCTTCATAATCCATTTTTGGATCCATAGCTTTCATGATTTTTATTAAATTCATTAAGAAGACCATGGGTTTATCTCCAGCATTTGGATTATATCTGGCCCTTTCATACAGTCTTTGTTGAGTGATTCTAAATTTTGGGCCACCAAATTGCCTTTCAATTAGTGCCTTCCATTCATTCCAGGAGTAATTAATTCCCTCACTCAATACAGATTCAAACCATAATAAGGCCACATCTGTAAATAAAGATATTAACTTTGAAGTAATTTCTTCATCAGGTAATTTATATGAAAATTTTAAGTTATCAATTCTTTGTATGAATTGTTGCCAATCAGATTTTGAATCCCCGTCAAAAGAAGGGTACTGATCTAACTTAGGCCAGTTCTTTTGGCTAGTTTTTGCTTCCCTAACCTGAGGAATATTGAGTAATTCACTCACTTTAGAAAGATGATCATTAATTTCATCTTTTACTGATTTTATATTCTCAGAGCCCATGACACTATGTTCATGTTCCATCATTGGTTTATCATCAGAGTGTTTCATAAAAACTGGTACTCTTTCTACATAAGAGGTATTATCCTTTATTTTTTCAGTATTTTTCAAAATGTTAGCTACTTCAATTTCTACTCTTTGTAACCTATCCTTTATTACAGGTACATGAGTTAAAGTATCATTTACATTTGAAAAAGACAATTTTACACGTCCCTCTATGGTAGCCATAATATTCTGAGAGTGTTCTAATTTACTTTCTAAATTTCTAATCTCAGAGTTTAATCTTTTATTCTCATTGATCAATTCATTATTTGAATTTTCAATAATTTTTAATTTATTGGCTGTGGTACTCAATGACTGTGTTAGTTGTAATAATACATTTTCTGTATTAATGTTTGACTCTTTTGAGAACTCTTCCAATTTTTCAATTCTCAATAATAATTTACTTATTATTTTTGATTCCATTGGATTCTCTTTTAAAAAATATTCTATTTTTTCCGTGTCCAATTCAGAAGACTCATTATCAGGGTCAAGATTTAATTCATTTGATTCCATTTTTATATTAATAGTATTTTCCTGGTGATCAATAAAACTATTTACATTGTCCTCATGTAAAGACAAGTTTAACATATTCTGTTCAAATGAATAATCCTTTAAATCCTTATCAATAATATCCAATATTTCCTTATCAATCTCATTACCTATAAGTAATTTATTTTCAGGTTGATATAATTGATCATAAGAAGTTGGATGACTTACCAAGGTCTTATCCCACTTCCCCTGCCTCTCCTTTCCTTTCCCCTGTAAGGGTGACTGCTGGAGCCCTGCTGTTGAGGATTGTTGTAGTTTTGGGCGTACCAATCCTATTTCCATTTGCTTACAGTAATTTTTCGGTCCTCCTCTTGGGCTGGAGGTGTTGCTATGGAATTGTTGGGTGCCACTGTTGGTGGTTGAGTCTTTATGTCCACTAGAGCTTGGTTGACTTCTATGAAACCTTGAGCTGCTCTCTTTTCCAGATTGTTGATCTGGTCCACTATATTGTTGACTCTTATTGTCAAGGTGTTCAGTAGGGTGGATAGGGAGTGAACTTGTTCTTGTAAAGTATTTTTTGTTTTCTTTATTGAAACCTGCTTTAAAAGCTTTTCCCTTTCCTCCAGAGACATTGACGGAGTGTTGTTGATTATGGGAGAGTCCTGGCCCTTCATTTGAATGTCCTGTAACAGGTCTTTCAGCTCTAGGTCTTAAGTTATAAGGTTTTACCTTATTACTTACAATGTCATTGTTGTCACACATTTTTACGTGGAATTTAAAGAATTGAAAGTTTAGATATGAAAACTTCAAAAAGGAGTTTTACCAGTATTTATCAATACCACTGAAGACAATTTTATTGCTTACTTATTGGTATGAAGTGAATATTTAAGTGCCAAAAGTCAAATATGCTTTTATGTGGTCACTTGATTTAACTGGTCTACAATATGTAGCCGTGTTTTTATATTCAAAAGAAAACAACTGTCAGTATGATTCTTTCTCAATATTTAATGAATTTTACAAACCAATAAAAGAAAAGATTAAGAGTCCTGTTAAAAGAAAACAATTAATCAGTTTAATTGGTTTATTATCTGCAAAGATCACAAATTTAATTGGTCTATTGACAGACTCCCACTAAGAACAATTATATGTTAAATTAGTGGTAAAAATTTTATCTGCAAAGATCTCAAATTTAATTGGTCTATTGACAGACCCACTAATAACAATTATAAGTTAAATTAGTGGTAAAATTGTTGATTCAATATCACAATTTTATAATATAACAGGGCTTCTTTTTCTGAAATCACTATATAAGTGACCCCAACCTGTTGTAATTATCCAAATATTTCTATAGGGATATTATTTACGTGCACCTTCTTTTGAAAATTTCACTTACAGGATTATAACAGAATTCTTGAGGAAAGGCCCCCAATTGTCAGGCTAAGGTCAAGTACAAGGACGTGAACTAGCTTGAATAGTCAGTTGTCTAGAAGATTTTAATGGTCCTATATGAATACTGTAGTTCTAATCCACTAAGTTGTAAAATATAATCAAATATAAAGGTCTCAGTAATATAATTCTCACTATTCTTATATATGGCTTACAATCTTTATAGTTGGTAGAAAAATAGATTATATAAATTCAGATACTATTCAAAAGTCTTATAAAAGTACTAATTGATATGTATTGTAATTGGTTTGGTTATATTGGTTAAATTGTAATGATAAAGAATGAAGAAATACAACCCAAAAACCTCCTCCTTTTATACACACTGAGTTCCCCAATGATTCCCTTGATGTACCACCCAATACACAGTTAATCACACCTCTAAACAACTAATAGACATTCCCATCAACATTCCCAGTGACCCATGACATAATTAGAAGAGTAATAACCGCCAAAATCCTGAAATAATAAGGGAAATCCATCAAAATTAAAGAAAAAGACAAAAAGAGAGTATATGCGTATAAAACAATAATATTAAGGACTAAAGGAGACTTTTTAAGGTTAATAATAGCTTAATAATAAGGGGGATTGACTGTAGAAATAATGGGGCTAATCCTGACATTATACTACGTGAAATTCCCATTCAAAAATAACCAAAATTGACTGAGAAACCACCCAAAAACTTAAAAAAGAGCGTGAGATGTGGGGTAACTACATGCAGTTCTTGGCAGGCTCTTGCACGGGTAAATCCTTGACTAAAATTAGGCGAATTTAAGCGTGGTGATGAAATAAAGTGCCAAGAGTGAGGTTATTAATGAAATTAGTGCATATAAACAGGGTCAATGCATTATTAATTAAGCTAGGACACTAAATAAGCGCCTGTTGCCTATTTTAGTGTGTTTCCCCACAGTGGGCATAGAATGTGGGGTAATTATAGTGTGAAAAAGCTAACTTTGCTAAAAATGAAGCTATTCACACGGGAAAAAAGCAGGCAGTATGTGGCCAGTACACAGAAGCCATTTCTGGCATAAAAAACACCAAATTTGAAAAGTGTTATTTTTATGCATTTAAATAGCCAAATCAATAGTTCTAAATGAGCCCAATTGATCTGTCAAAGCGCAATTTTGATATTCTCAATTTTATAGCGCATATAGTCAACTTTTAAGTGAAATAAAGCGCATTTCTTGTTTTTTGCATAAAACAATGAATATAACAGCTTTAAGTGTACTTAAAAGTTATGCAGCCTTATACTTAAGGTTCTTAAGATTACCCTAACATATTCCAACTTAATATTAAGTACATAAGACCTATAAAAGGTGGATATATGCGTGTATATAAGGTGTTATAATGGCATTTTTTGTGTATTATCATAATTTTACTTATGTATACTATTTGTGTACTCTTATTTATTAGTCCCATGTATAGTTCATGTGTTTAACATAACTTATAATCACTTTTTACTCAGTCCTGGAGATATACAGGCTGACATAAATCTTGTTAGGACTTTACTCATTTTGGCTGCTCCTTCCAAATAAGTCAAAAGCTAATCCAAAGTATAAATAAGGTAAAAAAAAGAAGGTAAAAGTAATAAATTAAACAAAAATTTAGGTAGACAAAAAAGTATGGGGATTTTTAAAGTCATCAAATATTTTTTATTCTTTCATAAATTTTTAATAAATAAATCTGATATTTCAATTTACTAAACTAAAGGAATGAGCCAAAAACAGTGTGTTGTATAAACAGTAATCATGATAAAATTAAATTGTTTCATGGGGTTCATCTTGCCTAAGCCTGTGTAAAGTCCCAAAATTAGTTTCTTGACTTGGTCCACATTTTGGTGGGAGGAATTGTCATTACTTTAAAACTAGTGGATTTGATTTATCTTATTTATTTATTTATTAATTTATGGAATCATATTAAAATTTGGTGATTCTAATCCCTTAACTCAATAGCATTCAAGGGAGGGAATTGTCAAATTTTCAAATCTGACATGGAAAATTGATGATTTAGAAAAATTTGGTGATACTCACCCCTTGCTTCAATAGAATGCAGGGGAGGGTATTGCCAAATTTTTCAAACAGATATAGAATTTTGATGACTTAGCTTTATTTAGAAATGTGAATTTGTGGCAATATGATAAAATTATGTTGGTTATGAGGATTTTTGCTCAAGTGTCAGTATTATTTTACCATCTGTAACTCCAAAAGTGCAATATTTTAGAGTTCAATAAGGAAAAATGGTGTTATCATAAACTCATGATATAACTATTTTTGATAAGATTAAAATTAACTATCAAAGTCATTAACCAACCATTAACCAAAAAAACAATTAATCAATTAAAAAATTAAATTTATTTTATAATGTCCTCATAAGATTGGCCATTTTTTATACATTCTGTAATGAATTCTTTTTTTTTTAAATTTCTTGTTTTTCCAATTCACGACTGGCCATTTCTCTTTGAAATTCACAGTTATTTTTTTTCTCCAAGAAAAGGTTACCTCTTTCCTACTCCTATCCCTCCAATTTAGCCTTTTCAAAATTTGATTGAAGCAATTTTTTTTTCACTCCAAATCTAAGGACCACTCATTTTTCATTAGAATATGATCGAACTTCATCTTCTCAAAGTCAAAAGCATTTTTTACAATAGAGAATTTTGCTGAGAAAATTGAATAGAAATAAATAAATATTTTATTGAAAAAGATATATAGTGACTGAATATTACTTTTATATTTTTTCTCAAAATAATCATTAAGGGAGGATAAAGAGGTGGTTAAAGTATTACCACATTTTAAAAGATGGTTCAAGTTCTTTGAAGTTGAAGCCCAACTCTTTAGTTTGAAGTTTGAGCTAGAGGGTTAAGGAAGTTGATCTAAACCAGCTTGTGAAGCAGGATTGTAATTTCTGGAATCATTATTATTTTTAGAAATTTGAGTTTGAGTAGGAGAAGACTAAAAAAAAAGAATGAGAAATTTAGCTAAGAATTGAAGAAAAAAGAGAAAATAAAAATACATTTAAATTTTGGGGCTCTGAGGACTCAGATCTACTCCAAAATAATTTTTCTGCTTGATAGTTGGTATCATCTTCAGGCAAACGATAGTTAGAAGCTGGAGGGGATTGAAGTCCTTGAAATTCATGTTTTTGGGGAGGATTATTGGCTTGTTGAGATCGAGAGGGCATATCCTTAGTAGTATTGCATATAAACCAAGGGTTGACATCAACTCAGGAACCAAAAAGATTATCCATTTCCTCATAAAAAGGACACATGACATTGAGCTTTTCTGAAACAGTAGTAATTCCAATATCAAAATCATCATCATTAATACTAAAGCCAGTAGAAGTGTAAGTCAAGTGAGCCTTTTTTGTATTTTGATTGATAACTTTTGAGCCTCTCCTTCATTTGCTTAGGATTGATATTGATTCTCCCTTTTGGTTTATTTTTTAGTTCATTTGCCATCAAAAATAAGCCATTGAACTTTGATGAAGGTGGACGTCCAATTTGGGTTGACCTCTCACATCCAAAACATGCTTCATAATCTTATTTAATGTTGAGGAATTTTATTATGATGAGATAATCTTCCTTTTTTAGCTGTCCAGACTTTGATTTCTCCAGTGAGGGGCTTTCATTATGGGAAGACCTTTGTGATGTAGAATTTTTTTGAGTTGCCTTTCAAGTGTTTTATTTTTTGGGAGGCATTATGAATCTGGTATGTTACGAGAGAAGAAGTTAACAGGTTGAAAATATAAAAAAAGAAGGAAAAAAATGTGCCTGGTTAAAATGTCACAATAAAATGTTTCAAATCTCAGTGAGGAGTGTGTGCCAAGGATTGATGAGGGGATGGAGGTCTGCCTGTCTCATGTGAAAGTGATGGGGTGGGCAAGGAAGGGATGAGGTTGACAACATGTTGTTGTGAAAAAAAAATTGGGAAAAAAGTGCTTATTTGAAGTCATAACTGACAGCCATTTTTGAAATAAGTGACTTTTTTGCAAAATTTAAGTGCTGATTTGTTTTGAAATCCGCACTTAAGTTAAGTGCAGATTTTCCAGAACTGAAACCCCCTATTATTTACTACCATTTTTTTTTGACCATCAATAGGCTATTTGATGTGGCAAATATCAAATTTTGAGTGTAATTGGACATTTTTTTTGTGTATAGGATCCACCATTATGGTTGAAAATGGGGTATTAGAATGAAATAAATGGGTTATTTCAGTTTTTTAATCCAGTAGCCCAGGAGCTAGTGGATAAAAATCTTTCACCATTAATGAGGTTGGATCCAGGAGAAAAAAAAGGGGGCAGAAGTAAGTACTTTGATACCCCCTCACAATTGTTTCACTTCAACCTTATTCTTCCTGCCCTCTAGTTTGTGACTTTCTCTCCTGAAATGAGCCAAAATACATCTCCAGAAGTTATAACTCATAATTTGCCACCTATACACAACCATTTTCATCACCTAATCCAATTATGGTTTATCTTTGGTGATATTATACATGCTTTAAAAGAATCTTACATATATTTTGATAGTAAAATGCCATTTCTGGATTGATATTCCCCCACTGATGCTGAAAAATGAGTCATTCTCCATCATGAATACTCCTCAACCAATTTAACACTTCTGTTTTTTGTGCAAAACAAAAACTCTTATTTAGTCAATAGGGGGTATCAGTTCTGGAAAATCCACACTTCACTAATTTCAGATTTCCAAAAACACACCAGGCCCAATTCTTGTGTATTTCAAAATAAAAGTAAGTCACTTATTTCACTCAAATATGCACTTTCACAGCCAAACATGCTGGTTTCACCATAAATTCCCATTTAACTGATGGTTAAGAATCATCCCATTCAGATGCAGCACTCTTCACTATAGCCCTTTATAACTCAAAACATCTGTACAACATTTTCAGATTTATGCCTTCCTTTCTCTCAAATAATAATAAATTATATCAGGAAATGAATTTCATAGCTATTGATCTCCTCTTTGATTCTGATTATAATCTTGAAGAAGAATTTGTTGTTTTATAAAAAATGGCCAGGAAACTTTACCTTCTTCCAAGAAAGACCTAACTTCTTCATAGCTCTAAGCATACCATCCAGAAACTCCTAAATCTATCTGAACCCAGTTTTAAACAGATTTTCAGGACTTCCCAGGAATTATTCCTTAAATTTGTTAAGCTTATACTGGATCAATCCATTTTCAACAAAATAAACTATCAAAAAAAACAATGAGATGCTTCAATTCAATTGTCTGTCACACTATGTTTTTTGGGCTCCAAACATAATGGAGCTTTCTTGAAAAATTTGGAAAATGTCTTCCCTTTGGGGTATGGATCAACTAATAGCTATTCTAAAAAATGCATCACTTTTGTTCTTTCTTTATGTCCTCAACTTCTTTCTTAGAAAACCAAAGAAAAGAAATTTGAATCATCTAATGCTATAAAAGAAGTGGTTTCCCAGGATTTATTGTTTTTATTGATGCTAAAACTATTAATTTGAGTCAGAAACCTGCTCAAGGTGGAAAAAATTACCTTGACCAAAAAAAAAGAAGTAGCATATTTTTTTCTGGTTGAAAGAGTACCAACTCTTCTTTTTTTCCAGATATGTTTCATGCACAAGAATGTTTCATTGCTTGTTCATGTTTTTTGTTAACAAAATTTGATTAAGTACCATAAAAATCTGGTACGTGGTTCACCAAGATAAACCATGGGAGGACCTGCATGCAAGTATGTAATAAATTTTTATCTTTGAGCTGCATTCATTCTGCATATGACCAGAATATGACCATAACTCATCCAGTAAATTGTCTTTATCTCACTGTAACATTTTAATGAACCTCCTCATCACTTCTTTGCATCCAGAAGTATCACTTCTCTTTTCCATGGTAATGCTGTAACTTCTCAATTTCTAGCACAACACTATATCTTACTCTGTGAATTTGGTAAGTTTTGAATCAACTGAATGGTATAATTCTCTGCGTTTCATCTTAGACCTTATCTCTACAGTTTGGTGATTTTTTCATGAACTTATTGTTACCTCAAAATATTAAAATATTAATATCATTATAATATTTGAATGACATCATTGGTTTAACTTTTTACAGAAAAATAATGTCATTTTTAATATTAAACTTTACAATACTTATCTATAAATTTGGTAACTCAACATCTTCCAAAATGGCAAATACAGGATCTTGAGGCTCCTGCTTGTTCCAGTGCACAAAGAAGGCTGTATCTATTGCTCTAGCAACTCCTTTTCTTCTACCATATTATTAAACACTGGGGAAAAGTCAGGTTTTTCTATTAATTAACTTAAAAGGTCAGCTATGTAATAGTTCACATGCTTCCAAATCATTTCTTTATTACAGAAGTTTACCTTACTCCATCTTTTCAGAAACTCTAACTGAACAATAAATTCAAGACAGTCAGAGGCTGAGAAAATTCATTAATTTTGACTTTCAAGACAGCTAAGAACTCAGATTTAGACAAAATCTGATATGAAAACTTCTAAAAAATGAATAATTAATTTTTCTGGATTATTTAAGGGATGAATGTTTTGAGCTTTATCAAGATGAATATCACAAACCTCTATCAACCTTTTCCTTGTATGATCCTTCAGCCTCTCAAATTTCATTCTGACATTATACCACTTACTCTAGCTTATTTCTCAAATGATTTGTAAAAATTATTGTAGTATTTTATGTCCCATTTTTTTTATTAAATTGCGTTTCTCCTGCTGCCATTATGACTACCCAATAAAGTAGAATTAAAATGATAAAATTATAAAATAACCACTAATTCTCCTCTATCTCCTCTCCCTCATTTTTTTGTCCATTAATCAATCTTCCTCATCCTTTCTTTTCTTCTCTTCCAGTTTAGTTTTATATATGCAATCTTTTTTATAATAGTATTAAAAATCTTTATTATAACAGTCCTTAGCTAAAAGTTCTTTTCTAAAATTTTTTATAAAAAATCATAAATGTAAAAGGTTTTAAAATAATAAGAAAAAAAAAGAAATTATTTATCAACCTGGAAAAAATTAAATTCATAATCTTAAGAATTAAAAAAAATTCAAAAAATCATTTTTTGAAAATATTTAAAAAAAGGAGAAAATAATTGATTAAAAATTTATATTATTAAAGAAAATTTTAATATTTAACAAGTTAAAAAAATATAAATATGGGAGCTGAAATAAAAAAAGAAGTAATAAAAATATGATTTGTATGCTCTCTAGTAACTCAAATTTTTTCTGAGACTTTTCTTTTCCATTCGAATTCTAAAACAAAATATTTTTACACCCCATTCTTGGTAATAAAACTAGTCATTACAATGTGAAAAAAATTACTAGGGGTAATGAGTACCAGAAAGCTTATAGAAAGTTAGAAAATGCCAAGTTCCCTCTATTATTTTTGAAACCAATTTTTTGGCACTCAAAAAAACTACTACAAAGAAGAAAAAGGTTCAGAAAAAAAAGGTGACAAATGATATCTCAATATACATATGGGGAATACCCATTTTCACCTTCTTTTTTTTATTATTTTTATTCTCCCAGCCAGTGACTACTTTTCTTGGAGAAATTTTCATTTAAAAAAAGTTTTTTTTATTCTTCCAGACTGTGATAACCCTATTCTGCTGTGCTTTCAGCAAGGTCATTTTAAGTAATTTTTCACTTTTTTTATTTTATTTACTCTTCCTGCAAGGGAGAACCTAGATTGGAGAGTATCAACCTCACTTCTGTAATTGAAGTGAGGTCATTCTTTTGTTTTTTAATTTTTTTAGTTTTTTTATACTCTTTACTCTCCAAGCCAGGGAGAGTAGAGGACTTTATGCTGTAATAGTAGCAAGGTTTTTTTAAGTTTTTTTTCCTTTTTTTCAATTTTTTTTGAAAATACATTCAGCCAGTGTATTCAAAGGACTGAGTAAAAATTGCATAAAAATTATGTTAAACACATGTAGTACACATAAGAATAATAAATAAAGGTATACAAGTTGTATACATAAGTGAATTCAATGATTAAACACAATATATGTCATTATAATACCTTATATACACACATATATCCACCTTTTATAAGTCTAATGTAGTTAAAATTAAGTTTGAATATGTCAAGGTAATTTTAAGAACCTTAAACATGAGAATGAATAATTTTTAAGTAAACTTAAAGCTGTTGTTTTCATTGTTTTATGGAAAAAACAAGAAATGTGCCTTAAATCAATTAAAAGTTGAATATATGCACTATAAATTTAATAATATTAAAAAATGCGCCGGACAGATCAATTTTATTAATAAGAACCATTGATTTAGCTATTAAAATGTCTAAAAAAACACTTTTTAAATTTAGTGTTTTTTATGCCAAAAATGGCTTCTGTGTACTGGCCACATACCACATACTGCCTGCATTTGTCCCACATGAATAGCTTCATTTTTAGCAAAGTTAAAATTTTCAGACTATAATTAACCCACATTGTTCTCTCACTATGGGTAAACACACTAAAATAAGCGACAGACACTTTTTTAGTGTCCTAATTTATTTATTAGTGCATTGACCTTGTTATATGCACTAATATCATTAATAACCTCAAGATTGGCACCCATAATTCACTACAGTAAGAGAAGGAAAGTGTTCCCTACAGGAGTCAAACTTGTGAACACTTATGACATGTTAGCTGCTTTAACCACTGAGCTAATGAAATCAGTGTTTGATGCAACCACAACAGGAATCATACTAAAATAAGTGACAGGTGCTTATTTAGTGTCCTAATTAAATTATAAGTGCATTGACCTCATGAAAAGCACTAATTTTATTAATAACCTCAATATTGGCACCCAAAACTCACTACCATGCTTAGAATTGCCTATTTAGTCAAGGATTTACCTGTGAAAGCACATTCCAAAAGACTGCATTCAGTTAACCAACATTTCACATCTTATTTGGGTTTCTCAGTGGTTTCTCAGTCAATATTGGTCATATTTGGATGGGGATTTCATGTAGTAACTTGGAATAATTAGCACCTTGATTTTTACTTTCAATAAAACTTAATTATGTGTTACACTTAGTGTTATTCTTTCTTTTTTTAGTCTTTTATTTTAAGGTATTACAGGAATATATACTTTTTTTTGCTTATTCTTTTATTTTGATGGATTACCCCTATTACTTTAGGATTTGGTATGTGATATCATTCTAGTTGTATTATTGGTAATTCCTTATGTTTATGGGAAGGTGTATTAGCTAGTTTAAGGCATCATTGGCCATTTATAGGATTGGTAAACCAGGGAAGCATATTTATGAATTATTGGGTATAAAAGGATGGGGTTTTTGGTCTTATTTTCTACATTATTTATTATTAAGACTAAAAAATATAACCATTAAAATTACAATAAATTTCATTAGTACTAGTAAAAGTCTTTGAATAGTTTTTGGAGTATTATATCTATTTTTCTACCACCTATAAGATTGTAACCCATTTATTAATAGTGAGATAAGATTACTGAGACCCTTATATTGAGTTATATTTTTACTTCTTGGATTTGTCCTAGAGTATTCATATAGGACCATTAAAATATTCTAGACAACTGAATAATCAAGATATTTTCATCTCTATACTTGAACTAAATCTGACAAATACTCTCCTGGCAAGGGAGAGCCTGACTGGGAGAGTAGAAACTTTGCTGATGTAATTGCAGAAACATTGGTTTAAATTTTTTTTTAAAAGTTGAATTTTCTTTTTTTACTTTCACATATAGTCTCTCCTTGACTTGGAAAGTAGTAAAATTACTGCTTTAATCACAGAAAGGTCAGATTAAGTTTTTATTTATTTATTTGTTTTTCCTACTCTTTTAGCCAGGGAGATCCTGGCTGGGGGAGTAGAAACCTCACTTTTTTAATTGCAACAAGGTTTTTTTGAGTTTTTCTTCTTTTTTTATTTTCATTTTATTTCAAGTTTTTTTAAAATACTCACCCAGGAAGGCTCTCCCTAGCTTGGAGAGTAGAAAAATTGACTCTGTAATTGAATAAATTTTATTTATGTTGTTTTACAGCTATATCAGTTAGTCTTGGTGAATCTCTGAAATTTTTGGTTTCTTTGTCACAGAAATCTTAGTGGACTTTTCATGTTTTTGGCCGTCAAAAAATGTTCACTGAGAATCCCAGAATAATCACTACGCAATATAGGGGGTGGACTTGCTAGCAAGTCCCCAACCTGAACTCAGGCACAACTCAGATGGAACTCAGACTGAACTCATACTGAACTCATATTGAACTCTACTTGAAGACCCACCTAAAACTGTTCTGCTGAGTGGTGTTTATCCCTGATTGTATTGTTCCTTTGTCAATAGCTCAATGTGTGTTCAATCTGTGGTGAACTTGAGTCCAAGGTTGCGGACTTGCTAACAAGTCCGCCCCCCATATTGCGTGGTGAATGTTTCAGTGTTGAAGCTAGACCAGCTGGCTCTCAATTCCACCCGCCTTCTCCCCTTCCAAAACCACAATACCAGCCTTCTTTCCCCCATCCATCCTATTGATTTTATTTGTCAGCCAGGATATCTCAGGAGCCTAGTAAATTGTATAATAAATTACTGGAATAATTTAAGGGAATAATACTATGCATTTTATCTAGTTACAAAAAAATATCTTATTGAATAAAATAATGTAAATATTTTATAAGTAAAATAATTATTATATTTATTTTATTATTAAGAAAATTTTTATTACATAAAATATATTATATTCTATAACATCATAGCACATTTTCTATGTATTTAATATTTCTGAATTAATAAATTAAATATTTAAAAATTATATTATAAGTGTAATAATAAATTAAACTTATAATGTAATTACAATTTAAATAATAAAATTTATATAAACTAAATACAACTTATCAGATAATATTATCCATAAATGTTGGGTGCTTCCTTGATCCTTAAGTGTGTCACTAAAATTAATAAATAAATTAAAATGCTTATTTAATATAATAAATTTATATTCTCACTCTAAATAAGTTATTTTATTAAATAAATTAATTTTTTCAATTAAATTACTATTTTAATTACTTGAAATGGTTAAAAAAATTAATTAATTTTTATTTATAACTGATTAAAATTGATTACATAATTTTTGGCATGAAAATTATTTTATTTGTTTTAATTAAACCCTTTACATCTTATTATAATACTTGTTTAGGATATTTTTCTCACAGTTCTCATAATCTTCTACTCATTTAGTTACTCATATTATTAGTTACTTGTTTTGGAATTTTATGATGTGAAAATTATTTACTTATTCATGGGCTTAATCTGTTGCTTCAATTTTTCTCTTAAATTGTATAATTAATTCTTTTAATATCTTTTGTTTCACACTACAAATATCTTTGCATATACAATTTAATCACCTCAGTGGTATTAATGCCTATAAAAGGGCCTTGGAATTCCCCTTTGGAAATCATCACTTACATTATATACATTTTACAAACTTACAATACATTATTTTTATTTTTATTAGCATTACAATTCTAATATCAATACTCAATAATTAATCTAAGGTTTCTTTAAGTTTATTAATAATAAAATATTCTTGCCAAGAAGAAAAGTCATTTCTTACTTAATTAAAATTTTATCAATTAACTAAACTTCACCATTGTGTTATCCCTCATAATCTGTCATTGTATTTTCTCTCAATTGATTTACTTATTTTTTTAGTTTTTATTATCTTCATTTGTTTCTTTCTCTTATTACACACTCTCTAGTTTTTTTCTTCTTTTTCTTCTTCTTCTAGAAAACCTGCCAACAATTGGAGGCCTTTCAGACTAACAACAACACTTTTTGGACAAACGACATAATGCACAGACCATCTAGCGCGAAACAGAAAATTTTTTCTGCAACCATGTTTCAAAATTGGTTTCAATCTTTTTGGTTTATAATATATTAAAGTATATATATTATAAAGTGATTTCTCAATAAATATAGTAAGTAAAATTTTGCACCTCTCAAATATATTATTAAGTTTTTATTTCAGTAACAGTGTTTTTGGCTTAACTGCTGAAACACTGAGTGTAAGTGATCATTATTTTTAAAAAATTTTTCCTAGTTGACCATAATAGAGTTATACTCTTAGTCCTAGAGGATCATTGAAATTTTTTAAAATAAATTATTAAATTACTTTTTTTATTGAAATTTTTTTTGATTTATTGGTTGACCACAATAGTACTCAATACTTAGACCCAATATTACCAATATATTTTGGTATTAATTAATTTTGGTTGGTCCCATAATAACTATTGTTCTTTCTTAATAAAAAAATTGTAATTGCATATTTTTTGTATTAAATTTATATTGATTACTTGATTTTTGAATAAAAATTAAAAGTTCTTTTTTAAAAAAACATTTGATTATTTTTATTTTGAAAACATTAATTTAAACCATTAAATACTTTGATTTTTTGTTCAAAGTTTTCATGTCCAGTAGTTTGGCAAACAGCATGGATAATCTTCATGTTGATGTAATTGATGTGGATGTTGATAATGAATCTGTAGGTTCTTCAAAATTAACTTACAGGAATTCTTCAGCTAACAAAGAGCCTTCATACTCCCCAGGACATAGAAATGCTAGGAGAAGTGGAAAACCCCCCTTACCTAACTACTCTGAAAGAAGTAAAGCCTCAGATCAATCAGGAAAATCCTCTAAAGGGTATAAAAATAAAAAAGATCCCTCTGATGCAACAAATAAACAATATTTGCAGCCATATAAAAGAACTGAAGGCAGAAAGCATAAAGTACAAGGAAAGAGTATACACACTCTGGCAACAGATGCAGGAGCTCTTAAATCACAAGCAGGTTCAACCTCCTCCTTTCCCAGCCTCTCAGCCTCAGCCTCAAACTCAGACCCATCAGGCACCCAGCTCTTTCACTCAAAGTCAAAAAACCCTACAAGTGAAACAGTGGAAATGGGACTACCTGATGAGCCATTACCAACAGAATGGTCAGCAGCCAGCAGCTCAACACCGTGGCTCATCCAGGACAAAAAGTTACCATCAACCTCCTTAAGCCCATCCTTATGAGGGAGGCAGAAGAAGGCACAGGAGAAGTTTCCTCCCTTGCCATGGTAAGTAATTTGTTTGATAAATATGTTGGTATTTATAAAAACAAATCTTCTCCCACAGGTAATATTGTGGATAATGGTGAAAGAACAGTTAAACCTATACAGAGACAACTTTCTTTGATGAGTAGCCCTAATGATTTAATTAGTAAATTAGCATTTGATGAAACTCTACATTTAACTTAAACTTCTTTAATTAATCCTTCTCTTGCAATTAAAAATGATTCTGTTTCCCCTGAAGTCTATACCTTGCTTGAGAAAACTTCTGAGGATATATTGAAAGATACACTTGATTTTTATTTTAAAAAAGAAAAAAATATGAGAGATGTATTAGTTAATGAGAGTGATAGATTGAATAATTTTCACTTACATTGTAAAGTGAGCTCTTCTGTAAAAGATACAGCTTATTTTAAAATCAAAGAAACTTTGAATATTTTTCTTAGCCAACAAAAACAAGTAAGAAGTGATCATAGAACTATCTCAGATAGAAATATTCATCTGCATAGAACTTTGAGTGAGTTAAAACCTCTTATTGAAGAGAATTATTAATTGAAAAGTAAAATTAAGTCTCTAAAAAATGAGTTGAAAAAGCTGAAAAATGATTTCCAAGCTCTGAGTACCAAATACACAGTTTTTGAGGACAGAAATCTTTTATCCCTTGCAAAAATAAATGACCAGATGTCTGAAATTCCAAGGATAAGTAGTTATTTGTCTTATCTACAGGAAAAATTCTCAGCCTTAACTGTCAAACATTATGGTGTAGATAAAAATTCTGCCCATAAGCTGCATAAGAATAAAGGAAAGAGGCCTGAACAAAGCAGCTCTTTTCTTCCCCATATTTCAGCCATTAAACAAACTGACAATGAGTCTGTAAAATCTTTTTCTTAAAGCAAAAATATTTTAATGGCCACGAACAAGCTGTTTCTGTAAATATATTCTGAACACCTGGCTAAAATTTAAGAATTATCAATGTTAAATAATTCCAATCAAAAGATTTACCATCCCAATTGCCAGAAAAATTGGCCCACACTGGATCAGTATCCCACTTTTGATGGTGACTCTTCATCTGACTGGAAAAACTTTGTTCAGAGAATTGATAATATGAAAAACTGTTATAAATTTCCAGATGAAGAAATTGTCTCTAAATTAATTTCTTTATTTTCCAATGTAGATTTAATGTGGTATGAATCTGTCTTATTGGAAAATCAACATTATACTTGGAAAGAGTGGAAAACATTAATTGAAAATAAATTTGGTGGTTCCAAACTCAGGCTTGCACAGCAGAGATTCTATGAGACTTCTAAATATGCGTCCTCCTCTCCTGAAAAAACTATTGTTTTCCTTATGAAAATTACAAAAATTCTTAGAGCCATGGATCCTAAAATAGATTATGATATTTGGAGAGATAAAATTCTCTATAAATTGCCAAATTCTCTGAGAGATTTTATTGTGGCAAGGACTGAGCATTTAAGAGAGAATTCTTCCTTTATTAATATCTGTAATGAAGTTCTACTAAATCACAGATATGAACCAAGGAATTATCCTTTAAAATCTTATCATGACCAGGAAAAGCCTTCCAAAATACTTCCAGACAAAGCCGGTAGACCTTCTGCTCCAGTTGCACCAAATAAATATGCAACTAACACTTGTTTTAAATGTAAACAACCATGGCAGAAAGGACATATTTGTGAAAAGAAAATTCATCTTGTTGAACAAACTGAGGAATCTGAAAATACTCAAGCTGATCTTGATGATTCCTCAAGTGACTGTAATAAAAATATCTCTTATGACCATGACTCTTCTCAAGAAGTTCTATTTTTAGAAAAAGATATCCAATATTTACTTAATTGGTCTGAAAATTGTGATCTTGAATTATCTTCTGTAGAAAATGCTGAATTAATTAGAGATATTACTGACAGTTCCTGTCGATGGGTCTTTTGGTCTAGAAGGTTCAATTGGAGGTCCAATGGGGCGTTTAAGTGGAATATTGGATTTTTAAAGTCAAGGTACGTATTTTTATTTCTTTTGATTAATTTACTCTATATATAAGAGGTAGGAGTTTAGAATATTATTATGATTTATATTTTAGAATTAAGGTAATGTAAATACTAAATCTATAAAAATAGTAATAAGTATTATATCTAATAGATATGTAATAAAAACTGTAAGTAAAGGAATGAGTTTCAAAAGTACAAAAGGAGAGGGCCTTTTATAGGCAAACAGTGTGGTCTTCCAAAATTGGAAGGGGCCTTTGTTGTGTTGTTTGGCGCTGTTTGAGCATATCTTAATTGTAATCTGTTGAAGAATTGGGTGTATATCTGGATTTATTCCTGAATATTGGGGCTGCGGATATGTGGAAACTATCATTGGATAGGCCCGGTTTTCCTCTATATTTCATGTCTTGATGATATTTTTCATATTCTAAGTTTTAAGGGGTCATTTCCTCATTTTTCAGTTACAAAAGATAGCTGTTTAATTTTGTTTTTCGCGTTTTACGGGCTAACCTTAACTCTTAGGGTTAAGTTCTTAGTAACATTAGATAGGGCTAATTTAGCTCTATATTTCATGTCTCAATGTTGTTATAGCGTAATTTTGTGTTTTAAGGGTTTTAGTAGTTGTAGTGAATTTTTCCAAGTAGATTAGATGTTTTTATTGGTTTTCTGGCTTCAGGGAGGCCGGGCCGCTTCAGGCGGCACCTCCGATGTCGGGCGGCCCGCCAGCCTCTGTTTTAGAAGGTTGGGGAGCGCTTCTGGAGGGTTTTTATTCAATTTGGCTGGTACAGGTGCCAAATTCATTGGTGTGCATGGGATCTTAGATAGCGGTCTGTGTGTACATACTGAATAAGACAGTTTGGGGCAACTTTAATTATCATACAACCATCCGGAGGTGATATCCTTGCTCCTCACTCAGTTTTCACCGTTTTTGGCCACAATTGGCTGTGTTTGTTGCAAGGTTAGTTCTTCATTTAACTCAACTTTAGCAACAGGTTCTCTGGCATAGTCTTGCAAGCTATATCAAGTATTATTTCTGTCTCTGGTGTGGATTTGCAGCCTACATCAAGTATCTTTGCTTTCTCTGGTGTGGAAATTGGTCTACATTTCAGTTCTTAGGTCTGGTAGTCTGTCTGGGGACTACTTTCTTGGCTCATCAAGCAGTCAAGTGTGTTAAAAAAGGGGCTTTAGAAAACAGCAACCAACTTACTTTAGCAAGTAAATCTCACTCTATTTTTCTAAAGGGACAAGGGATTTTCTCTCTGGTTTTTCTCCAACTCCCTTTGTCAAGGCCTATAGCTAGTACTATAGGATTTTTTACAATGGTGAGAGATAACACACAGAGTTAACAACATCCAATAAGAGAGTGTGAGAGAAAAAACTTAGTGAAAAGAGAGTATGTGAATATAAAAAAGATATACCAAAATGATGCCTCAATAAAAGGTATCATATTTATTTGACATAAATCTTGAGTTCCCTTAGATTGTCACACTTAGTATAGAACATTTGATTTAAAATGTTATTTTAAATAAATTTTAAATTTCTTAATAAAGAAATTTGAATTTTTTAGATTTTATATATTTTAATAATATTTTTATTCCCTTTTCAACTTTATTAATGAGCACCGTGTTAGGGAGTAAAAATATATAGGACATTAATTAATTTTTATTAATTACTAAATTTACTTATTGTACTTAGCTAATTAATTGTAAGTAATACATAAGTAAATAATTAATAATTAATTATTAATAAGAATTTAAAAAAAAGGTGTGGCTTTATCTCAGTAAGATAATTAATTATTTTACAGGGTAAGCCTAGTAGCCTGGCTGACATCCCTCACTCTAAAAAAAACAATAAAAAATGCTATGATTATTTCTTTTAATACTTCTTTAGTAGAGTAGGACGATTAGATATATCCTTCCCAGGTATCCAAGAATCATATTCAGATGGTTTATTCTTGAATCTCAGTAAAAATTCTGTACCTTATTCAGCAGTGACTATTCTGTCATTCAGAATCTTATTTATTTCTGCCATCTTAGTGATCTCATTATGAAATTTCCTTGGTCTTACCCTCCTTTTTGGAAATAAATCACTATTGGATGTGTAAGGTTTCAAAAGAGATATTGGAAAAACAGGATGTTTTCTGTCATATGGAGAATACAAAATAAATTCAACTGCATTATCTTCAATCATTCTTCTGACAACAAATGGACCAACAAATTGGTCTTTCAATTTGTTATTACCTTGTAAATTGAAGTGGACTGTAGAAATCAACACTTCATTACCCTTTTTTAAAGTGTATTCTTTATGGGATTTTTCCCATCTCTTCTTCTTGTATTCAAAGGATTTTTCAATACATTTTTAAGCATGACTTCTGCAAAGCTGTTGCATTTGAAGAAAAAAAATTACACCAGGATGTAAATCCAATTTAGGTATTTTATTATTGAGAATTTGGGCAGGAGTATTTAAAACATATCCAAGCCAGAGTTCAAAAGGCTTTCTTTGAGTAACAGAATGAACAGTGCTATTATAAGCAAATTCCAGCCCAGGAAGTAAGGTAACCCAATAATGAGTGAATCTGTCATTGTCTTTATACTCAAGGCCAAAGGCACAATACCTTCTTATCATGTCCTCTAAAGTCTAAATCATTCTTTCAGCTAATCCATCAGTCTGAGGGTGATGGGAAGTAGAAAGTTTCAGATCACAACCACAAACATCAATCAGAGACATCCAAAATTCTGAAGTAAATTTAGGGTCTCTGTCAGAGATTATGGCTTTAGGAAAACCAGCAGTATTAAACATATGTGACCACCATAAGAAAGCTAATTCTTTAGCAGAAACATCCCTGTGAGTAGGGATAAATTTACACATTTTTATGAATCTGTGCACAATAACCCAACAAGAGTTATAGCTGTCTTTTACAGCAATGGGTAATACTGTTAAAAAATACATGTTTATTATCTGCCATGGTGCATCAGGAGGTTCAATATGTTGCATTAATCCAGCTCTCTTACCAGTCAATCTTTTTGATTTTTGGCAAGAATCACAAGATTCAACATATAATTTGGTGTCTTCTGAAATATTAACCCACCAAGCTGTCTTTTTAATTCTGATCATTGTTTTTTCAAAATCAAAATGTCCAGCTAATATGTCATCATGACAAATTTTCAAGACGCTTTCTTTCATAGAAGGAGGAATAACAATGACATTACTCAACTTTCTTCTATAATATAGATATACTTCATCAATTGAAAATTTACCTTTTTCCAAAACCTTTTGGTACTTTGGTGGAAGGGTTTTAGTTAATGCTTGCATTGAAGCATTCTTTGGTTCATTTAATATGGTGCATAAACTTTTTAAGTCAGTGCCCTTATCATATGAATCCAGAATAAGCTGTAATAGCTCTTCCTCCATATCAACCACATATATCCCATGAATAAGAATAATTTCATCCTCAGGACTATAAGCAGGATTAGAGTCATCATTTGGTAAAGGTAACCTTGATAACATATCCACATTTGAGTGAACAATACCAGCCCTATGAATAGTTGTCATTCTCCCTCTGTATTGCTGAACAGCTAACTGCCATCTGAACATATGTCTGTTAGGGGTTTTCAAGTTTAAAAGGGATTTAACTGCACTGCAGTCAGTGAAAAGTTCAATATTCTAATGATCTAGGTAATAATGTAGCTTTTCTAGAGCCCACACTACGGCTAAACATTCCAGCTGAGTGGCACCATATTTCAATTCACTATTTCTCAAGGTTCTTGAAATATAAAAAATTACTACTTCTGAAACTTTATCATTCATCACTTGTTTTTGATGGAGGGCAGAACCAAGACCAATAAAACTGGCATCACTGTACAAAACAAATGGTTGATTAAAGTCAGGTAAAGCAAGAATTGGTGCTGACATCAAAAAGTGTTTCATAGTGTCAAAAGCTCTCTGTCTTTCACTATTCCAGACAAAAAGCAACATCCTTTCTAGTCAAATGGGTAAGGGGTAAAGCTATGACTTGGTAATTTCTAATATACTGTCTATAGTATTCACACATTCCCAAAAAACTCTGGAGCTCTCTAACTGTGGTAGGAGCCTCCACCTGTTGTATGGCTTCCACTTTGTTTTAGTCAACACATATCTTTAACCCTAAAACAACATGACCATGTACTTTTAAAGAATGAAACCCAAATTTACATTTCTTCAAGGCAAGTGTCATATTTATTTCATCCATTTTGTGGAACAATTTACACAGGTGGTTAAGATGGTCCTCAAATGTTTTTGAGAATATAATGATATCATCAATATAAACCATCAGCCATCCTTCAATTATCTCTTGATGGAATGAGAACTACGGAGAGTTAAATTATACTGTCACCGGACAACCTACGCACAAGGTTGAGGGTGTTCCTGGAAGTGAGATGGAGAAAGGAGTTTAGAGACTTTGTCGAGACACAGAGGGAATGTTCAAGGAAGTGACTCAAAGATGACTCGATGGAAGAATTACTGCTTCGAGATATGTTCGAGGAGAATTCTAATATAATTTGAAGGTAATATTAAAATTCTTAAAATCTCACAAAGGGTTGGAAACTCAATAATCAAAGATTTAGGATTTAGAAATGATTACTGAGAAAATAAGGAAAGATACAATAATAATGATTTAACCTAAAGCTTTACCACTATTAACTATATATATGTTTTATAATTTAATTCTAAAGAATGTCGAATTAAAATCCCAACCCCTTTTATATCCTTTACTCTTCCTCGCATTGACCTCATACCCATCCACTATTCCGCACACCACAGACCATTAAAAAATACATCCATTACACCTGGACCCTCCTCACTAACATCCGTTAACCCTTTAATCCTCCACTATCCATTCCATCCATGCTCACTACCCCTTTTAATAATTCACAGACATTTAATAAACCTTTTAGTGCACCATTACATTGACTATTGCTCTGTGCGTCGCTTATTGAGGAAAAGACTGAGACACAATATTGAGAGATTGACTAATATAGATTTAGAGTTTAGACTAGCACGGTTGAATAGCGAGTACACAAAGGAAAGTCACAGTTGCTATGTAGAATTGCTTTCTATGCTTAGAGTATGGATTTAGACCTCTGTATTATCAATTTAATGAGCTACTTTTGCCTCGAGTATCACGTGGTGCATGACAGAGAAGCAGAAAAAACCTACTGCACCTGTAGTACCTAAAACGTATGAAACTAATACTTGTTATAAGTGTAATAAGCCTTGGGTTAAAGGTCACAAATGTGAGAAGAATATAAAGATTGTTGAAAATCAGAATGAATCTGAAAATGACACAGAAAAAAGGAAAGATTCAAGTGATTTTGACAGTAATATCTCATATAGTGATGAAAATGAAGTCTGTATGTTGGAAGATAATTTTTCCATCCTTGAAACCCCAATATTAACTATGGACTCAAATTAATCTTTAATGAATTTTGAGGATGCTGAAATCATTAAGGATATACAAGCTGATAACTTGAAAATGACACATATCATGGTTCCAGCTATCATTTCTGGAGAAAATGTAAATATAGTATTGGACAGAGGAGCTGCTGGCTCTGTTTTTTCTACAAATACATTACAGAAAATTGATAGTGAGTATAAGTCAAAGCTTGAACCCCTTCAATGAAGGAGTTAATGTTAAATATATGTCATGATGATATATTAGCAGGTCATTTTGACTTCCATAAATCATCATCCAGAGTAAAAAATACAACTTGGTGCTTTTTTATGGTGGACACAAATGTTAAATATAGCAGGTTTCCCTAAAGCAATAGTTTGAGACAGAGATCCAAAATTTACTTCTGAGCTCTGGAAATCACTTATGGATGTTTCAGAGTATCAATTAAAACTTTCTACAGCACACCATCCACAAACTCATGGACTAGCAGAAAGAATGTTACAAACTTTAGAAGATATGATAAGAAGATATTGTCCTTTTGGTCTTGACTTTATAGAAATTGAAAAATTCACACATGATTGGGTAACCCTTATCCCAGGTTTTGAATTTGCATACAATAGCACATTACATTCTGTCACTGGCAAAAAGCCATTTGAGTTATGGTTGGGTTATATACCTAATACCCCTTCTAAAACTCTTAATAAATTACCTAGATTGGATATCCATCCAGGTACAAAATCTTTCCTTAAGATGCAAGAATTATGCAGAAAGCATGCTCAAGAATGTATATATAAGGCATTTTGAGTATGAGAAGAAAAGATGGGATAAAGCCCATAAAGAAAAAAAGTTCAAAGAGGGTGATAAAGTCCTTATTTCTACACTAAATTTCAATTTAAATGGTAATGTTAAATTGATGGATCCATTCATTGGACCATTTTTAGTAAAAAAGATGGTTGGTAACAATGCTGTTAAAGTTATTCTATATGCACCATATGATAGAAAACATCCAGTATTTGCTATTTCTCTTATACAACCATACAATTATAATGATACTGCTCTATTTCTAAGAAGATCAGGAAGGTATAACCAGCAACCTGAAGAAATAGTTGAAAAGGCAGTGATTGAAAAGATACTTAAAAAGAGACACCTTACTAAAGAAAAGGGAGTTGAGTATCTATTAAGGTTTAAAAATAAATCAAGTGAATATGACCAGTGGATTCCAGAAAATAAAATCTCTGATCTTAAAAATCTCTTGAAAAAATTTAAATCCAAATAATACTGTTTAATTCATTATTTGTATCATAAAAATTTTAAAATTATTTTTTTATTCACTCCTTACTTATTAATTAAAATGTCTAAACATTTTATTTATTTATTTTTGGGTTAGGAAGTGTCAGCCTAGGTATCTCCAGGACTGAGTAATTCTTATTTTTAAAATAAGATAAAGTTATTTACATTAAGCTTATTACTTAAAAATGAGGTTAAAATACTTAAATATATGGTTATAATACATATATATATATAATTATTACACTATTATATGACTTATAGTAGTTTAAATAGCTTATCCATAGCCTAATAATACTTATTAAGGAATTAATGGAGTCATAATATACTTAAGTTAAGTGATATTAAGTAATTATAGACATACATAAGCTTATATGTATACATTAACCTCATATTCAGTGAAATATGTAGTTATATTATGTATATTTAGGTCTATAGGTGGATTTTAACCTCTTAATAGCCCATAACCTTTATTTTTATGCTTTTTTTAGGTCATATGGAAGTTTTCAGTGGAATCACAATGCCTACACAAGCATATACACCTATTTCAGGTGTATATATCCAGTTTGGACAACTTAATCTGCTTCCTTGGATGGATTTTCACAGATTTATGGGTTGGGATATGATTACTGGGTTAATATGGATGCTTGTACAGTTAATTTGGTTCCTTTATATGTTTTGGGTTTCATTATATACTCTTTGGATGAGTTATTTTACCTTTTTCTTTATGGTATCCGCTTTTATCTGTTTTTTTTATTTATGGTATGGGTCTGTGGTATTATTAATTGTGATGGAGGGTCCTTACTGGAGGTCTGGGTGTTGAAACTTCTTGAAGTGGACGCCATGGGGAGGTGATGGGCCCTCAAAGTGCTGTAATTTCTGGTGATAGTAGTGACATAATCAGGATTGAAGGTCTATGCACTCCAGTGGATTTTGGTATAAGTAAGGGAGGATTTGACAGGTTATTGATCATCACATACTTACTAAACTTCAAATAAAACTTATAAGACAATTATTATCATATATAAATATATTATAAAGCATTTATAAATTGATATTATCTTTATATAAACTATAACTATATTTTATTGATCTATTTTCTACCACTAGCACACATAAAAATCCAAGTATTGTGAGTTTATATTTAGAATAACTAGTTTATTAGTCTTCCCCTGAGCTTTAATCACTAATTCATTTATCAATAAGTAGTTAGACCATTAATATTTACTATTAAATCATACTTAGATACTAGCACACACTGACAGGGTCACTCCACAAATCAGAGCCAGAATTATACCCTGTAACCAAAAACTGAACTAGACATCTAGTTTATGGATTCTTCCCCCTGTGTATGAATGTATATAAATGACATAGAAACAAAAAAAAGTGAAATAGTGCAAAAAAGAAGGCTCAAATTTTAAGTTCAATATCTCAGCAACCACAAGATGAAGGGAAAAATAGAAGATTCAGCTGAAAAAAGGTGATGAATCAAGAAATGAAAAGGAATGAGCCAACTGTAATGAGAAGGATAAAAATTTGAGTCAGAAAATTTGATTAAGCGGAATTCCAATTTTTAAAAATGTGGCAATAAAATGTTGCAAATTTTAGTGAGGGGTGTGTGCTGAGGATTAATGGGTAGGGAGGGAAACCTGTGTGTGACATATTACAGGAGTGTTGTGGCCAAAATGTGGTTGTGAAAAAATAATTGTGCAAAAAGTGCTGATTTGAGGTCTGAACTGACACCCATTTTTGAAATAAGTGACTTATTTGTAAAATGTAAGTGCTGATTTGGTTTGAAATCTGCACTTAAGTTAAGCGCAGATTTGCCAGAACTGACACCCCCTATTAACAAGATCTGATCTGATCACTTATATACTATCTCAGTATAGCCTTTTCACATAAATATAGACCACATGTTGCACAACTAGATTATTATGATATAACTTGTCAAGGTACGCTTTTGGTCTAGAAGATTTGGTATGAAGTTTCTATGAGGATTTCAAGGATTTTAAATAAACTCTCAAAAATTGGTATGTATTTCTTAATCTAAAAGATTTGTTACTCAAATATAAGAGGTAGGATTTAAATATTTTTATAAGTTATTGATTAGAATTACGCTCTTGTAACTACTAATGAGATAAGATATAAAAATAAGTATTGTGTTGTAAATAGTAATAATAAAGTAAGTTGGTAAAAGAATGAATAAAAAACAACCAAAAGAGAGGCCTTATATAGGCAAAGGAGGGACAAAGCATGGCAATCAAATTCTGAAAACGGTAGTATGAGAGAGAGAGAAAAAGAATATTCCAGAAGGAGTATTTTCAAATAATAAAGTTGTTCTAAAAAGAAGGCATCAAAAAGATGTATTTACAGAGTATTTCAGAAATACATCAATTTATTTAATATTTACTGTAGAAGTCAATTCTAAATAAGAAATTTGAATTTTTGTATATATTTAATATTATTTGAATATTAAAATCTATTTTTTAATATAAATCTTTATTTCTTCCAACCTGTCAAATGAGCACGGTGTTAGAGAAAAAATATAAGGGACAATTTTATATTTAATTATAATTATACATTTAATTTTATCATTCTGTAATTAGTTAATTTATTATAAGTAATTTTAATGTAACTAATTTAGAATTAAATAATTAAAATGATAAGGTGCGGCTTCATCCAGTAAATAATTAATTATTTCACTGGGTAAGTCTAGTAGCCTGGCTGAAAGGAGGTGTCTGGTAATTGGACTTTATTTTTATTATTATATTTTTTTATTTTTCCTGGTAGACCATAATAGAGCAATAAGTGCTCTTAGTCCCAGAGGTAATAAATTAATTATATTTTAATATTATTTATTATAATTTTTCAGTTAACATTTGTCCTGATTAATTTATTTGTTCCAGTTGACAAATTGTCCTGACAATAATATTTTTAATTAATATATAATTAATATTTAAATACTTCAGTTGACTTTGAGTCCTGGTAATTCAATAAATATTTTAATTAATAAAACTCACATTTAATTATTTCAGTTGACATTAAATCCTGGTAATTAAGTGATCAAGCTTAATAAAATTTTAAAATAAAAATTTATATTTAATTACTTCAGTTGACATTAAGTCCTGGTAGTTAAGTTATCAGTTTAATAAAATTTTGTTAAATTAATAAATATTCATATTTGATTACTTCAGTTGACAATAAGTCCTGGTAATAAATTAGTTGTTTTAAATCCTGAAAATAAATAATTAAAAATTATTAAAAAAAATTCTAATTTATTTCTACAGTTGATTATATTATAATCCTGGTTTTAAATTTTTTTTATTAATAAATTAATTTTATTTAAGTTGATTTTTATCCTGAAAAAAGATTTTTTTAATTATTTATTTTATTTTTTTATATAAAAAATCAAAAATAAAAACTAATTAATCTTATTGTCTCTTTTCTTCATTTCAGTAAAATCTTAAAATGACTGACCAAAGTGGTTCTGCTGCACGTGAAGAAGAACTAGACTTAATTGATTATGATGAGCCTACTTCAGATGTAGAGATAAATAAGATAAATCTGAAAAGATTGAATGACCATTTGTCATCTTTTGAAAATAAAAATCAATTATCTTTTGCAACTATCAATGAAAGTTTATCTAGTCTTCCAAGAATGAAAACAAGACTAACAACCATTGAAGAAAAATTGAACTCATTGTTAAATGACCAAAAATATTCTGACATTTCTGTGAAGGAACATATAGTGCAGGATGCTCAAATAGTACCTGTGGCTAGTTCATCTAAAGTAAAAATAGCTCAAGAAATACCTGTTGATAACACTGAGTTTCCATCAAAAACTGATGATGCACCAGGATCTGCAACAGAAGGATTAAACAATGAGATTTCAGCACAATTAGAGAAATTACAGCTGCTTCTTACTCAGAAACAAGCTAGTACTAAGGAGACTCCTTCAAATCAAAAAAATTGGCCAAAACTTGACCAGTACCCAACATTTGATGGTGATTCTTCCTCTGATTGGCAACAATTTATTTGCAGAATTGATAACTTAAAAAATTCTTACAAACTCCCAGATGAGGAAATTGTGTCTAAGTTAATTTCTTTGTTCACTAATGTTGCCCTGATGTGGTATGAATCTGTTCTCCTGGATGGGAATGACTACTCATGGGAGGATTGGAAGAAATTATTTAAAGCACAATTTGGTGGCTCCAAGTTCAGAATGGCTCAACAAAGGCAGTATGAGGAAACTAGATATAGCTCTTCTACTGATAAACCTATTGAGTTTTTAATGAAACTTGTAAAAATCTTAAGGGCAATAGACCCAAATATGGAGGTTGATTTATGGAAGGACAGGATCCTCTATAAATTACCAATGTCTCTGAGAGACTTGATAGTGGCTAGGACTGAGTTCTTCAAAGAACCCTCTTCTTTCATTAATAATTGCAATGAGATACTTCTAAACAATAAGTATGATGCCAGAAGATTCATTCCGAGGACCCCTTTGGAGAAAACCTCCACTTACCAACAGAAACCTCTGTAAAAGGTTGGTAAACCTTCTGCCTCTGTTGCGCCAAAGAAGTATGCAACAAACACTTGCTTCAAGTGCAACAAGCCTTGGCAGAAAGGCCATGTTTGTGACAAGAAGATAAATCTTGTAGAACAAACAGAGGAACATGCTGATGACACAGTGGTACTGGATGATACATCAAGTGATTGTGCCAGCAATATTTCATATGAATCTCAACAAGAAATCTTGATGCTGGAAGAGGATATCCATTATTTAAATACTATTGACATTGATAATAATGATTCATCTACAGTTGAAGATGCTGAGATCATAAAGAACATTGAGGATAGCTCAATTATTATTGCCCCTCTTAAGGCACCAGTCTTGATCAATGGAACCAGCATTGAAGTTGTTCTGGCTTCTGGAGCTGGAGGAAGTGTAGTATCTGAAAGAGCACTTGCTTCAGTAGATCAAGACTATAAATTTAAACTGATGCCTATCATTTCTGAAAATTGGAGAGGGTATGGCTATGTTTTGTCCCCCATTGGGAAATACAAAGCCACAGTGTTTTTTAAATATAACCATGGTTTTGTAAGAGCTATTTGTGATTTTGTTGTCATGAAAAATATTAACTTGAGCAATTGGTTTATTGTAGGGAATGATATTTTAACCAAGTATGGCATAAAATTGGATCCTTCAAACCAATGTTTCACAATGGGGATGAATGGGAAGAGAAAATTTAAGATTTCCTCCCCTAAAAAATTAGTAAAACCAGAATTGAACACATGTAATTCTGTGGTTCAATATAAAGGAAGATCTACAAAGGAAATTCATGCCCTTATGTCTGAAATTGACAATGCTTCTTTTGGAGAACAACTTTTTGGTGAGGATAAAGATTCAATCATTAACTTGATAAAATCTTTTCCTATGGCCTTTGCTCATCGGTCACATGAACTGGGATTAGTTAAAGAGGAAATGAAACTTTCATTGTCTTGCCCATTAACTGATATACCACCTAGTTTAAAGAAAAAGCCTTATCCTGCTTCTCTTACAAAGAGAAAAGATATTGAAGACAATATCTCTACCCTTTTAAAAATGAATATTATTGAAAAGGTAGTTGAAACACCTAAATATTGTGTTATCTCACCTGTCCTAATTTCTTATGAGAAAGATAAAGCCAGGTTATGTGGTGATTATAGAGCACTAAAAACTTATACTGTTGATGATATCTACCATTTACCTAGAATCAGCTCTATACATGCTACTTTACAGGGTGCTAAATATATCAGCTGTTTGGATGGTAATAAAGGATATCACCAGGTGCCTATTGAGAAAAATTCTCAGAACTTTCTGATGATTGCCACTCATATGGGTATTTATAAGTATATTAGGATGCCATTTGGCCCTAAAAATTCTCCTTCAGTTTTCCAAAAAGTAATGGATAACACATTCCATCAAGAGATAATTGGAGGATGGCTGATGGTTTATATTGATGATATCATTATATTCTCAAAAACATTTGAGGACCATCTTAAACACCTGTGTAAAGTATTCCAGAAAATGGATGAAATAAATATGACACTTGCTTTGAAGAAATGTAAATTTGGTTTCCATTATTTAAAAGTTCTTGGTCATGTTGTTTCAGGCTTACAGATATGTGTTGACCAGAACAAAGTGGCAGCCATACAACAGGTGAAGGCTCCTACAACAGTGAGAGAGCCCCAAAGTTTTTTGGGAATGTGTGGATACTATAGACAGTATATTAAAAATTACCAAGTCATAGCTTTACCCCTTACCCAATTAACTAGAAAGGATGTTGCTTTTGTCTGGAATAGTGAAAGACAAAGAGCCTTTGACACTATGAAACACTGTTTGATGTCAGCGCCAATTCTTGCTTTACCTGACTTTAATCAACCATTTGTTTTGTACACTTATGCCAGTTTCATTGGTCTTGGTGCTGCCCTCCATCAAAAACAAGTGATAAATGATAAAGTTTCAGAAGTAGTAATTTGTTATATTTCAAGAACCTTGAGAAATAGTGAATTGAAATATGGTGCTACTCAATTAGAGTGTTTAGCTGTAGTATGGGCTCTAGAAAAGCTTCATTATTACCTAGATGACCAGAAATTTGAACTTTTCACTGACTGCAGTGCAGTTAAATCCCTTTTAAACTTGAAAACACCTAACAGACATATGTTCCGATGGCAGCTGGCTGTTCAAGAGTACAGAGGGAGAATGACAATTATTCATAGGGCTGGTATTGTTCACTCAAATGTGGATATGTTATCTAGGTTACCTTTGCCAAATAATGACTCTAATCCTGCGTATGATCCTGAGGACAAAATTATTCATATACATGGGATATATGTGGTTGATATGGAGGAAGAGCTATTACAGCTTATTCTGGGATCATATGATAAGGACACTGACTTGAAAAAGTTATGCACCATATTAAATGATTAAAAGAATGCTTCAATACAAGCATTAATTAAAACCCTTCCACCAAAGTACCAAAATGCTTTGGAAAATGGTAAATTTTCAATTGATGAAGGATATCTATATTATAGAAGAAAGTTGAGTAATGTTATTGTTATTCCTCCTTCTATGAAAGAAATCATCTTGAAAATTTGTCATGATGACATATTAGCTGGACATTTTTATCTTGACAAAACAATGATCAGAATTAAGAACACTGCTTGGTGGGCTAATATGTCTGAAGACACAAAATTATATGTTGAATCTTGTGATTCTTGCCAAAAATCAAAAAAATTAACTGGTAAAAGAGCAGGATTAATGCAACATATTGAACCTCCTGATGCTCCATGGCAAATAATAAACATGGATTTTGTAACAGGATTACCTATTGCTGGTAAAGACAGTTATAACTCTTGTTGGGTTATTGTGGAAAGATTCACAAAAATGTGTAAATTTATCCCTACCCACAAGGATGTTTCCACTAAAGAATTAGCTTTCTTATGGTGGTCTCATATGTTTAATACTGCTGGTTTTCCTAAAGCCATAATCTCTGACAGAGACCCTAAATTTACTTCTGAATTTCGGATGTCTCTGATGGATGTTTGTGGTTGTGATCTGAAACTTTCTACTGCCCATCACCCTCAGACTGATGGTTTAGCTGAAAGAATGATTCAGACTTTAGAGGACATGATAAGAAGATATTTTGCCTTTGGCCTTGAGTATAAAGATAATGGCAGATTCACCCATGATTGGGTTACCTTACTTCCTGGGTTAGAATTTGCTTATAATAGCACTGTTCACTCTGTTACTCAAAGAAAGCCTTTTGAGCTCTGGCTTGGATATGTTCCCAATACTCCTGCCCAAATTCTCAATAACAAAATACCTAAATTGGATATACATCCTGGTGTAAAATCTTTTCTTCAAATGCAACAACTATGTAGAAATCATGCTCAAAAATGTAATGAAAAATCATTTGAATATGAGAAGAAAAGATGGGATAGATCCCATAAAGAATACACTTTTATAAAGGGTGATGAAGTGTTGATTTCCTTTTTCTCTCTCTCTCATACTACTGTTTTCAGAATTTGATTGCCGTGCTTTGTCCCTCCTTTGCCTATATAAGGCCTCTCTTTTGGTTGTTTTTTATTCATTCTTTTACCAACTTACTTTATTATTACTATTTACAACACAATACTTATTTTTATATCTTATCTCATTAGTAGTTACAAGAGCATAATTCTAATCAATAACTTATAACAATATTTAAATCCTAACTCTTATATTTGAGTAACAAATCACTTAGATTAAGAAATACATACCAAATTGTTGAGAATCCATTTTAACCCTTAAAATCCACGTAAAACTTCATACCAAATCTTCTAGACCAAAAGCGTACCTTGACACCTCCCCCTGAAAAATGAGCAAATTAATTCCACTTACAGAGTGCTGAGTAAAAGGAAATAGGTAGCATATGAAGAGTGAAGAGTAACCCGCAAATAGTAATAACAATAATTACCACGATATATACGACGTTAAGTCAGTATATGAACTTAATTTTTTGAGCGTGGTTTGATTCCCGTTCACAGCAAAAAATTTTGTCACGTGACGTATGACGTTTGTCGTTTTCTTGCTTTCTCGTCCTTTACAGGTACTTCGCACACCAATGGTCCCCTTGATTACGCCTCAAATATCGTTGCGCCGTTGATAATTCGGAAAGCCCTCAATTGTCAAGGTACGCTTTTGGTCTAGAAGATTTGGTATGAAGTTTCTATGAGGATTTCAAGGATTTTAAATAAACTCTCAAAAATTGGTATGTATTTCTTAATCTAAAAGATTTGTTACTCAAATATAAGAGGTAGGATTTAAATATTGTTATAAGTTATTGATTAGAATTACGCTCTTGTAACTACTAATGAGATAAGATATAAAAATAAGTATTGTGTTGTAAATAGTAATAATAAAGTAAGTTGGTAAAAGAATGAATAAAAAACAACCAAAAGAGAGGCCTTATATAGGCAAAGGAGGGACAAAGCACGGCAATCAAATTCTGAAAACGGTAGTATGAGAGAGAGAGAAAAAGAATATTCCAGAAGGAGTATTTTCAAATAATAAAGTTGTTCTAAAAAGAAGGCATCAAAAAGATGTATTTAAAGAGTATGTCAGAAATACATCAATTTATTTAATATTTACTGTAGAAGTCAATTCTAAATAAGAAATTTGAATTTTTGTATATATTTAATATTATTTGAATATTAAAATCTTATTTTAATTTAAAATCTATTTTTTAATATAAATCTTTATTTCTTCCAACCTGTCAAATGAGCACGGTGTTAGAGAAAAAATATAAGGGACAATTTTATATTTAATTTTAATTATTCATTTAATTTTATCATTCTGTAATTAGTTAATTTATTATAAGTAATTTTAATGTAACTAATTTAGAATTAAATAATTAAAATGATAAGGTGCGGCTTCATTCAGTAAATAATTAATTATTTCACTGGGTAAGTCTAGTAGCCTGGCTGACATAACTGCTCTTGCTGCTTATTGTTTAGACCTTCAAGTTCATCATTTTTTGTTCCTGAGTGGCCTTTACTTCACCTGCTTATTTTACCTATAAAATGATCTCACTGCCTTTTTTGATATACCTAGCCTAGAAACTTTTACACATATAGGGTTAATAAAGCTGTAGCCCCCTCTTCTTCTCCTCCTCCTCCGCCCCCCCCCCACACACACACACCAAATAAAAAATTATAAAAAAATGGGTGAGCAATGCCTCGTTAAAATTTGCAATTTTTTTCAGGTGATGAGTTGATCAGGATTGATGAGGAGGGGGATTGATCAATGTGTTACACAGCAAATCAATGAGATGAGTGAGGAGTGGATACTGGGGCCAATTTGTGACTGCAATGAAAAAAATAAAATAAGCTGATTTGAGGTCAACTTTGACACTGATTTTTGAAATAAGTAACTCATTTTCAGCTTTTAAGTGCAAATTTGGTTTGAAGCCCGCCCTTAACATGGTAAAATTTTGATAACTTTGACATTACCTTTTCTAACTTTTAAAGATATTTTTGAAGTACATGAATCTAATCAAGACTATTTCTACACATTTTTTTTTTTAATGGTTTATTTTTTTTATTTAAAGTCCTAGAATCTCTTGAACAATTTATATGAAATTCATATCAAGAACCCCGCTTTTTGATTTAGAATTTTTTTCACTTGCATTAATAGCCATGAATTCAACTTTTTGCTGGTCAACGGCGCACCTGTCATTGCTTACTTATAGATGGCAACTATCACTTCCATGTGACCCTGTCATTTTCATCTTGCTTACGCAATTTAGTTTGTTTTAATGGCTTCTATCTCACATAGCAACACACAAGTATTTACTCCTGAAACACTTCAATTTTGTTTCGGGGTGTTCTCACCTTGTCGATCTCACACTTTTTTGTTTTGAAATGACACATCATGAAACTCGGATTCAACCGGGCTTATAAAATTTTTTTAATTCTCTTGTGCTTTTTTTGGAAGCACCGACTGGAATTTGAGTGGTTGAAAAAGATAAAATTTTTTTGGAATATACCTAAATCGCTAATTTAGTGGCTTCAAAATGGGATATCCCAAAAAAGAGGCCAATACAGTGCATTTTACTGTGTCTTGTTGACTGTTTTTTCTTGACGGGGTAGCTTGAAGTATGAAAAATTTTAAGAAGAAAAAAAATATATATTTAATTCAGTAAATTCTAATAAAGACACAATTTAAATTTTTACAAAATAAAAATGCACAAGCAGAATGAATGTCTTATAAGATGAACATTTGAATATTTGAGCATGGAAGCCAGCTCTTCAAGCAGGAAATGCAATCTGTTTTTGCCCATGCAACACAACTTTGGTTTATTGCTAATTATGTGGGAATTTTTTCGAGTTTTGGTGTGAGTGAGTGCATCTTTGGTGGATTTTAAGATTCAATAGTGTCAGTACCAAATTTTTACAAGGTGAACACAGGTTCATCTCAAGTATTAATATTATATTACTCTTTGTCGGCAATAAACAGCAAGTTTCTGTTTGTAACTTGATTTGAAAAGCACCAATACGTCTCTTTTTTAACCTCAATTGTAGACCTGTTGATAGACGTCATTCGTAGGTACTTGTTTCAAAAGAATGGACTGTAATGTCATTTGATTCAAATCCGCACAATAGGAACAAGGTTAAAAATAGCAATATAGCCTAGATGCCAAGAACAAGTTAAAAATTTCACTGTCAAGTTACCAGTTAATAAGAATTGTAGATTGCTTCATTATTTGAAAATTTCCTTAGAAAATTTGTTTGATAGAGACTTAGAAATGAAGTAAGCATTTTTTTTTATCAGGAAATAGCTGAGGTCTTCTCAAATGATTTGATGCGTCTCTTATTTCATTATCAATTTGCGGCTGTGCAAATTATCAAGTCCCACTATAAATTCTAGTGGTTTTAAATAACAAAAAAGCTCTCCCCCATAGGGTTACAAGTTTTTTTCTATTTCTTTGCCAAGATGATGCTAGTTTAATGTCCACAGTCCAGTCTAAAAAGTATTAACTTAGAATTATATTGAGAAGATCCTATTCGTTATTTTTCCAACTCAGAAGTCAGTGACTTAATACTTGTCAAGGATAAGTAAGAAAAACTGATGCTGCGTATAACGAGATGCTTAGCCTAAACTGGTCTTGTGACGAAGTTTATTTGCTTGTATATGCATACTTTATCGCACAGTTTCGGCTTTCTTATTGGCTTTAATATTAGGATTTGAAAAGACTTAAATTCAGCTTCATCTTAGATGCCATAAGCTTCACTTTAAAAATATAAAAAAGATACGAATATAGCTCTTGATCATTGATTCTATAAAATCTACTGATAACACAAAGATTTTACAGCTCCAATTAATTCTTTTTGGAAGTCTTGAAATATTTCATTGCTTTCAGAGAGACTTTGTTTGAAAATTCTCAACCTCTTTTATCAGTCTTAGTATCCAGCTAGGAAAATGCAACCATTCGGTCTTCAATTTAAGGTTTCTTTTTGTAAACTGTATATTGACAGTGTATGAATAAATCCAATCTAATTGCACCTTTTATTTTTATTTTCTGATATTTCAGGGTGATCGATCGTTTCTAGCAAGTGTTTACGAAATGTTTTCACAAGCTGCTTACTTATCTGAAATATTGTTTAAACCCTTTTTTAGATCATTTCTCATGTCACTGATGGAGAGTCATTAAGAAGCACATGGAAAGTTTGTACCAAGGTGTGAATAAATTTAGTGATGTAGATTTCTTTTGTGTAACGATGATTGATTTTTTAGGTAGCATCACATCTGGAGCAAGGTCCCCGATTAGAAAATCTCTCCTGGAGAATGTTTTATTTGCATTCAGCTCTTGCCGCAGAGAGAAGCACTACAAGCTTGCACATATTTCGGGTATTTCTCTACTTTTTTAGGCTTGCTTAGTTCGACATTTTTTGTTTACTAAATAAAGATCAAAATGATTTTAGAAACGCAGCAAAGCTACTGGTCAAAAGGTGAAAAAGTTTCTTGTTCCCCAGATTCACTTAAGCAACTTTCTGACTTGTGGCAATATAGTTGGATGAGGATCGCAATTTACAAGTGACTCAACTCACTGCGCCTCACTTCTATGAAAGTTACCCAACGTCTCAGAAATCGAATTCATATCCGGGGAATCATGCCATAGTCGACAATTCTTCTTTTTGCTTTCAGAATTCAGGTTACATATCAGATCATGAAAACCATAACACCACAAGTAATTTTTTTTTCTGCAGCACTTTTCCGCCTGTTCCTTCAAAACAAAATACTACCAACTTTGAAATTCCTCAAACAGACTCAGCGTTTATGAATTTTTCACCAATCAATTCAAGCCTTCCGCCGTACAATTTTTGGGAGACGTGGAATTATTTTTCTCCTGCTGAAAACAGTTTAAATTTTTCCGCTGGTTCACACTTGGCCGAAAATTCAAATTATTTACTACCAGCGCCACTTCCTGTTTCTCAACCGATTGAAACCTCAGCTTTGAATTCTGTACTTGAACCTCCGCATTTGCCTCTCAATTTCTCGCTCACCGATCCCCAAACTCATTCTGAATCACAATTCGACCCTTCCACCCAGTCGGAGTACATTTATGCCAATCACTTATCCAAAGATCTTCATGCAAATTATAAAAAAGCAGAGGAATTAATCCAAGAGCAAATTTCTCAGCAAACCATTCAGTCCAGTGAGATGACTTTTTGCGAGTATCCAGTTTTTCCCTTCTGTTAACCATCGGTACTCTATCTTTTTTATAATGATGTTCAAGATCCTAAACAAAGCCCTTCAGCCATTAGTCCATATACACAATTTCTACCAGAAGATGAAGGTATAAATTTTTTGAATAAATCAAGCAACTTCTCTTCTACGTTACCAAGTCAGAAAAATCATCAGGTGGTTTACGAAAAAAGAAAAAGAAGAAATCCTATGGCTACCCGACCACCTCGTTTCACTGGTAAGTCAGAAACAATGGAACTCGAAGGAAAAGGTATGCCGAACTGTACCAATTGTTTTGGCACCCGCACACCACTTTGGAGACGTGGCCCAAAAGAGGAACTTCTTTGTAATGCGTTTGTAACAGGATTTTATGTCCTGGAAATTTAATTTATTAATCAAGCTTTATTATCTCCCGCTCCACATCATGTTACCACTTACTTGCAGTTGTGGCGTGTTTTATAACGTTCACAAAAGACACCGGCAGGTTAAAAATTATGAGCCCTTAACCTCTTCTTTGGGTAGGTTTTCACCACCCATTGAATGTACCAATTGTAGTGCACGTGCAACTCCGATGTGGAGAAGAGCCAACGACGGTAGGCTACTTTGCAACGCATGTGCTCTTTAGTGAGTTCTACTGAGCTACACATGTATATGTAAACTGTAGGATTTTCAACTGATAAGTATGTCTTTGTCTTGCGATGAAAGCTTCAAGCTGCACAAACGACCACGTCCACCAAATGCTTGTACAGCTCAAATGAGCTACCAAATGGTGATTTAAATTTTGAAAGTTACTAGAGCTAATTTCTAATAAAATATTATTACTAGCTTAACTCCTTGGAAATACATTAATCATCTTTTCGGTCGCCCATTTATTCAAAAAAGTATTGGTTGAATGAAATGGTTTGTTTCTTGTCTTTAATTTCTAATTTCAACTTCACTAAAAAGTTTTCAAAAATTAATTAATTGGTGTTTTAATTCGCCATGTTATTTAAAAAATTACACAAGTTAGTTTTCAATATAAAAGTCAAAGAACAAACCTTGAATCTAGGTTTATATCCCGTGATGAAATTATGATTGGGTGACGGTGCAGACAAACTCACCCTCAAAATAATGAGGAAACACTCATGAAGAAAATATTTAGAAGAAAGGTTCACTGATGAGCAGATTACACAGAAAATTTTTCAATTCACTACAGATCTCTATGAGTTTTTTTTTTTTTTTTGTTATAATATCAGAATTGGGGTTTCATAATAATATTTAGCATAGATTTCAACACAGTATTTAACAGATTTAAACACCACAAAGAAACACCTGGTACCTGCTAGCAAGTGGAAATTGCTAAACTCATCTATGATTTAAATTAAACTTTGATTTGATACCATGCAAGTTGATGTGCTCAATGTTCATTGCGCGGGATTTCCAGAAGTTTTACCGCTGAGCTAAAGCTGAATTAAATCAAAGATAGGTATCATGTGCCCAGAAATACTTGCTAGTGAAAAATTTTCAAAAAATTATTTGAGAAAAAGGAATACCTCATCCATGTTAATTGTTTAACTTCTTTTTTGTATTTTAAAAAATAACGAACATCGTATAAGCGTATAAAAAGAATGTAGAAGGAATTCTGTGAATTTTTTTTTTCTTTTTTAAATTTGGGGAATTGAAACTTTAAACTTGTTGAAATGTATAAAAATTTGAGATTTCAGGGGTTACATTTACTCATTCAAGAAATATTTTTTTGATAAGATGATTATTGTGACCAAATTTTTACACAAATATTTTTTCTTCCGAATTTTAATAAAGTGACATATAAAAAAGTAGTAAGTATGTAGCACTATGCACCAAGTAAGATATCCCTGATGGGGATATCCAGCGCGAGTTGGGGATATTGTAGGGAGTGACATAAGGATAGAAAAATATGTGTAAGATAAGAGCGTAGCAGCTTTTATTGAAGACAAGAAGTCTTATCAGAACACTTCACACGTCTATCAGTTGTAAACCCCAAATACCTGTAGCATGGAGTGAGCGAGTGAGACAGACAACACCGAGTGAAACCCCTCAGTTAACATTCCCAGATTAGCCTTTATTCTTCAATCTCTCCCTTTATCTCACAACCTCACTAATCTTATCATCAACTCACTCACAGGAAGAAGCACCAGTGTTGCTTTTACCTCCTATGAATCTCATCCTTCTTTCTTTCCCAAGGGACTCCTGCAAGGATCCCCTCTTTCCCCCCCTTTTGTATATCATTTATGACTCTAACCTCCTTTCTCTTCCTTCCCTCTCCCCAGGCTTCCCTTGCCTTGGGCTACATTGATGATGTGATGTACCTGGCAGCAGGTGGAGAGATGGAACAGGTGTTGGATAACTTATCCCAACTAGGCTCTGAAGCAGTAGTCTGGGGCGTTAAACATGCAGCTATATTTGATCTTTCTAAAACAAAATGGCTTGTACTGACAAAAAGACTTCCTCTCCTCAGAACTTCCCCCCCTTCTATTTGACGGGAACACAATCCCACCATCCCCCAGTCTCAAATGGCTGGGAACGCTCATTGACCCCTCCTTGTCCTTCAAGCCAAATGGTAATAAGTCAATTGCCCAAGGACTCCAAGTGGCCTCTGCCATCCACAGTCTGGCCTCTTCAGGTTGGGGAATCCCTCTAAAAAAGTAAAAACTCCTCATTTCTTCTCTCATCCATTCACGCACCAACTATGCAGCAATTGTATGCCACAATCCAAAAAAGCCTTCCCGCACTACAAGACTTCTTCAGGTAGTGGAAAACAAGGCCACACAATGTGCTCTAGGTTGCTTCCGCTCCACCCCAATCTCAGTTCTCCTTCACGACTCATGCTCACTCAGTTGCAAACTGAGGCTAGACCTTGCAGTCAACAGGGCCTGGGCCCGACTCCTTATGATCCCCTTGTCTAATTCTATGGCTTGTTTAGCAAAATCTCTGGTCTCCTCTCCTCCCCCCAAGACCCATCCCCACCAGCTTCACACACTCGCCTTGCACAATATTTTTCCCCGCTCCACCCCCTTGGGAACTATGGATCACAAAATGCCCCTCCTGCTACCTCCCTGGATTCCTCCCCAGTTCAAGGGTCTTATCTCTCCGACCAAAGAGGAAGCGGTTGCCACAGTTATTGATGTTACCCAGAACTCCCCCCTCTCATCATATTTCATTTACACGGATGGCTCCAAGTTGCAGAACGGCACTTTTGCTGCTGCTTTTGACCCCAACCAACAGCTCCCCTTTGTATCCCAATTGGATGACTCATCATGGGCATCCTATTAGGCTTACAACTTTTTCTTCACAACCCTATGCATTTCATGTTTGAAGCACTCACCATTTTCACTGATAATCAAGCAGTTATTAAATCTCTCTCATCACCCTCACCATCTAAATCTAATCCCACTATCTTCCTTTCAATCATTACTGTCAATCAAGAGATCCTCTCCCAATGTCCAAAAATATCCCTTTCTCTCCACTGATGCCCTGGAAACATGGGAGTCAAAGGTAATGAAACAGCCAACGCTTTTGCAAATGGGTCTCATTCCATGGCTACAGCAGCTAAGTCCTTTCTCACCACTGTCATTCCCCCCCCTTCCATCTCTCATTTGAAATCCGTCCTAAAATCCCATTCTAAGATGCTTCTTTTCTCACCACCAAATGCGGATACTCTCAAAAAACTTAGAGGAAAATTTGGCCCAGTTGACATGTACAACTCACTGGCTTACCTCCCCGGGGCGCATGCCACCACATTTGTACAATGTCGATCGGGGCACTCTCCTCTTAGACATTACCTTTATCGCTTCAAAGCATCTGACTCTCCTAATTTTCCTCTCTGCGCCACAGTTTTAAAAGACACCCCTGAACATCTTCTCTTATTCTGTCCCTCTCACAATGAGCTTACATCATTTTTTAATTGTTAATAGTTTGATATTGTTAACAAAGCTATCATATAACATATTTCTTGGCTTAAACAGTAACACTTAAAATCAAGGCAAAACATATATATATATCTATTCATCGTTAATTACTTAATTCAGACTCCCCATTCTCCAAGTATACAAGAAACAATGAGATAGGCATGAAATTTGTTCACACAGTACAAAAGTAGTATGGAAAAATTTATGGCAAGAGTTTATCTATGACGGAAATATCTGAAATTAATGTTAAAGGTGCTTGGAAACAACATGAAATAATTCTTTGCACTATTATAAAACTATTAATTGGAGTGTTAAGAAATTTTATTTTGAATTGTCCTGAGACCATTTTTTCAACTGATCTTATACAATCTGTAAATCAGTGGATTAAAGAAAGTTTGAAAAATTGAATAAGTTTTTCAGCTTATTTAAATTAAGTAACACTCAGTTTTTTTTTAAAAAAAAACTTTGATAATAGTTTAAAAAACTCACTACAAATAAAAGTAAAATTATTTAGAAAAAGTTATTATTTGATAAAATATTACTTTTTTATGGCATCATAAGCTAGAAATTTTGTAAAAAAAAATATTTGTTTTAAAATAATCAAAAAAAAAAATTGAAGTATTATTTTTTAACATAATATTTGTTCATAAATTACTTAAAAAGAGTTAAATTATCAGTAAACATTTTTTTGATTGAAAAAAATAGGTAATTATGAGAAAATAAGTAAAAGATTCTTTAACTCTTTAATTTCCTTAAATTGTGTCAGAAATTCATCCCTGCTACATCTACAATACTCTTATAATCTTTTTTTATAATTTCTTTATTGTCTCTGTAGATTGTGTGTTTTTCTGAGCCCCTACATAATACACTACAAAATATAGGAGATAAACTTGCTAGCAAATCCCCAACCTGAACTCAGACTGAATTCTAATTGAACACCTACCTAAAATTGTTCTACTGAGTGGTGTTCATCCCTTATTGTATGTTTTCTTTGTCAATAGCTCAATGTGTGTTCAATCTGTGGTGAATTTGAGTCCAAGGTTACAGATTTCTAGAAAGTCTGCCTCCCATATTGTGTAGTGATAGGGGTTATCAAAGTTAAAAATATTCCATATTAAAATTACGCTTTTTTCCACCAAAAAAACCATGATTAGCTTTTCATATCTGGCACATTATTCCCCAAAAGCACCTGTTTACTTAGAATTACTTTCAACTCTGTAGCTTTATTTTTGTGTCATTAAATACCTTTAAATAATTTTAAATTTCTAACTTTGATACCTCCTAATTTGTTTTCTCACAGTGTCATGTCATCAATATGCTGAATCAATTTGTATTTCTGACACTCTCACCAGAAAAAAAATTTACACCAGGAAAAAATGAGGGAGGACTTGCATGCTGTTTTCCCCTCTTTTTTTCCTAGTGTCTGTTCCTGATATCAGGTACCAATCTCAATCTTTGATATATCTAGCTTTTAAACCAGTTGAAAAATTTCTGAAAATATTACACATTTAGCACTGACAACACCAGATTATACAATATTAAATATCATTTTTTATAAATAAAAAGAAATGTAGAGATTGGAACCTTCTAGATGGTGCCAAGTGTTTTTTATGGTGGTTGATGTGTTGAATACCAGCTGCTATGCATAATAAATGGCACTTAATATAACTTGATTGAGCTTATTAAAAAAAAAGGAACAATGTGTAGGTGCATGAATAATGCCTAAAGAGTAAAGTGAGAACAATAAGAGTGGCCACCTTTTTTCATATTGGTTTACACTCTTCTTTAAAAAACCATGAAATAAAATGCTATTCTTATTCTTTAGACCAGATAGAATTCAAATATATCATCATTTTTATATTTCATTAAATTGTATTTAATTTTAAATTTTCAGAATGCCCATATAAGAGATTTTATAACCTGTAATTCCATTATATTGGTATCGTATCCATTTAAACTTACAGCTTTCAAACTACCTTTTCACCAAAAAAGTTCTTTGAAAAAAAATTTTAAAAAATTGATTTTTTTTAAGTTTTCATTGACATATGGAGCCAACTCCAGCAGAAATATATGCCTCTGCTCTTTGTGGCATATATTCTTATATTTAAAGCAATTCTTTTACTTTATTTTTCACAATTTTAATGGGTTTCCTAATGAAATTATGCTGAAATAATTCAGCTTAATATGGTGCAAGGACTATTGATGTGTAATTCAAATTTAGTTTCAGAAGCACTAAAAATATCCACACCCAAAATAAAGCCCTTTTACTTGCAGAAAGGTGTATCTTCTTGTTTGTAGTGGAAATTTTAGCACTTTAAAAGTGATAAAAATGAAAGAATAAAAATAGTGATTAATTTTAGAATTATTATTTTGAGAGTCAATAAATACAGCACAGATTAAAAATTTAAAGCTAAAGATCCTAGGAGCTAGATTTTTGAAAAGATATCTCATAAAAATGCCTAATGTTTTTTTGAATAGTTTAAGATGGTATTAATGACAACATACTTCATTAGCCTTATACATAATAAGATATTAAATGGAAGCTTTCAGCCAGGCTAATAGACTTACACAGTAAATAATAAGCTATTTACTAGAGTAGAGATATGCCTTTAGCTCTCATTTAATTAGTTATACTCACTTTATAAATTACTTATACAATTTTAACTAATTAATAAGTAAAAATAAGTAATGATATAATTCTATTGTTTTCTCATATTTTTTATTCTCTGAAAGTGTCCTCATGACAGCTGGAAAGAAAAATAAAAATTTTAAATTTTAAATCAAATATTTTTATTATTACTTTGACATTTACAGAAATTTAAAATAAATAAAATAAAATAGACATATACAGATAAATACTTTACATGGGTACATTTTTTATAGGACAGCTTTAAATATTTGAAATGTCTATCTATGGAATTTTAATTTCTCTGATATTCATGTATATAGAATTTCGGCTCCGTAGTTTCTCTCCTTTTTGCCTATATAAGGCCTCACAATCTGGTTGTTTTCTTTCATTCCATTCTTACTTTAAAAATTTATTTTATATACACAAAAAAAAACTATTACTACTGTTAATACCTAAGTATTTACATCTGCGTATTTCTAAGTCTCTAAAGTAATAATAATAATAATATTTTAACCTTTTATTGAGTATTAAAATACAAAGAAAATGATATGTACCTCTTTTTGAAATCTTGAGTTTTCCTCACCTTTCATTGCCCTTGGACCACCTTAAAATCTTCAAGATAAAAAGCACCCCTTGACACCTGAGGTCCTTTCCAAATGGTTGTAGACTCATTGTCATCTCTATTCCAGAGACCAAGGGACCATCAACCCCAACAACTATAGCAATTTTTTCGACAAATGACAAATGTTGAAAGTCAAAGGCACGTGACTAACTTTTTTGCCGCAACTGGGATTCAAACCTCACCTCAAATTTAAGTTTTATATACGCATGATTGTCCTATATATTTGTAATAACTATAGCGGTTATTATCTGTAGGTCTGACTCTGCATATATCATTATATACATATATATTTTTACTCAGCACTCTGTAGTTGGCATTAAATTGCTCAAATTACAGGGGGAGGTGTTAGATATATAATATTTTTTTTCCTAGTTGACCAAGATAGAGAAAAATTGTTCTTAGTCCTAGAAGTAATATAATATAATTTATTTAATTATTTCAGTTGACAATTAGTCCTGGTAATTAACATAAGAACAATATATAAATTAATTATTTAATTACAAATTATATTAATAAATTATTTCAGTTTTCATTTAGTCCTGGTAATTAAGAAACATACAATATATAAATTTGTTATTTGGTTAACAAATTTTATTGATTATTTCAGTTGATTTTTGGTCCTGATAATTTATATATTATTTTATTATTTCAGTTTATTTTTTTTAAAGCCTGGTAATAAATAATGTAAATATCTTAGTAAATTAATTAATAAAAAATTGTATTAATTAATTATTTAAGTTGATTTTTAGTGCTGATAATTGAAATAATTTCATTATTTCAGTTTATTAGTAGTCCTGGTAATTGATAATAAACTTTAAATATTTTTATTTTATCTCTTATTTTTTTTAACAAAAAAGAATAATAACTGACAAAATATTAATATTTCTTTTTTTTTCTCAGCTCAAGTTATACAAACCATGGCTGAATTAGATATTTCTACTGCTCATGATGAGGAATTGGATCTTATTGATTATGATTCAAATTCTGTAAGCTCTCACTTGGACTAAAGATTCTCTCAAATTAATCAATTAGTAAACCAAATAGGATTTAGAAATGCAGGAGATGAAAATCAAGAAGGAACATCCTCCCCTGGACTCCAAGTCCCAGGAAACCACCAAGAAGAGCTTTCAAATGGCTTCAAAAAAACAGATTCCAGTTCAGCAACAGGTAAACAACCTGTCAACTCACATCAAGGAGTTGAAGTCAGAGAACCTCAAAATAAGGGCAAAGGTAGAGTCTTTAGAAGAAAAAATAAGAAGCATGGAAACTTTTCATCAAGAGGAGAAGAAACATCCACAGGGAGAAAAACGCCTTCCACAGTTGGCTCCTAAAATACAAGAAAAATTGGAAGTATCAAAATAGCAATGGGAATGGCTAAACACCCAATGGGACTCCCTCTAGGCTCAGAAAATGCAGAAGGTTCCCCAAGCAGGACCCTCCAGGCCCCAGAATTTCAATCCCACCCCTGCTCACCCTTACCAAGGAGGCAGAATTAAGAAATAAATCATCTTCAAATTATGCCGAAACAGTGGCAAGGCCTTTAATTGAATCTCAAACTAGTTTCCTTGTTACTGATTCAGTTCCTTCAGATAACTCTGGGATGGTAGATAACACTTTGAGACCAGGAGAAGCTGGTTCTAAAAGAAAAAGTGATAAATTTTCTAGTCTTGTAAATACTCCTTTAGTGTTAATTGGTACTTCAATGATAAATCCAGAGATGGCTATTATAGATGAATCAATAGATCCTGAAGTTTATGACACTCTTAAAAATTACTCTATATCTCTCCTGAGAAATTCTCCTGATGTAGCAACTATTAATGATCAATATTTGAGAAAAATCATTACAAAACAAAATCAGATAATGAATAACTTACAATTGACCCAAAAATTTAATAGCTTGTTAACTGTACAAGATTACCAAGAATTGTAAAGTGAGTTGAGTAGGGTATCTTATGAATTGTTTAGGTATAAAGTAAATTATGCAAAGAGATTTGCTTTGTGGAAAATTATTAGGAATGATCTATCCATAGTACAAGAGACTATGTCTATCTGTTTCCAAGAACTAGAAGGTCAGAAATTAAATTTGAAAAAATAAATGACCATTATTAATCTCTAAAAAATAAGAATTGATTATCTTTTGCAATCATCAATGGAACATTAATCAGTATTCCAAGGGTGAAAACTAGGTTAACAAACATTTAGGAACAATTTAATTCATTGTTATTTGACCAGAGATACTCTGTCAGTTCTGAGAAGAAAACTGTTGTACAGGCTACTCCACATGTACCAGGGCCAAACTCCTCTAGAGAAGAATTTGTACAAGAGAAAACTGTAGATAGTTCTGAGCTCCCATAAAAAATTGATGATACACCCAGTTCATCTGAAAATGTGTTAAATAATGAGGTTTCAGCTCATTTAGAGAAATTGAAACTTCTTATTACACAGAAACAAGTAAACCAGAAGGAAAGTACCTTAAATTAGAAAGATTGGCCCAAACCTGACCAATATCCAACATTTGATTGTGATTCTTCCTCTGACTGGAAGAAATTCATCTGTAGACTTGATAATATTAAGAATTCTTATAAACTACCTGATAAAGAAATAGTGTCTAAATTAATTTTTTTGTTTTCCAATCTTTCCCTCATGTGGTTTAAATCTATCCTCTTGTATAATAATGATTACTCTTGAGAGGATTAGAAAAAATTAATTAAAGCACGAATTGGTGGTTCAAAATTTAGGTTATCCCAAACAAAGGCAGTATGAGGAGTCTAAAAATAACTTATCCTCTTCAGAAAAACCTAATGAGCTCCTGATGAAACTAGTAAGAATATTGAGAGCAATGTATCCAAAGATGGATTATGAAATCTGGAATGACAGGATCCTTTATAAATTGCCAATGTCTTTGAGATATTTAATTGATGAAAGAACTGAACTCTCCAGGGAGCCTTCTTACTTTATTAATACTTGTAATGAAGTTCTTTTATATAACAGGTATGAATCTAGGAAGTTCTTCCCAAGAACCTTCAGTGGAGAAACCCTCCAACTACCAACAAAAACTTCCTGAAAAAGTTGGTAAACCCTCTGCCCCAGTTGCACCTAAAAAATATGCAACAAAAACTTGCTTTAAATGCAGAAATCCTTGGCAGAAAGGCCATTTTTGTGACAATAAAATGAACCTTGTTTAACAAACAGAGGTGCCTGCTGATGAAAAAGTTGCACCAGATGATACTTCAAGTGATTGTGCCAGCAAAACTTCTTATGAGTCTAACCAGGAAATCTTAATTCTGGAGGAATATACTCAATATTTAAATAATATTAACATTGATGAAAATAATTTTTTCACAGTTGAAGATGCTGAAATCATAATAAATCTTGAGGACACCTCAGTAATTATTACCCCTCTCAAGGCACCAGTCTTAATTAATGGAAATAACATAGTGGTTGATTTGGATTCTGGCGCTTAAGGAAGTGTTGTATCTGAAAAAGCACTTGCTTCAGTTTATCAAGATTATAAATCAAAACTTATGCCTATCACTTCTGAAAATTGGAGAGGGTGTGGCCCTGTTTTGTCCCCCATTGGTAAATACAAATCTACAGTATTTTTCAAATATAACCATGGCTTTGTAAGAGCTATGTGTGAATTTTTAGTTTTGAAAAATGATAACTTAAGCAATTGGTTCATTGTGGGAAATGATATATAAACCAAATATGGAATTAAGCTTGATCCTTCAAACCAATTATTCACAATGGGGTTAAATTGGAATAGATAATTTAAAATTTCCTCCCCAAAAATATTATTAACACCAGGATTGAACACATGTAATTTTTGTATTTACATATAAAGAAATATCTAAAAAAGAAATGCCTGACCTCCTGTCTAAAATTTACACAGCTTTTTTTGGAGAAAAACTTTCTGGTGTAGAAAAAGATTCCATCATTCAGTTGATCAAATCTTTTCCTATGACCTTTGCTTATGGGTCACATGAATTAGGATGGGTAAAAGAAGAAATGAAGCTTTCATTATCCTTCCCATTAACCAAAATAACACCTATTTTAAAGAATAAGCCTTATTCTTCTTTCTCCACAAAGAGAAAAGAAATTGAAGAAAATATCTCTACCCTTTTAAAAATGAATATTATTGAAAAAGTGGTTGAAACACCTAAGCATTGTGTTATATCACCTGTATTAATTTATTATGAGAAAGATAACGCCAGGTTATGTGGTTATTATAAAGCATTAGATACTTATACTGTAGATGATATCTATCTTTTACCCAGAATTAGCTCTATACATGCTACCTTACAAGGTGCTAAACATATTGACTGCTTAGATGGTAATATGGGATACCGCCAGGTACCTTTCAAGAAGAATTCACAGATTTTTTAATAATTTCTACTTATATGGGTATATATAAGTATATTAGAATGCCATTTGACCCCAAAAATGCCCCTTCAGCTTTTCAGAAAGTTATGGATCACATTCCATCAAGAAATAGTTGAAGGATTGCTAATGGTTTACATTGATGATATCATCATTTTCTCCAAGTCATTTGAGGATCACCTTAACCACCTGTGTAAAGTTTTCCATAAGATGGATGAGTTAAATATGACACTTTCTTTGAAGAAATTCAAATTTGGTTTTAATTCCTTAAAAGTGCTTGATCATGTTGTATCAGGTTTAATAATATGTGTTGACCAAAACAAAGTGGCAGCCATTCAACAGGTGAAGGCTCCTACCACAGTTAGAGAGCTCCAGAGTTTTTTGGGAATGTGTGGATACTATAGACAGTATATTAAAAATTATCAGGTCATAGCATTACCCCTCACCCAATTGACAAGGAAAGATGTTGCTTTTGTCTGGAATAGTAAAAGACAAAAAGCTTTTGATACTATGAAAAAGTTTTAAAGGTCAGCACCAATTCTTGCTTTACCTGACTTTAATCAACCATTTGTTTTATACACTGATTCCAGTTATATTGGTCTTGGTGCTGCCCTTCATCAAAAACAAGTGATGAATGATAAAGTATCAGAAGTAGTAATTTGTTATATTTCAAGAATCTTGAGAAATTGTCAGCCTGTATATCTCCAGGACTGAGTAAAAAGTAATGTTAAACACATGAACTATACATGGGAATAATAAATAAGAGTACACAAATAGTATACATAAGTAAAATTATGATAATACACAAAAAATGCCATTATAACACCTTATATACACGCATATATCCACATTTTATAGGTCTTATGTACTTAATATTAAGTTGGAATGTGTAAGGGTAATCTTAAGAACCTTAAGTATAAGGCTACATAATTTTTAAGTACACTTAAAGCTGTTATATTCATTGTTTTATGCAAAAAACAAGAAATGCGCTTTATTTCACTTAAAAGTTGACTATATGCGCTATAAAATTGAGAATATCAAAATTGCGCTTTGACAGATCAATTGGGCTCATTTAGAACTATTGATTTGGCTATTTAAATGCATAAAAATAACACTTTTCAAATTTGGTGTTTTTTATGCCAGAAATGGCTTCTGTGTACTGGCCACATACTGCCTGCTTTTTTCCTGTGTGAATAGCTTCATTTTTAGCAAAGTTAGCTTTTTCACACTATAATTACCCCACATTCTACGCCCACTGTGGGGAAACACACTAAAATAGGCGACAGGCGCTTATTTAGTGTCCTAGCTTAATTAATAATGCATTGACCTTGTTTATATGCACTAATTTCATTAATAACCTCACTCTTGGCACTTTATTTCATCACCACGCTTAAATTCGCCTAATTTTAGTCAAGGATTTACCCGTGCAAGCGCCTGCCAAGAACTGCATGTAGTTACCCCACATCTCACGCTCTTTTTTAAGTTTTTGGGTGGTTTCTCAGTCAATTTTGGTTATTTTTGAATGGGAATTTCACGTAGTATAATGTCAGGATTAGCCCCATTATTTCTACAGTCAATCCCCCTTATTATTAAGCTATTATTAACCTTAAAAAGTCTCCTTTAGTCTTTAATATTATTGTTTTATACGCATATACTCTCTTTTTGTCTTTTTCTTTAATTCTGATGGATTTCCCTTATTATTACAAGATTTTGGCGGTTGTTATTCTTCTAATTATGTCATGGGTTACTGGGAATGTTGATGGGCATGTCTATTAGTTGTTTAGAGGCGTCATTAACTGTGTATTGGGTGGTACATCAAGGGAATCATTGGGGAACTCAGTGTGTATAAAAGGAGGAGGTTTTTGGGTTGTATTTCTTCATTCTTTATCATTACAATTTAACCAATATAACCAAACCAATTACAATACATATCAATTAGTACTTTTATAAGACTTTTGAATAGTATCTGAATTTATATAATCTATTTTTCTACCAACTATAAAGATTGTAAGCCATATATAAGAATAGTGAGAATTATATTACTGAGACCTTTATATTTGATTATATTTTACAACTTAGTGGATTAGAACTACAGTATTCATATAGGACCATTAAAATCTTCTAGACAACTGACTATTCAAGCTAGTTCACGTCCTTGTACTTGACCTTAGCCTGACAATTGGGGGCCTTTCCTCAAGAATTCTGTTATAATCCTGTAAGTGAAATTTTCAAAAGAAGGTGCACGTAAATAATATCCCTATAGAAATATTTGGATAATTACAACAGGTTGGGGTCACTTATTTAGTGATTTCAGAAAAAGAAGCCCTGTTATATAATAAAATTGTGATATTGAATCAACAATTTTACCACTAATTTAACATATAATTGTTATTAGTGGGAGTCTGTCAATAGACCAATTAAATTTGTGATCTTTGCAGATAATAACCAATTAAACTGATTAATTGTTTTCTTTTTACAGGACTCTTAATCCCTTTTTATTGGTTTGTAAACTTCATTTAATATTTAGAAAGAATCTTACTAACAAATTTTCTTTTTTAAATATAAATACACGGCTACATATTGTAGACCAGTTAAATCAAGTGACCACATAAAAGCATATTTGACTTTTGGCACTTAAAAATTCACTTAATACCAATAAGTAAGCAATAAAATTGTCTTCAGTGGTAATAAAAAATACTGATTAAACTCCTTTTTGAAGTTTTTCAAATCTAAACTTTCAATTCTCTAAAATTCCACATAAAAATGTGTGACAACAATGACATTGTAAGTAATAAGGCAAAACCTTATAACTTAAGAACTAGAGCTGAAAGACCTGTTACAGGACATCCAAATGGAGGGTCAAGAATCACCAGTAACAATAAACAACACCCCACCAATGTCCATGGAGGAAAAGGAAAAGCTCTTAAAACAAATGTCAATAAAGAAGTCCAAAAACACCTTACAAGAGCAAATTCACTCCCTCTCAACCCTACTGAATACACTAACAATAAGAGTAAACAATATGTTAGACCAGATCAAAAATCTGGAGAAAAGGGCGGCACAGGGCTTTATAGAAGTCAACCAGGCTCTAGTGGATATAAGGTCTCATCAACAACCAGTGGCACCAAATACCACAGCAACACCTCCAGTCCCAGAAGAGGACCAAAAGATAACTGTAAGCAAATGGAAGTGGGATTGGTATGCCCAAAACTACAACAGTCCTCCTCAACAGGGATCCAGCAGTCACCCTTACAGGGGAAAGCCAAGGAGAGGCAGGGGAAATGGAATAAGACCGTGGTAAGTCATCCATCTTCTCAAGATCAATTATATAATCCTAACAATGAATTACTTATAGGTAATGAAATTGATAGAGAGTTATTGGATATAATTGATAAGGATTTAAAAAATTATTCATTTGAAAATAACATGTTAGACTTGTCATTACATGAGGACAATGTACATAGTTTTATTGATCACCAGGAAAATACTATTAATATAAAAATGGAATCAAATGAAGAAAAAATTGACCCTGATGATGAATCTTCTGAATTGGAAACAGACAAAATTGAATACTTTCTGAAAGAAAATCCAATGGAATCAAAAATAATTAGTAAATTATTATTGAGAATTGAAAAATTGGAAGAATTTTCTAGAGAGTCCAACAATAATACAGAAAGTGTATTATTAAACATCACACAATCATTGAGTACAACAGCCAATAAGTTAAAAATTATTGAGAATTCAAATAATGAATTGATCAATGAAAACAAAAGATTAAATTCTGAGATTAAAAATTTAGAAATTAAATTAGAACATTCTCAGAATATTATGGCCACCATAGAGGGACGTGTAAAATTGTCTTTTTCAAATGTAAATGATACTTTAACTCATGTACCTGTAATAAAAGATAGGTTACAAAGAGTAGAAATTGAGGTAGCCAACATTTTGAAAAATACTGAAACAATAAAGGATAATACCTCTTATGTAGAAAGAGTACCAGTTTATATGAAACACTCTGATGATAAACCAATGATGGAACATGAACATAGTGTCATGGGCTCTGAGAATATAAAATCAGTAAAAGATGAAATTAATGATCATCTTTCTAAAGTGAGTGAATTACTCAATATTCCTCAGGTTAGGGAAGCTAAAACTAGCCAAAAGAACTGGCCTAAGTTAGATCAGTACCCTTCTTTTGACGGGGATTCAAAATCTGATTGGCAACAATTCATACAAAGAATTGATAACTTAAAATTTTCATATAAATTACCTGATGAAGAAATTACTTCAAAGTTAATATCTTTATTTACAGATGTGGCCTTATTATGGTTTGAATCTGTATTGAGTGAGGGAATTAATTACTCCTGGAATGAATGGAAGGCACTAATTGAAAGGCAATTTGGTGGCCCAAAATTTAGAATCACTCAACAAAGACTATATGAAAGGGCCAGATATAATCCAAATGCTGGAGATAAACCCATGGTCTTCTTAATGAATTTAATAAAAATCATGAAAGCTATGGATCCAAAAATGGATTATGAAGAGTGGAAAGAAAAAATAATATACAAATTGCCTATATCAGTTAGAGACATTATTGTAGCTAGAACTGAAACTGTCAGAGACACCTCTGGATTCATTAATATATGCAATGAGATATTATTAAACCACAAGTATGAAACCAGGTATAGTTATTACAGACAAAGTGTTCACGTGGTAAAACCTACTACAAGTAAGTTACCAGTGGAAAAGAAAAAACCTTCAGCTCCCCTTGTCCCTAAGAGACAAGAAAATAACACTTGTTACAAATGTAATGAACCTTGGGTTAAAGGTCACACGTGTAAGAAAAGAATAAATGTTATTGAAACCTCACAGAATTCTGAACCTAGTAATCATGAAGATGAGAATGTGGAATCCAGTGAGGATTGCAACAGTAACATATCTTACAGTGATGATGAAAATGAGATATTTGTATTAGAACAGGATATAATGTTCCTGAATGATGCTATACCTCATACAGACACATCTTTAACTTCCATAGAGGAAGCTGAAATAATCAAAGATGTATCTCATGATACTTACAAAATAACACCTATCAGAGCACCTATTATCATATGTGGAAAAGAAATGAATGCCATTCTTGACACTGGGGCTGCAGGTAGTGTAGTTTCACCTAATGCATTAATGAAACTTGATAGTAAGTACCAGGAAAAACTAGAACCTGTTCAGACAAAGAACTGGAAGGGTTTTGGTTCAGTATTAAATCCAATTGGCAAATACAAAACTGCTGTATTCTTTAAATATAATAATGGATATGTTAGAGCAGTTTGTGAATTTGTAGTAATGGATAATAATAATTGTAGTGATTGGTTTATTATTGGCAATGATTTATTGACAAAATTTGGCATTAAACTAGATCCTGCAAACAGTTGTTTCACCATAGGGGTGAATGGTAAAAGGAAATTCAAAATATGTTCTGAAAGTTCAGTATATGCCATTTCTCCTAGAGAAGAACAACTGCAAGGTGGAAGAACCACCAATGAAGTGGGTGAATTGGAAAATGAAATCCAAAAGGCCTCTTTCAGTCCTCAACTCTCAAAAATTGAACAAGAAGACATTTTGAGATTGATTAAATCATATCCTATGGCATTTGCTCATGGATCAAATGAACTAGGATTGGTCAAAGACCATGAGATGAAAATCTCTCTAAGCTGTGATCTGGATAATATTCCTGGCAGCTTAAAAAAGAAACCTTACCCAGCATCTCCTGAAAAAAGGAAAGATATTGAAGACAATATAAAATTGTTATTGGAAATGGGTATTGTTGAAAAAGTGGACACAACACCTAAGTATTGTGTCATTTCACCAGTATTAATCTCTTATGAAAAAGATAAGGCAAGATTATGCGGTGATTATAGAGCTCTGAATACATATACAGTAGATGATATTTACCCTCTACCAAGGATAGCTTCTATCCATGCTACCTTACAAGGAGCAAAATATATTTCCTGTCTGGATGGGAACAAGGGTTACCACCAGATTCCTGTGGAAAGAAATTCTCAAAATTACTTATTAATAACCACACATATGGGTATATATAAGTATGTGAGAATGCCATTTGGCCCAAAGAATGCCCCTTCAGTCTTCCAAAAATTGATGGATAGTGTTTTTCATCAGGAAATGGTTGAAGGATGGTTATTGGTCTATATTGATGACATCATAGTGTTTTCAAAGACATATGATGAACATTTAAATCACCTGAAAAGAGTCTTTCAAAAAATGGATGAAATTAATATGACTATTGCATTAAAGAAATGTAAGTTTGGATTTCAATCCTTGAAAGTACTTGGACATGTTGTATCTGGATTACAAATTTGTGTTGACCAGAATAAAGTGGCAGAAATTAAAAACATTGGGATACCTAAAAATGTAAAAGAGGTTCAAAGTTTTTTGGGTATGTGTGGATATTATAGACAATATATTAAAAATTACCAATCCATTGCAGCCCCTTTAACAACATTAATCAGGAAGAATGAAGCTTTCATTAGGAATAATGAAAGACAACACACCTTTAATAAATTAAAGGAATGTTTAATGTCAGCTCCAATATTAGGACTGCCAGATTTCACCCTACCTTTTATCTTGTACACTGATGCAAGTTTCATAGGTTTGGGTGCTGCTTTACAGCAGAAACAGATAATAAATGGAAAATTATCTGAAGTAGTTATCTGTTATATATCCAGAACCTTAAGAAAAACAGAATTAAGGTATGGTGCCACACAGCTAGAATGTTTAGCCGTGGTGTGGGCTTTGGAGAAACTTCATTACTATCTGGAAGACCAGAAGTTTGAACTTATAACAGATTGCAGTGCAGTAAAATCATTACTAAACATGAAAACACCTAATAGGCACATGTTTAGATGGAAACTAGCTGTACAAGAGTACAGAGGAAGAATGACAATCACTCACAGAGCAGGAACATTGCATTCAAATGTGGATTTATTATCCAGAAGTCCTTTGCCAAATGATGCTGAAAACCCAGCTTATGTACCTGAAAATGAGGTTATACATATATTTGGGATTTATATAGTGGATTTAGAAGAAGAGTTTATGCAAACTATATTGGAAAATTATTCATCTGATAAAGATTTGTCTAAACTATCTACCATTCTTAATGATCCAACAAATGCCTCCATGAGTGCATTAATTAAAACCTTGCCTCCAAAGTATAAAAATGCGTTGGAAAAAGGTAAACTATCAATTGAAGATGGATATATATATTACAGGAAAAAGTTAAGCAATGTAATAGTAATACCACCTTCTATGAAAGAGTTAATGTTGAGTACTTGTCATGATGACATCTTAGCTGGTCATTTTGACTTTAACAAAACATTAACCAGAGTTAAAAATACAGCCTGGTGGATAAACATGAAAGAGGATGTACAAAAATACATTGAAACATGTGACTCTTGTCAGAAATCTAAAAGATTAACTGGGAAGAGAGCTGGGTTGTTACAACAAATAGAGCAGCCAAAAGCTCCATGGGAAATTATAAACATGGATTTTGTAACTGGCTTGCCATTAGCAGGAAAAGAAAGTTTCAATTCTTGCTGGGTAATAGTGGATAGATTAACAAAAATGTGTAAGTTTATCCCTACCCATAAAGAGGTATCTGCTAAAGACTTGGCGTTACTATGGTGGACTCAGATGATGAATACTGCTGGGTTCCCCAAAGCCATAATCTCTGACAGAGATCCTAAATTTACTTCAGAGTTCTGGACATCTTTGATGGAAGTATCAGGTTGTCAATTAAAATTGTCTACAGCACACCATCCACAAACTGATGGGCTGGCTGAGAGGATGATACAAACTCTAGAAGACATGATCAGAAGATATTGTGCCTTTGGATTAGAATACAAAGACAATGAGAAATTCACACATGACTGGGTAAAATTAATTCCTGGCCTTGAATTTGCTAATAACAGCACAACTCATTCTGTAACAGAGAAGAAACCATTTGAACTCTGGCTGGGATATGTACCAAATACCCCAGTAAATCTTTTAAATAAACTACCAAGGTTGGATATACACCCTGGCACTAAATCCTTTATTCATATGCAACAAATGTGTAGAAAGCATGCAGAAGAATGCATCCAAAAAGCATTTGAATATGAAAAGAAAAGGTGGGACAAATCTCATAAAGAATTTGAATTTAAAAAGGGAGATGAAGTCCTCATATCAACACTACATTTTAACTTACAAGGTAATGTTAAATTAAAGGATCCCTTTGTAGGACCTTTTGTAGTAAATAAAATGGTTGGGAATAATGCAGTGGAAGTCATATTATATGCTCCATATGATAGAAAACATCCAGTTTTCCCTATCTCATTATTGAAACCTTACCATGCAAATGATCCTGACTTATTTCCAAAAAGAAGGGGAAGGCCTAAAAAGCAACCTGAAGAAATTGTGGAAAAGGCAGAGATTGAAAAAATACTCAAGAAAAGAATCCTTACTAAAGAAAAAGGAACTGAGTATTTACTAAGATTTAAAGGGAAATCAAATGAATTTGATAAATGGATACCTGAAAAAGAAATTTCTAATTTATCCACCCTTCTTAAAAATTTAAACAGAAATAAATTTCTTTTCAACCAGCTGAGGGGTTAAAAAACCAGTACTCATAATATTTTATTATGTTTTATTTCTTTAAAGTGAATCTTTAATGCTACAGATTTATTCTGAATACCTGAAAATTACAAATTAAATAAAATAAAATGTATAACTTATCATTTTTTTATTGTTTTTTTTGGGTGGGCGAGTGTCAGCCTGTATATCTCCAGGACTGAGTAAAAAGTAATGTTAAACACATGAACTATACATGGGAATAATAAATAAGAGTACACAAATAGTATACATAAGTAAAATTATGATAATACACAAAAAATGCCATTATAACACCTTATATACACGCATATATCCACATTTTATAGGTCTTATGTACTTAATATTAAGTTGGAATATGTTAGGGTAATCTTAAGAACCTTAAGTATAAGGCTACATAATTTTTAAGTACACTTAAAGCTGTTATATTCATTGTTTTATGCAAAAAACAAGAAATGCGCTTTATTTCACTTAAAAGTTGACTATATGCGCTATAAAATTGAGAATATAAAAATTGCGCTTTGACAGATCAATTGGGCTCATTTAGAACTATTGATTTGGCTATTTAAATGCATAAAAATAACACTTTTCAAATTAGGTGTTTTTTATGCCAGAAATGGCTTCTGTGTACTGGCCACATACTGCCTGCTTTTTTCCCATGTGAATAGCTTCATTTTTAGCAAAGTTAGCTTTTTCACACTATAATTACCCCAAATTCTATGCCCACTGTGGGGAAACACACTAAAATAGGCGACAGGCACTTATTTAGTGTCCTAGCTTAATTAATAATTCATTGACCTTGTTTATATGCACTAATATCATTAATAACCTTACTCTTGGAATCTTATTTCATCACCAAGCTTAAATTCGCCTAAAATTAGTTAAGGATTTACCCGTGCAAGCGCCTGCCAAGGACTGCATGTAGTTACCCCACATGTCAGCCAGGCTACTAGACTTACCCGGTAAAATAATTAATTATTTTACTGAGTTGAAGCCACGCCTTTCTTCTTAATAATAATTATTTTTTATTTACTTAATTAGTACTTACAATTAACTAAGTTAAGTACAATAAGTAGTATAAATAAATAATATAAATAAAATGTCCCTTACAATTTTTACTCCCTAACACCGTGCTCAAAAGTATATGTCAAAGGGAATAAAATTAATAATAAATTTATAATATAAAAACTTTAAAACAATTATATTACCTCAGTGAGAGATCTGTAATCACGTGAAAGTAATATAATTGACTATTTATTGTGTAATAATTGTGACAGTCCAAGGAATTTAAACTTTGTTGCTAATAAATTTGATGCCCTTGTTGACGTACTAATTTATTACTTTCTTATGTCATTTATGTAGTCCTTTTTCTTGTCATTCTTTTCTCTCACACTCACAGTAGACGGTGTAAATTCCTTATATTTTATTCTCTCATATTTCACCTATAAAAGGCCTCTGATTTTGTGCCTTTCAATCCATTCCTTTGTCACTTACTTCTATCACTACGTATTACAACACAAACTTATATTTTATACTTTATCACATTAGTATTTACAATAGCGTAATTCTAATCAATAGACTATAATAATATTAAAAATTCTACCTCTTTTATTTGAGTAAAAAAATCACTTAGATTAAGAAATATCTACCAGTCTTTAAGAGTCCATCTAAAACCTTTAAAATTCTTGGAAAAACTCCGTACCAAATCTTCTAGACCAAAAGCGTACCTTGACAATTGAGGGCTTTCCGAATTATCGACGGCACAACAATATTTGAGGCATAATCAAGGGGACCATTGGTGTGCGAGTACCTGTAAAGGACGAGAGAGCGAGAAATTGACAAACGTCATACGTCACGTGACAAAATTTTTTTGTTGCAAACAGGAATCAAACCGCATTCCAAATATTAAGTTCATATACTGACTAAATGTCATATATATTGTGGTAGTTATTGTTATTACTATTTGTGGTTTACTCTTCACTCTTCATTTGCTATGTATTTCCTTTTACTCAGCACTCTGTAAGTGGCATTAATTTGCTCATTTTACAGGGGGAGGTGTCTGGTAATTGGACTTTATTTTTATTATTATATTTTTATTTTATTTTTCCTGGTTGACCATAATAGAGCAATAAGTGTTCTTAGTCCCAGAGGTAATAAAATAATTATATTTAAATATTAATTATTATAATCTTTTCAGTTGACATTTGTCCTGATTAATTGTTCCAGTTGACAAATTGTCCTGAAAATAATATTTTTAATTAATATATAATTAATATTTAATTACTTCAGTTGACTTTGAGTCCTGGTAATTCAATAAATATTTTAATTAATAAAACTCATATTTAATTATTTCAGTTGACATTAAGTCCTGGTAATTAAGTGATCAAGCTTAGTAAAATTTTAAAATAAAAAATTTATATTTAATTACTTCAGTTGACATTAAGTCCTGGTAGTTAAGTTATCAGTTTAATAAAATTTTGTTAAATTAATAAAGTTTCATATTTGATTACTTCAGATGACAATAAGTCCTGGTAATAAATTAGTTGATTTAAATCCTGAAAATAATTAATTAAAATTGTTAATAAAAATTCTAATTTATTTTTACAGTTGATTATATTATAATCCTGGTTTTAAATTTTTTTTTAATAAATTAATTTTATTTAAGTTGATTTTTATCCTAAAAAAGATTTTTTTTTATTATTTATTTTATTTTTTTTTAAAAAAATCAAAAATAAAGACTAATTAATCTTATTGTCTCTTTTCTTCATTTCAGTAAAATCTTAAAATGACTGACCAAAGTAGCTCTGCTGCACGTGAAGAAGAACTAGACTTAATTGATTATGATGAGCCTACTTCTGTAAGTTCTCCTTTAACAAGTAGAATTTCTCAAACTAATAAATCCTTGCCCCAAACAGGATGTAGAGATGGAAGAAGTAGAAATCCTAGTGGACACAACTCAGGATCAGAAGCCTATGATAAACCCACCAGAAGAGTTTCCAAAAGGCTTCAGGATAAAAAAGATGCCATTGTCTCAGCAGGTAAAGAATCTTTCAACTCACATAAAGGAGTTAAGGACAGAAAGCTTGAGACTAAAGGTAAGGGTAGATGCTTTGGAAGAAAAGGTGAGAAGAGCACATACCTTTCTAAAAGAGAAGAAGAAACCTCTTCCTCCCAGGGATCAACAACAATTGGCTCCCCAGTCCCAAGAGAAGGTGGAAGTGTCCAAGTGGCGGTGGGACTGGTTAAACACTCAGTGGGACTACCTGTCTCGAAATCAGCATCAGTTACCTCAGGCAGGTCCATCAAGTCCCACCCAGGTCAACCCCACTCCTCCCCACCCTTATCAAGGAGGCAAAAGAAGAAGAAAGCCCAATATGGTGATACCCAGCAAACCCTGGTACGTCCCTCTAATAATTCTCAAGTGCCTTTTCTTGTGGCTGATTCTGTTCTTTCAGGTAAATATGAGAGGGAAGAAGACACCTTGAGACCAGTAGAGGCTGGGAGCAGTAGACATATATCTCATGTATCTAATCCATTACTTTTAATTTCTAACTCTATGTAAACCCTGACATGGCTGTAATTGATGAAACTCTTGACCCTGAGTTCTATGAGAGTCTGGAAAGCTAGTCAGTTTCTTATTGAGAAACACTCCAGATGTAGCAAGAATTAATGATGAGTACTTGAGAGATATTATTGCCAAGCAAAATCATATAATGAACAATATGCAATTGACTCAGAGATATAATAGTTTGTTAACTGATCAGGGTTATCAAGCATTAAGAAGTGAATCACAAAAAGTCTCTGATGAATTGTCTCATTACAAGGCAACCCATGAAAAGAAAGTTGCTTTATGGCGAAATATAAAAAATGATATGTCTAAACTAAAAGATACTGTATCTGCCTATTGCCAGGAGGTGGAGATAGATAAGATAAATCTGAAAAGATTGAATGACCATTTGTTATCTTTTCAAAATAAAAATCAGTTATCTTTTGCAACTATCAATGAGAGTTTATCTAGTCTTCCAAGAATGAAAACAAGACTAACAACCATTGAAGAAAAATCTAACTCATTGTTAAATGACCAAAAATATTCTGACATTTCTGTGAAGGAAAATATAGTGCAGGATGCTCAAATAGTACCTGTGGCTAGCTCATCTAAAGTAAAAATAGCTCCAGAAATACCTGTTGATAACACTGAGTTTCCATCAAAGACTGATGATGCACCAGGATCTGCAACAGAAGGATTAAACAATGAGTTTTCAGCCCAATTAGAGAAATTACAGCTGCTTCTTACTCAGAAACAAGCTAGTACTAAGGAGACTCCTTCAAATCAAAAGAATTTTCCAAAACTTGACCAATATCCTACATTTGATGGTGATTCCTCCTCTGATTGGCAACAATTTATTTGCAGAATTGATAACTTAAAAAATTCTTACAATCTCCCAGATGAAGAAATTGTGTCTAAGTTAATTTCTTTGTTCACTAATGTTGCCCTGATGTGGTATGAATCTGTTCTCCTGGATGAGAATGACTATTCATGGGAGGATTGGAAGAAATTAATTAAAGCACAATTTGGTGGCTCCAAATTCAGAATGGCTCAACAAAGGCAGTATGAGGAAACTAGATATAGCTCTTCTACTGATAAACCTATTGAGTTTTTAATGAAACTTGTAAAAATCTTAAGGGCAATGGACCCAAATATGGAGTTTGATTTATGGAAGGACAGGATCCTTTATAAATTACCAATGTCTCTGATAGACTTGATAGTGGCTAGGACTGAGATCTCCAAAGAACCCTCTTCTTTCATTAATACTTGCAATGAGATACTTCTAAACGATAAGTATGATGCCAGAAGATTCATTCCTAGGACCCCTTTGAAGAAATCCTCCACTTACCAACAGAAACCTCTGGAAAAGGTTGGTAAACCTTCTTCCCCTGTTGCACCAAAGAAGTATGCAACAAACACTTGCTTCAAGTGCAACAAGCCTTGGCAGATAGGCCATGTTTGTGACAAGAAGATAAATCTTGTAGAACAAGCAGAGGAGCATGCTGATAACACAGTGGCACTGGATGATACATCAAGTGATTGTGCCAGCAATATCTCATATGAATCTCAACAAGAAATTTGATGCTGGAAGAGGATATTCATTATTTAAATACAATTGATATTGATAATGATGATTTGTCTACAGTTGAGGATGCTGAGATCATAAAGAACATTGAGGATAACTCAATTGTTATTGCCCCTCTCAAGGCTCCAGTATTGATTAATGGAACCAGCATTAAAGTTGTTCTGGATTCTGGAGCTGGAGGAAGTGTAGTTTCTGAAAGAGCACTTGCTTCAGTGGATCAATACTACAAATCAAAAATGATGCCTATCATTTCTGAAAATTGGAGAGGTTATGGCTCTGTTTTGTCCCCCATTGGTAAATACAAAGCCACAGTGTTTTTTAAATATAAACATGGTTTTGTAAGAGCTATTTGTGATTTTGTTGTCATGAAAAATGTTAACTTGAGCAATTGGTTCATTGTTGAGAATGATATTTTAACCAAGTATGGCATAAAATTGGATCCTTCAAACCAATGTTTCACAATGGGGATGAATGGGAAGAGAAAATTTAAGATTTCCTCCCCTAAAAAATTAGTAAAACCAGAATTGAACACATGTAATTCTGTGGTTCAATATAAAGGAAAATCTACAAAAAAAATGCATGCCCTTATGTCTGAAATTGACAATGCATCTTTTGGAGAACAACTTTCTGGTGAGGATAAAGATTCCATCATTAAATTGATAAAGTCTTTTCCTATGGCTTTTGCTCATGGATCACATGAACTGGGATTAGTTAAAGAGGAAATGAAACTTTCATTGTCTTGCCCATTAACTGATATAACACCTAGTTTAAAGAAGAAGCCTTATCCTGCTTCTCCCACAAAGAGAAAAGATATTGAAGACAATATCTCTACACTTTTAAAAATGAATATTATTGAAAAGGTAGTTGAAACACCTAAACATTGTGTTCTCTCACCTGTCCTAATTTCTTATGAGAAAGATAAAGCCAGTTTATGTGGTGATTATAGAGCACTAAACACTTATACTGTTGATGATATCTACCCTTTACCTAGAATTAGCTCTATACATGCTACCTTACAGGGTGCTAAATATATCAGCTGTTTGGATGGTAACAAAGGATATCACCAGGCACCTGTTGAGAAAAATTCTCAGAACTTTCTGATGATTGCCACTCATATGGGTATTTATAAGTATATTAGGATGCCATTTGGCCCTAAAAATGCCCCTTCAGTTTTCCAAAAAGTCATGGATAACACATTCCATCAAGAGACAATTAAAGGATGGCTGATGGTTTATATTGATGATATCATTATATTCTCAAAAACATTTGAGGATCATCTTAACCATCTGTGTAAAGTATTCCAGAAAATGGATGAAATAAATATGACACTTGCTTTGAAGAAATGTAAATTTGGTTTCCATTCTTCAAAAGTTCTTGGTCATGTTGTTTCAGGCTTACAGATATGTGTTGACCACAACAAAGTGGCAGCCATACAACAGGTGAAGGCTCCTACTACAGTGAGAGAGCTCCAAAGTTTTTTGGGAATGTGTGGATACTATATACAGTATATTAAAAATTAGCAAGTCATAGCTTTACTCCTTACCCAATTATCTAGAAAGGATGTTTCTTTTGTCTGGAATAGTGAAAGACAAAGAGCCTTTGAAACTATGAAACACTGTTTGATGTCAGCACCAATTCTTGCTTAACCTGACTTTAATCAACCATTTTTTTGTACACTGATGCCAGTTTCATTGGTCTTGGTGCTGCCCTCCATCAAAAAAAAGTGATAAATGATAAAGTTTCAGAAGTAGCAATTTGTTATATTTCAAGAACCTTGAGAAATAGTAAATTGAAATATGGTGCTGCTCAATTAGAATGTTTAGCTGTAGTATGGGCTCTAGAAAAGCTTAATTATTACCTAGATGACCAGAAATTTGAACTTGTCACTGACTGCAGTGCAGTTAAATCCCTTTTAAACTTGAAAACACCCAACAGACATATGTTCACATGGCAGTTGGCTGTTCAAGAATACAGAGGGAGAATGAAAATTATTCATAGGGCTGGTATTGTTCACTCCAATGTGGATATGTTGTCTAGGTTACCTTTACCAAATAATGACTCTAATCCTGCGTATGATCCTGAGGATGAAATTATTCATATACATGGGATATATGTGGTTGATATGGAGGAAGAGCTTTTACAGCTTATTCTGGATTCATATGATAAGGACACTGACTTGAAAAAGTTATGCATCATATTAAATGATCCAAAGAATGCTTCAATACAAGCATTAATTAAAACCCTTCCACCAAAGTACCAAAAAGCTTTGGAAAAAGGTAAATTTTCAATTGATGAAGGATATCTATATTATAGAAGAAAGTTGAGTATTGTCATTGTTATTCCTCCTTCTATGAAAGAAATCATCTTGAAAATTTGTCATGATGACATATTAGCTGGACATTTTGATCTTGAAAAAACAATGATCAGAATTAAGAACACTGCTTGGTAAGTTAATATGTCTGAAGACACAAAATTATATGTTGAGTCTTGTGATTCTTGCCAAAAATCAAAAAGATTAACTGGTAAAAGAGCAGGATTAATGCAACATATTGAACCTCCTGATGCACCATGGCAGATAATCAACATGGTTTTTGTAACAGGATTACCTATTGCTGGTAAAGACAGTTATAACTCTTGTTGGGTTATTGTGGACAGATTCACAAAAATTTGTAAATTTATCCCTACCCACACGGATGTTTCCACTAAAGAATTAGCTTTCTTATGGTGGTCTCATATGTTTAATACTGCTGGTTTTCCTAAAGCCATAATCTCTGACAGAGACCCTAAATTTACTTCTGAATTTTGGATGTCTCTGATGGATGTTTGTGGTTGTGATCTGAAATTTTCTACTGCACATCACCCTCAGACTGATGGTTTAGCTGAAAGAATGATTCAGACTTTATAGGGCATGATAAGAAGATATTGTGCCTTTGGCCTTGAGTATAAAGATAATGACAGATTCACTCATGATTAGGTTACCTTACTTCCTGGGTTAGAATTTGCTTATAATAGCACTGTTCATTCTGTTACTCAAAGAAAGCCTTTTGAGCTCTGGCTTGGATATGTTCCAAACACTCCTGCCCAAATTCTCAATAACAAAATACCTAAATTAGATATACATCCTGGTGTAAAGTCTTTTATTCAAATGCAACAGATTTGCAGAAATCATGCTCAACAATGTATTGAAAAATCATTTGAATATGAGAAGAAGAGATGGGACAAATCCCATAAAGAATACACTTTTAAAAAGGGTGATGAAGTGTTGATTTCTACAGTCAACTTCAACTTACAAGGTAATAACAAATTGAAAGATCCATTTGTTGGTCCATTTGTTGTCAGAAGAATGATTGGAGATAATGCAGTTGAGGTTATTCTGTATTCTCCATATGACAGAAAACATCCTGTTTTTCCAATATCTCTTTTGAAACCTTACACATCCAATAGTGATTTATTTCCAAAAAGGAGGGGAAGACCAAAGAAAACCCCAAATGAAATCACTGAAACAGCAGAAATTGAAAAATTTCTAAATGACAGAATAGTCACTGCTGAAAAAGGTACAGAATACTTATTGAGATTCAAGAATAAATCATCTGAATATGATTCTTGGATTCCTGGGAAGGAGATATCTAATCTTCCTACTCTACAAAAAAAGTATAAAAAGAAAAAATTATAGTATTTTTTTTATTGTTTTTTTAGAGTGAGGGAGTGTCAGCCAGGCTACTAGACTTACCAGGTAAAATAATTAATTATTGTACTGAGTTGAAGCCACGCCTTTCTTCTTAATAATAATTATTTATTTATTTACTTAAGTAGTACTTACAATTAACTAAGTTAAAAGGCCTCTGATTTTGTGCCTTTCAATCCATTCCTTTATGACTTACTTCTATTACTATGTATTACAACACAAACTTATATTTTATACTTTATCACATTAGTATTTACAATAGTGTAATTCTAATCAATAGACTATAATAATATTTTAAATTCTACCTCTTTTATTTGAGTAAAAAAATCACTTAGATTAAGAAATACGTACCAGTCTTAAAGAGTCCATCTAAAACCTTTTAAATTATTGGAAAAACTCCGTACCAAATCTTCTAGACCAAAAGCGTACCTCGACACCACATCTCATGCTCTTTTTTGAGTTTTTGGGTGGTTTCTCAGTCAATATTGGTTATTCTTGAATGGGAATTTCACGTATTATAATTTCAGGATTAGCCCCATTATTTCTACAGTAAGTCCCCCTTATTATTAAGATATTATTAACCTTAAAAATTCCCTCTTTAGTATTTTATATTATTTTTAATACACATATACTCTCTTTTTATCTTATTCATTAATTCTGATGGATTTTCCTTATTATTACAGGATTTTGACGGTTGTTACTCTTCTAATTATGTCATGGGTTACTGGGAATTTTGATGGGTATGTCTATTAGTTGTTTAGAGGCTTCATTAACTGTGTATTGGGTGGTACATCAAGGGAATCATTGGGGAACTCAGTGTGTATAAAAGGAGGAGATTTTTGGGTTGTGTTTCTTCATTCTTTATCATTTACAATTTACACCATATAACCAAATCAATTACAATACAAATCAATTAGCACTTTTATAAGTTTTTTGAGTAGTATCTGAATTATTAAACTCTATTTTTTTACCAACTAAAAAGATTTTAAGGCATATATAAAGATAGTGAGAATCATATTACTGAGACCATTATTTTTGAATTATATTCTACTATTTGTTGGATTTACGTTACAGTATTCATATAGGACCATATAAATCTTCTAGACAAAGAATTTTCAAGCTAGTTCACGTCCTTTTAGCTGATTATAGCCTGAAAAATGGTGATGAAAATGACTGTCAAATAAAAAAAAAGAAGATCCTGCAAAAGGTCACTCCTATGACCATCCTCTGAGCTCAAACACGGTCATCCCCTGGTTCACATCCATAAGTCTAGGCTGAAACCAAGAATTGAACCAGAAATATTTTTCAGCATTTTTCCCCTGTCTAAATGTTAGGGGGGTCAAAATTTTTAAAATAATAATTTAGTTTAAAAGCTTGTTTAAACTCAAATGATCAATTACACCCCAAACTCTAGTTTTTGAAATAAATAGGCTATTTTAAGATAATGAGACTATATTTTCTTGTGAAGAAGTAGTTTTATAAAAGGATTATGTCATTGAATTTTGTAAATACACCGTACTTTTTCTTATTTCTTAAAAATAGAATATTATATAGGCAGTGTAAAAATTAGAAAATCTAATTAGGCAGTGTTAAATTTCATAAATCAGCTCTTAAATTAATTTCTGCTTTCTACCCAAATCATTCATTACATACCAAATCATAGTTTTGAGATAAATAGAAGGTTTCAAACATTTACAATAAGTAATTAGCAAAGCCCATTTTTCTGTAAAAAAGTATCTGGTAAATATTTAATTATAGTGTTTTTCTCATCTAAGAAACCTGCTTTTGATGACTTAAAATGGAGGGAATTAAAAATTATTTAGGGCAAGAAATGAATTTAATGTATTTACATCTTTTCCATGTTTGGGACCTCTTAATGTGCTAATTTTAAACATAATGAAACCAAATTTTGTTTTGAAGAAGGAAACTTTTCAATAAAAAAAGCATTTTATTCCAATTTTGAAATACATAAGTTTTGGTATGAGTGTGGTTTCAAAACAGAAAATTAATTAAATGGTGTTTGGATAAAAATTTATTTTCCATCTCTAAGTGCTTATTTTCTAACTTTGACACCCCCCTATTAAGTGCTTGTTTTATCAAAGTTAATGTAAGTGTTTTTTGCTAAATTTTAAAATTCCTATTTGATACAAGTATTTGTTATATTATTTTTAAAGATTTAAAATTATTCTTCCATCTTTTGACAAATTTTAACCCATATAATTACGTAGTTTTAAATTTACTCTGAAGTGGAGGTTCAATCAATGACCAATGTGAGACTATATTGTGGAATAGTGTGTTTTCAAAATGGTAATAGTTTTTTTATAATTTTAGAAAAACAGGCACTAATTTAAGTTTCAAATTTAGAAAAACTCTAGAAGCTACACCATTGAAAAAATCATATTAAGATAAAAAAATTTGAATGTTATTATTTACATAGGGGAAGACTGCTATTTTTTGTTGTATGATAAGCACAATAAATTTTCTTTCCTTTATAATGAAAAAAGATCACATATTATTAATCACAACCTTCAAATTGCATTAATTACCAAAAGGATTTGAGAGTTTCAACATTTTAATTTTTTTTTTAAAAAAATCCATACATTAGAAAAAAATGTGCACATTTGATTGTAATTTCAAATTATTATATTTAATTTTATTTAGTGCTAACATAAATTATTTGAAAACTGCAAAGGATTTGTAAAAGTATTCACCTGCACAATTCAACTGGGATTTTGAATCCTACCACAATCCTTTTCTAGATTAATGAAAATTTACTCTCACATTTAAATTGATTCCTCATAGGAAATCTTATTGTCTGCAAACTTGTCATGAAACTGACCTATAGTTTTTGAGGAGCTGAATTTTAAGAGGGTGTGGAAGAATTGAGAAGTCCAGGTGAGGCTTTAATTGCTCCCAAATTAGGATTTTGTTTCCTGGCTAAATCCTCTAGGTGATGAACTTTCAAATGCCTCTACAATTTTCAAGTGATTCCAGCTTTAATTCTTCTGAGAAGACTGGACCCTGAAAACAGAGCATTCCAAATTTTTTAGCATCAAATCTGAGTTATTCTTGAATCACAAATTTCTTGAGGGATAAAAACCTGTTAGCAGGTGCAGGGTGGTTCTTTTTAGGGATACAATATATTCAGAAAATGTGATCTATAAATATGAAAAATGAAGCTTTGAGAGAGGTAAAAACTAAAATTTATTGCTTTGAACAGTCAGTAAAAATTAAAAAAAAGAAGAAATTTATTCTTTTGCAATATATTTTCATCACTAGCCTTTGAAATCTAATATTTTTCTTTTAGATTATTTTACAGATGAAATATGATAACCTTTTCCAGCTTTCAGTGACTGATATGGTGAAAAATAATGTGAGCCTTTGCATAAAAAAAGGTAAATTTTTTTGGGGCCTGTCTTTATTTGGAGAAAATTGACAATATTCATTAAATGGAATGTCCTAAATAGCTGTCTAAAACTGGATGTAGATAGGTTTAGCAGTTTTTAGATGGTTTAATTAGGGGTATGAAGTACTTGGGGCTTTCTTGGAAGAAAGTAAAGCTTCCTGGAAATTTATGATACAAAAAGTACCTTCTTTGAGATCAGCATCAGAATTACAATCATAGTCCAAGATCTATGAAAGTAATTTCTTGATGTAGTTTCTCACAATTTGAGAGTGAGGAAGGCATGACTCTTATATGGTATGAAAATTTAACTGATCTGCAATTTTTTGAGTCATAAAGTGTTATTCTGTGGAGTGCTGCATATGAATGAGATGATGCTGAAAAATCAGTGAAATGGGACTTTATAGTGAAATCAGCACTTTTGATTGAGAAAGTGGGGATTTGAGTGAAATAAGTGACTTATTTCACTTATAAAATACACAAGTCTTGGGGTTAGTGTGTTTCCAAAATCTGCACTTAGATAATTGCAGATTTGTAAATGCAAATTTTCCAGAACTGACACCCCTAATATGAAAGAAGAGGATAGAAACTGAAATTCTATTTTGATTGGTTTTATTGATGAAAATACTGACACCATTTATTTCAATTCACAGGAAGGAAAACAAAGTTAACCAAGATTTTTCTAGCATCTAACTCTGAAATGATAAAAAACTAATAATTCAGCATGAGAAAAAAATTATAAAACTAAGGTCCTAAGATATTTGTGATGATATATATTGGGAATAATACTGATTAAATGGTGATTTGTGAAATGTTTTATTCAGAAAAAATTAAAAGGATCAATCTCTACCCATCATATGTAGTCAGGAAGGAGAAAATGTTTTGATTTCTAATAGGATTAAAGAGAAAAATTCTATATTTTATGCTTGATCAAATTTATTCTATATTATTAGGGGGTATCAATGTTCAGGGATCTGTAATTAGGGATCAGGAATTTTTTTTTCCGGGATCAGACATTATTAATTGTGGAAGATTCTTATCCACTAGCCCTGGGGCTAGTGGATAAGGAATCCACGATAATGCATTATCCCGCCTCTTATAACCCAATTTCCATTCTTAATTTCTGATCCCAAACTCATCTCATCCATGATGGATTTGCAAGAAAGTCACATGACTCATAATTGCTGATGCCATCCTTAAGTCTTTCCTCACTCTATGCTACTTAATTTTGGTGGCAAACACTTAAGTTTTTTTTCTATCTACACACCCCAACTGCACATTTGGCGGTGAATTATCACTTCCCTCATCACATAACCCTTCCACCGGCAACAATGAAACACCTCTCTACTAGACGGCTACTTCACTCCACTATTAATTCCATCACTTTACTTTTAGTTCTCTACTATAAATCTGACTCTGATTTGGAAGATTCTTTAGCTTATATGTGTTTTCTTTACAAAAAGCGTTACATCATCACCAGGGGGCCAAATCTTTATCATGATCCCCAATATGATCTGGCCTCCATTCTCAACATTCCTCATTTAAACTTCACCCAACTTTTTAGAACTTCTCCAAATTCTTTCTTCAAACTTTATCAACTCATTTCTGAGCATCCTATCTTCCATAACAATTCTCATAACAAACAGCGTAATCCTGCCATCCAACTTGCTGTTGCTCTATTTTTCTTTGACTCAAATGGAAATTGTGCTGCCGTAAGACGTTTGGATAATCTCTTTAACATAGGATATGGTACCGTGATATTATACACCAAGCGCTGTATGATTGCTATCCTTTCCCTCAAGTCTCAAACTCTTGCTTGGCCAACTCCAGAACAGCGACTTGAATCCTCTCAAGTAATGCAAGCTGAATGTTTACCTGGCTGTATAGGTTTTGTTGATGGCAAAACCATCCCTTTGAGTCAAAAGCCTGCTCATGATGACAACCATTATTTTGATCTCAAAAAAAGGTTTCTTCAAAATCTTCTCCAAGTTCTCATCTTTCACAATCTAACTTTTTATCTTCTTTCTAGATACTCTATTGCCATTCAACTTGTATGAAATGTCAATAAAAAATTTATTGCTTTTCACAGTGGCTGCCCTGGATCATGTCATGACTCTTCCGTCTTCCAAAGAATGAGGATTTCTCAATCCCCTGACTCATACTTTGACAAATCTCAGTACCTCCTTGCAGACTCAGCATATGCAAGTGGAAAGTACATTATACCTGCTTTCCGTGGTGCAACTTCAGAAAATGACCCCAAAACTGCCTTTAATTATCACCTTGCACAATCAAGAGTACAAATTGAACATGCTATAGGTATTTTAAAAGGACGATTTTCTAGTCTTCGGGAGCTCAGAATCCAATTTCAAAAAAAATTGGAGATCAAAACTGAAAATCATTAGATCTTGACTTGTGTAATACTCCACAATATTCTAGCTGATAAAAAGGATAAGTGGAATGATCTTTATGAAGAAGAGGATCCTGAACCACCACTGGCACTCCCCTCCCTTGATTCACAAATCATTCAATCAACCAGCATACGCTCCATTATAATGCCAATTACTCTCCAACATTTCACTTCACAATGCTTTTAATTTTTAATTTTATGTTTTCATACTCTCCAAATGTCCTCTTTGTGTACTTTATTCACTTGGTTTGGTATTTTGGTTTGTTGCATATTCATTTTTTTTTGAATTTTCGGTGAATATCTTTTTTTGGGATGGCTCATTGGTTTTCTTTCACCAGCTCAACATGAAATCGCATATTTTCTTATATTGCATATTTTGTCAGCGGTTTTTTTTCATTCATCACTCATATCCTTTTCATCCTCTCCTCAAACATCGCTCAGTTTTTTTGGTTGCATTTATTTTCTCAACTCAACTCACCAGGTAGGTCATTTTTTTTCTTTTTTCTTGGTTTTTTATTTGCTAATCATGATTTTTTTTTTTTTTTTTTGTAAGTGCTTCATTTATTTTTGTTCTAGGGTAAACTAATTTTTTTTCTCTTTTTTCTCTTTTTTTTGTTTTTTTTTCTCTCCTTCACCTCTCTTTATCATCCTCAAGGCCCCCCTTTTTCCCTCTATTTACCTGTCTCAATACCCCCTTTTTAGCTGCCTCAAATCCACCCTTTCCCCCCTCTTTAGGTCCCTCATCACCCCCTCTTCCCCTCTTTTTAGGCGCTTCAAGACTCCCCCCTTCCCCTCTCTTTATGTCCCTCAACCCCCCCTTCACCTCTCTTTTGCCGCCTCAAACCCCACCCCTTCCCCTCTCTTTAGCCACCTCAACCCCCCCCCTTCCCCTCTCTTTAGGCGCCTCAAACACCCCCCCCCTTTTAATTAACAAAAAATTGTTACCAATCGTTCATTAAAAAGGAAAGGGGGGGGTAGAGGAGGAGGTAAGGGAGTGGGTAGGGGTAAGGGGAGTGGAAGGGGGGGAGGAAAGATGTTAAGGGGGGGTTTGAGGTGGCTAAAGAGAGGGGAATGGGGGGGTTGAGGCGGCTAAAGAGGGGGGAATAGGGGGGGGGTTGGGACATATAAAGAAGGGTAAAGGGGGGGGATTTGGGGGGGTTTTAAGGTAACTAAGGGGGGAATTTGGGGGGGTTTTGAGACAATTAAGCACGGGTTTCTGGGGGTTTTTGAGGCAGGAAAGGAGAGGATTTGAGGGAGGGATTTGTACGGGGATTTCAAATAAATAAAGGAGGTGAAAAGGGGACATTTATGGGAGATAAAGAGGGGTTACCTACTTTCAAATAAATATACTAACAAATTTTTTTTTGTAAATTTGATTAATTTTTTAATTTTTTTGGCTGGCAGTATTATAGAAAAACAAAATTTCTTTCTGTTAAGGACTGTCCCTCTTATTTACAAATCAAAAAAGGTTTTTAAATTAATTTTTAATTTTTCTGGTTTTTTTTTTATTTAAAAAATATTTTTGTTTTTGATTTTGATTTTACTGATTTTTTTTTTTTGTTTTTCAGGATCTTGTGAGAAGGTTTTTAATAACCAATCTTTAGGTTCACTTTTATTTTTTATTTATTTATTTTTATATTTAACTTTTACTGAAATTTTTTTTTGAATTAATTTAAATATTATTATTATTATTTTTAAAGGATTTTGCTTTTATTGTGTTTTTTAAAATAAAACCTCATGTTTTTTTTTTTGATAAATTATTTTTTTGGAAAAATATTTACTGATTTTTTGGTTTTTTTTTTTTTTATTTCCAATTTTTTTTCAAATAAAAAAACTGCATTTTTTATTATTAGGTGAGAATTTTTTTTTTTTTAAATTGAGTTGAAATTTTATTGACAATTAAATTTTTTTTCAGATCAAAAAAATGTCTTCTTTTTCAGATTCACCCCTTACTTCTTTCTTATCTTCATCTTTATCTTCTTTATCATCATCATCTTTATCATCTCTATCATCTTCTTCGAAATCAACTTCCATACAATTATCTTCTAAATCATCCAAAAAAAATAATGATAATCAGTCTCATAAGAAGAAAAGATATCTGAAAAAAAAATTCATCATCTAAATCATCAAAAAAAAATTAAAGATAATCAGTCTCATCAGAAGAAAAGATATCTGGAAAAAAAATTCTCTGTGAAAGTTTTTTTCATCATATCCCAAACATTTTTTTTCATAAAACTAAAGTAGATAAAAAAATCAATATCCGAAAAAATCACCAGAAGATATCAAATATCTAACCGAATTTGGAGATGATTGAGTTGTTGAAGTTATCAGTAATTCTTATAAGGCTCAATTCATATTGGAAGTTCATTCATTTGATGGTGTAAAAGATGAAGCTTTTAATCAACTATTGGATCTTATCATAACTCTTTATCAAATGGCTTTGGTTCGATTACCTCTAAGGAATACGAAATTGTTGGGTGGTATCATGATTGGATTTGGTTGGAGACCAGGTTTTGTTAAAGGATATTCTCTTGGTATGTCTAATAATTTTTGATCCATTCTTAATATCATTTCACTTATTTCAATTATATAGGCATATATTCATTGGTCAAGAATATCACTAAATCTCAAAAAGATGAAGATTTTTGCTTATGGGACACTCTACCTTCCTTTAACTCTTTTCTTGCTTTTCTACTAAAAAAGCTCTGTAATAAAGCATTTGAAAAAAATCATGAACTAGCAACCAAAGTTGGAATACCAAATTGTTGTGACTCCGAATGGGAAGATATCAGCCACAAATATCTTTTATTTTCTAATTTTATTATCACTCATTCTGGATTTCACAATAGGATTCATATCAATAGAAATGATGCCACTTTTCTTACTTTTGGTATATTCTCATATATCAATCTAATAACTGGCCACCCAATACCATCTCCTGCTAAAATCAAAGTACATGGTTTATATTTTCCAGACCACCGGTGCATCATTGATTTTGGTTTGGGAAATGGTATCATGGAAACTATTTGGAATTTGTCTAAGGATAATCATCAAACAACCAAAGCTGCTCCTGGTTTGGAATCCTGTCAAGATTTCACACATTTTGGTTGCTCATTTCAAATCATTCATAAGTTGATTCAAAGAATCAATAAGGTAAAGAAAGAAGGTAAAGTTATTCGATTTAAAAAAAATTTATCTAGATCTAAAAGTATGGGGATTAGAGTTGTCATCGAAAATTTTATATTTTTTCATAAATTTTTAATAAATATTTTTTATATATCAATTTGCTCAAGTAATGTGATGAGCCAACGACCTTGTGTTGTATAACAGGTAATCATGATAACATTTATTTGTTTCATGGGGTTCCTCTTGCCTATACCTGTGGAAAGTCCCAAACTTTTGTTTCTCGACTTGGTCTGCATTTTGGCTAGAGGAATTGTCATTACTTTAAACTAGGGAAATTGATATATATTAGATATTTATTTAATAATTTATGTAATAATATTAAATTTAGATGACTTCCACCCCTTACTTCAATAAAATGCAGGGGGGGGGGGGTATTTCCAAATTTTCAAATCTGACATGTGAAATTGATGACTTAGAAAAATTTTGGTGATACCCACCCCTTGCTTCAATAAAATGCAGGGGAGAGTATTGCCAATTTTTTAAAACAGATATAGAATTTTTTTGACTTGTAAATATTTTGGTGAAAATTTTTTGGTGATACCCGTCCCTTACTTCAATAAAATCCATGGGGGGTTATGCCAAAATTTCTTATAAGACTTGTGAAATTCTTGACATGAAAGAATTTTTGGGATACCAGTAAAATGCAGGGAGTAGTAAAGCCAAATTTTCATATAAGGCTTTCAAGATTCATGACATGAAAGAATTTTTGTGATACCCACCCCTTACTTCAAAAAAATCTAGGGGTGGGGGATTGTCAAATTTTCAAAGGAGACTTGAAAATTTTATTTAAAAAAAGAATATTTAACATTAAAATATGAAATTTCAAGAAATACAGAAAATAATTGTAAAATTTATGTACAAATAAATATGAACACATGAAGTGTGAAAGAAATAAAAGAAACTAGTCAACAAAAAATTTCATTAAATGCTCTATTTCTTCAACAGATTTGTTTGCTTTAATGCATTCGATCAAGAAATCTTTCTTTTTAGAAATTTCTTGAAGATCATGCTTATACTTCATCTGTTTCATTAAGTTTTGATGCTTGAGTGTTTCTTCTTCTTTTTTGGATTTTTCAATACTAAGAGTTAACTCAAACTTCTTCTCCTCCAAATCTTGGACCCTATCATCCTTCCGTAAGGAGAGCTGATACTTTCTATCTTCCAAATCTTGTACTCTGTCATCCCTCCTTAAAGAGAGCTCGTATTTCTTCTTTTCAAAGCTTAGAGTCTCTTTAGCAATTTCCACTTGTTCTAGAGTGAGAATAAAAATTAACATAAAGTAGAAGAAAAGCAGAGTAAAGTAATAAGAGGTATGATATCACTTACCAGCATCATGTTTCTCTAAGAACTTTTCCATCGAAGAAAAAGGTGTTTGTGATGAAGTATCACTTTTTCGTCTTCTTTGGGAGCGTAAATTTAGACTACTTGAATCCCTGCACTTTTTGTTCAATGTAGCATTTTCCTCCTCATCATTGTCACTAGCTTCAGACTCAGTTGATTGAGGATCCTAGGTTTGTTCATCAGCATTTTAAGAAATAAGAAAAAGATAAGTAAATAAAAAATAGAAAAGATAAGATAAAAGAAAAAAGAAGCAGACCTGAGTTAGATTTGGTTGGGTTAAATCACCTATAGGATCTACAGAAAAGCTATCTAGATATGTCTCATTCAAATGAGGGGAGGCTTGAGTGGAGGAAGAGGATGGGAAAAGTTTTTCTTTGACATCATGTTTGGAGATAGGATCTTCACCATCCAACATGTTTACAGGATTAACATTGGCTCTCTCTCCAAAAATTGCATCCATCTCTTTAAAGTAAGGACATAAAGTATCAAGTTTATTGTCTATGGATTTTATGCACTTAGTTATATTGTTGTCGGTAACCCCAAAAACAGTGGAAGATGAAAGAGCCTTTGCCTTCTTGTATTTTGCTCGGTAATGCTTGAATTGTTCAGACATCTGTTTATGCAAAAGATCAATCCTTCCCTTGGTTTTATTCTGTAATTCATTTGCCATTAGAAGATAGCCATTAACTTTTGATGCGGGGGGCCATCCTACTTTAGTGGCATACTCAGTACCAAAACAAGAATCATAGTTAGATTTGGTTTTCAGCCAGTTGATAAGAATGAGATGGTCATCTTTTTTTAATTGAACGGTCTTTGATTTCTTGGCTGAGCAGGGGAAAGAGGAAGTAGTGGGAATTGAAGAACAACTGGGTGATGGCTGCCTTTGAGAAGATCTAGGATGACGAGGCATGTTATTATAAATGAAGATGAAAAGGAGCAGAAACAAGCAGATGAGATAGCGAGATGAAAAGGAGCAGAATCAAATAGATGAAATGGGGAGAAATTCTGAGCGGATAGAATGAACAGGATGGGATGAGAATGGAAGTGCGCAGCAAGGTAGAAGGCATATCCAGGGAGTAGTCCAAGATGTGGTTATGGCAGAAAGTAGGTCAAGATGTGGTTATGACAGAAGGTTGTCCAAGATGTGGTTATGAAAAATTGAGTAAAAAAATGTCAGATAAGAGGTGAAAATTGACATGTAAAGTGTCTAATAACCCAATTATTAGCAAAAATAATTGCGGAAGATAATTGGGGTATAAGGATTTTTATCTGCAATTAATTTGATTGCTGATCTCTGAACATTGATACCCCCTATTATTTCTCATTCATATGATAAATAGACCTCAATTGAATTTAACCCCCAAAAAATAGGCTAAAACACGTAGGAAGAAACTGAAAGTAAGATAATTCAAATTAGACTTTGTAGCAAAGTTAATTTTTTCCACTTTTCAGAAAATTTGACTATTACCCTTTTTCATTTTCTTTAAAACCAAGTCACAAGCTCTGTTGAGGAGTTTTCAATTAATTTTCACCAAGCTTGAAGAAGGATTGAACAGAGTTAATGGTATGTTAAACCAATCAATCACAGGGGGGAAAGATGGGAGCCAGACGTCGGGTTCAGTTCACATACTGAATTGATTCAATTCAGTATGTGGACTGAACCCGACGTCTGGCTCCCATTTTTTTTCCCCTGTGAATGAATAATAAAATTAATGACCAGGAGCTTGAATACTAATAATTTTTTTTTTTTTGAATTAGAAGATTTTTATTTTTACGAAGAGAATAGGGACTCATCGGGTGTAAACTTCTAGCTTTTATATAATTATATAGGGCTCTATAAAATTGGCGTGAATAGATACCACACCTTAAAGGTTTTATTCTGATAATAAACCTCATTTACTATTTTATTTACTGTCGCATAATTTTAATACAAACTCCCGTGCTTAGGTTGATATGAAGAGAGGACAAGATAATCATGGAGTAATAAGCTCTTCACCTTCGAAGATATATAAGTAATTCTAGAATATCGTGGCATCACAGCTAATTTAAGGTTTTCAAACGTCAGCCTTGAACCTTAATATTATTCTGATAATGGTTGCTTACAAAACCTAGTTTATGAGTTTGACAGAAAATCAGTTACTAGTTCCTTTATGGATGCATTTGAATTCTCTTACAGCAGCTAGGTTCCCGGGTTTTCTTTTTATACTTTGAATCATCCTCGACTTCAGTTATTTCTGAGTTTCCAGATGTAGATTGAGCTGGAAAACCACTTCTTTCTATTGAGTATTTGGCAAGAAATTTTTATTTCTAATTTCAAAAGAAAACTCACCTGTTTGCGCCGAAGGATTTTCCGCTGATCCAGTACATTTTTTCAGTGTGGTAACAGAAACAGAAAATAAAAAGTTTAGAGGATATCTCAAAATATATATATATATTAGTTTAAGTTTCACTAACATGTCGACATTGCTTGTTTTTTACTCTTTGTCACAGTTTCTCCCACCGCATTAACACCTTCCGATGTGGATTTCGGCAAACTTAGAGCATCAATGGTTGGAAATGGTAGTATCAAGAAAAGAAACAAAAGAATAAAATAAAGCATGTTGAAAATATTTCAAAAATATGTATATTAAGACGTTTTATAAGCCTTCGAAGAAGAAATCAGTTAAAGAAATGGCAAAGAAATTGTTGCCTACAGTGGACTTTCCAAGGCCATCTTCCCCCGTTGAAAATCATTTCCTGAACCATGTAGGAGAACCTTAAACCGATACAGCTAGATCTGAAAACGATGAGAGAAAAATGAAATTTTTTGACAAATTTTATGACCGTCCAGAATTGGGCCAGCACTCAAGCTTGAATACTTTCCATTGATTTGTGGCACTAGATTGGATTTATTTTGTAAGTTCAGTGTATAGAAACTAGTGGAAATACAATCTAGTGCCGCAAATCAATAGAAATCTGCTAAACTTGGGTGCTGGCCCAATTCTGAGCGGTCATAAAGTGTCTTAAAATTTTTGATTTTTCTCTCAACGTTTTCAGATCTGGCTGTACCACCTCAGATGTTAATCTTTAAAAATTCTATCTCTCATCAGAAGTATTTAGAAGAACTGTTTTTTTTAAAATAAAAAATATATACTAAAGATTTAAGAAATTGATAAAGAGGATTCCCGGAAGGCTAAAAAAAAATTTAAAACAACTAAAATGTAACAGTTTTAGTTAAGAAAAAAAGCTTATTCAAAAGGAGGTATTAATACCTGATTAAGAAGTTGTTATAATTGTGAAGTTATTGGCTCGTAAATCTAGGGGACTCATATCACCCTATGTGTAATGAATTTTTTATAATATTATGCATCCTGTATTGCGATTTATTTAGGTTGCCTGGTCTCTAGACCTCTCCGTACGGATAACGTGAAATTTATCAAGTAGATATAATTAGGTGTTATTGGTGAATTTATTTTACCATATAATAACGAACAAAATAAAGAGTAAAAAAACACCAAAGATATGACAAAATCTCCTTAGGTATAGACTCCAGGAAAGTTTCCTTTTTAATTTAGCATTTTTCTACTTCCACTTGCTATTTTTTGTTTATCATTTTCCTAATCTAGACGTTTTATTTAAAAAATGACTGGATATTGGTTTTAAATCGAAAAGGACTGGTCAATCTAAAAATGAATTACATAAATAGGACTGAAACACTGATGATGATCGCCGAATATGATGTTCAAAGCAGTAAAATGATAAAATGTATGTAGACCAGAAAAGAATTACTGGCATCTGTTGACAGATGTCCTCATTGACGTACCATAATTCAGCTTGGATAGAGACCTGCTGACTGGCGCCAGATTTTTTTCTGGTGTAATACTGCTAAACTGGAAAGGCTTGCGGTTTTCTCGCCACTTATTCCCTGCCAAAAGTGACCTAAACTCGTGTTTTTGGCAGGGGATCGGAGACGAGAAACCCGCAAGCTTTTCAGGTTTTGTTGTATATTCGGAATTTGTTGAGAAAAAGGTATAGTATCGCTATTTATTATGAAACATGTTATATCAGTGCTATGAACGCCGGTACCTGACGTTATAGGCGTTATCTTTAGATCAACATGATTTCCTCAGTATGGAGTGCATTGATAGTGACATGAAAGTATATTTTTATAATTTATTCAAACACTCAATGCGAAAAACTCAGGCTACATGAGCGGGAAAAAATATTTAAAGATAACACATGAGACCGTGGAGATTTTTAAAACAATTAGATCTCCTTCCTCGCATTCAATGAAGTTGTTTTGCTGCGTCAATTTTTTTTTTATTTTTTTATTTCTTACAATCTCACCCAACTAGGGGCATGAAGGACAGGGACAATAATGACTAGGTACAAAAGAGAATGGGACAAATGGGGGGGGATAACTAGGGCAATTCAGAGTTAATTGGTGAGTGACTCTACCACAATCTCCAGGTCTTTGTTAGCAGAAAGGTATACCACATTGTCTAGGTAACCCAAGGCAAGAGAAGAGTTGGAGAGAGATGGGAGAGACAATAGATCAGCAATGTAGACCACGTAAAGCGGTGGGGATAAAGGAGACCCTTGCGGGAGTCCTTTGGGGGAGAAGGAAATGAGATATTCAAAAGAGGAAAAAGCAAGGTTAGTTTTCCTTCTGTTGAGAGAGTCAATAATTAGAGATATTAGATTGCAAGGGAGGGGTAAAGAGAGAAGGATCTGAGCAAGTCTATTGACGTTCACTGAAGGGAAAGCCCCTTTCACATCCAAGGACAAGGCCCCAACAACATTACCCTTCCTTGATTGATCCTTTGTCCATGTTGTAAGATGGAGAAGTGCATTGGAGGTGCTTCTAAAAGGGCGGCCTCCATAATGAGTATCAGAATGGAGGGAAGCTTATTTAACATGATATGAGAGGTGTTTCATTAGTAGGGCTTCAAGAAGTTTGCCCATGGTGTTGAGAAGGGCTATGGGGCATTAAGCACCAAGGACAGAATAATCTGGCCGGTTTGGCTTGGGAATTACTACTGTTCTTGGAACTTTCAAAGGTTCAGGGTAATAACCGAGATCAAGGCACTTCTGAATAATGGAAAGAAGCAGGGAAGCAACTGCTTGAGGGTTGCAATGTAAGAGGGAATTGGGGATACCACCCAGACCAGGAGCACTGCCTTTCTTGGTCTTTAAAAGGGCAGCAGTGATCTCTTGGACAGTGAACGGGGGGGGGGGGGGGGGGGGGTGAAGGGGAGACTAAGGGAGGGGGAGGGGAAGAGATATCTGAAAGGATGCAGGGGATGGATGCTACTGAAGTGCCCTCAAAAAGCATTCAGGCCTTCAGTAGATTTTCAGTCACTAGTGAACCATCTGGATTCAAGAGGGGAGGGTTAGAGCGTGAGGAGTATATGTGAGAAAAGGACTTAGCAGGTGTGAATAATGAGTGAGGTGTGAGGGAAGAGAGATAGTTTTGCAAATGTTGTTTGAGGTGGAGTTTTATTTTTGCACTGAATACTTTTCTCACTAACAGGAACTCAGATTCAAGGTGTGGAGCAGGGGAGAGCCTCATGTGATGGAGGGCTTGATAGCAGTCTTTCTTGAGGGGGTCCAAGATGCTGTGGTTCCACCAGGCATGACACAACAAGCTGGGCTGCTGCAGCGGGACAAAGGATTCCATTAGTTTGATAAAAAGAGAAGTGAATTTTTCAGCAGCCAAGTCAATAGAAGAGGGGGAGGAGAGTGGGAGAATAGGGGATGGGGAGGAAAGGGGGGAGTGGAGAGAGAACTTATCAAAACTATTCCAACTCCTGAAAGGAAGGGATTGAGGGGGGAGCACAGTAGGGGAAAAAATTTGGTGGAGATCAATCTGTGGTCGGAAAGGTGTGAAGAGGACTGGTCACTGTCTGTGATGCAACAAATTACCCAGACGGCTGCCTTCCCATTTTCAAATACAAGTTCAATCACTGAAGTAAAGCACCATGAGTTACAAAAGGTAGGGATGCCAGCTTGGGAAATAAGAGACATCTTCAGATCATAAAGGGAGTCAATAAACAGGGATTCTTCTGGATGATTTGAGTAGCGTTTGAACAGGTCTGCCCATAAATCATGATGTAAATTTGAGTCAGAAAAGAAGAAGGTGGGGAGGTGGCAAAAAGGGAGGAGGGAGGGGAAAATAAATTGGGAAGAGGAAAAAGAAACAGGAGGTTTATAAAGATCAGTGCAGATAATGGGGGTAGGTGAGAAATTTAGTTGAAGGAGAGTGAAATCAAGAAATGGGCTATGGATGGAGGAGAAGAGATGAATAGGGAGCTGCTTGTTGACATAAGAGGAACAGCATATAGTGGAAGAGGGGGGAGATGATGAAGAATGAAAAGGAGTGATCAGGTGCCATCCCCTGGCTGGGGAAGGGGTGAAGTGGTGAGGGGAGAGGGGAGAGGAAGGGCTCCTGGAAAACAAGTATTTCATAGAAGTTAGTGATAGGGTTTCTAAATAATGAGTGAAAAACATAAAAAGATCTATGACAATTGATAAATAAAAGTTATATTAGATTTATGACTCAAATGGACTAGGTGGACAAATGGACAACTAGGACTCGGACTGGGACAGAGGAATAAAAGAAAGTTACCTGATGAATAAAAGTTATATTAGATTTATGACTCAAATGGACTAAGTGGATGAATGGATAACTAGGACTCGGACTAAGACAGAGGAATTAAAGACTTTTGAAATAGTATATGAATAATAACAGAAGTTAATTATAACGTATGAATAAAAGATATAGATAAGAAAAGTGAATGAAGAACTACACTCAGTTCATCACTCATATATAAAAGTGCTCTATACCTAGGTTAGGTTAGGTCAAGTAAAAGAAATTGAAATGTAATGTAAACTAAATATAACAGTATGAGATAAAGTATATGTATAGATATAGATATATATAAATGAGTATAAGTGGTCAACTATGTAATAGTGAATACAGGTAGAATAATAATCAAACATTGACAACAATTGAATTGAAAGAAAGAGAAAAAAGGGGAACTAGATGAGAATTTTGTAGCATGTGTACTACTCATGGGTTATTGTGGGGACAGATTGACAGATGTGGGAGGCGGAAGATAGGAGGTGTTGGTGGTCCCCTTGGTCTAGAAGATAAACTGGGAGGTCCTACGAGGTTTCAAGTGGATTCATTGGACTCAAAAGTAACACTGTACGTACTTTCTTTAATCTTTTGATTACTTTACTCAAATAATAAGAGGTAAATATGATTACTAGTATAATTTATATTGTAGAATTACGTGGATGTAAGTACTAATATTATAAAATATAGTAATAAGAGATTTAGTTTATATATATTGTAAGTTTTGTAAAATAAGTGTAAGTAATGAATGAAAAGTACAAAAAGAGAGGGCCTTTTATAGGCAAAAATGTGAGAAATAAAGACACAGAGTTAACACCACCTGATACAAGGTTGTGAGAAAAAAGAAACTAAATAAAGAGTGTATGTGAAATAATAAAAGATATTGTCAGCCAGGCTACTAGACTTAACCAGTAAAATAATTAATTATTTTACTGAGTTGAAGCCACGCCCCTTCTTCTTACTAATAATTAATTACCTACTTAAGCATTACTTACAATTAACTAGTTAAGTACAATAAGTAATATAATTAATTAGTGTAAATAAAATGTCCCTTACAATTTTACTTCCTAACACCGTTCTCAACGGTATAAGTCAATGGGAATAGAATTTAATTATAAAATTATAATAAAAAAACTTTAAAACAATTATATTACCTCAGTGAGAGATCTGGAATCCCGTGAAAGTAATATAATTAATTAATTATTGTGTAATTAATTGTGATAGTCCAAGGAACTCAAACTTTATTGCTAATAAATTTGATGTCCTTGTTGATGTACCAGTTTATTTAATACTTGTGTAATATATGTACTCCTTTCAGTCATTCTTTTTCTCACATGCTTACAATATATGGTGTAAATTCCATATATTTTATTCCCTCATGTTTTGCCTATAAAAGGCCTCTTACTTTGTGCTTTTCAAATCATTCTTTTATTTACTTACATAACTATTACACTCACAACAATACATTTATTCCTATATTTTAAAACTTTAGTACTTACAACACTGTAATTCTGATCTATAATTTATATTGATATCTTATAACTACCTCTTTTATTTGAGTAAAACAATTATTCTGATTAAGAAATACGTACTATTCTTTGAGAGTTCAATAAAACCCTAAATCTCCTCTTATAAACCTCAAACCAAGCTTCTAGACCAAAAGCACCCCTTGACAATTGGGAGCCTTTCCGAATTATCAACAGCGCATCGTGATTTTAGGGCGTAATCGAAGGGACCATTGGCGTTCAAATACCTGTAAGGACGAGAAAGCGACAAAAACGACCAACGTCATATGTCACGTGACAAAAATTTTTGCTGCGAACGGGAATCGAACAGCGCTCCAAAAATTAGGTTTATATATTGACTAAACGTCGTATATATCGTGGTAATTATTGACATTACTATTTGTGAGTTACTCTTTCCCCTTCATTTGCTACGTATTTCCTTTTACTCAGCACTCTGTAAGTGGCATTAAATTTCTCATTTTACAGGGGGAGGTGTCTGGTAATTTGTATTTTTATTTTTATTATTATATTTTTATTTTTATTTTCCTGGTTGACCATAATAGAGCAATAAGAGTTCTTAGTCCCAGAGGTAATAAAATAATTATATTTTAATATTAATTATTATAATCTTTTCAGTTGACATTTGTCCTTATTAATTGTTCCAGTTGACAAATTGTCCTAACAATAATATTTTTAATTAATATATAATTCATATTTAATTACTTCAGTTGACCTTGAGTCCTGGGAGTTCAATAAATATTTTAATTAATAAAACTCATATTTAATTATTTCAGTTGACATTAAGTCCTGGTAGTTAAGTGATCAGCTTAATAAAATTTTAAAATAAAAATTCATATTTTATTACTTTAGTTGACATTAAGTCCTGGTAGTTAAGTTATCAGTTTAATAAAATTTTGTTAAATTAATAAAGTTTCATATTTGATTACTTCAGTTGACAATAAGTCCTGGTAATAAATTAGTTGATTTAAATCCTGAAAATAATTAAAATTATTAATAAAATTTTTTAATTTATTTCTACAGTTGATTATATTATAATCCTGGTTTTAAATTATTTTTAAATTAATAAATTAATTTTAATTAGTTGATTTTTATCTTGAAAAAGATTTTATTATTATTATTTTTATTTTATTTTTTGTTAAATAAAAATCAAAAATAAAGACTAATTAATCTTATTGTCTCTTTTCTTCATTTCAGTAAAATCTTAAAATGACTGACCAAAGTGGTTCTGCTGCATGTGAAGAAGAACTGGACTTGATTGATTATGATGGGCCTACTTCTGTAAGTTCTCCTTTAACAAGAAGAATTTCTCAGACTAATAAATCCTTACCCCAAACAGGATGTAGAGATGGAAGAAGTAGAAATCCTAGTGGACACAACTCAGGATCAGAAGCCTATTATAAACCCACCAGAAGAGCTTCAAAAAGGCTTCAGGATAAAAAAGATTCCATTGTCTCAACAGGTAAAGAATCTGTCAACTCACATAAAGGAGCTAAGGACAGAAAACTTGAGACTAAAGGCAAGGGTAGATGCTCTGGAAGAAAAGGTAAGAAGAATATATACCTTTCTTCAAGAGAAGAAGAAACCTCTTCCTCCCAGGGATCAAAAACAATTGGCTCCCCAGTCCCAAGAAAAGGTTGAAGTTTTCAAGTGGCAGTGGGACTACCTGTCTCAAAATAAGCATCAGTTACCTCAGGAAGGTCCATCAAGGCCCAACCAGGTCAACCCCACACCTCCCCACCCCTATCAAGGAGGCAAAAGAAGAAGAAAGCCCAATATGGTGATACCCAGAAAACCCTGGTACTTCCCTCTATTGATTCTCAAGTGCCTTTTCTTGTGGCTGATTCTGTTCTTTCAGGTAAATCTGAGAGGGAAAAAGACACATTGAGACCAGTAGAGGCTGGGAGCAGTAGACAGATATCTCATGTTTCTAATCCATTACTTTTAATTGCTACCTCAATGATAAATCCTGACATGGCGGTAATTGATGAAACTCTTGACCCTGAGTTCTATGAGAGTCTGGAAAGTTACTCAGTTTCCTTATTGAGAAACACTCCAGATGTAGCAAGAATTAATGATGAGTACTTGAGAGATATTATTTCCAAACAAAATCATATAATGAACAATATGCAATTGACTCAGAGATATAATAGTTTGTTAACTGATCAGGGTTATCAAGCATTAAGATTTGAATCACAGAGAGTCTCTGATGAATTTTCACATTACAAAGCAACCCATGAAAAGAAAGTTGCTTTATAACAAAATATAAAAAATGATTTGTCTAAACTAAAAGATACTGTATCTGCCTGTTGCCAGTAGGTGAAGATAGATAAGATAAATCTGAAAAGATTGAATGACCATTTGTCATCTTTTCAAAATAAAAATCAGTTATCTTTTGCAACTATCAATAAGATTTTATCTAGTCTTCCAAGAATGAAAACAAGACTAACAACCATTGAATAAAAATTGAACTCATTTTTGAATGACCAGAAATATTCTGACATTTCTGTGAAGGAACATATAGTGCAGGATGCTCAAATAGTACCTGTGGCTAGTTCATCTAAAGTAAAAATAGCTCCAGAAATACCTGTTTATAACACTGAGTTTCCATCAAAGACTGATCATGCACCAGGATCTGCAACAGAAGGATTAAACAATGAGATTTCAGCCCAATTAGAGAAATTACAGCTGCTTCTTACTCAGAAACAAGCTAGTACTAAGGAGACTCCTTCAAATCAAAAGAATTGGCCAAAACTTGACCAATATCCTACATTTGATGGTGATTCTTCCTCTGATTGGCAACAATTTATTTGCAGAATTGATAACTTAAAAAATTCTTACAAACTCCCAGATGAGGAAATTGTGTCCAAGTTAATTTATTTGTTCAATAATGTTGCCCTAATGTGGTATGAATCTGTTCTCCTTGGTGGGAATGACTACTCATGGGAGGATTGGAAGAAATTAATTAAAGCACAATTTGGTGGCTCCAAGTTCAGAATGGCTCAACAAAGGCAGTATGAGGAGACTAGATATAGCTCTTCTACTGATAAACCTATTGAGTTTTTAATGAAACTTGTAAAAATCTTAAGGGCAATGGACCCAAATATGGAGTTTGATTTATGGAAGGACAGGATCCTTTATAAATTACCAATGTCTCTGAGAGACTTGATAGTGGCTAGGACTTAGTTCTCCAAAAAACCCTCTTCTTTCATTAATACTTGCAATGAGATACTTCTAAACAATAAGTATGATGCCAGAAGATTCATTCCTAGGACCCCTTTGTAGAAACCCTCCACTTACCAACAAAAACCTCTGGAAAAGGTTGGTAAACCTTCTGCCCCTGTTGCACCAAAAAAGTATGCAACAAACACTTACTTCAAGTGGAACAAGCCTTGGCAGAAAGGCCATGTTTGTGACAAGAAGATAAATCTTGTAGAACAAACAGTGGAGCATGCTGATGACACAGTGGCACTGGATGATACATCAAGTGATTGTACCAGCAATATTTCATATGAATCTCAACAAGAAATCTTGATGCTGGAAGAGGATATTCATTATTTAAATACTATTGATATTGATAATAATGCTTTATCTACAGTTGAGGATGCTGAGATCATAAAGAACATTGAGGACAACTCAATTGTTATTGCCCCTCTCAAGGCACCAGTCTTGATTAATGGAACCAGCATTGAAGTTGTTCTGGATTCTGGAGCTGGAGGAAGTGTAGTTTCTGAAAGAGCACTTGCTTCAGTGGATCAAGACTATAAATGAAAACTTATGCCTATAATTTCTGAAAATTGGAGAGGTTATGGCTCTGTTTTGTCCCCCATTGGTAAATAAGAAGCCACAGTGTTTTTTAAATATAACCATGGTTTTTTAAGAGCTATTTTTGATTTTGTTGTCATGAAGAATAACAACTTAAGCAATTGGTTTATTGTAGGGAATGATATTTTAACCAAGTATGGCATAAAATTGGATCCCTCAAATCAATGTTTCACAATGGGGATGAATGGGAAGAGAAAATTTAAGATTTCCTCCCCTAAGAAATTATTGAAACCAGAATTAAACACATGTAATTCTGTAGCTCAATATAAAGAAAGATCTACAAAAGAGATGCATGCCCTTTTGTCTGAAATTGACAATGCCTCTTTTAGAGATTAAATTTCTTGTGATGATAAAGATTCCATCATTAACTTGATAAAGTCTTTTCCTATGGCCTTTGCTCATGGGTCACATGAACTGGGATTAGTTAAAGAGGAAATGAAACTTTCATTGTCTTGCCCATTAACTGATATAACACCTAGTTTAAAGAAGAAGCCTTATCCTGCTTCCCCCACAAAGAGAAAAGATATTGAAGACAATATCTCTACCCTTTTAAAAATGAATATTATTGAAAAGGTAGTTGAAACACCTAAAAATTGTGCTATCTCACCTGTCCTAATTTCTTATGAGAAAGATAAAGCCAGGTTATGTGGTGATTATAGAGCACTAAATACTTATACTGTTGATGATATCTACCCTTTACCTAGAATTAGCTCTATACATGCTACTTTACAGGGTGCTAAATATATCAGCTGTTTGGTTTGTAACAAAGGATATCACCAGGTACCTGTTGAGAAAAATTCTCAGAACTTTCTGCCGATTGCCACTCCTATGGGTATTTATAAGTATATTAGGATGCCATTTGGCACTAAAAATGCCCCTTCAGTTTTCCAAAAAGTCATGGATAACACATTCCATCAAGAGATAATTGAAGGATGGCTGATGGTTTATATTGATGATATCATTATATTCTCAAAAACATTTGAGGACCATCTTAACCACCTGTGTAAAGTATTACAGAAAATAAATGAAATAAATATGACACTTGCTTTGAAGAAATAAAAATTTGGTTTCCATTCTTTAAAATTTCTTGGTCATGCTGTTTCGGGCTTACAGATATGTGTTGACCAGAACAAAGTGGCAGCCATACAACAGGTGAAGGCTCCTACTACAGTGAGAGAGCTCCAAAGTTTTTTGGGAATGTGTGGATACTATAGACAGTATATTAAAAATTAGCAATTCATAGCTTTACCCCTTACCCAATTATCTAGAAAGGATGTTTCTTTTGTCTGGAATAGTGAAATACAAAGAGCCTTTGACACTATGAAACACTGTTTGATGTCAGCACCAATTCTTGCTTAACCTGACTTTAATCAACCATTTTTTTGTACACTGATGCCAGTTTCATTGGTCTTGGTGCTGCCCTCCATCAAAAACAAGTGATAAATGATAAAGTTTCAGAAGTAGTAATTTGTTATATTTCAAGAACCTTGAGAAATATTGAATTGAAATATGGTGCTACTCAATTAGAGTGTTTAGCTGTAGTATGGGCTCTAGAAAAGCCTCATTATTACCTATATGACCAGAAATTTGAACTTGTCACTGACTGCAGTGCAGTTAAATCCATTTTAAACTTGAAAACACCTAACAGACATATGTTCAGATGGCAGTTGGCTGTTCAAGAGTACAGAGTGAGAATGACAATTATTCATAGGGCTGGTATTGTTCACTCAAATGTGGATATGTTATCTAGGTTACCTTTACCAAATAATGACTCTAATCCTGCATATGATCAGGAGGATGAGATTATTCATATACATGGGATATATGTGGTTGATATGGAGGAAGAGATATTACAGCTTATTCTGGATTCATATGATAAGGACACTGACTTGAAAAAGTTATGCACCATATTAAATGATCCAAAGAATGCTTCAATACAAGCATTAATTAAAACCCTTCCACCAAAGTACCAAAAAGCTTTGGAAAAAGGTAAATTTTCAATTGATGAAGGATATCTATATTATAGAAGAGAGTTGAGTAATGTCATTGTTATTCCTCCTTCTATGAAAGAAATCATCTTGAAAATTTGTCATGATGACATATTAGCTGGACATTTTGATCTTGAAAAAACAATGATAAGAATTAAGAACACTGCTTGGTGGGTTAATATGTCTGAAGACACAAAATTATATGTTGAGTCTTGTGATTCTTGCAAAAAATCAGAAGTATTAACCGGTAAAAGAGCAGGATTAATGCAACATATTGAACCTCCTGATGCACCATGGCAAATAATTAACATATATTTTGTAACAGGATTTACCTATTGCTGGTAAAGACAGTTATAACTCTTGTTGGGTTATTGTGGAAAGATTCACAAAAATGTGTAAATTTATCCCTACCCACAAGGATGTTTCCACTTAAGAATTAGCTTTCTTATAGTGGTCTCATTTGTTTAATACTGCTGGTTTTCCTAAAGCCATAATCTCTGACAGAGACCCTAAATTTACTTCTGAATTTTGGATGTCTCTGATGGATGTTTGTGGTTGTGATCTGAAACTTTCTACTGCCCATCATCCACAGACTGATGGTCTCACTGAAAGAAAAATTCAGACTTTAGAGGACATGATTAGAAGGTATTGTGCCTTTGGCCTTGAGTATAAAGATAATGACAAATTCACTAATGATTAGGTTACCTTACTTCCTGGGTTGGAATTTGCTTATAATAGCACTGTTCATTCTGTTACTCAAAGAAAGCCTTTTGAGCTCTGGCTTGGATATGTTCCATATACTCCTGCCCAAATTCTCAATAACAAAATACCTAAATTGGATATACATCCTGGTGTAAAATCTTTTCTTCAAATGCAACAACTATGCAGAAATCATGCTCAAAAATGTATTGAAAAATCATTTGAATATGAGAAGAAGAGATGGGACAAATCCCATAAAGAATACACTTTTAAAAAGGGTGATGAAGTGTTGATTTCTACAGTCCACTTCAACTTGCAAGGTAATAACAGATTGAAAGATCCATTTGTTAGTCCATTTGTTGTAAGAAGAATGATTGGAGATAATGCAGTTGAGGTTATTTTGTACTCTCCATATGACAGAAAACATCCTGTTTTTCCAATATCTCTTTTGAAACCTTACACATCCAATAGTGATTTATTTCCAAAAAGGAGGGGAAGACCAAAGAAAACCCCAAATGAAATCACTGAAACAGCAGAAATTGAAAAAATTCTAAATGACAGAATATTCACTGCTGAAAAAGGTACAGAATATTTATTGAGATTCAAGAATAAATCATCTGAATATGATTCTTGGATACCTGGGAAGGAGATATCTAATCTTCCCACTCTACTAAAAAAGTATAAAAAGAAAAAATTATAGCATTTTTTTTATTGTTTTTTTAGAGTGAGGGAGTGTCAGCCAGGCTACTAGACTTAACCAGTAAAATAATTAATAATTTTACCGAGTTTAAGCCATTCCCCTTCTTCTTACTAATAATTAATAACCTACTTAAGCATTACTTACAATTAACTAGTTAAGTACAAGAAGTAATATAATTAATTAGTGTAAATAAAATGTCCCTTACAATTTTACTCCCTAACACCGTGCTCAATGGTATAAGTCAATGGGAATAGAATTTAATAATAAAATTATAATAAAAAAACTTTAAAACAATTATATTACCTCAGTGAGAGATCTGGAATCCCGTGAAAGTAATATAATTAATTAATTATTGTGTAATTAATTGTGATAGTCCAAGGAACTCAAACTTTATTGCTAATAAATTTGATGTCCTTGTTGACGTACCAGTTTATTTAATTCTTGTGTCATATATGTACTCCTTTCAGTCATTCTTTTTCTCACATGCTTACAATATATGGTGTAAATTCCATATATTTTATTCCCTCATGTTTTTCCTATAAAAGGCCTCTTACTTTGTGCTTTTCAAATCATTCTTTTATTTACTTACATTACTATTACACTCACAACAATACATTTATTCCTATACTTTAATACTTTAGTACTTACAACACTGTAATTCTAATCTATAATTTATATTGATATCTTATAACTACCTCTTTTATTTGAGTAAAACAATTATTCTGATTAAGAAATACGTACTATTCTTTGAGAGTTCAATAAAACCCTAAATCTCCTCTTATAAACCTCGAACCAAGCTTCTAGACCAAAAGCACCCCTTGACAGATATACTAAATAGTGCATAAATAAAAGGTATCATTTTATTTGAAATAAAAATTCGAATCCCTTGGTCCGTCACATTTAGTACAAAAAACAATTGATTTAAAATGGAGATTCAGCAAAATCTAAATAAAGGAATTTAAAAAGTTTCTTCTTTTTATATTTTTTATATTTTTTAATACTATTTTTATTCCCTCTCATCTGTATTATTGAGCACAGTGTTAGGGAGTAAAAATGTGTGTGACAATTACTTATTTCTATTAATTATTTACATCACTTATCATACTTAGCTGGTTAGTTGTAAGTAATACATAAGTAGTTAGTAAATAACTAATTATTAATAAGGATTAAAAGGAGTGGCTTAATCTCAGTAAGATAATTAATTATTTTACTGGTTAAGTCTAGTATCCAGGATGACAGGAGGGGAGTTGTGAGGTTTTTCAAGGAGGAGGGGGAGAGATGTGAGATAGTTTTTGAGCAGATGATCATGGGGGAGAGAGTTGACACAGTGAAAGCAAACTTGGAATGAAAGTTTATCAGCCTTGCAAAGCTTGGTGCTGTGGTGACTGGCACAATTTGAGCAGAATGGGGGGAAGGAAAAATGAATTGAAAGATGACTTCTGCTCCAGAAGTGAAAACAAGTGCTCCCCTCATGGTTGATGGCTTCAGTGCGACAGATTTGACCTTCAAAAATGAGGGGGGAGGGAGGGAAGGGAGACTTAAGGGAATCAGAATCTAATTTGTTGTGAAGATGGAGTAAAACCAAGGAGTGGTTATTTCCGGCCCTAGCTTTGGGGTGCCTAAGCCATGAGATCTTGTATAAAGACTTGAGAGAATCTGGGTTATCATGAATCAGTGAATTGATTTGAAATTGATCATTGAGGTAAAAGTAGGTTGGACTTCCATGAGCAACAATTGGAAACAAGGGAGGCTTGTAAATAAGTCCCTGAGGAATCCATTCTTTCCAAGAGCTAGTGAGGTTAGACTGATTTTCAGCAGAGTTTTTGATAATTCTCAGGTCATTGGACCTGTGGCGCATTACTCCTTTGATGCATATGATAGAATTGATTGATGAAATGACTATTTTTTTGGAGGCGATTTGATTGTTGATAAGGGAAAGTAGTTTAGGGTTGGGGACATCTTTCAAGACTGGGGAGGCAGGATTAGATTGTCTAATGGTAAATGAAGGAGGCCCAGGGCGGGGAGTAGTTGTGGGGGAAGGGAAGAAATGGGGGTGAATTCCTGAAGCTTCAACTTGAGCAAAGATTGGTCTAGATGAGTGAGAGGAAGAGGTGCCAGGGGGACAATGAGGGGGAGGAGTGCATGAAGTGTTCCTGGAATGAGAAAGGTGTTCCAAGAGAGCATAAAGCTTCTGGTAAACCAATTTCAGTGTGGGTTCACTATGCAGGGCTTGGGAAGCAACTGAGGGGGTTGGCTGGTGAAATACAGCCTGGTTTGCGAGGGGGGACAGAGCAGCGGCGAGGGCCCTAATATCAGACATGGTGGCCATGTAAACATTTTTGCACATACCCTTTCTTGAGGCTTCCCTGATGGCTCCTAGAAGATTATTGAGGCACAAGACCAACACCCTGGGGTCATTGGACTGATTGAGACCAAACAATCAAGTGATGCAAGCAGAGGGGGCATTGGGGTCCACTTATGGAGGAAGGGGGGCTTGTGGTTCTGAGGTCAGGCCAAAATTGGAAAAGGCATTTGTGGGGTTATGAATTGAGGCATCTAGGGAGCTCAGAGCTCAGGCTGGTTGAAGGCAGATGGGAAGGGGAGCATTCTGGCCTTTGGGTGAAGGAACTGGGGTGTCCCAACCTTCAGACATCAGGGTGTCATTATCCTTGGAAGGCAGAGGAGCTTTGGTTTGGGAGGGGTCTTCTGACTTGGAGGGAAATAAAATCTTGGGGTGATCATTTTAAGCCTTGGTGAAAAATTTGGAGGAAGGGCCACAAACAGGGATACACATGAGGGGAGTAGGGGAAGAGTAACACCTCTTATTTTGGGCACAATAAGGTCTGACAGGAGAAGGGAGAGGGGAAGGAGAGGGAGGAGAGGAGGGGATGTGGTCAGCGTTGAAGGAGAGAGGAGGGATAGGGGAGGGTAAGAGGGGGGATTCTGAAGCCAGAGGAGGAGGAGAAGGCTCAGGAAGCATGGGGGGATAAACAACTCCAGAATGAAAAAATAAAGTGAAATGAGAAAATAAAAGAAATAAAATAAGAAAAGAAAGAAAATATATATCCCCATTACCATGCACAGACATCTTTCCTTCTAAGCATTGTCAGAGATGATCCCAGTAATTTTGTGAGAATATCTGCACAAATTTTAGCAGTGGGAACCCATTCCCATGTTGCTTTTTTCAGAAAGAGCTTTTCATTAACAATATAGAAACACCTATCCACATGCCATTTCCCCTTGTTTCCACGGTTTTTTTTTGCATTGGCTATTGCACCTTTTTTGTCACAGATGATCTTGATAGGGGGAATATCAGGAAATATATCTTTGAGACATCTTTTATACCACCACCAAGTGCCACATATTCAGCAGTGCATGAAGAATCACTTACTGTCAACTGGCATCTTGATGTCCACACAATTGGACTAGAGTTGAAAGGAAGCAGGTTTCCACTTTGAGCTCTTAAGAATTTCTTGTTATTCCATGTGGAATAATAAAAATATAGGAGCTCAAGTGGTGAATTTTGGTAAGGATGAATGTGAAGAAAGAGGGTGGTGGTCTAATGAACATATCTGAGCAGGTGGTTGAGAGGGATCCAATGAGTGGAAGTAGGTTTGGATGAGAAGCATGCTAGAAAATTGACAGTGAAGGATAGATCTGTCCTAGTTGCTACTGCCACATAACTGAGATCACCTAGAATAGAGAGATATTTAGTTGTATCAATAGCTACCTCTTCATCCTTGGCCGTGGTGATTTCTAGATTATTTGGTAGGGGTGATATTTTTGTCAATCCAGAGGAGTTATGAGTCTGTAGGATTTTGTCAATGAGTTGAAAATTGTGCAGATCAAAACCTTCTGGAAATTCTCTTATAGCAATACCTACAATACCATCCACATTATCATTCCACTTTACCATTAATATACCATCCAAACCATCCTCTAATTACTTCAATACCTCCTCACTACTTAAAGTCACTATACCATCATTAACATGAATCCATATCTCACCCAAACATCCCTTTTCCTAAAAACATAGAAACTTTTATCATAATTACTTGCCTTGTATCCCAGAGCATCCAACTTTCTGGCTATATCAAGCCAACATCATCTTGCTGCTTGCTTTGTACCATAGAGAGCTTTCTTTAAACGTAATATGTTTCCACTGGAATGTAGCTGATAACCTTCAGGGTGCTGCACCCAAATAACTTCATCAATAGGGCTGTGAAGGTAAGCAGCTGTGACATCAAAATATTTCACAGGCCATTTGTGATAAGCAGCTAAGGTGAGAAGAATGCAATGTGAAGAAAAAGTGGCATTTGGGGAAAAAGTGTCAGTAAAGTCAATACCATATTGTTAAAAAAAACCTTTTGCTACATTTTATGCTTTTTATGTTGGGGATTTAGATGAAAGATTTTTGATGGTGAAGATGCATTTAGCATTGGTTAGTTTGGTACCAGGAGGAAGCTTTTCTTCATACCACACATCCATATCTTTCATGTTCAGCAGTTCCCTTTGCATGCTTGGTCCCACTTACAAATGTCAGGTGAGAGAATAGCTTGCAAATGGGTTCTAGGGATAATGGCTGATTGTGAAAAACCTTTTTCAACAGTTTCATGCACGGATTTTTCTTTTTAAATAAGTTTTTTTCATCCTGTAAATCACCTAGTTTCATATTGTTGAGGATATGACTAAGAGAGCCTTTGAATGGTGGAAGTTGATAAGCAGCTTTGTGAGTAAGAAGTTGATCAACAGGGAAAACAGCCATATCAGATTCAAAAAAAGAGTTTGACTCTGGGTGCAAAAAAAACCAATCTGCATTATTTAAAGAATAACCTACACACTTACAAACCAAAGCACATGGGTTGAATTTGCATCTAGTTTTTTTATGTATATTGACAAAAGCTGTTTCACTAAATATTCTGAGATTGGAGTAAGTTGTATCACAGTTGTAAATTAGCTTCAGGGGAGTTTTGTCACCAGTTTTAACATTGGGGAGTTGGTTTTGAACATGAGCTGCACATTTTTAGGCCAGGCCCCAGAAGCATTCAGGTAGTTTACTTGCTAGTAGAATTTTCCTGGCTATGTCTCCAACTGTTCTGTTGAAACTTTCACCTGATCCATTTTGTTTATCATGGTGAGGACAGGTAATTTCATGATTAGCTCCATTTTCAGCCAAAATTTCAGCCATCTTCTTTGATTGAATCACCCCCATCACTTTGTAGTGCTTGAAGTTTTTTATTGGTGACATTTTTCCGCTTTTTATAAAAGGTAACAAAAGAAGTTGTGACCTCAGATTTGGCATTAAGCAGAAACACCTCACCATAAGAAGTTGAAATTTCCCTGAAAATTGCAGCCTTCCTGGAACTATGAAAAGTAGGATTCATAGGACCAGCCAGGTCTCCAAAAAAAGGCTCATCATAGATTCAGGTCTTGATTAACCTGAAGCTGATGGTTTTCTGGTACTTTTTGCTATCAAGCAATCTTTGCAGTCAATTTTACCTGGTGGCATAGAAAGGGGAAAGACAGTTCCAATTCCAGTTCTGATGATGGTTCTAATTGTGTGTTCACTGGTATGTCCAAGCCTTCTATGCCAGTCCATGAGGGAGCCTTTTTCAGCAAGGGGTCGTTTGATGTTTTAATTTTTCTTAACAGTATGTAGGAGGGAAGGATTCAAGTAGTAGTGATAAGAGGAAACATTATTTTGATTTCAGTCACCAAACCTAAAACATCTAAGATCCAGCGCCTCCTTGTACTTTCCAATCACCCTGTCATAATTATATCATCTTTCAAATAAATCCTTAAGTTCTTGTCCTCAGAAAATAAACCAAAACCACAACCACTATCCACAAAATTAAAAAGAAAAATAAGAGTAGTTTTAAAATCAGGAAAGCAAAAAACATTTGTAATGGTAACAATTTTTTTATCTCCTTTCATTTTCAGGTCCCCTATACCAGTAATAAATGAGGAAGGTCAGTTAGTTTCTACTTTGATTGGGATTTAATTTTTAAGAGGTTTAAAATTACTGAGAAGGCTCACATTGTCAGTGACATGATGGGTAGCTCCAGAATGCAGTATTGCCACATTCTCTGCAAGTTTTTCAGGTGATCATTCTGAACTAATAAAAACAATCTGTGCAACATTTTCATATAATTCCTCCACATTTTCCTCAAAGATTGTCACTTCATCAGCTTCAATCTGGAAATCCCTGTCTCTAATTTGTCTACATTGTGGTCTCTTTTAGGGAATGTAAACTGGTTTGTTTTTTGCATTTTGATAAGATGCAAAGGCTTTAGCACATTCCCTCATTATGTAGAGTCTGGTAGAAAAAGTGGATAAATAGGGGTTGTAAGGACAATGAGAAAAAATTTGAGCAGTTTATTTGCATTCATGTAATTTTCTTTGAGCACCAGGGGGTCTTTAAGAGTCAGTTTGACATTGGGGATCAGCTGCCACATTAAAGATGGTTTCAGTTGACAAAGACACAGTAGGAGTTGTTGAAACAGATTCTCTATCAGCCCTGTTTTGGACTAATGAAAGCATGAGTTGACAGAAATCTTAGAAGGTGAAAGATTTTGAGTCATGGTGGTTCTCCAGAGCAACACAAAGATCAACATAAAGGTCTTTCAGAGATGATGGCAATAAAGCATGGGACATTAGTGCTTTAAAAATTTTATGAACAAAGATAATTCCTTGACATTCAATTGCTTCAAAAAATTTGTTGAATGATTCTAGATACTCACTGTGGGAGGTAAACTGAGTTTGTTTCAGATTGATGAAGTTGCAAATGGCTGTTATTGTAGAGGTATTATTAGACCTAGTGAATTTGCTTCTAATATGTAGATATGTTTGAAGTGCTTTCAAATGTGTTGAAATCTCATGTCGCAGGTTTGGGGAAATGGAGTGTACCAGAATTAAGTGAGTGACTCTATCTTCAAAATTATTGGTCCCTTTTCATCATTTAGGGCATACACTCGTGTTCCAACAAAATCTTTTATAAATGCTAATACATTTCTGTGCCAGTCTGAATAATAACTACCATTAAAATAAAGATTAGGAATATATTTAGTGAATTTAATGATGTTTCATAATGCCCTTTGTCTTTCTATCATGCTGATTGTATTAGTCTGGGGTGGGGTTTGGCATGAATGACCAATGGGATTGGCCTGTCAGAAAGGTAAGGCCTATCACCCTGTCCGCGTTGCCATGTCTCACTGGTAATTGGCAGAAGTAGATAGAGGAGGAGAGGTAAGTTGAGGGGCAGAAGTTGAAGGTGGAGCAATAAAGGTAGGTAGAAGGGAAAAGAAGCAAGGACTTATGGTAAGGTTGCCAATCGCCTGCGCAAGGTTGTTGAGCATGGAGGTTTCTTCAAAAGATCTGCACAGGTGAAAATGTGAAATTAATTTTCAAGCAAGTGGTTTGACAATAGGGGAGGGAGAAACAAAGGGAGAGTTAGGAGAGCTATATGCAAGTGGAGATTCAGGGGAAGCAGTGTGTTTTGATGGTACTATGTAAGGTGGGGTAATTGGATCTTGCCAGAATGGAGATGGAGATGCCAGTATGGTTGTGAGGGTAGGGGTAGGAGTAGGTGATAATGTACAATTAGAGGAGTGTCTTTTTTGGTGAGAATTATGAGAATGAGATTGAGGATTCAGGGGGTCTATGCCGATGCTTTGTACCTCTCAGTTGGAAATCAAAAAAGTAATTTTTGAGGGTTTATTTTAACCAGAACAATGAAGAAAGTTGTTATCAGACATGTGCTGGGGGTCTTTTGGCTACTAGTGCTCCTAGTTTTTCTAACTCTGTGGAGCTTTTTTATGGCTAATGTTTCAATGCCCATGGTTGAAGCCCATATCCTGTAGAACTACAGAAAGAACCTTTTATTCAATGCTTACCTGTAGCACGGTGTCAGCCTGTAGAACTCTAGAAAGAACTGGAGAACCGGGGACTCTGAAACAACAGACTATATACATTAACACACAAATAAGTACATATCCATGTGGCTTAAAAATTTCAAGTCAAGTGATAAAGGAAAAAAAGAATATAAATATATGCATATATATATATATATATATATATATATATAATATACTTCTCCCACCAAAAATATTGAAAAAAGTTAAAGTCCAAAAAATTACATCATAGTGAATAAGAGATCATAGCTCTCCTTACTTGGCTAATACTAAACAAGAAGAAAATATCCCTGATAGGGATATGAGCGCAAATTAGGGATATTTTAGGGAGGGACATAAGGTCAGAAAAATAAATGTAAGAAAAGTAAGTGCAAGAAAAAGAAGTGAAATAAAATTAAGTGTAAGAAAAATCATTTGAAACCATGTGATTTTTTTTTTCAAGAAAAAATTGTAAAGAAACAGAAAAAAAATAAAAATTGAAATAAAAAACTATTTTTTTGCAGAAAAAAATTAAAAAAATTAAATTTCCCATGGTTTCAAGACATATTTCTTACAATATTTTTTTTGCTTATATTAGGGGGTAACAATGTTCAGGAATCTGCAATTAAGGATCAGGAATTTTTTTTTCCAGGATCAGACATTAATTGCAGATGATTCTTATCTACTAGCCCTTAAGCTAGTGGATAAGGATTGCACAAAAATGCATTATCCCACCTCTTATACCCCAATTTCCATTCCTAATTTGTAATCCCAAACTAATCACATCCACAATTGATTTGTAAGTAAATCACATGACATATAATTGCAGATGCCATCCCTATGTGTCTCTTCACTCTATGCTACTTAATTTTGGTAGCAAACACATAACATTTTTTTCTATCTACACACTCTACCTGCTCATTTTGTGGTGAATTCCCACTTCCCACTTCCCACTAATCACCTAAACCTTATACTGGCAATAATAAAGCATCTCTCTACTAGGAAGCAACTTCACTCAGCTATGAATTCTATCCCTTTAACTTAAGCTTCTGACTCTGATTCTGACTCAGGTTTGGAAGAAACTTTAGCTTATATGTTTTTTCAATGATCTTTATAAAGAAGAGGATTCCAAAACTGCACCAGCTCTCCCCCCCTTGAATATAAAAACATTCTTTCCACCAGCATATGCTCTGTGATTATGCCAATCACCCTCCAACATTTTAAAACACAACCCTTTTAATTTTTTTTTCATACTCTCCAGATTTTCAGCTTGTGTGCTTTATTCACTTGGTTTGGTGTTTTTATTTTTTATATTCATTTTTATTATGAATTTACACTGAATGTCTCTTTTTTGGATGTCTCATTTGTTTTAATTTACCAGCTCAACATGAAATCACATATTTTCTGCAATTGCATAATATTTCACTGTTTCTTTTTTTCATTCCTTCCTCATATCCTTTCCTCCTCTTTTCAAACATCCCTCAATTAATTTGGTTTTATTTATTTTCTCATCTCATCTCTCCAGGTAAGTCATTTTATTCCTTTTTTGATTGCTAATTATATATTTTTTGTTTTTTGTTTTTTTTATGTTTTTTGTATATAATTTTTTTATAAGAGGTTATTTTTGATTTTTATGGTAAAATTAAATTTTTTTCTCTCTCCCAATTTTCTTTCTTTTTTAGCTCCATCACCCTACTCATCATTCCTCCTTGGCATGGTGATTATCCCCCTTTCCCCTATTTCACTTTTTTTGGTTCCATGTCATTAAAACTCATAAATTTCACTTTTTTTATTCATTTCACTTACTCCATATTCAAATTCCCTCAAATTTCAACATCATTCTTTCTCACTCTATTTTTCCTACTTTTCAATCAAGGTGAGTTTTATCTCCTTTTATTCATACCTATATGATATCTCTTTTCTTCTATGAAAATTTCATATTTAAATATATGCATGACTATTATCTGGATAATAGTTGACTTATAAAATTCTTCTCGTTCTCATCTCCATTACCACTTTTCAAGTTTCTTTGAAATTTTTCAAATCAGACTCCAAATCAAGGTTAGGTTTATTGAAATCTAATTTTCTTTTAGTAGAATATTCTCAAGAAGACTGCCTTTCATAAACCACAAACAGATTTGAATTTGATTTAGTAGTTACTGAGATATTGACCTTTAAAGTTGAGCCTATATTTCCCAATTCAATTTTTTATTTCATATTTCTATATAAAAAATTAGGGTTAGGTTTATTTAAATCACATTTTCTTTAGCTGGATATTCTCCAGAAGCCTATCATTCATTTTTAACAAACACATTTGAATTTGGTTCAGTGGTTTATGAGATTTTGACCTTAAAAGTTGAGCCTTTTTTTCCAAATGTCACTTAATTTATTTTCTTTTTTTTATATTGCAAAATTAGAGAATAAGACCTCTGAAACACTTATGTGATGACTATCTAGGCTTTTATCTCCTAAAGATTAGGATCACTAAATTATTTCTTGGCCAATTGCTTTGAAAAATTATATATTTGTGCATTTCAATCTAATCATAAACTGGGGAAGAAAGCTGGACTTCCTAATTTGACAGATATAGAATAGATTAAAATCAGTAATGATTATATCTTTTATTCTAATGTTATCATCAACTATGGAGGATCTCATAACAAGAGCCATGTTTACAAAACTGATTCTAATATGCTAAATTTTTGGCTTTTCTGTTATATCAATCCTATTACTGGAAGACCAATGCCTTCACCTGCTAAAATCAAAGGCCATGGACTATACTTTCCGGATTATAAATGTATCATGGAATTTGGATTTGGAAAAAGGATTATTGAAGTGATTTGGAATTCTACAAAAGATAATCATCAAACTACTAAGGCACCTCCTGGATTTGAATCTTGTGAAAAACTTACTCATTTTGGATTTTAATACCATATCAATTAAAGTTTGATAAACCAGAAAAGTAAGCTAAGGTGTGAAGGGTCAATGGCTAATAAAACATTAGGGAGGGGTTCTAAATACATTAATTAAAGGATTTCCAAAAAAAAATTCTTCTATTTTTAATTTATTAGTTATTAAAGATAATCAATCAAATTAAGAATTGCACCATCAATCCCTTGTGCTGTATAAAGGTGTTCATTCAATTTTATTCTATGAATGTGGTCATAATACCATTCTTCTCATATTTTTTCTTTGACTTTGATCATGAAATCATTGACAGATATTATTTGGGATTCTTTTACTTGGTTAATTATCTTTTATAATTAATTTACTTGATTATTTATGATATAGAATGAAAATTTGGTAATCCTAACCCCCTTCCAGACTAAATTTCAGGGGGGGGTATTACCAAATTTTCAAATAAGATTTGTAAATTTTCTGACTTGAAAAAAATTTGGAATGAAATATGAACAAAAAAACAAAAAAAACTAGTCATCAAAAATTTTCATTAAGCAGTTGATTTCCTCAACAGATTTATTAGCTTTAATGAATTTTATCAAGAAAATTTTCAAAAAAATTGGATTGAAATATAAACCAAAAAAAATAAAAAAAACTAGTCATCAAACTTTTTCATTAAGCAGTCAATTTCCTCGACAGATTTGTTAGCTTTAATGTACACTATCAAGAAAACTTCTAAAAAATTTTGAGATAAAATTTAAATGAAAAAACTAGTCATTAAAAATTTTCATTAAGCCTTCAATTTCTCAATAGATTTATTAGCTGTAACACATTCTATCAATAAAAAATTCTTTTTTTGAACAGTATTCAAGTTGATACTTGATTTTCATTTGATACAATAGGAAATTGTGCTCAAGAGCCTTCTCCACTTTTATTATCTCAAATTTCTTCTCCTATTCTAGCTTCAGACTTGCTTTCTTGAGGATCTTCATTTCATTCATTAGCCTCTTTAGAAAAAAAAAAAGAGATGTGAATAAAAAAAGAACTAGAAAAGAAATAAAAGCTGACTGGAGTGAGATCATGTTGGTTTATATTTCCATAAGGATCTATTGAAAAGATATCTTAATTGGTGGAAGTCAAATGAGGCAAGGATTGAGTAGAAGCAGAAGGAAAAATATTTCTTTTGAAATCATGTTTGGAGATATCTTCTTCTCCATCCAACATGTTTGCAAGATTAACATTGGCTCCTTCTCCAAATATGGAATTCATCTCTTTAAATTAAGGACATAAATAATCAAGCTTATCATATATATCTTTGATGCCCTTACTGATATCAAGGTCAGTAATACCAAAACTAGTGGAAGATGAAAGAGTCTTAGATTTCTTTTATCTGGCTTGATAGTTTATGAAGCATTCAGAAAGCTGTTTATGCAGAAGATTAATTCTTCCATTTGTCTTATTTCATAATTCATTGGCGATTAGAAGATATCCATTGATGTTTGATGCAGAGGGCTGTCCTTTTTTAGTTGCATTCTCAGTACCAAAACAAGAATCATAATTAGTTTTAGTTTTCAGCCAGTTGATAAGTATGAGATCATCATCTTTTTTTAGCTAAATGGTCTTTGATTTCTCAGCTGAGCAGGGTAAAGAGGGAGTAATGGGATTTGAAGAACATCTGTGGGATGGCTTTCTTTGAGAAGATCTATGATGACAAGGAATGTTGAAATATTTGAAGATGAAAAAGAGTAGAAACAAAAAGATGAGATAGGGAGGGGTTCTGAATGAATAGAATTAATACAAAGGATGGGAGTGCATAGAAAGGTAGGGAGTCTGGAACATCCAGAAAGTTCTCCAAGATGTGGTTATAAAAAATTGAGGATAAAAATTTCAGATAGAGGTGAACATTGACATGTAAAAGGTCTAATAACCCAATTATTAGAAAATATAATTGTAGAAGATAATTGGGGTATAATGATTTTTTTCTGCAATTAATTTGATTGCATATTGATCAACATTGATACAACCTATTGTACTTACACATATATTTCTCACACATATTTTCCTACATATATTTTTCTATCCTTACACCGGGCACCAAGTAACATATCCCTTATGGGTATGTCCAGCGCAAGTTGGGGATATTTTAGAGAGGCACATAAGGTCAGAAAAAAAAATCTAAGAGAATTAAGTGAAAGAGAAATAAGTGCAAGAAGAGTAAGTGTAAGAAAAATCATTTGTGACCATGTAAATTTTTTTTTTCAAAAAAAAAAAAATTAAGAAAAAGAAAAAAAGGTAAAAAAGAAGAAAATGTAATAAAAAAAATGAAAAAAAATCATTTTTTTGAGAAAAAAAATTTTAAAAAACAAAATTTCTCATGGTTGCAAGATTATTTTCTTACATTTATTTTTCTCACATTTTGTTTTGCACATTTTTTCTTTACACAAATTATTCTAGCACATATTTTTCTTACACATATTCTTCTATCTTTATTTCCCCCCTTAAAAAATCTCCAACTTGTGCTGGATATCCCTATCAGGGATTCCTTACTTGGTGCATAGTGATATGCCCCTTCCTAAAATATCCAGCACAATTTGATATTTTAGGGAGGGATATTAGGCCAGAAAAATAAATTTAAGAAAATTAAGTGCAATAAAAATAAGTGCGAGACAAGTAAGTGTAAGAAAAATAATTTTTGACCATTTTAGAAAGAGAGCTCTATAAGACTAAGCTATAGACTGTCAGCCAGGCTATTCCAGGAGTCCAGTAAATGATATATAACTTATAAAACCTTAAAAAGTGGGTAAGAATTGTATTTAATGAATATAAATTAATATTTTATTGCATAATGAAATTATATAAGTATTTATTATATACAAGTGTTACATTAAATTTATTGGTTATATAAATTTTTATATACAGTTAAATTGAACATAATATAATATATTCTACAAATAATGGCGCATTTTTATGTATTTAATAATTATAAATTTATATTTAATTAATTGAAAAACATATATTATAATTATAAGTGTAAAATTGACTTATAATATATTTAAATTAATTACTTAAATTTATATATTAAATAATACCTCTCATATAATACTAAACAATAGTTAATGACGCTTCTTTTGACCCTTAATTGTGTTAGAAAAAACAAATAAATTAATTTATACTAAATTGAGATTAATTACATGTTTTGTTGCGTCAAAGTATTTTTTGTTTCACTTAAAATATCCTTTAATCAGACTGTACCATCTGTTTGGAATTATTTTTCTCATAGTTCCTATGTTCCAATCTTGTTTAGTTATTCACTATTTTCACTTACTGATTTGGGAATTAATGGCGGGGAAATTGGATTCTTAATTGGGGTTTTAATTATTTGTTTCATGTTTTTCTCTATATTGTTATGTTTCATTTACTCTTTTAGAATATTTGTTTTATTCCATTCTAATTATTGTATTTACAAATATAGTAGCGCTTCAGAGGACCCATTGCCTATAAAAGGGCCTTGGATAATCCCCTGTAGCCTCATCACTTATTACACACTCAACAAAATTAAATAACTATTTTATTACGTTTATATTTTTTTTATTAGTAATACAAATCTAATTAAAAGTCTATATAACAAATTAAAGGTTGATTTAAGTCTGATAGTAATTAAAAGTGTTTGCCGCGCAGAACCCTTACATTTAATAATATTATTGTTAATAAAATCTAAGTTTTTGTCACCTCTCAAAGTTGCTCACCGTTGTTTCCCTCTCAAATAAATTAAATATATATTATTGTGATTTATTTCTTTATTTTCCCTTGTCCTCCTCCTTCTCTCCTTACCTCTTCTAGACGACTGACCAACAACTGGGGGCCTTTCCAAACGACGACGACGATCGAGCCTGGCGACGAACGACAAAACGCACGGACCACCTAGCAAAAACAAAACTTTTGCTGCGACTGTGTTTCGAACTTGGGTTCGACATCTTAGGTTTATATAATATTAATTTTTATATTATTTTGAAGTGATTTTTCGATCACTATAGTAAGTTCACCTTTGCACCTCTCACTCATATTACTATATTTTTATTGCAATAACAGTGATTGTGGCTTAATTTCTGATTCACTGAGTGTAAGTGTTCAATTTTTAAAAATTTTTTTTTTCCTAGTTGACCATTGTAGAGTGTTAAATCCTCTTAGTCCTAGAAGAATTGACATTTTTTATTAATACAAATTGAATTATTAATTTAATTTTTTATTATTATTAATTATTGTTAATTTTGGTTGACTTAAAAGTACATTGTGCTTGGTCCCAAATATATTGCCATATTTAATATTGGTAATTAATTGGTTGAAATTAACTTAATTTTTATTCCCAATTTAACCTTGCAATCCATTTTTTTTTAAAAAAAAAAATTAATTTTTTTAATTATTACTTTATATTGAAAATTATTTTTTCTATAATTTAATTAATAAAATTTTTTTTTGGAGCAATTATTGACTAACTTTTATTATTTTTTTTATAAAATAAAAAGTAAATTATAAATCTTCCCACTAGTATGTCCAACAATTTGGCAGAAAAAATGGATAACATGCAAGTGGATGAAATAGAAATTGACTATGATGCTGACACTGTAAGTTCTTCTAAAGTTGGTCATAAAAAATCTTATGCTAACACAAAGAATTCACATACTGCAGGATGTGGAAATGACAGGAAATGCAAACAAACCAAACCCCCTTCCCCCAGTACCACAGAAGGAAGTAAAGCCTCTAGTGCCTCAAGAAGGTCTTCCAAAAGGCTTCAAAATAAAAAAGCTTCCTCTGCCACAACAAATCAGCAACCTATCCAGTCATATAAAAGAGTTGAAGACAGAAAATATGACGTACAAAGCAAAGGTAGACACATTGTGGGATCAGGTCCAAGAACTCAGGAACCAGATTCAGGCCCAGGCCCCTCCTCAGTTGCCTCCCAATCAACCTTCACAGCCACCCAGCTCAACCATCCAAAATCCAAATACTATGGAAGTAGAGCAATGGAAATGGGATTATCTAATGAGTCACTACCAACAGAATGTGCAACACCCTCCTCATCATCAGCCTGGCCCATCCAGAACACCCAATTTCCATCCACCTCCTCATCCCTACCAACAAGGCAGGAGAAAGAAGGCCCAAGCACAATCCCAAACCCAGTCCCAGGGGAAGTTTCCTCCTCTGCCATGGTAAGTAATTTGGTTGATAGTCACTTGGGTATGTTTTCTAATAAATCTTCTTCTGCAGGTAATATTATTGAACATGGTGAAAGAACAGTTAAACCTGTTAAAAGACAGCTTCCTGTAACTAGTAGCCCTATTGATGTAATTAGAAAATTGTCATTTGATGAACCTTTACATTTAACTTCTACATCTTTAATTAATCCCTCTCTTGCAATTAAAAATGATTCTGTTCCCCCTGAAATCTATACCTTAATTGAAAAAACTTCTGAGGAAATATTGAAAGATACCCTTGATTTTAATATTGTGAAAGACAAACATGTGAGAGATGTGTTAATCCATGAAAATGATAGATTAAATAATTTACACTTGCAATGTAAAGTGAGTTCTTCTGTACAAGATACAGCTTATTTAAAAATCAAAGAAACCTTGAATATTGTTCTTAGTCAACAAAAACAAATAAGAAGTGACCATAGAGCTATCTCAGATAGAAATATCAGTCTACATAAGACCTTGAGTGAATTGAAACCCCTTATTGAGGAAAATTATTCATTCAAGAATGAAATAAAATCTCTGCAAAATGAGTTTAAGATGCTAAAAAATGATTTCCATGCACTAAGTACCAAACACTCAGTTTCTGAGGACAGAAATACTCTATCTCTTGCAAAAGTAAGTGACCAGATGTCTGAAATTCCAAGAATAAGAAACTATGTGTCTGACCTGCAGGAAAAGTTCTCAACCTTAACCATCAATAATGAATTAAATTAGATTTCTGTAAATAAGCTACATAAAAATAAAGGGAAAAAACCTGAGCAAAGTTCATCCTTTCTTCCTCATATTTCAACCATTAAAAAAACTGACAATTAGTCTGTAAAATCTTTTGCTACTAGCAAAAAATCTTGTGATGGTCATGCACCAGCTGTTTCTGTAAATAATGAAATTTCTGAACACCTGGCTAAACTTCAGGAATTATTAATAATAAATAATTCAAACCAAAAAGTGGACCATCCCAGTAGTCAGAAAAATTGGCCTAAGTTAGACCAATATCCTACCTTTGATGGTTATTCTTCCTCTGATTGGCAACACTATATCCAAAGAATTGATAATTTAAAGAGATCTTATAAACTACCTGATGAGGAAATTGTTTCTAAGCTAATTTCTTTATTTTCCAATGTAGCCTTGATGTGGTATGAATCTGTCCTTTTAGATAACAATCATTATACATGGAATGATTGGAAATCCTTGATTGAGAATCAGTTTGGTGGTTCAAAATTCAGGTTAGCTCTGCAGAGACTGTATGAGAATACTAGATATGTATCCTCCTCTGTTGAAAAGCCCATTGTTTTTTCTGATGAAAATAACTAAAATCCTTAGAGCAATTGATCCAAAGATGGATTATGATATTTGGAGAGATAAAATCTTGTATAAATTACCAAATTCTCTTAGGGATTTGATTGTTGCTAGAACTGAGCATGTAAGGGAAAATTCTTCTTTCATTAATATCTGTAATGAAGTACTACTCAACCATAGATATGAACCAAAGAATTAACTTAATAAATCTTATAATGATCAGAATAAACCTTCTATAAAGCTCCCAGAAAAATCTGGTAAACCCTCTGCCCCAATTGCACCTAAAAAATATGCAACAAATACTTGTTATAAATGTAACAAACCGTGGCAGAAGGGTCATGTTTGTGACAAGAAAATTCATCTTGTTGAACAAAATGAAGACACTGATGAAGTTGAACTTGATGTCAATAATTCTTCCAGTGACTGTGAAAGTAATATCTCCTATGACAATGAATCTGTTAAAGATGTTTTAATGTTGGAACATGATGTCCATTATTTAAATAATATATCTGAAGATTGTGTATTGAATTTATCTTCAGTAGAAAATGCTGAAATAATTAAAGATATTACTAACAATTCTATTCCTATATCCCCTTTAAAGGCACCTGTTATAATTAATAGTGAAACTGTTGATGTAGTTCTTGATTCTGGTGCTGGAGGAAGTGTAGTATCTGAAAAATCTTTGGCTTCAGTGGATAAGGAATATTTGAGTAAATTATTGCCTATAACTTCTGAAAAATGGAGAGGGTATGGTTCTACCTTATTTCCTATTGGCAAATACAAAACCTCTGTATTCTTCAAATATAATGGTGGTTTTTTCAGAGCTATTTGTGAGTTTGTTGTCATGAAAAATGATAATTTGAGCAATTGGTTTATTATGGGAAATGATATTTTAACCATGTTTGGTGTGAAACTGGACCCAGCAAATAATTGCTTTACCTTAGGAATGAATGGGAAAAGAAAATTCAAAATTTCTTCTCCTAGACCTTCTGGGCATTTGTTGAAATCTTGTAACTCACTGACCCAATGTAAAGGTAGAACAACAACTGAAATGGATGATTTATTACATGAAATAAATACTGCTTCTTTTGGTGATCATTTGACTAGTGAACAAAAGGATTCTATTGTTGCCTCTATTACCTCTTTCCCTATGGCTTTTGCTCATGGTTCTCATGTCTTGGGAATTGTTCAGGAAGAGATGAAAATTACCTTATCCTGTAATTTGAGTGATATTCCTCCTTCCCTTAAGAAAAAACCATATCCTGCTTCTCCATCAAAAAGAAAAGATATTGAAGATAATATTGAAACATTATTGAAAATGAATATCATTGAGAAAGTGGATGTCACCCCCAAATATTGTGTCATCTCCCCAGTCTTGATTTCATATGAAAAAGATAAAGCTAGATTATGTGGAGATTACAGAGCTTTAAATACTTATACTGTTGATGATATTTATCCTTTACCCAGAATTAATTCAATACATGCTACCTTGCAAGGTGAAAAATTTATTAGTTTTCTGGATGGTAATAAAGGTTATCATCAAGTTCCAGTTGAGAAAAATTCTCAAAATTTTTTTCTTATTGCTACTCATATGGGAATATATAAGTATGTTAGGATGCCATTTGGCCCTAAAAATGCTCCTTCACTTTTCCAGAAAGTCATGGATAACACTTTCCATCAAGAAATTATTGAAGGTTGGCTCATGGTTTATATTGATGATGTTATTGTTTTTTCTAAAACTTTTGATGAACATATGATTCACTTGAATAGAGTTTTCCAAAAAATGGATGAAATCAATATGACCTTATCTTTAAAAAAGTGTAAATTTGGTTTTCAATCTTTGAAAGTCCTTGGCCATGTTGTGTCAGGCTTACAAATTTGTGTAGACCATAATAAAGTTGCTGCAATTCAAAATGTGAAAGCACCAACTTCTGTAAGAGAAATCCAAAGTTTTTTGGGTATGTGTGGCTATTATAGACAATATATTAAAAATTATCAGGTCATAGCCTTGCCTCTTACAAAACTGACCAGAAAAGATGTTGCTTTTCTCTGGAATAATGACTGTCAGAAAGCTTTTGATACATTGAAAAGTTGCTTAATGACAGCCCCAAATATTGGCTCTTCCAGATTTTAACAAGCCATTTGTACTTTATACAGATGCTAGCTTTATTGGTCTGGGTGCTGCCCTTCACCAAAAGCAAATTATTAATGATAAATCATCAGAGGTTGTAATTTGTTATATTTCAAGAACCTTAAGAAATAGTGAATTGAAATATGGTGCCACTCAATTGGAGTGCTTAGCAGTTGTTTGGGCTCTTGAGAAACTTCATTACTACTTGGATGACCAAAAATTTGAGTTGGTAACTGACTGTAGTGCTGTGAAATCTCTCTTGAACCTCAAGACACCTAACAGACATATGTTTAGGTGACAACTTGCTGTTCAAGAATACAGAGGAAGGATGACTATTATCCATAGAGCTGGAAATGTTCACTATAATGTTGATATGCTCTCCAGATTGCCTCTGCCAAATAATGACTCCAATCCTGCTTATGTACCTGAAGATGATACTGTTCATATACATGGTATATTTATAGTTGATATGGAAGAAGAGTTATTACAGTTAATACTGGATTCATATGATAAAGATTCTGATTTAAATAAATTAGTTACTATTTTGAATGATCCTAAGAATGCTTCAATTCAAGCATTAATAAAAACTCTTCCTGCAAAGTACCAAAATGCTTTAAATAAGGGAAAGTTTTCTATTGAAGATGGTTATATATATTATAGAAGGAAGCTTACCAATGTAATTGTTATTCCTCCTTCAATGAAAGAAACTATCCTCAAACTTTGTCATGATGACATATTAGCTGGTCATTTTGATCTTGAAAAAACATTGATTAGAATCAAAAACACTGCATGGTGGGCTAATATGTCTGAAGACACAAAATTATATGTTGAATCTTGTGATTCCTGCCAAAAATCTAAAAGGTTAACAGGTAAGAGAGAAGGGTTATTACAACATATTGAAGCACCTAGTGCTCCCTGGAAAATCATTAATATGGATTTTGTCACTGGTCTTCCTGTTGCAGGTAAAGACAGCTTTAACTCTTGTTGGGTAATAGTGGATAGATTCACAAAAATGTGCAAATTTATTCCAACCCACAAAGATGTATCCACCAAAGAATTAGCTTTCTTATGGTGTTCTTACATGTTTAATATTATTGGTTTTCCAAAAGCCATTATCTCTGATAGGGATCCAAAATTCACTTCTGAGTTTTGGACCTCTTTGATGGATATTTGTAGCTGTGAGTTAAAATTTTCTACAGCTCACCATCCTCAGACTGATGGTCTAGCTGAAAGAATGATTCAAACTCTGGAAGATATGATTAGAAGGTATTGTGCCTTTGGTTTAGAATATAAAGACAATGACAGATTTACTCATGATTGGGTCACTCTTTTGCCTGGTCTTGAATTTTCATATAATAGCACAGTTCATTCTGTCACTGAGAAAAAGCCTTTTGAGCTTTGGTTAGGTTATGCCCCAAACACTCCTGCTCAGATTCTCAATAATAAATTACCCAAGTTGGAACTACACCCTGGTGTAAAATCTTTTATGCAAATGCAACAGCTATGCAGAAAACATGCTCAGAGTTGTATTGATAAAGCATTTGAATTTGAAAAGAAAAGATGGGATAAATCCCATAAAGAATACACATTTAACAAGGGTAATGAAGCGTTGATCTCTACTGTACATTTCAATTTACAAGGTAACCACAAATTAAAAGATCCTTTTGTAGGACCATTTGTTGCTAAAAGAATGGTTGGTGATAATGCAGTAGAAGTTGTATTGTATTCTCCATATGATAGGAAACATCCTGTCTTTCCCATTTCTTTGCTTAAACCTTATATTTCCAACAGTGACTTATTTCCAAAAAGAAGAGGGAGACCTAAGAAGAACCCTCAGGAAGTCACAGAAACAGCAGAAATTGATAAAATTCTCAATGATAGAATTATCACTTCTGAAAGAGGTACTGAATATTTATTGAGATATAAGAACAAATCATCTGAACATGATGCATGGATACCTGGCAAGGAAATTTCAAATCTGCCTGCTCTGTTGAAAAAATACAAAAAGAAAAAATCTTAGCATTTTTTTTATTGTTTTTTTTTAGAGTGAGGGAGTGTCAGCCAGGCTATTCCAGGAGTCCAGTAAATGATATATAACTTATAAAACCTTAAAAAGTGGGTAAGAATTGTATTTAATGAATATAAATTAATATTTTATTGCATAATGAAATTATATAAGTATTTTATTATATACAAGTGTTACATTAAATTTATTGGTTATATAAATTTTTATATACAGTTAAATTGAACATAATATAATATATTCTACAAATAATGGCGCATTTTTATGTATTTAATAATTATAAATTTATATTTAATTAATTGAAAAACATATATTATAATTATAAGTGTAAAATTGACTTATAATATATTTAAATTAATTACTTAAATTTATATATTAAATAATACCTCTCATATAATACTAAACAATAGTTAATGACGCTTCTTTTGACCCTTAATTGTGTTAGAAAAAACAAATAAATTAATTTATACTAAATTGAGATTAATTACATGTTTTTTTGCGTCAAAGTATTTTTTTTTCACTTAAAATATCCTTTAATCAGACTGTACCATCTGTTTGGAATTATTTTTCTCATAGTTCCTATGTTCCAATCTTGTTTAGTTATTTACTATTTTCACTTACTTATTTGGGAATTAATGGCGGGGAAATTGGATTCTTAATTGGGGTTTTAATTATTTGTTTCATGTTTTTCTCTATATTGTTATATTTCATTTACTCTTTTGATATATTTGTTTTATTCCATTCTAATCATTGTATTTACAAATATAGTAGCGCTTCAGAGGACCCATTGCCTATAAAAGGGCCTTGGATAATCCCCTGTAGCCTCATCACTTATTACACACTCAACAAAATTAAATAACTATTTTATTACGTTTATATTTTTTTTATTATTAATACAAATCTAATTAAAAGTCTATATAACAAATTAAAGGTTGCTTTAAGTCTGATAGTAATTAAAAGTGTTTGCCGCTCAGAACCCTTACATTTAATAATATTATTGTTAATAAAATCTAAGTTTTTGTCACCTCTCAAAGTTTCTCACCGTTGTTTCCCTCTCAAATAAATTAAATATATATTATTGTGATTTATTTCTTTATTTTCCCTTGTCCTCCTCCTTCTCTCCTCCTTCTCTCCTATTTTCCTTACCTCTTCTAGACGACTGACCGACATAGACACAATCTGAGATGGGTTTGTTCTCCTTTCTAAAACTAATTTAAAAAAAGAAGCATCTTCCACTCTAAAAAAAAGACTGTGAAATCACATATTGTAAGTGTGGTTATATGTATAGAGAAGAAAAGATTAGAATGATTTAGAGATCTTTTTAAAGAAAGAGATAAACATATTTATAAACAAGTAGTCTATCTGTTGTCTAGATCTATTATCAGTAAGCACTAGTATTCTCAGTCACTCCCTCTCTGAAGTGCTCTATCTAATAATATCCTTACTTTAGAAATGAAATAACTCTACAGTGCTACTTATGATATGTACACCTTCTATGCACAATAAAATTAATATATATATGTATCTTTTACCTCTAATAGGCATTTCTATTTATCTCTTTAAAAATTATATGTCAATCTATCCTCTATCTATAAAAAAATAATCTTTCAATCAATTATTATTCTTTTTTTAAGAGTGAGTTATCTCTTATATTCCCTGTATGTCTAGTGCCCTTCTTCTTTTCTTAATTTCCCTACTGGTTCTCCTACAAACCACACAATAGGGGGTGTCAGTTCTGGCAAATCCGCACTTAAATTTGACCAAATCCGCACTTAAATAAGTGCGGATTTCCAAAACACACTAGCCCCAATACTGGTGGATTTTAAAATGAAATAAGTCACTTATTTCACTCAAATCCGCACTTTCTCAACCAAAAGTGCTGATTTCACCATCAAGTCCCATTTCACTGATTTGTCAGAATCATCCCATTCATACGCAGCACTCTGCAGCATAACACTTCATAACTCAAAACATCATACATCACTTACATCTTCATATCATATCATATGAGAGTTATGTCTTCCTCACTTTCAAATTGTGATATATTACATAAAGCAATGACTTTCATGGCTCTTGAACTGCTCTTGGACTCTGATCGCGATTCTGATTCTGATCTAGAAGAAGATTTTGTCTTTTTATCAAAAATGGCCACGAAACATTACCTTCTTCCCAGAAAGCCTCAAGTACTTCATACCCCCAAGTACACCATTCAAACACTTCTTAAACTATCTACACCCAGTTTTAGACAGCTTTTCAGGACTTCTCAGGAATTTTTCCTTAAATTGCTTGAGCTTATTCAGGATCATCCCATATTTCACAATAATTTTCAAAAAGAACAACAACATCCTTCAATTCAATTGGCCATCACACTATGTCATTTGGGTTCAAATGGTAATGGAGCCTCTTTGAAACGTTTAGAAAATGTCTTTGATTTAGGGTATGGTTCAGTTAACACTTATAACAAACAATGTATCACTTCCATCAACTCCTTGTAGTCTCAACTTCTTACCTGGCCAACAAACGAAGAGCAACTTGAATCATCTCAGGTTATGCAAGCAGAGGGCTTCCCAGGATGTATTGGTTTTGTTGATAGTACTTCTATTCCTTTGAGCCAGAAACCTGCTCAAGGTGGAAACAATTACTTTCACATTCTCATCAAAAATTTTCACCAAAATATTAACAAGTCAAAAAAATTCTATATCTGTTTTAAAAAATTGGCAATACTCTCCCCTGCATTTTATTGAAGCAAGGGGTGGATATCACCAAAATTTTTCTAAGTCATCAATTTCACATGTCAGATTTGAAAATTTGGCAATACCCCCCCCCCCTGCATTTTATTGAAGTAAGTGGTGGAAGTCATCTAAATTTAATATAATTACGTAAATTATTAAATAAATATCTAATATATATCAATTTCCATAGTTTAAAGTAATGACAATCCCTCAAGCCAAAATGCAGACCAAGTCTAGAAACAAAAGTTTGGGACTTTCCACAGGTATAGGCTAGAGGAACCCCATGAAACAAATAAATGTTATCATGATTGTCATTTATAAAACACAAGGTCGTTGGCCCATCACTTTTGTTGAGGAAATTGATACATAAAAAATATTTATTAAAAATTTACGAAAAAATATAAAATTTTTGATGACAACTCTAATCCCCATACTTTTTGGATCTAAATAAAGTTTTTTTAAATCGATTAACTTTACCTTCTTTCATTACCTTATTGATTCTTTGAATCAACTTATGACTTATTTGAAATGAGCAACCAAAATGTGTTAAATCTTGACAGGATTCCAAACCAGGAGGATCTTTGGTCGTTTGATGATTATCCTTAGAAGAATTCCAAATAGTTTTGATGATACCATTTCAAAAACCAAAATCAATGATGCACCGGTGTTCTGGAAAATATAAACCATGTCATTTGATTTTAGCTGGAGATGGTATTGGTTGGCCAGTAATTGGTTTGATATATGAGAATATACCAAAAGTAAGAAAATTGGTGTCATTGGTATTGGTGTGAATTTTATTGTGAAATCCAGAATGAGTGATAATAACATTAGAAAAAAAAAGATATTTGTGGCTGATATCTTCCCATTCGGAGTCACACCAATTTGGTATTCCAACTTTGGTTGCAAGTTCATTTTTGAGTTGAAGAGCAAGAAAAGAGTTAAAGGAAGGTAGAGTGTCCCATAAGCAAAAATCTTCATCTTTTTGAGCTTTAGTGATATTCTTGAGCAACAAATATATGTCTATATAATTGAAAAGCCTAGATAATAATCATATAAGAGTTTCAGAATCCTTATCCTCTAAATATGCAATATAAAAATGTGAAATAAGACAAGTGAAATTTGGAAAAAAGGCTCAACTTCAAAGGTCAAAATCTCAGCAACCACTGAACCTAATTCAAACCTGTTTGAGGGAAATGAAAGATATGCTTTAGTAGAATCTTCAGTTAAAGGACATGTCATTTAAATAAACCTAAACCTAATTTTTTACATAAAAAGATGAAATAAAAATTTAAATTGGGAAAAAAAAGGCTCAACTTTAACGGTCAATATCTCAGCAACCACTGAATCAAATTCAAATCTGTTTGTGGGAAATGAAAGGTAGCCTTCAGAAGAATCTTCAGTAAAAAGAACATTATATTTGAATAAACCTAACCCTAATTCCGAGTCTGATTTTCAAAATTTTACAAAAACTTGAAAAATGGTAATGAAGATGAGATTAAAAGGAGTTTTATAAGTTCACTGTTATCCAGATAAGAGTCATAAATATATTTAAGTATGAACTTTTCATAAAAGGAATGAGATATCATATAGGCATGAAAAAAAGGAGATGAAACTTACCTTGATTGAAAAGTAGGAAAAATAGAGTGAGAAAGATTGATGTTGGAATTGTGGGGAAATTGAATATGGAGTAAGTGAAATGCATAAAGAATGTGCAATGTATGTGTTTCAATGAAATGGAGCTAAAAAAAGTGAAATAAGGGAAAGGGGGGATAATGACCATGCCAAGGAGGGATGAAGAGTAGGGTGATGGAGCTAAAAAGGAAAGTAAAGAGGGAGAGAAAAAAAAGGTTAATTATACCATTGAAATCCAAAATAATCACTTACAAAAAAAATTTAGATAAAAAAAATAAAATAAACAGAAAAAAACAAAAAAAATTATAATTAGTAATCAAAAAATCAAAAAAAAGAATAAAATGACTTACCTGGAGAGATGAGATGACAAAATGAATGAAACCAAATTGTTTAAGGGATGTTGGAGGAGAATAGGAAAAGGATATGAGGGATGAATGAAAAAAAAAATCACTGAAAAAATATGCGATTTCATGTTGAGCTGCTGAAAGAAAACCAATGAGCCATCCATTGCGATTTCATGTTGAGCTGGTGAAAGAAAACCAATGAGCCATCCAAAAAAAAAAATTTCACTGTAAATTCCAAAAAAAAATGAATATGCAACAAACCAAAATACCAACCCAAGTGAATGAAGTACACAAAGAGGACATTTGGAGAGTACAAAATGGTATGGGAAAGAAAGGGATGATGTGGCCAACATGTGGTTTTGAAAAAAAAATCACAAAAAAAGTGCTGATTTGAGGTCAGAACTGACACCCATAGAAAAAAGATTAAGAAGTAGAAGAAATAAGTAAAAAAGAATGTAAACATGCCTGGTCAAAATATTGAAAATGTCAGGAAGGGGTGTGCGCCAAGGATTGATGGGTAGGTAGCGAGGAAGGTCAGTGTGTCACATGTGACAGGGATGGGGTAAGAAAGGAAGGGATGTTTTGTGGCCAAAATGTGGTTGTGAAAAAAAACGGAAAAAAGTGCTGATTTGAGGTCATAACTGAAACCCTTTTTTGAAATAAGTGACTTTTTTGCAAAATTTAAGTGCTGATTTGTAAGTGCTGATTTGGTTTGAAATCCGCACTTAAGTTAAGTGCGGATTTGCCAGAACTGACACCCCCTAATATGGGGGGAAGACTTGCTAGCAAGTCTGAAGCCTTGAACCCAAATTATTATTTATTTGAGCATCAATTGAGGTATTAATGAAGATTTCAAGAAATAGGAATTGATCTTTTTTGAAATAACTATGAAAAAAACTTGAATATGTACTGAATTTCAGTTAACCATTACATGAAAACATCTTGAAATGTGGCTAGTATGATTTTTTGAAAATTTTTTTGAAATAAGTGCACCCCATAAACTAACCAGGCTTATAAGTAAATAAGATAAAAAGAATTTCTGTTGATCATTAAAATTCTTTAAAATGAAAAACTTTTCAATTTAAATTGAATCAAATTCAATTTTACAATTATATAGGTTCTGAGCTCAAATATATATATAAACTATTAGATATCATAAGAAATTATTAGAGAAAGAATATTTAATGCACTGATACTATAAAAAGAAGTTCCTCTCATTGAAACTTTTTAGAAAAAATCATTATTTATTCCTATTATATGACTAGATAGTAATAAATAAGATTAAGATTTAAAATATCTGTAGAAGGTAATAAATTGTCAAAAATAAATTTTAGAAGAATTTTTTAAATCATATAATTTCTAATAATTATGTGTAGATATATAATTTTATCAACAGTAGTTGAAAGCAGTTCATGTGAACTATTAGTCTTTAAAGATGAGATGCATTTATCTTCCACATATATGAATGCGTATGTGGAAATGTAAATAAGTCAAATTTTAGAATACATTTTTACAAGAAGTATAGTGGTTATTTTGTGTTCAATTAATCACACTTCACATTCTATGTAACTTTGTTATTTAATTTATCTATTCAGTAAATTTGTTTGGAATTTTTTTTTTCATTTCCTCTCCTATCCTTTGCATTTTAATAAACTTGAAATTATCTCCCTCTCTAATTTTAAGCCTCTTAAAGCTCATGTTCTTATCCTTCTCCCACCCTTTCTTCTCCCCATATTATCCTTTCTCAACCCTCTCCACAATTTATAATTGCTTTTACCTCCTTCCAAGCCACTCTCTACCCCTTTTAATCCATGGAAAGCAATATGTTTTGGAGTGGGGGCGAAATAAATATCTTTAAAGTGAAACAAAAAGGGTGAGTTGAAAGGTGGAGAGGGTAGAAAAGGAGTGAGGATGGAATCGAATGTTGTAAAAATGGTTGGGAGGGTAGCAAAAGTGGTAGTGAGGGGTGAAAATGGTAATAAGATGTATGGGATAGGATGGGAAGGTTATAAAAATGTGTATTGAAGGATGGGGGGAAGCAAAAGCATTTGAATAAACTTCAAAGGCTTAAGAAAGTATTTAAAAGGGTGGAGTGATATGGGAATGGTAGTAAAAGGGGTGAGACGGTGTGGTGAAACAGAGAGAAAGGGTAAGAAGGAGTGATTGAGGGAGCAAAAAAAGTAAAAAAAGTATCATGGTGTACTCTGACATTTGAAAAAACATCAGAGTACACTATCTTATAAATTAACTGACTGCAGACACAGCTGTAGTTGGACCAAATGAGGACTAGTTGACAGCTGTAAATATCTTATCTCATAAGAACACAGATGCATAAATTTTTTTAAAGGTAAAATTGTGGCATTTTCTGATTTATTCAAATTTATAAACCTTAATAAATTTAAAATAAAGCTGTTGTATATCATTTGAAAGAATACTATATTCCAAAGAATAAGAAATTATACATAAAGTTCAAAAAAGAAATAAAATCACAAATATATTACATTTAATTTTATGGAAAATGATAACTAATTAAGCTTATAATTAGAAAATAAAAAATATTTTTAATCATGAGAAACAAATTTAAACAAAAAAACCCATATTAAAATTCAAACCATTGATATTGACATGATAAGGTGAAATTTATTATATTTTTTTAATATCCAGCTCTGTTGGAGATGTGCAGAAAAGATTTAATATGAATTGCTGAGTTTAAAAACAAAAATAACACCATTTTTTTTTGATAAATCCCACCTTTAAGTTTGATTTTTTTATCTTTATAGTGTTATATATACCTGAATGAATACATTTAATTATCAAAAATTTAAGAAAAAAATAATTATTATATTTCTAAAAATATATATTATTATTTATTCAACAGGAGTAAAAACTTTTTTACTTCTCTTTATTACTAAATATATTTTATGTCAATGAACATATACATTTTTCAAAAATATTATATCTTAACTTTAATGGGACTTAGATTTAACTCTCAATGTAATTCAGTTTCTGAATGTTCTTGAAGCTGACTAAAAATTTAATTTGTTTTAAAAATATTTTAGCGTTTGATGTCAGATTTTTTAAAGTATTCAAAAGTACATTTCTTGATCAAAATTATTTATGTTAAATGCTACATGAATTGTTGGAAATAAATAAACCTTTGAGTATTCTTAAAATCTTTTTTAATTCAAAAAACATGCATATGAATTTTACTATATTATAGTTTAAAATTTTTCAAATTATAGATTAAGGGAAGCACTTGTAAGCCGGTTGTCTAGAAGAAGAAGAAGAAAAAAAAATAAAAGGTAACTAGAATAAGGTGAGGAGATAGTAATTAATAATAAATGAAATTTAGATTTTAATTAAAAGAAGAGAGAGAAATAAAGAAATGCAACGACAATTGCCTGAGTAGAGACACAATGGGAGGTTCAATTTAAATATAATAATAATAGTTTTTATAATTATATCTCAGTGGGCTGTTAACAAATTCTATTATTAATAGACTTACTGCAACCTTAGAATATTTATTTACATTTTAAATTAGACTTATAATACTAATAAAAAATAGAAAAAACATGTTATATATATTTAAAAAATATGTTAAAATTAAGTGTAATAAGTGATGCCACTACAGGGGATAATCCAAAGCATTTTATAGTCAAAGGACTCTCTGAAGCATCACAATGTAGTAATTAAAAAAAGGAATAACATGAAACTATACATTAAAAATAATAGAACTAAAACATGGAGACTGAGAGAAAAACATGAGACATTCAACTAAACCCATGAGTAAGTAACTAAGTTTCCCACCATAATTTCCCAAAAACATTTAATTAAAATAATTAGTAACCAAGTAAGTTTGAAACATGAGAAAAGTGATTAAAATAATCCAAAACAGACATTATAGTGACATGTAAAGGGTTTAAGTAAAACAAATAGAATTATTTTCACACCAAAAATTCATGTAATTAATTCAATCCAGTTTAAAGCAATTTTAATTAATTGTTTTAACTATTTAATTAATTCAATAATTAGTTTAAATGAAACATATAATTAATTTAAAAATATATTTGTAATTTATAGTGGGGATTTTAATACTATGTTATTAAATAAGTTTTATAATTTATTTAATAATTTTGCAGACACAATTAAGGGTCAAAGAAGCGCCCAATATTATTGTTTAATAATATATGAAAAGTTTTATTTAATATATAAATTCAATTAATTAATTTAATTACATTATAAGTCAATTTTACACATATAATTATAATATATATTTGTAGTTAATTAATTATTAATTTATAATTATTAAATACATAAAAATGCGCCATTATTTGTAGAATATAAAATATATTATGCTTAATTTAAATGTATAAATAATTTATATTACAATAAAATTAATATAACACTTATATTTAATAAGATACTTATATAATTTTATTATGCAATAAAATATTAATTTATATACATCAAATGCAATTCTTACGCCCTCTTTTAGGTACAATAAATCAACATATCATTTACTGGGCTCCTGGTATAGCCTGGCTGACAGCACTCATCTTATTTTTTTTTGAACTATACTACATAAGATAATTTGTCTAATTTTAAGTTTATGTTTTAACTACCTTTAAAGAGGAAATTTCTTGTTATAAAATATGATAAAATTCCTTCTGAGTATAGAATAGCTTTTTTTAAAACCATATTTCTAAGTTTTAATGAAAAATCAAGGTAAAAACTAATTTAATATATCAAATAAAAATTTCTTTTCACCAATTGAAACTTCATTTTAAAATAAGCCAATTTCCTTAATTTTTTCATATAAATGTTTGAGATAATTCTTGTTTGTATGAGTTTTATTAATAATATACTAATTTAATTATTAGATAAGAGATATACCAAAGAGGATATATGTAGTCTTTTATTGTAAAAAAATATCAAATATAATGTAAATTTTTGATTTTATTGTTCAATTCTTTAAAAATTTAATATATTACTTATTAATTCTATTATCCAATTTCTAATAGATAGCTAAAATTTCTTGAAATTCAATTTATTTCACCTGAAACTTATGTTTACTTTTTAATCTGTTAATTATGCTGGTGAAAACTTTTGATTCCATAAAAAAAGTGTGCCCACCTGTGCCTTTGAAATCTATTTAAAGTTTATAATAAATATTTTTAATTATTCAAAATATATATTTGAAATATTTTTTTATTTTTAAATTTATTTTAATGTTTGCATTATCTATGAATATAACTCAAATTATCCATTGTATATATTTTAAACATTATTTCATAGTGAGGATTTCATAAAAAACCGGTAAAAATATATGAAAATCAATCTTTCTTTTCAGTAGAAAGACTTAAAAATCATACAGCCTTAAATTGAGCCTTAAATCACCTTTTTTAAAATATAAACACTATCTGTCAGCCAGGCTATTCCAGGAGTCCAGTAAATGATATATAAATTATAAAACCTTAAAGAGTGAGTAAGACTTGTATTTAATGAATATAACTTAATATTTTATTACATAATGAAATTATATAAGAATTTTATTATATACAAATGTTACATTAAATTTATTGGTTATATATATTTTTATATACAATTAAATTGAGCATAATATAATATATTCTACAAATAATGGCGCATTTTTATGTATTTAATAATTATAAATTTATTTTTAATTAATTAAAAAACATATATTATAATTACAAGTGTAAATTTGATTTATAATATATTTAAATTAATTACTTAAATTTATATATTAACTAATACCTCTCATATGATACTAAACAATTATTAAGGACGCTTCTTTTGACCCTTAATTGTGTTAGAAAAAACAAATAAATTAATTTGGACTAAATTGAGATTAATTGCTTGTTTTGTTGCGTCAAATTATTTTTTGTTTCACTTAAAATGTCCTCTAATCAGAATGTACCATCTGTTGGGAATTATATTTCTCATAGTTCCTATGTTTCCAATCTTGTTTAGTTATTTACTATTGTCACTTACTGATTTGGGGATTAATGGCGGGGAAATTGGATTCTTAATTGGGCTTTTAATTAATTGTTTCATGTTTTTCTCTATATTGTTATGTTTCATTTACTCTTTTGATATGTTTGTTTTATTCCTTTCTAATCATTGTATTTACTGATATAGTAGCGCTTCAGAGGACCCATTGCCTATAAAAGGGCCTTGGATAATCCCCTGTAGCCTTATCACTTATTATACACTCAACAAATTAAATACACTTTTTATATTATGTTTATATTCTTTTTATTAGTAATAAAATTCTAATTAAAATTTTATATAACAATTCAAAGGTTGCTTTAAGTCTGATAGTAATTATATTGGTTGCCGCGCAGAACTCTTACTTAAATAATAATAATATTTAAAAAACCAATTTGTTGTCTCTTCTCAGCTCACTCATCGTTGTCTTCTCTCAATAAATTAAATAATTTTATTTTATTTCTTTTATTACCCATACTCCTTTCCTCCTTCTCCTCCTCTCATTCCTTCTTCTATTTTTTCTCCTTCTTCTAGACGACCGGCCGACAACTGGGGGCCTTTCCAAACGACGACGACGATCGAAGCCTGGCGACGAACAACAAAACGCACGGACCACCTAGTAAAACGAAACTTTTGCCGCGACTGTGTTTCGAACTTGGGTTCGACATCTTAGGTTTATATAATATTAATTTTTATATTATTTTGAAGTGATTTTTCAATCACTATAGTAAGTTCACCTTTGTGCCTCTCACTCATATTACTATATTTTTATTGCAATAACAGTGATTGTGGCTTAATTGCTGATTCACTGAGTGTAAGTGTTCAATTTTTAAAAAATTTTTTTTTTCCTAGTTGACCATTATAGAGTGTTAAATCCTCTTAGTCCTAGAAGAATTGACATTATTATTAATACAAATTGAATTATTAATTTAATTTTTTTTTTATTATTAATTATTGTTAATTTTGGTTGACTTAAAAGTACATTGTGCTTAGTCCCAATATATTGCCATATTTAATATTGGTAATTAATTGGTTGAATTAACTAACTTGTTATTCCCAATTTAAACTTGCAATCCAATTTTTTAAAAAAAAAATTAATTTTTTAATTATTACTTTATATTGAAAGTTATTTTTTCTATAATTTGATTAATTAAAAAATTTTTTTATATTATTTGGAGCAATTATTTACTAACTTTGATTATTTTTTTTTATAAAGTACAAAGTAAAATATTAATCTTCCCACTAGTATGTCCAACAATTTGACAGAAAAAATGGATAACATGCAAGTGGATGAAATAGAAATTGACTATGATGCTGACACTGTAAGTTCTTCTAAAGTTGGTCATAAAAAATCTTATGCTAACACAAAGAATTCACATACTGCAGGATGTGGAAATGACAGGAAATGCAAACAAACCAAACCCCCTTCCCCCAGTACCACAGAAGGAAGTAAAGCCTCTAGTGCCTCAAGAAGGTCTTCCAAAAGGCTTCAAAATAAAAAAGCTTCCTCTGCCACAACAAATCAGCAACCTATCCAGTCATATAAAAGAGTTGAAGACAGAAAATATGACGTACAAAGCAAAGGTAGACACATTGTGGGATCAGGTCCAAGAACTCAGGAACCAGATTCAGGCCCAGGCCCCTCCTCAATTGCCTCCCAATCAGCTTCAATTTCAGGCTCAACCTTCACAGCCACCCAGCTCAACCATCCAAAATCCAAATACTATGGAAGTAGAGCAATGGAAATGGGATTATCTAATGAGTCACTACCAACAGAATGTGCAACACCCTCCTCATCATCAGCCTGGCCCATCCAGAACACCCAATTTCCATCCACCTCCTCATCCCTACCAACAAAGCAGGAGAAAGAAGGCCCAAGCACAATCCCAAACCCAGTCCCAGGGGAAGTTTCCTCCTCTGCCATGGTAAGTAATTTGGTTGATAGTCACTTGGGTATGTTTTCTAATAAATCTTCTTCTGCAGGTAATATTATTGAACATGGTGAAAGAACAGTTAAACCTGTTAAAAGACAGCTTCCTGTAACTAGTAGCCCTATTGATGTAATTAGCAAATTGTCATTTAATGAACCTTTACATTTAACTTCTACATCTTTAATTAATCCTTCTCTTGCAATTAAAAATGATTCTGTTCCCCCTGAAATCTATAACTTAATTGAAAAAACTTCTGAGGAAATATTGAAAGATACCCTTGATTTTAATATTGTGAAAGACAAACATGTGAGAGATGTGTTAATCCATGAAAATGATAGATTAAATAATTTACACTTGCAATGTAAAGTGAGTTCTTCTGTACAAGATACAGCTTATTTAAAAATCAAAGAAACCTTGAATATTGTTCTTAGTCAACAAAAACAAATAAGAAGTGACCATAGAGCTATCTCAGATAGAAATATCAGTCTGCATAAGACATTGAGTGAATTGAAACCCCTTATTGAGGAAAATTATTCATTCAAAAATGAAATAAAATCTCTACAAAATGAGTTGAAGAAACTAAAAAATGACTTCCATGCACTAAGTACCAACCACTCAGTTTCTGAGGACAGAAATGTTCTATCTCTTGCAAAAGTAAATGACCAGATGTCTGAAATTCCAAGAATAAGAAACTATGTGTCTGACCTACAGGAAAAGTTCTCAACCTTAACCATCAAAAATGAATTAAATGAGATTTCTGCAAGTAAGCTGCATAAAAATAAAGGGAAAAAACCTGAACAAAGTTCATCCTTTCTTCCTCATATTTCAACCATTAAACAAACTGACAATGAGTCTGTAAAATCTTTTGCTACTAGCAAACAATCTTGTGATGGTCATGCACCAGCTGTTTCTGTAAATAATGAAATTTCTGAACACCTGGCTAAACTTCAGGAATTATTACTAATGAATAATTCAAACCAAAAAGTGGACCATCCCAGTAGTCAGAAAAATTGGCCTAAGTTAGACCAATATCCTACCTTTGATGGTGATTCTTCCTCTGATTGGCAACACTTTATCCAGAGAATTGATAATTTAAAGAGATCTTATAAACTACCTGATGAGGAGATTGTTTCTAAGCTAATTTCTTTATTTTCCAATGTAGCCTTGATGTGGTATGAATCTGTCCTCTTAGATAACAATCATTATACATGGAATGATTGGAAATCCTTGATTGAGAATCAATTTGGTGGTTCAAAATTCAGGTTAGCTCAGCAAAGACTGTATGAGAATACTAGATATGTATCCTCCTCTGTTGAAAAGCCCATTTTTTTTCTGATGAAAATAACTAAAATCCTTAGAGCAATTGATCCAAAGATGGATTATGATATTTGGAGAGATAAAATCTTGTATAAATTACCGAATTCTCTTAGGGATTTGATTGTTGCTAGAACTGAGCATGTAAGGGAAAATTCTTCTTTCATTAATATCTGTAATGAGGTACTACTCAACCATAGATATGAACCAAAGAATTACCTTAGTAAATCTTATAATGATCAGAATAAACCTTCTATAAAGCTCCCAGAAAAATCTGGTAAACCCTCTGCCCCAGTTGCACCTAAAAAATATGCAACAAATACTTGTTATAAATGTAACAAACCGTGGCAGAAGGGTCATGTTTGTGACAAGAAAATTCATCTTGTTGAACAAAATGAAGACACTGATGAAATTGAACTTGATGTCAATAATTCTTCCAGTGACTGTGAAAGTAATATCTCCTATGACAATGAATCTGTTAAAGATGTTTTAATGTTGGAACATGATGTCCATTATTTAAATAATATATCTGAAGATTGTGTATTGAATTTATCTTCAGTAGAAAATGCTGAGATAATTAAAGATATTACTAACAATTCTATTCCTATATCCCCTTTAAAGGCACCTGTTATCATTAATGGTAAAAATGTTGATGTAGTTCTTGATTCTGGTGCTGGAGGAAGTGTAGTATCTGAAAAAGCTTTGGCTTCAGTGGATATGGAATATTTGAGTAAATTATTGCCTATAACTTCTGAAAAATGGAGAGGGTATGGTTCTACCTTATTTCCTATTGGCAAATACAAAACCTCTGTATTCTTCAAATATAATGGTGGTTTTGTCAGAGCTATTTGTGAGTTTGTTGTCATGAAAAATGATAATTTGAGCAATTGGTTTATTATGGGAAATGATATTTTAACCATGTTTGGTGTGAAACTGGACCCAGCAAATAATTGCTTTACCTTAGGAATGAATGGGAAAAGAAAATTCAAAATTTCTTCTCCTAAACCTTCTGGGCATTTGTTGAAATCTTGTAACTCACTGACCCAATGTAAAGGTAGAACAACAACTGAAATGGATGATTTATTACATGAAATAAATACCGCTTCTTTTGGTGATCATTTGACTAATGAACAAAAGGATTCTATTGTTGCCTCTATTACCTCTTTCCCTATGGCTTTTGCTCATGGTTCTCATGTCTTGGGAATTGTTCAGGAAGAGATGAAAATTACCTTATCCTGTAATTTGAGTGATATTCCTCCTTCCCTTAAGAAAAAACCATATCCTGCTTCTCCATCAAAAAGAAAAGATATTGAAGATAATATTGAAACATTATTGAAAATGAATATCATTGAGAAAGTGGATGTCACCCCCAAATATTGTGTCATCTCCCCAGTCTTAATTTCATATGAAAAAGATAAAGCTAGATTATGTGGGGATTACAGAGCTTTAAATACTTATACTGTTGATGATATTTATCCTTTACCCAGAATTAATTCAATACATGCTACCTTGCAAGGTGCAAAATTTATTAGTTGTCTGGATGGTAATAAAGGTTATCATCAAGTTCCAGTTGAGAAAAATTCTCAAAATTTTTTGCTTATTGCTACTCATATGGGAATATATAAGTATGTTAGGATGCCATTTGGCCCTAAAAATGCTCCTTCAGTTTTCCAGAAAGTCATGGATAACACTTTCCATCAAGAAATTATTGAAGGTTGGCTCATGGTTTATATTGATGATATTATTGTTTTTTCTAAAACTTTTGATGAACATATGATTCACTTAAATAGAGTTTTCCAAAAAATGGATGAAATCAATATGACCTTATCTTTAAAAAAGTGTAAATTTGGTTTTCAATCTTTGAAAGTCCTTGGCCATGTTGTGTCAGGCTTACAAATTTGTGTAGACCATAATAAAGTTGCTGCCATTCAAAATGTGAAAGCACCAACTTCTGTAAGAGAAATCCAAAGTTTTTTAGGTATGTGTGGCTATTATAGACAATATATTAAAAATTATCAGGTCATAGCCTTGCCTCTTACAAAACTAACCAGAAAAGATGTTGCTTTTCTCTGGAATGATGACTGTCAAAAAGCTTTTAATACATTGAAAAATTGCTTAATGACAGCCCCTATATTGGCTCTCCCAGATTTTAACAAGCCATTTGTACTTTATACAGATGCTAGCTTTATTGGTCTGGGTGCTGCCCTTCACCAAAAGCAAATTATTAATGATAAAGCCTCAGAGGTTGTAATTTGTTATATTTCAAGAACCTTAAGAAATAGTGAATTGAAATATGGTGCCACTCAATTGGAGTGCTTAGCAGTTGTTTGGGCTCTTGAGAAACTTCATTACTACTTGGATGACCAGAAATTTGAGTTGGTAACTGACTGTAGTGCTGTGAAATCTCTCTTAAACCTCAAAACACCTAACAGACATATGTTCAGGTGGCAACTTGCTGTTCAGGAATACAGAGGAAGGATGACTATTATCCACAGAGCTGGAAATGTTCACTCTAATGTTGATATGCTCTCCAGATTGCCTCTGCCAAATAATGACTCCAATCCTGCTTATGTACCTGAGGATGACACTGTTCATATACATGGTATATTTATAGTTGATATGGAAGAAGAGTTATTACAGTTAATACTGGATTCATATGATAAAGATTCTGACTTAAATAAATTAGTTACTATTTTGAATGATCCTAAGAATGCTTCAATTCAAGCATTAATAAAAACTCTTCCTGCAAAATACCAAAATGCTTTAAATAAAGGAAAGTTTTCTATTGAAGATGGTTATATTTATTATAGAAGGAAGCTTACCAATGTAATTGTTATTCCTCCTTCAATGAAAGAAACTATCCTCAAACTTTGTCATGATGACATATTAGCTGGTCATTTTGATCTTGAAAAAACTTTGATTAGAATCAAAAACACTGCATGGTGGGCTAATATGTCTGAAGACACAAAATTATATGTTGAATCTTGTGATTCCTGCCAAAAATCTAAAAGGTTAACAGGTAAGAGAGCAGGGTTATTACAACATATTGAGGCACCTAGTGCTCCCTGGCAAATCATTAATATGGATTTTGTCACTGGTCTTCCTGTTGCAGGTAAAGACAGCTTTAACTCTTGTTGGGTAATAGTTGATAGATTCACAAAAATGTGCAAATTTATTCCAACCCACAAAGATGTATCCACCAAAGAATTAGCTTTCTTATGGTGGTCTTACATGTTTAATATTATTGGTTTTCCAAAAGCCATTATCTCTGATAGAGATCCAAAATTCACTTCTGAGTTTTGGACCTCTTTGATGGATATTTGTGGCTGTGAGTTAAAATTGTCTACAGCTCATCATCCTCAAACTGATGGTCTAGCTGAAAGAATGATTCAAACTCTGGAAGATATGATTAGAAGGTATTGTGCCTTTGGTTTAGAATATAAAGATAATGACAGATTTACTCATGATTGGGTCACTCTTTTGCCTGGTCTTGAATTTGCATATAATAGCACTGTTCATTCTGTCACTGAGAAAAAGCCTTTTGAACTTTGGTTAGGTTATGTCCCAAACACTCCTGCTCAAATTCTCAATAATAAATTACCTAAGTTGGAACTGCACCCTGGTGTAAAATCTTTTATGCAAATGCAACAGCTATGTAGAAAACATGCTCAGAATTGTATTGATAAAGCATTTGAATATGAAAAGAAAAGATGGGATAAATCCCATAAAGAATACACATTTAACAAGGGTGATGAAGTGTTGATCTCTACTGTCCATTTCAATTTACAAGGTAACCACAAATTAAAAGATCCTTTTGTAGGACCATTTGTTGTTAAAAGAATGGTTGGTGATAATGCAGTAGAAGTTGTATTGTATTCTCCATATGATAGGAAACATCCTGTCTTTCCCATTTCTTTGCTTAAGCCTTATACTTCCAACAGTGACTTATTTCCAAAAAGAAGAGGAAGACCTAAGAAAAACCCTCAGGAAGTCACAGAAACAGCAGAAATTGATAAAATTCTCAATGATAGAATTATCACTTCTGAAAGAGGTACTGAATATTTATTGAGATATAAGAACAAATCATCTGAACATGATGCATGGATACCTGGCAAAGAAATTTAAAATCTGCCTGCTCTGTTGAAAAAATACAAAAAGAAAAAATCTTAGCATTTTTTTATTGTTTTTTTTAGAGTGAGGGAGTGTCAGCCAGGCTATTCCAGGAGTCCAGTAAATGATATATAAATTATAAAACCTTAAAGAGTGAGTAAGACTTGTATTTAATGAATATAACTTAATATTTTATTACATAATGAAATTATATAAGAATTTTATTATATACAAATGTTACATTAAATTTATTGGTTATATATATTTTTATATACAATTAAATTGAGCATAATATAATATATTCTACAAATAATGGCGCATTTTTATGTATTTAATAATTATAAATTTATATTTAATTAATTAAAAAACATATATTATAATTACAAGTGTAAATTTGATTTATAATATATTTAAATTAATTACTTAAATTTATATATTAACTAATACCTCTCATATGATACTAAACAATTATTAAGGACGCTTCTTTTGACCCTTAATTGTGTTAGAAAAAACAAATAAATTAATTTGGACTAAATTGAGATTAATTGCTTGTTTTGTTGCGTCAAATTATTTTTTGTTTCACTTAAAATGTCCTCTAATCAGAATGTACCATCTGTTGGGAATTATATTTCTCATAGTTCCTATGTTTCCAATCTTGTTTAGTTATTTACTATTGTCACTTACTGATTTGGGGATTAATGGCGGGGAAATTGGATTCTTAATTGGGCTTTTAATTAATTGTTTCATGTTTTTCTCTATATTGTTATGTTTCATTTACTCTTTTGATATGTTTGTTTTATTCCTTTCTAATCATTGTATTTACTGATATAGTAGCGCTTCAGAGGACCCATTGCCTATAAAAGGGCCTTGGATAATCCCCTGTAGCCTTATCACTTATTATACACTCAACAAATTAAATACACTTTTTATATTACGTTTATATTCTTTTTATTAGTAATAAAATTCTAATTAAAATTTTATATAACAATTCAAAGGTTGCTTTAAGTCTGATAGTAATTATATTGGTTGCCGCGCAGAACTCTTACTTAAATAATAATAATATTTATAAAACCAATTTGTTGTCTCTTCTCAGCTCACTCATCGTTGTCTTCTCTCAATAAATTAAATAATTTTATTTTATTTCTTTTATTACCCATACTCCTTTCCTCCTTCTCCTCCTCTCATTCCTTCTTCTATTTTTTCTTCTTCTTCTAGACGACCGGCCGACACTATCTATAATTTGTGGTTAAAACTTCCAGGTGTACACTATTTTTATCCAAAAAAATTGTATTCATGAACATAATGACATTCAATTTAAAAATTGAGGAAATATTTATTAGCTTATCTTAATTTCTAATTCAAAATTAAAAGATCTTTTGAGTTGTATGTTTTCTCAAAATTAGAAAATCACTGATTAGTGATTTTTATCTCTAATTTGATGAGATTCATTTTCTGATCTAATAGATCCTATATAATATTAATGGAAAAAATAAAAGAAGTTAAGAATTTCATATATTCATTGTATTTAATTATTATATCTTATATATTGATTTTGTATTTGAGGAATCACTATAAATATAAAAAGGTTGAAATTAATTACCTTACTCTTTTTCATTTTTCTTGAATTTAAAATATCCAAAAAAATTATTTGAATATAAAATTTCCAGAATTAGAATTACTTTAAAATATCAAATTAGATATTTTTCATTTATTAGTAATTGGTGCAATCAAACTAGAAGCGTGCTTCTTATAGTAAAAAATTGGCAAATAACACATTGATTTTTATTTTTTTTGGTTTTGTGCATTTTTTACCAATTGCTAGAATCAAAAATTTCAGATTTTTGATGGTTAAATGCATTGATAATGTAATTCATGTAAATTTAGGAAATAACATTGTATAATATTAAAATTTATATAGGAGATAAAAAAAACTTCACATTATATAGTTTTACTGATAATATTACTTTTGAGAGCTTTTAAACAACACATATGTGCTATACCAATGAAAATTGTTGATAATTATATCTGTTACACATTTTCTTCTTAAATTATTCAAAAAAATCAAATATAAGGATTTTGAAAAAAAAATAAATTTTATATCTTTTTTTAAAAGATAGAACTCAAAAAAATAATCCAATTATATTTTATTTGGGAATAGTGTGGATTAAGCAGATTCATAAATTTTTAGTTTATTTATTTCTATCCAGTTTTCATTTGATTTTCACCATGATTTCAGTATATATTCATCTATCATTAATGAAGAGTTCATTCTGAGTTCCATCTGACTTCAAGTTAAGGACTTGATATAAAGTACCCCCCAAATATTGTGTGGTGACACAAATTCAGTGCTACTACAAGGATATCAAACGGTAACCAAATATCTCAATAATCAAAGTACATATTTTAGCATAAAACTTGGTTCTAATAACACTCAAAAATATAATAAAAGACTACTATTAGTGCCTGATGCTTTGCCTATCTGTACATACCCTATACTTCTTGATATTCCTAACTGCATAATAAGTACTGTGCTGCCTTCCATACCTATTATAACAGCCTGAGCTTTCCATATGAGTATCCACTAAATGTGAAACCCTCCGCATTTAGTAAGTACCCCTTCCTTTCTTGAGTCTTACTTTTACTCTTCCTGTTATCAAATACCACATACTAACCTGCTCAATAATTGCTTATTCTTCTAGTGCTGCCTTTTCCTATGGGTTCTATCAGCAATGAAAGTACACAGCTTAAATTTAAGAGCCATTGCATCTATCTAAGTGTTAAACTACTATACTCACTTGAAGCTTTTCCCTAATCCATACTATGCCTTTAATGCTAGTTGTGGCTTCCTTAAGTACATATCATACTCTTACCTTATAGTACATTATGCACTTTTGTTTCTCTCTTCTTTTCATGGCTCATATATCTATACTACCTCTAAAAAATTGTGTGTGAAGAGTCTAATTTTCTTACACTTTTTAAGACCCCTTAGTTGCACTTCCATAGCCATCCTTCTTAGTAATCCAATTGTTCTACTTGATGCAAACTGAGACACTTTCTGCATTACTGAGAGATTTTCTGAATTCCTGAAAAATGTTTACCACATTATGAGTAGGTTGATCAGTCAGTTGTCTAGAAGATTTTAATGGAAAAGTATGAATAGTGTTGTCTAAATACAATTAGGTATTAAAATATAATTAAATATAATGCACTGTAAAAAATCATGTGGTGCCTATCCCTATATTCAGTTTTTATTTAAGGGTAAATTTGATTTGATGTTGCATGAGATGGTGTGGTCATTGTTCAGTGTGCAGTATTTTCAGAATAATTAAAGCTGAGCTGAAACTGATTGAAGTCAAAATAAGGAATGACACCTGCTATCAAGTGCCCATGTTTTTTTCTGGTGATGACCACAGTAATTTAACCTCACTTAATATAAATGGTATAAAGCTTACAGTTGGTAGAAAAATTGAAAAATTGATTAAAATACTACTTCAAGGGCTTTAAAAGTACTAGTGAATGTGTATTGTAATTGTATGGTTATATGTTTTAAAATGTGATAGTAAAGAATGTATAATAAAATCCCAAATACCCCTCCTTATATACCCATAAATCCACCCAATGTTTTCTGTTATCTTCCCAGTCCTTTCCACTGACAATGACTCCTCATACTAGAAAATCCAAATTCTCATCAACTCCATGACTATCCCATAGCAAAAGGAGAATTGTATCACATTCCAAAATACAAGAATAAAATGGGTAATCCATTAAGATAAAGTGATAACCCAATATGAGTTTTATGCTTGTAATTCTTAAAATAAAATAATGTATATGGAAATAATAGCACCTAAAAATAATTTTTAATTTAGCAAGATCAAAAATAGAAATTAACACATAAATTATAACAATTTTAAACATGAAATTCCTATTAAAAATAGCCAATATAGCCTGAGAAACCATTGTGAAACCCAAATAAAAATGTGAAATGTAGGGTGACTAAATGAAGAATCTTGGAAGGTGCTTGAGCAGTAAATCCTTGACAAATAGAAGAATTCAAGAAGGGTTGTCAAATCTGTGTGCCAATTTTAGGGGGTATCAAAGTTGACCGATCCACAATTAGGGACCAGGAATTTTTTTTCCCAGGCTCAGACATCTGTGGTGCAACTTTAGAAAGTGACCCCAAAACCACCTTTAATTATCACCTTGGCCAATCAAGAGTACAGATTGAACATGCTATTGGAATTTTAAAGGGAATATTTTCTAGTCTCCAGGAATTGAGAATCCAACTTCAAAAAATTTGGAAATAAAAACTGCAAATCATTGGATAATGGCATGCATTATACTCCACAATATCCTAGCTCATTTGAAGGATTAGTGGAATGATCTTTATGAAGAAGAGGATCCTGAACCAGTTCCAGCTCTTGCCTACCCTGAATCACAAAACATTCATTCAACCGGCATACACTCTATCATTATGCCAATAACCCTCCACCATTTTGACACACAACCCTTTAAATTTTTTGTTTTCATAATCTCCAAATGTCCACTTTGTATACTTTATTCACTTGGCTTGGTATTTTTGTTTGTTGCATATTCATTTTTCTGAATTTATGGTGAATATCTCTTTTTTGGATGGCTCATTGGTTTTCTTTCACCAGCTCACCATGATATCACATATTTTTTAAGTGTTTCTTTTTTCATTCTTCACTCATATCCTTTTCCTCCTCTCCTCAAACATCCCTAAAATATTTTCAATTCTTCTATTTTATCATCTCATCTCTCCAGATAAGTCATTTTTTTTCTTATTTTTGATTTTTTAACTTGCTAATAATTTATTTTCTCTCCTTTTTTCTCCTTTTTTAGTTTCTCTTTTTTTTTTACTTTTTTTTTGTCCTGTAAGTGCTTTTTTTTTGGTTTCCAAGGTTAGACTAATTTTGGTTTTTTTAAATCTTTTTTCTTTTATTTTCTTTTTTCCACCCTCCTTCATCCCCCTTTCCCCCCTTCTTGTCTGCCTCCATACCCCCCTTTCTCCCCTTCTTGGCCACCTCAATTCCCCCCCTTTTACCCCTAAATCCCCCCTTTAACCCCTCATTGCCTGCCTCAAACCCCCCCTTTACCCCCTCCTTGGAAGCCTCAAGTGCCCCCCTTTACACACCCTTTACACACCCTTTACCCCCCCCCTTTTATCCCTCAATCACTCAATTCCTACTTATTTAATTGCTATTGATTTCATAAGTTGGCTGTAGGGGGTTTGTGGAGGGGTTTGAGGGGGGTTTTGAGGCAGGTTTGAGGTGGTGAAGGGGGGGGGCTTGAGGGGGCCAAGGAGAGGGTGAAGGGGGGGTGAAGGGGGGGTGAAGGGGGGGTGAAGGGGGGGTGAAGGGGGGGTGAAGGGGGGTGAAGGGGGGTGAAGGGGGGGTGAAGGGGGGATGAAGGGGGGATGAAGGGGGGGGTTTGAAGCGGGCAAGGAGGGGTTAAAAGGGGGGGTAAAGGGAGTGTAAAGGGGGACTAAAGGAGGACTAAAGGGGGGGTAAAGGAGGAGGTAAATGAGGGTTAAAGGAGGGGGTTTGAGGTGGGTAAGGAGGAGTTAAAGGGGGGGTAAAGGGGGGGTAAAGAATGGGGTTTGAGGTGGGAAAGGAGGGGTTAAAGGGGGGGATTGAGGGGGTAAAGGGGGGTGTCAGCCAGGCTATTCTAGAAGCACAGTAAATGATATGTTAACTTATAGGACCTGAAAGAGGGCGTAAGAATTGTATTTAATGTATATAAATTAATATTTTATTGAATAATAAAATTATATAAGTATCTTATTACATATAAGTGTTATATTAATTTTATTGTTTATATAAATTTTTTATATACATTTAAATTAAAACATAATATATTTTATATTCTACAAATAATGGTGCATTTTTATGTATTTAATAATTATAAATTTAAATTTAATTAATTAAAAACATATATTATAATTATAAGTGTAAAATTGACTTATAATATAATTAAATTAATTATTTATATTTATATATTAAATATCATTTTTTATAGTATTAAACAATAAATAATGACGTTTCTTTTGACCCATAATTGTGTCAGGAAAAACTAATTAATACTAAATTAAAATTAATTACATATTTTGTTGCATCAAAATATTTTTTTGTTTCACTTAAAATCCTTAAATCAGACTTTACCATCTGTTTTGAATTATTTTTCTCATAGTTCCTATGTTCCAGGCTTGTTTAGTTATTCACTATTTTTACTTACTTATTTGGGAATTAATTGTGGGAAAATTGGATTCTTAATTGGGGTTTTTAATTATTTGTTTCATATTGCTCTCTACATTGTTATGTTTCACTTATTCTTTTAGATTCTTGTTTCATTCTATTATATTTCTTGTATTTACAAATATAGTAGCGCTTCAGAGGGCCCATTGCCTATAAAAAGGCCTTGGTTAATCCCCTGTAGCCCCGTCACTTACTATACACTCAACAAATTTCATATACTTTTATATTACGTTTATATTCTTTTTATTAGTAATAAAATTCTAATTAAAACTCTATATAACAAATTAAAGGTTGCATTAAGTCTGATAAAAATCTCAGTGTCTGCCGCGCATAGCCCTTACTTGAAATAATATTATTAGGGGGTATCAATGTTCAGGGATCCGCAATTAAATTAATTGCGGATAAAAATCCTTATACCCCAATTATCTTCCGCAATTATTTTTTCTAATAATTGGGTTATTAGACACTTTACGTGTCAATGTTCACCTCTTATCCGACATTTTTTTACTCAATTTTCCATAACCACATCTTGGACAACCTTCTGTCATAACCACATCTTGACCTACTTTCTGCCATAACCACATCTTGGACTACTCTCTGGATATGGCTTCTACCTTGCTGAACACTCACATTCTCGTCCCATCCTTTCCATTCTATCCACTCAGAACCCCTCACCATCTCATCTGCTTGTTTCTGCTCCTTTTCATCTTCATTTATATTTTAACATGCCTTGTCGTCCTAGATCTTCTCAAAGGCAGCCATCACCAAGTTGTTCTTCAAATCCCACTACTCCCACTTTCCCCCTCTCAGCCAAGAAATCAAAGACTGTTCAATTAAAAAAAGATGACCATCTCATTCTTATCAACTGGCTGAAAACCAAATCTAACTATGATTCTTGTTTTGGTACTGAGTATGCCACTAAAGTAGGACGGCCCCCCGCATCAAAAGTTAATTGATATCTTCTAATGGCAAATGAATTACGCAATAAGACCAAGGGAAGGATTGATCTTTTGCCTAAACAGATGTCTGAATGCTTCAAGAATTACCGAGAAAAATACAAGAAAGCAAAGGCTCTTTCATCTTCCACTGGTTTTGGGATTACCAACAATGATATAACTAAGGGCATAAAATCCATAGACAATAAACTTGATTCTTTATGTCCTTACTTTAAAGAGATGGATGAAATTTTTGGAGAGCGATCTGATGTTAATCATGTAAACATGTTGGATGGAGAAGATCCTATCTCCGAACATGATGTCGAAGCAAATCTTTTCCCATCCTCTTCCTCCACTCAAGCCTCCCCTCATTTGAATGAGACATATCTAGATAGCTTTTCTGTAGATCATATAGGTGATTTAACCCAACCAAATCTAACTCAGGTCTGTTTCTTTTTTCTTTTATCTTATCTTTTCTATTTTTTATTTACTTATCTTTTTCTTATTTCTTAAAATGCTGATGAACAAACCTAGGATCCTCAATCAACTGAGTCTGAAGCTAGTGACAATGATGAGGAGGAAAATGCTACGTTGAACAAAATAAGAAGGGCTTCAAGTAGTCTAAATTTCCTCTTCCAAAGAAGAAGAAAAAGTGATACTTCATCACTACCACCTTTTTCTTCAATGGAACAGTTTTTAGAGAAACGTTATGCTGGTAAGTGATATCATACCTCTTATTACTTTACTCTGATTTTCTTCTACTTTATGTTAATATTTATTCTCACTCTAGAACAAGTGGAAATTGCTAAAGAGACTCTAAGCTTTGAAAAGAAGAAATACGAGCTCTCTTTAAGGAGGGATGACAGAGTACAAGATTTGGAAGAGAGGAAGTACGAGCTCTCCTTACAGAAGGATGATCGGGTCCAAGATTTGGAGGAGAAGAAGTTCAAGTTAACTCTTAGTATTGAAAAATCCAAAAAAGAGGAAAAAACACTTGGGCATCAAAACTTAATGGAACAGATGAAGTATAAGCATGATCTTCAAGAAAGTTCTAAAAAGAAAGATTTCTTGATTGAATGCATTAAAGCAAAAAAATCTGTTGAAGAAATAGAGCAATTAATGAAATTTTTTGTTGACTAGTTTCTTTTATTTCTTTCACACTTCATGTGTTCAAATTTATTTATACATAAATCTTACAATTATTTTCTGTATTTCTTGAAATATCGTATTTTAATGTTAAATATACTTTTTTTAAATAAAATTTTCAAGTCTCCTTTGAAAATTTGACAATCCCCCACCCCTGGATTTTTTTGAAGTAAGGGGTGGGTATCACAAAAATTCTTTCATGTCATGAATCTTGAAACTTTTATATGAAAATTTGGCTTTACTACCCCCTGCATTTTACCGGTATCCCAAAAATTCTTACATGTCAAGAATTTCACAAGTCTTATAAGAAATTTTGGCAAAACCCCCCATGGATTTTATTGAAGTAAGGGACGGGTATCACAAAAATATTTACAAGTCAAAAAAATTCTATATCTGTTTAAAAAAATTGGCAACACTCTCCCCTGCATTTTATTGAAGCAAGGGGTGGGTATCACCAAAAATTTTCTAAGTCATCAATCTCACATGTCAGATTTGAAAATTTGGCAATACCCCCCCCTGCATTTTATTGAAAAAAGGGGTGGAAGTCATCTAAATTTAATATAATTACATAAATTATTAAATAAATATCTAATATATATCAATTTCCCTAGTTTAAAGTAATGAAAATTCCTCAAGCCAAAATGCAGACCAAGTCGAGAAACAAAAGTTTGGGACTTTCCACAGGTATAGGCAAGAGGAACTCCATGAAACAAATAAATGTTATCATGATTACCTGTTATACAACACAAGGTCGTTGGCCCATTACTTTAGTTGAGGAAATTGATATATAAAAAATATTTATTAAAAAGTTATGAAAAAATATAAAATTTTTGATGACAACTCTAATCCCCATACTTTTTTGATCTAGATAAAGTTTTTTTAAATTGATTAACTTTACCTTCTTTCTTTATTTTGTTGATTCTTTGAATCAACTTTTGACTTATTTGAAAAGAACAACCGAAATGAGTGAAATCTTGACAGGATTCCAAACCAGGAGGAGCTTTGGTTGTTTGATGATTATCCTTAGAAGAATTCCATATAGTTTCGATGATACCATTTCCCAAAAAAAAATCAATGATGCACCGGTGGTCTGGAAAATATAAACCATGTCCTTTGATTTTAGCTGGAGATGGTATTGGGTGGCCAGTTATCGGATTGATATATGAGAATATTCCAAAAGTAAGAAAATTGGCTTCATTCCTATCGATATGAATCCTCTTGTGGAATCCAGAATGAGTGATAATAACATTAGAAAATAAAAGATATTCGTGGCTTATATCTTCCCATTCGGAGTCACACCAATTCGGTATTCCAACTTTGGTTGCAAGTTCATGATTTTCTTCAAATGCTTTATTACAGAGCTTGTTGAGTCGAAAAGCAAGAAAAGAGTCAAAGAAGGTAGAGTGTCCAATAAGCAAAAATCTTCATCTTTTTGAGCTTTAGTGATATTCTTGACCAACAAATATATGCCTATATAATTGAAATGCCTAGATAATAATCATATAAGAGTTTCAGAATCCTTATCCACTAAATATGCAATATAAAAATGTGAAAAAAGACAAGTGAAATTTGGAAAAAAGGCTCAACTTAAAATGTCAAAATCTCAGCAACCACTGAACCTAATTCAAACCTGTTTGTGGAAAATGAAAGATATGCTTTAGTAGAATCTTCAGTTAAAGGACATGTGATTTAAATAAAACTAACCCTAATTTGTTAAATAAAAAAATGAAATAAAAATTTAAATTGGGAAAAAAAGGCTCAACTTTAACGGTCAATATCTCAGCAACCACTGAATCAAATTCAAATCTGTTTGCAGGAAATGAAAGGTAGCCTTCAGGAGAATCTTCAGTAAAAAGAAAATTATATTTGAATAAACCTAACCCTAATTCCGAGTCTGATTTTCAAAATTTTACAAAAACTTGAAAAGTGGTAATGAAGATGAGATCAAAAGGAGTTTTATAAGTTCACTGTTATCCAGATAAGAGTCATACATATATTTAAGTATGAACTTTTCATAAAAGGAATGAGATATCATATAGGCATGAAAAAAAGGAGATGAAACTTACCTTGATTGAAAAGTAGGAAAAATAGAGTGAGAAACATTGATGTTGGAATTGTGGGGAAATTGAATATGGCGTAAGTGAAATGCATAAAGAATGTGCAATGTATGTGTTTCAATGAAATGGAGCTAAAAAAAGTGAAATAAGGAAAGGGGGGATAATGACCATGCCAAGGAGGGATGAAGAGTAGGGTGATGGAGCTAAAAAAGAAAGTAAAGAGGGAGAGAAAAAAAAGGTTAATTATACCATTGAAATCCAAAATAACCACTTACAAAAATAATTTAGATAAAAAAAATAAAATAAACAGAAAAAAACAAAAAAAATTATAATTAGTAATCAAAAAATCAAAAAAAAAAGAATAAAATGACTTACCTGGAGAGATGAGATGACAAAATGAATGAAACCAAATTGTTTGAGGGATGTTGGAGGAGAATAGGAAAAGGATATGAGGGATGAATGAAAAAAAATCACTGACAAAATATGCAATTTCAGAAAATATGTGATTTCATGTTGAGCTGGTGAAAGAAAACCAATGAGCCATCCAAAAAAAAGATATTCACCGTAAATTCAAAAAAAAAATGAATATGCAACAAACCAAAATACAAAACCAAGTTATTAAAGTACACAAAGAGGACATTTGGAAAGTATGAAAACATAAAAATAAAAAATTAAAATGGTGAAGAGAAATGTTGGAGAGTAATTGGCATTATAATGGGGCGTATGCCGGTTGATTGAATGATTTGTGAATCAAGGGAGGGGATTGCCAGTGGTGGTTCAGGATCTTCTTCTTCATAAAGATCATTCCACTCATCCTTTAAATCAGCTAGAATATTGTGGAGTATTACGCAAGTCAAGATCCAATGATTTGCAGTTTTGATCTCCAATTTTCTTTGAAATTGGATTCTGAGCTCCCAAAGACTAGAAAATTGTCCCTTTAAAATACCTATAGAATGTTCAATTCGTACTCTTGATTGTGCAAGGTGATAATTAAATTTAGTTTTGGGGTCATTTTCTGAATTTGCACCACGGAAAGCAGGTATAATGTACTTTCCACTTGCATATGCTGAGTCTGCAAGGAGGTACTGAGATTCATCAAAGTATGAGTCAGGGGATTGAGAAATCCTCATTCTTTGGATGACGGAAGATTCATGACATGATCCAGGGCAGCCACTGTGAAAAGCAATAAATTTTTTATTGACATCGCATACAAGTTGAAGGGCAATAGAGTATCTAGAAAGAAGATAAAAAGTTAGATTGTGAAAGATGAGAACTTGGAGGAGATTTTGAAGAAACCTTTTTTTGCGATCAAAATAATAGTTGCCATCATGAGCAGGCTTTTGAATCAAATGGATGGTTGTGCCATCAACAAAACCTATACAGCCAGGGAAACCTTCAGCTTGCATTACTTGAGAGGATTCAAGTCGCTGTTCTGGAGTTGGCCAAGCAAGTGTTTGAGACTTGAGGGAAAGGATAGCAATCATACAGCGCTTGGTGTATAATATCACGGTACCATATCCTATGTTAAAGAGATTATCCAAACGTCTTACGGCAGCACCATTTCCATTTGAGCCAAAGCGACATAGAGCAACAGCAAGTTGGATGGCAGGATTATGCTGTTTGTTATGAGAATTGTTATGGAAGATAGGATGATCTGAGATGAGTTGATAAAGTTTGAAGAAAGAATATGGAGAAGTTCTAAAAAGTTGTGTGAAGTTTAAATGAGGAATGTTGAGAGTGGAGGCCAGATCATATCGGGGATCATGATAAAGATTTGGCCCCCTGGTGATGATGTAACGCTTTTTGGAAAGAAAACACATATAAGCTAAAGCATCTTCCAAATCAGAGTCAGATTTATAGTAATGAACTAAAAGAAAAGTAATAGCATTCATTGTTGAGTGAAGTAGCTTCCTAGTAGAGAGGTGTTTCATTGTTGCCGGTGGAAGGGTTTAGTGATGAGGGAAGTGGGAATTCACCGCCAAATGTGAAGTTGGGGTGTGTAGATAGAAAAAAACTTAAGTGTTTGCCACCAAAATTAAGTAGCATAGAGTGAGGAAAGACTTAAGGATGGCATCAGCAATTATGAGTCATGTGAATTTCTTGCAAATCCATCATGGATGAGATGAGTTTGGGATCAGGAATTAGGAATGGAAATTGGGGTATAAGAGGCGGGATAATGCATTATCGTGGATTTCTTATCCACTAGCCCTGGGGCTAGTCGATAAGAATCTTCCGCAATTAATAATGTCTGATCCCGGGAAAAAAAATTCCTGATCCCTGAACATTGATACCCCCTATTATTAATAAAAGCCAATTTTGTGTCACCTCTCAACTAAATCGTCATTGTCTCACTTTAAATAAATTATTTATTTATTACTTTTAGTTTTTTTTACATACCTTTAGTGCCTATTTCCCCTTCCTCTTCTTTTTTGTCTCCCTTTTCTTCCCCTCTTCTAGACAACTAATCGACAGGGGGGGCTTTTTAAGGGCATTTTGAAGCAAGAAAAAAAAGACTAATCTCTGCTTTTTAATTTTTTTTCACAGATTTTTTTTTTATTTACCTTAGTTTCTGGACAGTTCCCCCTGTTTCCAAAATAGATCAGGTAATTAAATTTTTTTTATTTGTCTTTGTTTTTATAAATAATTATTCTGAAATTTACTGAATTTTTTTTATTTTATATTTTAATAAATTGGATTGAAGGACATCAAGTGGTATTTCCAATAGCAGGTAAGTATTTTTTTATTTTTTTTTATTTTTTTTGCAATTAAATTTACTGAATTTATTTTATTTTAATTTTTTTTGATTTGGTTTTTTTTTTTGGTGATTTTCTTTGTTTTTTCAAGAACTTTATCTGGTATTTCCAAAACCATTCAGGATTTTATTTTTATTTTTATTTTTCTGCAATTTTTTTAACATATATATTTTTTTTAGAAATTTTTTTCTAGGATATTACCTGGTATTTCAAACATAATTCAGGTTTTTATTTTGAATTTTTATTTTTTCAAAATTTTTTACTGATTTTTTGGCGATTTTTTTTTTGTTTTTTTTAACCAAAAAAAAGGGTTTCTTTTCAACTATTATACTTATAATTTTTAATTGTAGGGGGTTTTTTTAATATATTTATTTTTAATTTTTAGTTTTTTTGTTTTATAAATTTTTTTTCCAGGACGTTACTATGGAAAATTTAACTTGCTCATCTTCATTATCATCCAGTTCATCTGAATCATCTTTATCCTCTCTTTCTTCCTTGTCTTCAAATCTTGAAAGCTCCAAGAATAACCATCAAATATATTCCACTTGTTCTTCTTTTTCTTTACTTTCTTCTATCTCTTCAATTTACTTCAATTCAATTCCTTCTCCCAATCAATCTGAGCTTTCCTTACCAGAAAATAAAAAGCAGAAAATTATGGAACCAGCTAAAGAATTAAACAATGCAAAGATAAAATTTTATCAAAATAGAAAGCTGATTAGGATGAAGATATTTTGCAAAAAACACTTTGGACATTTGGATCATCTCAAATTTTATAAGACTTCACCATCAAATCCTAAGAAAAAAGATTTTTACTAAAGCATCAAAAACCTTACAGAAGGTGGTATAGATCTCATTTGTTGCAGTTTTAAATAACAGATACAAACCTAAATTCATCTTAAAAGGTCTTTCATTTAATGGGAAAAAGGTTGAAAGTTTTTTCCAGCCTTCTTATTTAATTTCTACTCTCTATCAAATGGCTTTGGTTCAACATCCCTTATCATATAAATCTGATTTCTGGTGTCATGAAAGGTTTTGGTTGGAAGCCAGGATATTATCAAGTAGTTTCTTTTGGTGTGTAAATAATTTTTTTATTATAAGTAATTTTAAATTTGTGTCATATAATTCATGAATTTATTCTTTATTGAAAAATTTGAAATTGGAGAAAATGGAAGAAGATCTGAAACAATGGAATTCTTTAGGATAATTTAACATTTTATTGTCAAATTTATTTAAAAAATTATGTATTCAAGTTTTTCAAAAAAACCATCAACTTTCTTTAAAATCAGGTTTACCAAATTGGTCTGGTCCTGAAAGGGAAGAATAAATAAATGCTTATGGTTTTGTTATAATTTTATCATCACTTATAAAGGATTCTACAATAATTTTCATCTAGATAAGCATTATAAGAATTTTCTAACATTTGGAATTTTCTCTTATATTAATCGAGAGACTGGTTTTCCTATTCCATCCTCCTCTTCTGATGAGGGACATGGCCTTTATTTTCCTGACCATAAATGTATTATTGATTTTGGTGGTGCCAATGGAATAATTGAGGCTATATGGAATTCTTCTCAACATTGGCATCAAAAAACTAAATCACTTCCAACTTTAGTTTCTTGTCCATAATTTACCCATTTTGGCTGTTCATTCCAGGTAAATGAAGGTCTTATTAATTGTATTAATAATCAAAAAAATTAGATAAAAAAATTGTTCTTAGTAGTTCTGTCAAGTATAGTAACTAAAATATTATAAAAAAATTTCTATCATTAAATATTTTCATCCATTTTTTTTCTTTATTTTTCTCATTTATTAAATTTTTTAATTTAATTTATTTTTTATCTTTTTTAATTTTTTTGAATTTTCCTTTTTATTTTCCTTTTTTTCAATTTTATTTTTCCTTTAATTTTTTTTGCATTTGAATTTGGATTTTTCTCTTCAAAATATTTTTTAAATTTATGTCAAGATATTTCTCTGGTTTTATATGATGGTGCATCTGGCTTTAGATCTTTCTACTGGCTATTATATAAAATAAGAAACCTTGATTTGGACTTGTGAAAATAATTGGTTGATGAGATTTTCATTTTTAAATTTTTTCATTTAAATTTGGATTTTTTTCTTCCAATTATTTTTTAAAATTATGTCAAGATAGTTTTCTGGTTTTATATAATGATACATCTGGCCTTAGGTTGTTCTACTGGCTATTATATAAAATAGGAAAACTTTATTCAGACTGGTGAAAATAATTGGTTGATGAAATTTTCATTTTTAATTTTTTTTCCATTTGATTTCTATTATTCAATAAATTGCAGGGGGGGGTATTACCAAATTTTCATATCAGACTTGAAAAAGAAAAATTTGACTTGAAAATTTGGGGATACCCTTCACTTAATTAAATAAAATACATGGGGGGGGTATTGCTAAATTTTCATATGAGACTTGCAAAAAGAATTGACTTGAAATTTTGGTGATAACAATCCCTTACTTCAATAAAATGCAGGGGGGAGTATTTCCAAAATTTCATATAAGACTTGCAAAATTCTTTACTTGAAAGAATTTTTGTGATATCCACCCCTTATTTCAAAAAAATGCAGGGGTGGGATTGAGAAATTTTAAAATGGGACATGAAAATTTTAACTAAAATAGATTTTTGACATTAAAAATTCTTGAAAATTTTATTGAAAAAAGAATTTATAGCATTAAAATATGAAAATTCAACTAATTATGGATAGAGTAAAGAAATACCGGAAATTAATATAAAATTTTATGTACAATTAATTATGAACAGTTGAAGTATGAGAGAAATAAAACAAACTAGTCATCAAAAAATTTCTTTAAACTTTGAATTTCCACAACAGATTTATTAGCTTTAACACATTCTATCAAGAAATCTTTCTTTTTGGAATTTTCTTCATGATCATGCTTATATTTCATCTTTTCTATGAGGTTTTGATGCTTGAGTGTTTTCTCCTCTTTCTTTCATTTTTCAATACTTAGAGATAACTCAAATTTCTTCTCCTCCAAGTCTTGTGTCCTATAATCCTTCTGTAAAGAGATTTCAAACTTCCTATCCTCCAAGACTTGTGCCCTATCATCTATCCATAAAGAGAGTTTGAACTTCCTATCTTCCAAATCATGGACCCTGTCATCCCTCTTAAAGAGAGCTCATATTTTTGTTTTTCAAAATTTAGAGTCTCTTTAGAAACTTCCACTTGTTCTAGAGTGATAATAAATATTAACAAAAGGTAGAAGAAGAGGAAAGTAAACTATTAAGAGGTTTGATATCACTTTCCAGCACCAAATTTCTCAAAAAAAATTTTATAGAAGAAAAAGAGGTTTGAGATAAAGTATTGCTTTTTCTTCTTCTTTGAGAGTGGAAATTTAGACTACTTGAAGCCATTTGCTTTTTGTTCAAGGTCACATTTTCCCCTCATAATTGTTTCTGGCTTCTGACTCAGTTGATTGTGGCTCCTGTGTTTGCTCTTCAGCCTTTTTTTAAATATGAAAATGTAAATAAAAATAAGAATTGGTAAGATAAAAGAAAAAAACATACTTGAGTTAGATCAGGTTGGTTTATATTGCCATAAGGATCTATTGAAAAGATAACTTGATTTGTGGAAGTTAAATGAGGGGAGGCTTGAGTAGAAGAAGAAGGAAAAAGATTTCTTTTGACATCATTTTAGGAGATAGCATCTTCACCATCCAACATGTTTTCAGGATTAACATCAGCTTTCTCTCTAAAAATAGCATCCATCTCTTTAAAGTAATGACATAAATAATCAAGTTTATTGTCTATTGATCTGATGCCCTTACTGATATTGAGGTCAGTAATACCAAAACCAGTAGAATATGAAAGAGTAGTTTCCTTCTTGTATTTAGCTTGATAATTCTTGAAGTTTTCAGACATCTGTTTAGGGAAAAGATCAATCCTTCCCTTTGTCTTATTTTGTAATTCATTGGCCATTAGAAGATAGCCATTGACTTTTGATGCAGGGGGCCATCCAAATTTAGTTGCATTTTTGGTACCAAAACAAGAATCATAGTTAGATTTAGTTTTCAGCCAGTTGATAAGAATGAGATGATCATCTTTTTTTAATTGAACGGTCTTTGATTTCTTGGATGAGCAGGTTAAAGAGGGAGTAGTGCAATTTGAAGAACAATTGGGGGAAGGCTGCCTTTGAGAAAATCTATGATGACAAGGCATGTTAAGATAATTGAAGATAAAAAGGAGAAAAACCCAGTTGATGAGATAGAGAGGTATTATTAATGGAGCAAATAGACAGGATGAGATGAGAATGGGAATGTGCAGCAAGGTAGAAGGCATATAGGGGAGTAGTAAAAGATGTGGTCATGAATAAGAGTAGGCCAAGATGTGGTTATTACAGAACGTTTTCTGATATGTGGTTATGAAAAATTGAGGATAAAAATGTCAGATAAGAGGACAACTTTGACATGTAAAATTTCTAATAACCCAATAATTCGAAAAAATAATTGCAGAAGATAATTGGGGTATAAGGGTTTCTATCTACACTTAAAGTAATTGCGGATTGGTGAAATTTGATACCCCCTATTGAGTTCATTAATTACTTAGTGCATATAATGAGTTTAATGCACTAATAATGATATTAGAACACTAAATAAACACCTCTTGCTTATTTTAGCATGATTAATCATATAGGGAATACACTGAGGGGTAATTTAGCATAAAACTACTAACTTTCTTAATAATGAAGCTATGCACTTGGGATAAATTCAGGCAGAAAATGGCCAGTACACATAAGCCATTTCTAGCATGAAAACATCAAATTTTAGAAGTATTATTTTTAGACATTTAAATAGCCAAATCAATTTTGCTGAATAAGGCAAATTTATTTGTCAAAGAGCAGTTTTAATATAATTAAATTTATAGTAAATATATCCAGCTTTTAAGTAATTTAAAGTGCATTTATCAATTATTAAACTATAATAATGAAAAAGCAGCTTTAAGAACACTTTAAAATTGTGTAAACTTATCTCTAAGGTACTTAATTATAAAGTAAAATATTCCAATCTAGTATTAAGTACATAAGACTTTTAAAATGTGGGTATATGCATGTATTTATGGTATTCTAATGGCATATGTTGTATTAAATGACTTATTTCACTTTTGTATACATATTTTATACCTTAACTTATTGTTCCCATGTGTAATACATATGTTTAGCATATTATATATGCATATTCTACTCAGTCCTTGGAATATCCAGGTTGAGAGGTTTTTACCTGAAATCAACCTCCCAGATGAATCCCAGTCATGTGAGAGAGAGACCAGTCTGAAAAAGTAAGAAAGAACTTATTTCTTCCCTAAGTTTTAAAAATTTACTTTCTGCCTTTTTGAATAATATAATTCACAAAGTTTAAATATTTTAATTAATTTAGATTGCAAAATTTACACTTTAAATACTATAATTTTAATTGAAAAAAGTAGTATATCATTTGGATGAAAAATAAATGACTTATAATCAAATTCAAAAAAGGGTGTTCTTAATATACAGTATGAAATATTTTTGAATATTTCATCTAAAATTATATTACACCAGATTCTTCTTGAATGTACTGTTATTATTTTCAAGGTTAATATTTTTCTATTAAATTTTTTATTTATTTTATTAACCTTTTATTATGTAATTATATTCTTTATAAGTGGAGTTACAGATTTTAATACTTTTCATGGTTTTTGATACAGTCAAAAATATAATAGGGGGTGTCAGTTCTGATAAATCAGACATTAACTTAAGCTCCAAATTTAATGAAAGAAAGCACTTTCAAGTCAGCAATTAAATTTTGTAAAAAAGTCAATGATTTCAAAAATGGGTGCCAGTTCTGACCTCAAATCAGCACTTTTAGCATGATTTTTTTTCACAACCACATTTTGGCCACAATATCTTTTCCTTGCTCACCTCATCCCTGTGGCAGGTCATACACAGATCACAATCTCTACCTAAATATCCTTGGAACACACCCCTCACTGAAATTTGCAAAAATTTATTTTCACATTTTTGAATTTTATGAATTTTTTTAGTCAAAATTTCTGAATCAAATTTTTATCTTTCTCATCACAGTAAGTTCATTACTTTTCATTTCTTGATTAAACATCTTTTTTTAAATAAATTTTCCATCATTCTTTGTATCTTGTTGCTGCTCAGATATTGAACTTAAAGTTTGAGCCTTCTTTTTTGCACTATTCATAGCAAATTCTTTATGAATTTGACTTGCTACAAATTCAATTTCCCCCAATTTCCAACTTCACTCTTCTCACTCTTTATTTTTCTAAATTTCAATCAAGGTAAGTTTCATTTACTTTATTTTCATGCCTATATGATATCTCTTTCTTTCTATCAGGAATACACACTCCAATCTATATTGGACACTTCTCTGGATAATGGTGATCTTATTGAACCCCTATTGTTGTCATTTTCACTTTCAGATGGGTCTTTTGGTCTAGATGATATTTCCAGCAGTCCAACAGCTTTGAAGGGTAGGAAAACTCAAGATTTCAAAATTTTTTATAAAATTAATCTTATATATTTTTTTACTCAATAAGAAGGTAAAGAATGTATTATTATTATTACTGTGTAACCTATAATATTTAGTTTTAAATACTAAGGAAATTGTAATAATATTAATAAGATTTAAATATTTATATAATAATTAATTGAAAGTCAAGAATGGAGTAGAATAGAATAAATGAAAACAGAAAAATTGTGTGGCCTTATATAGGAAAAAGAGAGGGTAAAAAATATGGTACCACATCCTACATACAAGAACATCACAGGGAGAAATTCCCACAATAAAATTTCAGATTAGAATATATTTTAGAAAGAATTTTCTATATACAGTTTTTCATGTACATTTCAAGGTGAATAAAATATTTGATTTTTTTTTAGTATTCTGTATTTTTATATTTTAGTCTACTATCATCTGTCATGAGCACAATTTCAAGGAGTAATAAATGAGGAAACACTATAATTAAATACTTAAATAACCTTACTTATTAACCAGTTAGAATATTATAAGTAATTATAAAGTAAATATAACTAATGAAGAAAGAGGTAAAGGTGTAGCTCTACTCTAGATAAAAATTATAATTATTTACTGGATAGGTCAAGTAGCCTGCCTGACACTGCCTCACACCAAAAAACAATAAAAGATATGCTATAATTTTTTCTTTTTATATTTCTTTAGTAGAGAATGAAGGTTAGATATCTCCTTCCCAGGTATCCAAGAATTATATTCAGAAAAATAAATCTTGAATCTCAATAAGTATTCAGTACCTTTTTCAGCAGTGATAACTCTGTTTTTTAGAATTTTATCAATTTATGCTGTCTCTGTGATTTCTTTAGGAGTTTTCTTTGGTCTTGCCCTCATTTTTGGGAATAAATAACTATTGGATGTGTAAGGTTTTAAAAGAGAAATTGGAAAAACAGGATGTTTCCTGTCAAATAGAGAGTACAGGATAACTTCAACTGCATTACCACCAATAATTTGTTTGGAAACAATGTACCTACAAAGGGGTATTTTGATTTGTTATTACCTTGCGAATTGAAGTGGACTGTAGAAATAAGTACTTCATCACCCTTCTTAAAGGTGCATTCTATATGGGATTTTTCTCACCTCTTCTTCTCATATACCAAAGATTTTTCAATAGTTTTTTGAGCAAGAATTCTAAACATTTGTTGCATTTGAAGAAATAATCTTACACCAAGAAGTTAATCCAATTTAGGTATTTTATTATTGATAATTTATGTAGGATTATTTGTAACATATCTAAGCCAGAGTTCAAAAGGCTTTTTTTGAGTAAAAGAGTGAACATGATAATCCTGCTTATGTTCCTGAATCAGAGATTATTAACATTTGTGGCATTTATATTGTAGATCTTGAGGATGAATTTATGCAATCAATTCTTGATATGTATGCTTCAGATCCTGACTTTAGTAAACTTACTACAATATTAAATGATCCATCTAATGCTTCAATGAATGTTTTAATAAAAACATTACCAAATAAGTATAAAGAGTCATTAGAAAAAGGAAAATTTTCCATTGAGGATGGTTTTATATATTACAGAAAAAAATTAAGTAATGTAATTGTAATTCCCCCTTCAATGAAGGAATTAATGTTAAGTATATGTCATGATGATATATTAGCAGGTCATTTTGACTACCATAAAACATTAACCAGAGTAAAAAACACAGCTTGGTGGATTAATATGTCTGAAGATGTTCAGAAATATGTTGAGACATGTGATTCTTGTCAAAAATGTAAAAGATTGACAGGCAAAAGAGCTGGATTATTACAAAAAATTGAGAAACCAAAAGCTCCATGGGAAATAATTAACATGGAATTTGTAACAGGTTTGCCAATAGCAGGGTATAAGAGTTATAGCTCCTGCTGGGTAATTGTAGATAGATTTACAAAGATGTGTAAATTTATTCCTACCCACAAGGAGGTTTCTGAAAAGGACTTAGCTTTTTTATGGTGGACACAAATGTTAAATATAGCAGGTTTCCCCAAAGCAATAGTTTCTGACAGAGATCCTAAATTTACTTCTGAGTTCTGGACATCACTTCTGGATGTTTCAGGGTGTCAATTGAAACTTTCTACAGCACACCACCCACAAACTGATAAGCTAGCAGAAAGAATGATACAAACTTTAGAAGATATGATAAGAAGATACTGTGCTTTTAGTCTTAATTTTAAAGACAATGACAAATTCACGCATGATTGGGTAACCCTTATCCCAGGTTTAGAATTTGCATACAATAGTACAGTACATCTTGTCACTGGCAAAAAGCCATTTGAGTTATGGTTGTGTTATGTACCTAATACCCCTGCTAAAACTCTTAATAAATTACCTAGATTGGATATCCATCCAAGTACTAAATCTTTTCTTCAGATGCAAGAATTATGCAGAAAACATGCTCAAGAATGTATAAATAAGGCGTTTCAGTATGAAAAGAAAAGATGGGATAAAGCCCATAGAGAACAAATGTTCAAAGAGGGTGATGAAGTCCTTATTTCAACACTAAATTTCAATTTAAATGGTAATGTTAAATTGAAGGATCCATTTATTGGACCATTTGTTGTGAAAAAGATGGTTGGTAATAATGCTGTTGAGGTTATTCTATATGTACCCTATGATAGAAAACATCCAGTATTTCCTATTTCTCTTATAAAATCATACCATTCTAATGATACTGCTCTATTTCAAAGAAGATCAGGAAGACATAAAAGGGAAACCTGAAGAAATAGTTGAAAGACAGAAATTGAAAAGATACTTAAAAAGAGACACCTTACAAAAGAAAAGGGAATTGAGTATCTATAAAGATTTAAAAATAAATAAAGTGAATATGACCAGTGGATTCCAGAAAATGAAATCTCTGATCTTAAAAATCTCTTGAAAAAATTTAAATCAAAATAATACTGTTTATTCAGTATATGTATTATAGAAATTTAAAAAAAATTTCTATTCACTCCTTACTTTTAATTAAAATGTCTTAACATTTTTTTATTGTTTTTTTTGGGTGAGGGAGTGTCAGCCTAGATATTCCTAGGACTGAGTATTTCTTATACTTAAAATAATATAACCTTAAGTAAATTAAGCTTATATCTTAAAAATAAGGTTAAAATAATAATATATATGATTATATTACATATATATATAATTATTACTCTATTATATAAATTATAATAGTTTAAATAGCTTATCCATAGCCTAATAATACTTATTTAGGTGTTAATGGAGTCATAATATACTTATCTTAAGTGATATGAAGTAATTATTGACATACATAAGCTTAAATGTATACATAAATCTCATATTCAGTGAAATATGCGGTATATTATTCATATTTAGGTATATAAGTGGGTTTTAGCCCCTTAATAGCCTATAACCTTTATTTTTCTGCTTATTTTAGGTCATATGGACGTATCCAGTGGACTTACAACGCCTACAGAAGCATAAACATCTATTTCAGGCGCATACACTCAGTCTGGACAACTTAATCTGCTTCCTTGGATGGATATTCATGGATTTATGGGTTGGAAGGTAATTTTTGGGTTAATATGGATGCTTGGGGATGTTATTGGGGGCTTGGACATTTCAATTGTTTCCTTTATATGCTTTGGGTCTCATTAAATCTCTTTTTGATTGCTTATTTTACCTTTTTCTTTATGGTATCTGCTTTTATCTGGATTTTCTATTTGTGGTATAGATCTGTGTTATCATTAATTGTGATGTAGGGTCCTTACTGGAGGTCTAGGTGTTGAATCTGCTTGAAATGGACGCCATGGGGAGGTGATGGGCCTTCACAGTGCTGTAATTGCCAGGGATAGCAGTGACATCATCTGGATTGATGGTCTGTGCACTCCAGGGGATTTGGGTATAAGTAAGGAGGGATTTTGATGGTTATCTATCATCAATTACTTACTAAAATTCAATAAAACACTTCAATACATTTATTAACATTTAGAAATATATTACAAAGCCGTTTATAAGTTGATTTTATCATTATATAAGCTATAACTATATTCTATTTATCTATTTTCCACCACTAGCACACATTTAAATCCAAGTATTGTGAGTTTTATTTGTGTATAATTATTTTATTAGTCTTCCCCTGAGGTTTAATCACTAAATCATTTATCAATAAGTAGTAGGACCATAAATAAATACTATTATAACATACTTATATACTAGACTATACTGACAAAATTAATGTTGATTTTGAAGCTGATTCTGTAAGCTCTTCAAAATTAATTTATAAGAAATCAATTTCTGATAGTAAAACTTCTTATTCTACAGGACGTAGAAATTTCAGGAAGGGTTGAGGCAATAAAACTCCTTCCCTCAACCATTTAGAAAAAAGTCAAACCTCTGGTCAATCAGGAAAATCCTCTAAAAGGTATAAAAATAAAAAAGATTCCTCTAAACCAGAAGATCAACAATTTGTCCAGCCACATCAAGGAGCTGAGAGCAGAAAGTATGAAATACAAGGCAAGAGTAAACACACTCTGGCAGCAAATGCAGAAATTATTAAATCACAAACAGACTCAAATTCCTCATTTCCCATCCTCCCAGCCTCAGCCTCAAACTCAGCCCAATCAAGTACCCAGCTCCTTCACGCAAAATAAAAGCACTATGCTGGTGGAGCAGTGGAAATGGGATTACTTGATGAGCCATTACCAACAGAATGTTCAGAAACCAACAGCTCAACACCCTGGCCCATCCAGGACACCAACCTACCATCCATCTCCTCAGCCCCATCCTTATCAGGGAGGCAAAAGAAAGAAGGCACAGGGGAAGTTTCCTCCCTTTCCATGGTGAATAATTTGTTTGATAAACATGTTGGTATGTATAGTAACAAAGCTTCTTCAGGTAATATTGTGGATTCTCGTGAAAGAACAGTTAAACCCTTAAAAAGACAACTTCCTTTAATGAGTAGCCCCAATGATGTAATTAGCAAATTATCATTTGATGAAACTTTACATTTGAATTCTACTTCTTTAATTAATCCTTCTCTTGCAATTAAGAATGATTCTGTTTCCCCTGAAGTCTATACTTTAATTGAGAAAACTTCTTAAGAAATATTGAAAGATACCCTTGATTTTAATGTTGTGAAAGACAAACATTTAAGAGATGTGTTAATACATGAGAGTTATAGATTGAATAATTTGCACTTGCATTGTAAAGTAAGCTCTTCTGTACAAGATACATCTTATTTTAAAATCAAAGATACCTTTATTATTGTTCTTAGCCAACAAAAACAAATAAGGAGTGACCATAGATCTATCTCAGATAAGAATATCAATCTGCGTAAAACCTTGAGTGAATTGAAACCCCTTATTGTGAAAAATTATTTCTTAAAAAGTGAAATTAAATCTCTACAAAATGAGTTTAAAAAGCTAAAAAATGACTTCCATGCACTGAGTTCCAAACACACAGTTTCTGAGGACAGAAATGTTTTATCTCTTGAAAAAGTAAATGACCAGATGTCTTAAATTTGAAGGATAAGAAACTATGTGTCTGACCTGCAAGAAAAATTTTCAACCTTAACCATCAATAATTATGGTATAAATGAGAATGCTTCCCATAAGCTGCATAAAAATAAAGAAAAGAACCTGAACAGAGTTCCTCCTTTCTTCATCAAATTTCAGCCATTAAAAAAACTGACAATGAGTCTGTAAAATCTTTTGCTACTAGCAAAAAATCTTGTGATGGTCATGTACAAGCTGTTTCTGTAAATAATGAAATTTCTGAACACCTGGCTAAACTTCAAGAATTATTAATGATAAATAATTCAAACCAAAGGATGAACCATCCCAGTAGTCAGAAAAATTGGCCTAAATTGGACCAATATCCTACCTTTGTGGTGATTCTTCATCTGATTGGCAACACTTTATCCAAAGAATTGATAATTTAAAGAGATCTTATAAACTACCTGATGAGGAAATTGTTTCTAAGCTAATTTCTTTATTCTCCAATGTAGCCTTGATGTGGTATGAATCTGTTCTTTTAGATAACTATCATTATACATGGAATGATTGGAAATCCTTATTTGAGAATCAGTTTGGTGGTTCAAAATTCAGGTTGGCTCAGCAAAGACTGTATGAGAATACTAGATATGTATCCTCCTCTGTTGAAAAACCCATTGTTTTTCTTATGAAAGTAACAAAAATCCTGAGAGCAATTGATCCAAAGATGGATTACAATATTTGGAGAGATAAAATCCTGTATAAATTACCAAATTCTCTTAGAGATTTAATTGTAGCTAGAACTGAGCATGTGAGGGAGCATTCTTCTTTCATTAATATCTGTAATGAAGTACTGCTCAACCATAGATATGAACCAAAGAATTACCTTGTAAAATCTTATCATGATCAAAATAAACTCTCTAAAAAGCCCCCAGAAGAATCTGGTAAACCCTCTGCCCCAGTTGCACCTAAAAAATATGCAACAAATACTTGTTTTAAATATAAAAAATCATGGAAAAAGATGCTTGTTTGTGACAAGAAAATTCATCTTGTTGAACAAAATGAAGACACTGATGATGCTGAAATTGATATCAATAGTTCTTCTAGTGAATGTGAAAGTAATATCTCCTATGACAATGAATCTGTTAAAGATGTTTTAATTTTGGAGCAGGATGTCCATTATTTAGATAATATATCTGAATAATGTGTATTGGATTTATCTTCAGTGGAAAATGCTGAAATAATTAAAGATATTACTAACAATTCTATATCCATATCCCCTTTGAAGGCACCTGTTATCATTAATGGTAAAAATGTTGAGGTAGTTCTTGACTCTGGTTCTGGAGGAAGTGTAGTGTCTGAAAAAGCACTAGCTTCAGTGGATAAGGATTATTTGAGTAAATTATTACCTATGACATCAGAAAAATGGAGAGGGTATGGTTCTACTTTGTGTCCTATTGGCAAATACAAAACCTCTGTATTCTTCAAATATAATGGTGGTTTTGTCATAGCTATTTGTGAATTCGTTGTCATGAAGAATGATAATTTAAGCAATTAGTTTATTATGGGTAATGATATTTTAACCATGTTTGATGTGCAATTGGACCCAGCTAATAATTGCTTCACCTTGGGATTGAATGGCAAAAGAAAATTAGAAACTTCCTCCCCTAGAAAACCTTCTGCACATCTGTTAAAGTCTTGTAACTCATTGGTCCAGTTTAAAGGCAGACCAACAAGTGAAATGGATAATTTATTGAATGAAATAAATACTGCTTCTTTTGGTGATCAGTTAACTAGTGAACAAAAGGATTCTATAATTTCCTTGATTACCTCTTTCCCTATGGCTTTTGCTCATGGTTCTCATGTCTTAGGAAGTGTTCAGGATTAAATGAAAATTACTTTATCCTGTAATTTGAGTGATATTCCTCCTAGTCTTAAGGAAAAACCATATCCTGCTTCTCCAACAAAGAGAAAGGATATTGAAGATAATATTGCCACATTATTAAAAATGAATATCATTGAGAAGGTGGATGTCACCCCCAAATATTGTGTCATCTCCCGAGTCTCGATTTCTTATGTGAAGGATAAGGCTAGATTATGTGGAGATTACAGAGCATTAAACACTTATACTGTTTATGATATTTATCCTTTACCCAGAATTAATTCAATACATGCTACCTTGCAAGGTGCAAAATTTATTAGCTGTCTGGATTGTAATAAAGGGTATCATCAAGTTCCAGTTGAGAAAAATTCTCAAAAATTTTTACTTATTGCTACGCATATGGGAATATATAAGTATGTTAGAATGCCATTTGGTCCTAAAAATTCCCCTTCAGTTTTTCAAAAAGTCATGGATAACACTTTCCATCAGAAAATAATTGAGGTATGGCTCATGGTATATATTGATGATATTATAGTTTTCTCTAAAACTTTTGATGAACATATGATTCACTTAAATAGAGTTTTTTAAAAAATGGATGAAATAAATATGACCTTGTCATTGAAAAAGTGTGAATTTCGCTTTCAATATTTGAAGGTCCTTGGCCATGTTGTTTCAGGCCTAAAAATTTGTGTAGACCACAAAAAATTTTTTTCAATTCAAAATGTAAAGGCACCTACTTCTGTTAGAAAAATCTAAAGTTTTTTAGGTATGTGTGTCTATTATAGAAAATATATTAAAAATTATCAGGTCATAGCCTTGCCTCTTACCAGACTAACTAGAAAACATTTTGCATTTATCTAAAATAATGACTGTCAAAAAGCTTTTGATGCATTAAAATGTTGTTTAATGACAGCCCCTATCTTGGCTCTTCCAGATTTCAACAAACCCTTTTTCCTGTACCTAGATGATAGCTTTGTTGGTCTGGGTTCATCCCTTCAACAGAAACAAATTATTAATGATAAAACCTCAGATGTTGTAATTTTTTATACTTCAAGAAGCTTGAGAAACAGTAAATTGAAATATAGTGCCACTAAATTATAGTGTTAAGCAGTTGTTTGGGCTCTTGAGAAGCTTCATTACTACCTGGATGACCAAAAGTTTGAATTGGTAACTGAATGTAGTGATGTGAAGTCCCTCTTAAACCTAAAAACACCAAATAGACATATGTTTAGGTGTCAAATTGCTGTTCAAGAATACAGAGGAAGAATGAAAATTATCCATAGGGCTGGAAATGTTCACTCCAATTTTGATATGCTGTCCAGATTGCCTCTGCCAAATAATGACTCCAATCCTGCTTATGTACCTGAAGATGATACTGTTCATATCCATGGTATATTTATAGTTGATATGGAAGAAGAGTTATTACAATTAATTCTGGATTCATATGATAAAGATTCTGATTTAAATAAATTAGTTACTATTTTAAATGATCCTAAGAATGCTTCAATTCAAGCATTGATTAAAACTCTTCCTGAAAAGTATCAAAATGCTTTGATTAAGGGAAAGTTTTCTATTGAAGATGGTTATATATATTATAGAGAAAGCTTACTAATGTAATTGTAACTCCTCCTTCTATGAAAGAAACTATCCTCAAAATTTGTCATGATGACATATTACCTGGTCATTTTGATCTTGAAAAAACAATGATTAGAATAAAAATACTGCTTGGTGGGCTAATATATCTGAAGATACAAAATTATATGTTGAATCTTGTGATTCCTGTCAGAAATCTAAAAGTTTGACAGGTATAAGATCAGGTTTATTACAACATATTGAAGCACCTGATGCTCCCTGTAAAATCATTAATATGGATTTTGTCACTGGTGTTCCTGTAACAGGTAAGGACAGTTATAACTCTTGTTGGGTAATAGTGGATAGATTTACTAAATTGTGCAAATTTATTCCCACACACAAGGATGTCTCCACCAAAGACTTAGCTCTATTATGGTGGTCTTATATGTTCAATATAGTTGGATTCCCTAGAGGCATTATATCTGACAGAGATCTCAAATTTACATCTGAATTCTGGATGTCTTTAATGGATATATGTGGTTGTGAATTAAAATTATCTACTTCTCACCATCTCCAGACTGATGGTCTAGTGAAAGAATGATTCAAACTCTAGAGGATATGATTAGAAGGTATTGTGCCTTTGGCTTTGAATATAAAGATAATGACAGATCTACTCATGACTGGATTACTTTGCTCCCAGGTCTTGAATTTACTTATAATAGCACTGTTCACTCTGTTATTCAAAAGAAGCCTTTTGATATTTGGCTAGTTTATTTCCCTAATACTCCTGCTCAAATACTCATTAGTAAATTACCTAAATTAGAATTACACCCTGGTGTCAAATATTTTGTTCAAATGCAACAACTGTGCAGGAAACATGCTTAGAATTGTATTGATAAAGCATTTGAATATGAAAAGAAAAGATGGGATAAATCCCATACAGAGCACACATTTAATGAAGGTGATGAAGTTTTGATACCTACTGTCCATTTCAATTTACAGGGTAAAAACAAATTGAAGTATCCTTCTGTAGGGCCATTTGTTGTTAAAAGAATGATTGGAGATAATGCAGTTGAAGTTGTGTTATACTCTCCATATGATAGAAAAAATCCTGTTTTCCCCATTTCCCTGCTGAAACCTTATACTTCCAACAGTGATTTATTCCCTAAAAGAAGAGGAAGACCTAAGAAAAATCCTCAAGAAATCACTGAAACTGCTTAAATTGAAAAAATTCTGAATGATAGAATTGTCACTTCTGAAAAATGTGCTGAGTATTTGCTAAGATATAAAAATAAGTCATCTGAATATGATGCATGGATACCTGGTAAATAAATTTCAAACCTTCCTACTCTGTTAAAAAAGTATAAAAAGAAAAAATCATAGCATTTTTTTATTGTTTTTTTAGAGTGAGGTAGTGTCAGCCAGGCTGTTCCAGGAGCCCAGTAAATAAACATACAGATTTATTGAAATTAAAAGAGGAAATAATAATTTCAACTTATGTATTTACATTAAATTTATATTACATAATATATTATATAAATATTTTATTTTATAAGTAAAATAAATTTTATTTTAATTTTATTATCATTTCAATTAAGTATACATCAATTTAAATATCATATTCCATAAAAAGGGACACATTTTTATCTATTTAATAAATAAATAATTAATTACATTTTTATAATATAATTACATCTTTTTAATTATCTTATATTGTAATTACATTAGTTATTTAATTTAAATATGTAACTAAACCTTTTCATATAAAATATTATCCATAATTAGTGGTTTATTTTTGACCCTTAATTATGTCAATGAAATATTAAATAAATTTAAACACTTATTTAATAAAATAGTATTCAAACTCTCAATTTAAATTAGCAATATCATTAAATTAATTATTTGTTTTATTTAAAATAGTTATTTAATTACATAGTTGAAACAATTAATTAATTTTTTCTTTAAACTGAATTAAATTTGATTACATACTTTGTTGAGTCAAAATATTTTATTTGTTTCACTTAAAAACCCTGAAAACACATTGTAATACCTGTTTTGAATTATTTTTCGCATAGTTCTTAAGTCACAGGGTTGTTTAGCTACTTATTATATTAATTAACTGATTTGGGGATTTATGGTGGGAAAATTCTTTTCTTAATTGGGAATTTATTATTTGTTTAATATTTTTCTCTCAATTACTATGTTACAATTATTTTCTTTTATCTTCTTGTTTTATCTTATTAATTTTTTTATATACTAATTTGTAGCACTTCAAAGGTCCCATCGCCTATAAAAAGGCCTATGGTATACCCCTTTTTCCACATCACTTACTTACTCATCTTATTGTTAAATAATACATTATATTTTATTATTTGTAGGGGCACGTCAGTTCCCTTAAATATTAAATACAATTTAAAAAGGTTGTTTTAAGAATATTTAATTAATTGTAGTTGATAATTGAGCATAGAGAAAGATAAAAGACTTACTAGTATAACCTGTTCACCCCTAATCATATTTTTTGTCTATTAGTCCCATTACTTTATTTTCCAGTTCTTTCTTTTCCTCTATCTTCTTCTTTCCCTTATTCTCCTCCTTGTCCTTCTTCGTCTTTCTTTCCTTTTCATCTTCTTCTAGACAAGCCGGCCAACATTTATCAGTCCTAGTTGTAATTAACCTGAACTAAGAGAAAGAAATATTAAAATTTAACCCGTTATTATTTTTACTTTATTTAAAGAAAAATAAGGGAAAAAAATTTATTATATAAGTAATTTTCAGGATTTTTTAATCAACTGGAATAACTAAAATATAATTTTTTTTTTCAGGACAAAATAAATCAACTGAAATAATAATCACAATTTTTATTAATTAAAATAATTTTATAACCAGGATTAAAACATGAATCAACTGAAATAATAAAATAATTTATAAATTAGTAATGTATATGTTGATAATTATCAGGACTAGAAGATAACTGAGGAATTCAATTACCAGGACTTAGTCTCAACTGAAAATAATTTTAATTATCAGGACTTAATGTCAACTGAAATAATTTAATTACCAGGACTTGTTGTCAACTAAAATAATTTTAATATAACTAATTTTTAAATCTTATTAATTTACTGCCAAGACTATTTGTCAACTGAAGCAATAATGTAAAATTTTAATTATCAGGACAGAACTCAACTGAAATAATTAAAAATAATTTTTAATAATTTTTATTGATTTTTTTATATCACTTCTAGTACTAAGAACAATATGGTTCTATTTTGTTTAACTAGGAAAAAAAATATTTTATTTACCAGGCCCTTCCCCCTGTAAAATGAGCAAGTTTATGCCACTTACAGAGTGCTGAGTAAAAAAGATATAGGTGGACTATGAAATGTGAAAAATTACCCACAAGTAGTAATCAATATAATTACCACAAATATATATGACTATTGCCAATATATGAACCTAAATTTTGGAGTGTTGTTTGATTTTGGGTCACTGAAAAAAAATAAGTCACATTGTAGACAATCCTATAGTACTAGCTATAGGCTGTTACCAAGGGAGTTGGAGAAAACCCAGAGAGAAAATTCTCTGTTTCTTTAGAAAAATAAAGTGAGATTTACCTGCTACAGTAAATTGGTTCCTGTTGCTAAAGCCACTTTTCCAACACACTTGACTGCTTGATCAGCCAAGAAAGTAGTCTCCAGACAGAATACCAAACCAAAGAACTGAAATGTAGACCAATGTCCACACCAGAGAAAGCAATGATACTTGATGTAGGTTGCAAATCCACACCAGAGACAGCAATAATACTTGATATATCTTGCAAGACTATACCAGAGAAACCAGTTTCCAAGTTACGGTAAAAGAAGAACTCATCTTGCAACAAACACAGCCAATTGTGGCCAAAAAAAATTGAAAACTGAGTGAGGAACAATGATATCACCTCCGGATGGTTGTATGATAATTAAAGTTGCCCCAAACTGTCTTATTCACTATTCACACACAGACCACTATGTAAGAGCCCCTGCACAACAACGAATTTGGCATTTTTTGAGCACCAAATTGCATAAAATCCCTTTAGAAATGCTTCCCAGCCTTCTAGCACCAAGGGGGGTGGTCCAGCCTCCTGAGGCGGCCAGACCACCAAAAACCTCCAAAAATACCCAAAATACTTAGAAAAATCTACTACGACTACTAAAACCTTTAAAACACATAATTAGACTATAACAACATTGTGACATGAAATTTAGAGAAAAATTAGCCCATTGTAACGGTACTAAGCGCTTAACCCTAATACTTAAGGTTAGCCCTTAAAAATGAAAAAAAAATTAAACAGTTATATTTTTAAATAAAAAATGAGAAATTATCCCCATAATAATTAAAATCTAAAAAACATCATCTGGACATAAAATATAGAGAAAACCTGGGGATATTTAATTCTAGTACCCACATCCCCACAGTCCCAATATTTGCCCAATAATTCCAGAAAAACACCCAATTATTAAATAGTGCCATTTAAGACATATCAAAATAATGCTAAATAGACCAAAAAAGGGCTTCACCAATGTTGGAAAACCACATTCTCCTTCATCAGAACCACCATGTTCAGCTTTATTTCCAAACCTGCTACAGACATGGGTCCTTTCTAATACTGCATTGACAACAATCTCATCTGTACCATCACACCACCAGCTCATCCGTAAAAAACCTCCTGTGATGCCTGTCACTCTAGGAAAAAGACTTGTTTCAGACCTGGTTAATTGTCCTCTCCAACATCTTCTCCTCCTCCACAACCTGATCCACCTTCTACCAGCACCAAAAGATCCAGACCATCCATCCTGATCCTCAGACTGGTCAACAAATTACACCCTTCGAAAATGAGTTCCGACCCGCTACAACCACTAGCTCTACCATCCCTGGTCCTTCTGATGGTAATCCCAATAATTCTTCATACTGAAATTCAATATGGCAATTTTCCAGTTCATTTCCATCCAGACAGTGATGATTACAATGTGAGAACCATTGAAGCACCCCCACCTAATCCATTTCCCACCATCAAAGACCAATTCCAAAAACATTGTTCTCAACAGAAGCATCTCATTCTAAATTACTTCCAATCCACTCCTTACAGGAATCCACAGGACCTTGAGAAAAGAAGAAACCTCATCCACAAGTTAAAGACTAATTATGAACACTTTATCTAATCTCTTGATTCTTTTCTGTTATTGCTTATTGCCTGAAAATCTTTATTTAGAAATAAAAATAAATAAAAATTCCTCAGTTTAAAGTCTTGGGGGACTAATCCTCAGTTTTAAGTCTTGGGGACTAACAGCCCTCATTTTATAGTCTTGGGGGACTCAAAACCTAAATCAAAAAGAAAGAACCAGAGATCAGAACATTAAAGACAAAAGAAACAAACTAACATTCTGGGGTAACTGTTCTACAGAGCAGAAAGCTCATTAGTTACCCCCACACTTGCATGAACAAAATTCAGAGACTCCCCCTTGTATGCCCTCTTCCAGAATCACACCAACTCCCATTATCAGTTTATAGTCTTTGGAGACTATACCATTTATCATTTTAATGTCTTCATGGACTGACCACTGTTCAGTTTAAAGTCTTGACGGAGTAACAGATCCAAAAAAGCATAAGCCAAATTCTTGATAAAATCTTGAAAGCCAGCCAGTTTAAAGTCTTAGAGGACTAACAGATCCACAGTAGTAACAAAAATAAAAATCTTGAAGCAATCTTTAAAAAAATCAGCCAGTTTTAAGTCATGAAGGACTACAGAACCCGTAGAGGATTCAAATTCTTGAAATAAAATTGTAATTATCCAGTTTAAAGTCTTTGAGGACTAAACACATTTTGCATAAAAAAAGGCAGAGCCACCTCCATGCACAATGCTCCACAGCCAACCTGCTGAACTTCCACTCTTTCTTCATCATCTACACATCACTGATAAAATCTTCATTCATCTCTTTTCTCTTTATTATTGTTCCTTCACAGATCATGGCTGGATCCCCAGATTTTGACCCATCTGAACTTCCCTGTTTCACTGCTCCAAACGACTATGCTTGTAAACAGTGCATCTACTTGTGCAGACCTTGCACTTTCACTCTTCCTACTCCTCAGACCAAGTTCTGTAACAGGGCCTGTGATTCCTGAGACTCTAAAAAGAAAAGATTTGACAAAGATCCCAACTATCCAATATCTCCACCTTCACCTTCACATAAATATATTTCCAGATCTCCTACCAGGTCACCAGAACTTGGACCTGCTTCTTCATCTTTATCTCCCGTTCCTTTCAGAAGATCATGCCATTCTATTCCCAAAACACTTCCTAAAATACCTGCTTTATGCTCTCAAGAATCTGCTTTTATCTAAGAGAATTCAGCCACAATAGCTTCAAAATCAGCTACAAGGATGCTAGACCATGTCCAGGTGGCCTGCCCGTCTTTCCAGAAAGTAAAAATCAGGCTCAAAACTCCCGAATTCAGCCAGATAACAGCAAAATTCCTCCATAAAACACTAACAACTCTACAAAACAGCCTCCTAATTCTCTCAGAGAGATGTGTACCACCACCATTTCTTCATCTGACCATACCAAAACTTCCAACATCTCTAGAAAGCCTGCTAGAGAACCCTCTGACAACACCTGAACACCAAACACTGCCCCTAAACAAAAAACTCCTGTTACTTTGCGGAGAATTAAAATTGCCTCACCTCTGGCCGCCAATTAATCTTCAGATAGCTCCCTTTCTTCTAGATCTTAATCCAGCAGATCACAAACAGCTTCCAGGTCACATTCTCCTGGTACTTTCTTCAACCAACCTGGCAATCCTCCACCTGTATCTAACCCACCTGCACCAAGCAATAATATAAACAACAACAACAACAACAATAGCAGACCTGCTGCTCCACCCAGGCCACAGGAACCTCCTTCTTCTCCTTCATCTTTGTAACACCATTTAGAGCATGATCATGAGAATACATACCTCCATCTGGTTGATCCTCTTGCAACTTCCATTCAACATTCTTCAACATTCCAGATTCCAGCTGCATACAAATTCAATGAGCTCCCAATCTGTAAGTACCAAATTAATAAATCCAATTTCTTTAACAAAAAAAAATTACTGATCCAATTCTTCTGTTTAGTTGGAACGCCGCCTCCTGAAACTGCAATTGGGATTGGCCAACCTCTAGAAACTACCTTAACGCTGGATTATGCCAACATGAAACAACACCTAAGCATGATTTGTTCTAACATGCTTACGGCCTTTTCTCTTCATGGTCTGTTAAATGAATTTGAAAAGAATTTGAGGAAACAAATCCTTGATGACCATTGGAAGATTTCTAGAATAATCAAGAACACTTTCCAACACTCTATCCCTGCTTCTTTCACTTCTTCCCAAAAATTATCTTCTAATCCAGTCCCTGACCATTACAACCCATATATTCTTTCCAGCTGTTGTGGTCTTCCAACATTGGCAGGGGCCTTTGTTGTGTGGTTTGGCGCTTTTTGTGCATGTCTTAATTGGCATCTGTTGAAGAATTGGGTGTTTTTCTGGTTTTATTCCGTGAATATTGGGACTGCTGGTATTTGGGTACTATCATTGGAAAGCCCCGGTTTTTCTCTATAGTTCATGTCTTGATAATACTTTTCATATTCTAAGTTTTAAGGGGTCATTTCCTCATTTTCAGTTACAAAAGATAGCTGTTTAATTTTGATTTTTGTGTTTTATGGGCTAACCTTAAGTCTTAGGGTTAAGTGCTTAGTACCATTAGATAGGGCTAATTTAGCTCTATATATCATGTTTCAATGTTTTTATAGCATAATTTTGTGTTTTAAGGGTTTTAGTAGTTGTAGTGAATTTTTCTAAGTAGATTGGGTGTTTTTATTGGTTTTCTGGCTTCAGGGAGGCCAGGCCGCTTCAGGCGGCACCTCCCACGTCGGGCAGCCTGCCCGCCTCTGTTTTAGAAGGTTGGGGAGTGCTTCTGGAGGGTTTTTATTCAATTTGGCTGGTACAGGCGCCAAATTCGTTGGTGTGCATGGGCTCTTAGATAGTGGTCTGTGTGTACATAGTGAATAAGACAGTTTGGGGCAACTTTAATTATCATACAACCATGCAGAGGTGATATCCTTGTTCCCCACTCAGTTTTCACTGTTTTTTGGCCACAATTGGCTGTGTTTGTTGCAAGGTTAGTTCTTCATTTAACTCAACTTTGGCAACAGGTTCTCTGGTATAGTCTTGCAAGCTATATCAAGTATTATTTCTGTCTCTGGTGTGAATTTGCAGCCTACATCAAGTATCTTTGCGTTCTCTGGTGTGGACGTTGGTCTAAATTTCAGTTCTTTGGTCTGGTAGTCTGTCTGGGGACTACTTTCTTGGCTCATCAAGCAGTCAAGTGTGTTGAAAAAGGGGCTTTAGCAAACAGGAACCAACTTACTTTAGCAAGTAAATCTCACTCTATTTTTCTTAAGGGACAGGGGACTTTCTCTCTAGTTTTTCTCCAACTCCCTTGGTCAAGGCCTATAGCTAGTACTATAGGATTGTCTACACCACCTACATCACAAAGAACACAGTTATTCCTCCAATCCTAACAAAAAGCAAAAACACCACCATAATCTGGACCAACTGCCAGAAGCTTCTTCTTCCCAAAATATAAATAAAAGAAAGAAATTAATAATTCACTAAATAGAGAGAACAATAATAATTATCAGATATATATATAAATATAATCTGTTTTGTTTTGTTTTTATTTTATTTTTTTATTTTTATTTTTATTTAAACTACTAACATACTTAAAAAAACTTGAAAATAATTAAACAAAATTACCCAAAAACATGAGAGCTGAGAAATGAAAATGAAATTATTAATAACAATTACAAATGGTATGCCCCAGCCAATTGATGAGCTGATCCCCTGATATCTTACCCACATCTAAGTGCACCCTGATGTGGATACACCTTTAAATAATTTTTAAATGAATTGAGATAAAATAAATTAATAAAAATAATATAAATAAATATAATATGAAATAAATAGAAATAAAAGAAAATAATAATAAATTAGATAGAGATAAAAAAGAAAATAGCATTACCCGGCCAATTGATGAGCTTTTCCCCACCAATGCTTGACCACATCCAGTTGACCCTGATGTGGTGACACCATAAAATATTATTTTGTGATTCTTCCCTCTTTATATCCTAATAACCCCCATAAAAAATTAAAAGAAAAAAAGAGAAAAAAGAAAAAAATCTAAAACTACTATCTAATGCAACCATAGACACAAAAGTTTGAGAAAAGAAAAAGAAAAAGTATGGCTTGATAGAAACTCCAGTCCAAAGAAATGATCACTGGGTGGGCTCCCTCCAATAAGTAAAAATGATGGGAGACCACCAGTTATCCATCACCAATCCCAATAGACTAAATAAGCCAGTCCCAAGCCAGTAATCCAGTTTAAAGTCATAGTGGACTTGAAACCTGAATAACAAAAACCAGAACTAGGATTCAACTAGGACAAACAAAAACTTCAAAAAGACATTATGGTTTAACTTTTCTACAGAGCAGCCAGCTCATCAGCTACTCCCACACTTACCAAAATAAAATCTAGAAGCCCCCCCCTGGGTACCTTCTTACAAAAACACAACATCCAACACAATAAACCAAAACCAATAAGCGTAAAGAGTCCGGCACTTGAAGACCAAAAGAATTTAAAGTTTAAATTCATAGAGGACTAAAACCTGTGAAGAGAAACCAATACCAGCACCAGGTCAAAAGTTAGACAACTTGCAGTCAAGTGGTTTTTCAGGTATCTAAAAGTAACATGGGAAGTAACCTTTGAAGGAATTTCAGTGCTTTAATTACTTACAAGCCAGAATAAAACTCTGAGTGTCACTGTACCAAAAAAAAATTAGAGAAAGTATATTGCACTGCTTATTGTTGAAGCTTTCTATCTTATTTGATATTGAGCAACTTCTGAAAATTCTTCCAAAGTGCTATATTAGCTTTTTTTCTTGGAAAGAAGTCCTTCATGCTAACTACCCTTACACCATTTATGCCAGGCCCATGAAATACCTTTTCATGATGTTCTTTCTGCAGGTTGGCATATTAGACTTTACCAAGAAAAAAATCAATGAAATCAAATTGAAAACTCTCATACCCTGTTGTTGTTAAGGAAAGTTGGGTTGAATTTCCTCATTTACACTTTTCTTACATGAAATAATTTAATCTTCTTAATTATACCATATTTTAAAAGTGAATTCTTGCAAAAAATTTGAAAATTTCAAAATGACTTGTAGACTTTGTGATGGTAGAAGAGTTATTATCTCTGTAAAGATCTCAAGGCTAGGACAATTGAAAGAGGCAGAAAGAAAATTATAGAGGGAACATAACCAAGTGAAGTAAAGGCCACTTGGGACTTATAAATGACTGTGAATAAAAAATGTACAGGGTAGTTTACACCACCAACAAATCACAGACATTCCCAGTGTGATTGTCACCCAGTGGTTTGCATTGGATTTGTATGAAATGTGTGAACACCAAGGTAGACATAACACACATTAGTGAACACCACCATTCTTTAGATTGTCAGTCCAAATGCCTTTCATTCCTTTCCCATTGATCAATCTATCATTCCCCCCCCCCCCAGTTTTTTTTATTTCATATAATCTCACCCAACTTGGGGCATGAAGGAGAAGGGCATAAAATATGCTATGTACAAAAGTGTGAGGGGGAAACAGGACAAGAGGAGTGGGGAAATGAAATGGACACAAAGACAAGGTACTACTGTGCAAGGGGAAGATTATTGAGAAATTTACCAGAGTTAATTGCTCCCTCAATTTGAAAGTATTTTCCAATTATTTATTATCTTTTATTTCTACTTTTTTTTATTTCATTCAACCCACCCAGCTGAGGGAGTGAAGGAAGAAACAACTAAGAAAATATTAAGTACAACTGAGATGAGGAAAGGTGAGGAGGTGAATTAACAGGAAATTAAAGTGGTAAACAAATAGGAGTTGTTGGGTGAGAGGCAAATTGCTAGGATATCTGTCAGTATTTATTGAGGCAAAATGAGCAATAATGTGGGAGAGAGAAGAGACAGAGGATTGTTGTTTTACCTTATGCATTTAATTTTACTTACACTGTTCTTGTTAAAGTTAATTCTTTTTTTTTGGTGAATAGAATTGATGATAATCAGCCACCACATGTGAGCACTTCTGAATCAACCCAAGCCACTTTTTAAATCTTGGGACATATTCAGAACCTGCTTTGAAGAACATCACAACATTTTATTGGGCTAGACATAAGAAACGCAACTGGCCCCAGTAACTTCCACTTGAGATGTCACATCTGCCTCACTATTTCTCTCTTCCAAAATACTTAAGGACTCAATTCTGAGGCTTCAGAAAATTCTTAGGAGCTAATTATCAATAAATTGAAGTTTGCCTCATCTCTTCGGTAATACTTAAGCTTTTCCCAAGCAGAAATATATTTTCCATTTTGAGTGATTCCAAGATGGTCAATCTAAAAATATTTAGAATGTTTTGAACAATAAAATGAGAGCACTTTGGATTTGTTACAACTTTTTATGATTATAATTAAATATAACTTGAGGTAAACAATTAATTAGGAAAGTAGAGAACAAGAGCAAGAACAGAAAGGTTTCTGCAAAGCCAGTTTATTTGAAATTTGATTTGCTGACTTATCAGGCCAAAACTAGCTACCAGTAAGTCAAGGTTAGAGGGAAGTGCATCATTTGCACTGATGCTTCAAATATCAGTGGTTTTTACAAATGTGTGTTGTGCTTGCATTGGATTTTTCAGTGGCATTCACACATTTTATGCAAACCCAATGCAAATGCCCAGGTGATGATCCCACTGGGAACGTCTGCAATTTGTGCATGGTGTTTGTTGCTAAAATGCATATATGAGGCGACATGTTGCCTCATATATGCATGTAAGAAACTTTCACATTTCCTCAAGCTATAAGATACATAAAAAAAAAGAATGTCATATTGCATACATGAGGAAACATGTTGCCTCATGTACGCATGTAGATTAAACACTTAATTTCTCACTCATAAATGAAAGAAAAAATAGTATTGAAAGTGAAAGATGGTATTGCATACATGAGGAGACATGTCGCCTCATGTATGCAATAGCAGGGGGGACAGAAAAATGAAGCTACTGAACTTTATCTTCCATACTCTTGCTCTTGCATACATGAGGCAACATTTCACCTTATGTATACAATTACATGAGCTCTGATTCAAATACTGAACAATTTCTTTTTACAGCACTTTTTAATTGCATACATGAGGCAACTTGTTGCCTCATGTATGCATGTAGGTAATAGAAGTTACTTCTTACTAAAAATTACATGGAGAGTCAAAAAAGTATAATATTGATGAAGGAATGTAATTGCATACATGAGGCGAAATGTTGCTTCATGTATGCAATAGCAAGAGTTTAGGGAAAGGGATCAGAAGTGAAATGTCCCAGTACTCTTGCTATTGAATACATGAGGCGACATGTCGCCTCATGTATGCAATTTCATTTTGTCATTTTTCTCTACTTTTTATTTTCCTCTCCTTTTATTTTAGAGCAAGAAATTACTAGTATTACCTACATGCATACATGAGGCAACATGTTGCCTCATGTATGCATGTAGTAAAATGTGATTCCCCTTACACTTGACTTGGCACAAAGAATAAGACAAGGCAAAATTTTGCATCATCTATATGCAAATGAACCATGTTCTGATGACATTTTGCAATTTTCTTCCCCATTTCAACATGACATGGTGCATATTCTTGTATGTACTATTATGTGCCAAAAAAAATTTTGAATTCTACCTTTGTTCTGAATATCTGAGTGAGCATGTATTAGAAAAAGTACAGCAAAATTCTGCTGGATGTTTTTGTGAAATTTTTTTTTTGGAAATAAGTCAAAATATATTCCAAAACATTAGGAAATATTAATTCTTCTATTGCCCAATTTTTTTAATACACATAAATAATTTTTGTTTTTAAGTGCAAGTAATGAGCTTCACTGGGTGAAATATTTTCCAGTGCAGCTGCTACATTTATGTTACTACATGTTTAATTCATTAAGAAAAATGTTGCCATTTTTAATTCTGTTTCAGATGCAAAGTACCTACACCTGCTCTTTATATTTTTTTCTCATCACTTCAATTAACAGATCCCATCTTTTTTCCTCATCATTGAAATTGATAGATCCTATTATTAAATTGTGATCATGCATAAGTTGAGTTTATGTAGGTACATATTTGTATCATAAGACATCATGTTACCTCATTTTCCCTTTTGAATAGGAATTACATTTCATGCTATCATAATAGGGTGTGCAACAAAATTTGGAAATGATATTTCAATTGGTAGAGTAATTTGGGTGATTGTAAAAAGTTTCAAACATGAGGCTTTATGTTTCCTCATGTTGTAATACACTATTAGAAAAATTTAATTTCCAATAAAATTTAGATCATTTGGTGTAACTTTTATTCAAATATAATGCAGTATATTCCCCATTTTCTTGAGCTTGCTTCATTTACATTTAATAAGTTTTGTCTTGTTTGTGAGATGTGATAAATTCAAGTTAAAAATTTGTTAAAATTTTGAGTGATTTATTTAAAAACATCCATTTATGAAAAACTTCAGAGTATATGGTAAAAATATGCTAAGTAAGAGTGAAAAATTTGAATTAACTAAGTGGCACTTGAAAATTATTGTGTAAGGCCCAGTGTCTGTCTGCAGGGGGGCTGGGTGGGGCGCCCCATGGAACAACTCTACATCTCTTCTAGTTGATGAATTGGTTTGTAAATATGTAAACTTGAATATTTATTTGTACTGTGTTATTTTTACTGTAACACAAAGACATTGAATTTAATTGTGGTTTTAATTTTTGAAATGCACTTGAGAAAAATATAGGGGAAAAGTTAAATTTAATATTGTGTATTATAAATACATTAATTGAACCTGTGCTATGGACTTTAAAAAACCATCAATTAAAATTACAAGGCATGTTAAATACCATATTTTTTATATACTTTGGTTGGGATCCATTTTTATTTTAACTTAACTTTGTGCAGGATTTTAAAATATGTATTAAAAGTAAGGGCATAATTCAGACCCTCAGTGCCCTTTCAATTTGTGACCATACAGGTTATCAGTAGCATGGAACTATAATTGGATGTATTTCTTTTCCCATAAGCAGATTTCTTTAGTCAGAAAGCTGGTCTCTTTTCTTGTAACAGCAGAAGATTAATTTGTTTCTAGTGTTATAATTTTTCTAAAACTATAACTTTATTTTTTCAGAAAAGTTTTATTCATATTTTTGAAAAGTGGATTTCCAATTATACATGAATAAAAAACTCATTAATTTTTCAAATTTTCAGTTGTTAAGGTGGATATCTTGTAGTTTTAATATATGGACAAAATTTAATTTGGGCAATATATATTGCTGAAATAATTTCTGGTGGTTTATCTTAACTTACAGAGTTTTACACAGTTTTCTCATCATGGTAAATCCAGTCATTACTTATATAATGTGACTTACATGGCCAAGAAATATTTCTTGTCTTGTATAAATACTGATTTCCTCCTGCATTATCTTCTTCCCTCTCAAACTTTATTTCTTTTTAATATTGCATAATCTTATACTACTTCTCTCATCCAAATTGGCTTACTTCAATCTCACATATATGACTTCAGCAGTTCCCCAGGTTTGGTAGAGAAACCTTTTTCACTTTATCCCTCTCATAAAAAACATAATATCAGAGATAGGACAAATTCACCTAATATTAACATTGATAAACATTTCCACACTAATTTCAAAATCTTCTATGACCTAAATGGCCCACCAGAATACAACATTTTAGTTGCTCCTGTTGGGGGTTGGCTTATGGTACATTATTCACCCTTATATATGGTTTGAAGCTAAATTATTACCCCAAGAGGATACCAACTGTCACGTGCTAATTAATATTTTGATTTTCTATCTTTCTCATTTTCAAGACACTATCTCCCAGTCACTTGAATCACTCTTCAACATAATTATTCTTCTTCCTGACTATAACACATCAATTCATATGGGATGTCCTGTACAAGATATATTCAATAAAAAAATCATTTATCTTCTATCTCCCATTATTCCTTATTTACTATCAGACCTTACCATCCTATAAAAAAATTTATTAAGAGGATTTAGCACAAAGGAAGGCTAAAGAAAGGTCATTTAGCAACTGTGAATCCTACAAAAACAAGTAACTACAACAAAGTGGGTGGTAAAACTGGAAAAGGACTCTATTCTACCCATGACTGTCAGATGAAGCAAGGGAGGGAACAGTGGAGAAGAGAGAGAAATGGAAGGGATAAAGAGAATAGAGAGAAAAATATTTGGATATAAATAAAAAATAAACATACATGAAAGCAGGTCAATAAGAAACAGTGCACCTTACAAAAAAAAGTAACTGCAACAAAGCATGTGATAAAACTATAAGGTACCCAATTATGAGCTGCTGTGGTTAGAATTATAAGAGTAAGAAGAAAATAAAACAGAAAATAAAAGGAAAGAACTTGGAGAAAAGAATTTATTCTCCCCACAAAGTGCAAGGAATTTCAGATGTGGCCAAGGGGGAAGAAGTGGACAGGTGGGATAAATTGAAGGGTTAAATAAAATAGATAGAAAAACATTTGGATTGTGAAAATTGGAACAACAGGAAGGTTCTTGATTATATGACAAATTATACTATCCAAAACAATAGAAAACAACATGATATCAGAAAAAACTACTAATATAAAATACAGAGAAATAGAAAGGTTCACACTCAAATGCAGAATTCACACAAAAGGGATTTTTTTTTTCAAAAATAAAATCTTTCCCCTGAAACTCTTCTTCTCATGATTCAAGTAAAAGTAGAGAAAAGAAAGTTCAGTTTGTAAAGTGGTACCACCACTGAGAAAAAAAATCAAGCCAAAACTATTTTATGAAGAAATTTGCTGGTATAAGGTAGAGGAAGCTCTAAAAATGGTTGGGCCATCAAAAGTGTTAATCCTTTGGGTGTTAGACCCAGCGCAGAAAAAGAAAAATTTAGTTCTGATGTATATAGTTAAATTAAGCTAAGCTGACTCATCATTAGATAGAATTTTACCTAATAAATATCTTCTTTAAAGTCCATATTACAGGAAATATCTGCCCATTTTAGACCTAAAATGAAATTGGGATCAGCTGTGAAACCAAATGATTTAAATTCTGTTTTTATTCTAAGGCCTAGTGGATCAATGATTGCTCAAAATTTTATTTTCCATACACTCATTACCTCATGGTTAAACTGTGTTCAAAACCATGTAGGGGACACTTCAACAAATCTCAAGGCAGCAGAATGACTTGTTTTAAAAAAATTTATTATGTGGTTTCTTTGTTCCCAGTTTGGAATATAGAAAATTCTGAATGTTGAGAGAAGAAGTTGATAAAGTGTCTTTCCCTTTTGGTATTGATAATCAACCTTTTAACTTTCCTTGAAGTAAATAAAGAACAAACTGTATCTCTTCAAGATCATCTGAAAAAGTATATGAAATGTCTTAAAGAATTTTGGCCACATATTGACATCAAGCCTAATTTCCACTTAGCTCAACATTTTCCTGAAGTTCTGCAACGATTTGGGCCAGCACCATCACCAGCAGCTTGGGCTCATGAGCGTATAAATGGAATGTTGGGATCTATCTCACACAATAATAAATAAAGTATGTGCTCCTATATTCTTTTTGTTCCTCATAGTTATTTACTTTAATATTTTTTATTTTAGATGAAATGGACAAAACCTTTATGAAAATGTTTATCTTGACTGGGAAGCTTCAATCTCTTCTTGAGAGGAATGACAATTGATTTGAAAACAAAATGAAAGATGTTTTTGATATAGAAAAAAAAATACTTCAAAATCATCTGTTAAACTACTTCAAGAAGAATATGTTTTATGGCTGAATTATTTAAACAAGATTGATGGTGAAAAGTTTTCTTCAAATATTTTTGAAAAGATAAATTGACTGGTGCTTTAGAATTTCTTCCATCTAAAATTACTGATCTCCAATACTTTAACCTTGGTGGTTAATACTTCCCACTATACTCAAAACATCAAGGGAGTGGGAATATTGAGATCAAATTATCAAAAGGCAACAAGGTTGGAGTGGTGTTAAGAATGTGGGAGTCAAAGAAGTTTGCAGATCAAATATTTATTCTAGTTGGATTGTATGATGCTATTGAAAAAAAAATAGAAAATTCTTTCTCAAAAGCAGGATTTAAAACATTTTGGTGCTACAATAGATGGTCTGAAAATGTTAATATTACTCATAAAGATTTTATTGGAAATGCTTCAAGAACTCTCAATCCAAGTGTCTTTGGTGGTGTTTTATCTGATACTGTCTTTATAATGTCATTAAGTAGTATAGCTGGTGCCTATTAATCACCTTTGTAATATCCATTACAAATTCAATATATGCCTTTTAGACACCAAAGTATGATCTATTGCCTGTTGGAAATTATGCAAAAATCACTATATGAAGAATTCAAATCAGTCCTAATGAATCAGCTATGAGCTATGTTTAATGATGAAAAATTGTCCCAATAAAGTTCCAACACAGGTTTGACTCAGGTTAGACCACAGGTACTAAACAACCACTTGACTGCAAGTCGTCTAACTTTTGACCTGGTGTAGGGTTCAACCAAATTAAGAGAAAGGGTTGAAAGAGACAATCTGGGGTAACTGTTCTACACAGCAGCCAGCCCATAAGTTACCCCTACACTTGCCAAAATCAAATCTAGAAGCCCCACCCTTGGGTTATCTAACAAAAAAAGTTTCCAACAAAAACATATGCATGGCATCACCAAAAACAAAATTAAAGAATTTTCCATTGTTTATCCTCATTTTGGAGTCAATCTTCTTCACTTCTAGTGCCTCTTGGTTAAAATTTCTTCACCTGATCCACAGCCAATCCCTTCTTAAAGACTGCGCCATCTAACTCCTCCAAAACATAAGAACCTCCAGACACCTGAGATCTGACTCTGAAAGGTCCATTCCATCTGTCAGCAAGCATCTTTCCCCACTGACTCTCTAAACTTCTATTATACACCAAAACCAAACAACCAGGTTTCAAGGGATTCCTGAGTCTATGAGCCAACTTCTTGTCCCAGTATCTGACTGATTAATTTCTTATCTTCATCATTCTAGAGTATACCTTCTCTTGACATTCCTCTCTACATTCCAACTGTTGCATTCTGGCACAGAGCAAATCTTCTGTTGTGCATACATCATACCAATCAGTTCCAAGATAAGAGACTTCCTCCAAATCCATGGGTAGAACAGCTTTCTTCCCAAACATGAATCCATAAGGGGAATAGCCAGTTGTCCTTTTCACAGTGACCCTATCAGCGAAAAAAAACCAAGAGTAAATAATGCCTCTCTTTTTCAGAACTATCCCCACAAACCTTCAAAAAACCATTCTTGATAACTTTATGGCCTCTTTCAACCATGCCTTAATTTTCAGGATAATAAGGTGTAGCCACTCTGACAGTAGAACCAATACTTGCCACAGCTTCTCAAACTTCAGCTCCAAACTCTGGCCCACCATCAACAGTCACCAAATTCATCAACCCATACCTAAAATCCCATTCCTTCTTCAAACATTCTGCCATGTTGTTTGCATAAAAATTCACCAGAGGCTCTGCCTCAACCCAACCAGACAAATTGTCTCTGGCAAAAATCAAGTATTTATACCTGCGCTCTTTGATATGGACAGCATCCAGACTGACTCTTCCAAACACAGTTGTTTCACCAGTAGCATGGCCAACCTCTTTAGGTTTCAAGTGAATTTTTCTTTGACATTCTTCACAAGATTGAACCCAACCCTGCACAGTCAACTTCATACCTGGCCACCAAAATCTATCTGCTACTCTTCTATAAGTCTCCCCAAAGCCTCTATGACCAAGGTCTTCATGAAAACATTCCGCAACAACTTCTTGACCCTTCTTCTGAGTCACCACTACTTGAGGATTCAGATGTCTCCTCCTCATCAACCTCCTTCCTGACACATAAAATCCAGGACTCTTCTTCTTGATTGCCAACCAAGTATCATCATCACAACTATCTGGCTTCACAAAGGTCAACAGATATTCCATTAAAATAAAATAAAACCCAGACTGACCCCAGGTCTCATCTTCAAAATCAAACAAAACAACGTCCAAGGGTACAATTCTGTCATCAAAATCACAAGTGTACACATGAGCAACACAACCAGCCCATCCAGGACACCAATCCCTAAATTTTGGTACATCCTTTTTCTTCCACTTAATCTTAAGAGAATCCAGTTCACCAAAAAAAACACCATTCTCCAATTTTGAGCCATACCAAACAACAGCCCCATCTTCATCAAAAAAAATATCCTGATCACCAGAATCAAGATCAGATCCAGCCAGTTCAACCTCTTGGTGGAGGAGAGAACAATCATCCAGTTTAGCCTCTTAGGGAAGGAGAGAAAAATATTCAGAACCCTTTGTGCTGACCCTAACCACTGGAACATCTTCATCAAATTCTTCAGAGTCTGAATTTTCATCTGTAGGCGGTCTTCTTGATAATCCATCTGAAATTGTAAAAGTTTTACCTGGCTTGTGCACCAGGTCAAAAGAAAAATTTTGAATAAATTCCACCCACCTAGTCTTTGGAGAATTTGGAAGACTAGGTGTGTTGATCATTTGATCTGGAGATTTAGCATCCACCTGCAGCTCAAAATTCTGCCTCCAAAAAACAGTTTGTAGCTTCTTCAAAATTCTTGCTACACCACCCAATTACAACTTTGGCTGAGAATACCTAGATTCCACCTCATTTAAAACCACAGACTCATACCTTAATGGCCTGACCTTCTCAGCATTATCTTTTTGAAACAAAACAGCGCCAGCAGAAATATAATTTGAGTACACTTCCAGATAAATTTTTCCATCTTCCCTTCCATAATCCAACTTGTGAAGAATAATATCTTCACCCACCACTTTCTTCAACTTCTGAATAGCCCCTTCACACTCTTCAGTCCTTTCCCACTCTGCATCTTTCCTGATCAGCTTCCTTAAAGGTGAAGCTAACAAAGAAAAATATTTAATAAAAATTCTGATGTACACACAAACCCTCAAAAATCCCCTGACTTCAGTAGTATTTTTAGGCCTTGGCCATGACTGAATTTTATTAACTTTCTTCTTTTCCATAATCCTTCCCTCTTTACATACCACATGACCCAGAATATTGAGAGCAGGAACGCAACAACAAAATCTTGACCCAGAACTGGTAAAACAAGCCTCTTTAATTCTAAACAATACTCTCTATAAAGTAATTGAATATTCCAAACAAATATCCTTATACCTGGGTTCTCCTTCGGCACCTAATTTCCATAATCAGTGGAGGGTCCTTTAATTCCACTGTCATCAATAAAAATACCAGCATGAGTATGAACCTCATCCTGTAAAATCCAATCCATTTGTGCTTTATATACTGCTACTGAATAAGTTGCTCCTTGAGGCAACCTAGTGAGCGTAAATCTTCCCAGAGGAGTCTTAAACGTTGTGAGTGGCCATGAATCAGTGTGAAGTTCCCTTTCATCATAAAAACTCATAATATCACCCAATCCATAACACACTTTTCCAGTAAAAGCTTTTACAAAGTCTTCTGCACTTAGAGGCATCCCCACATTCTTGATAGTGACTCTATTCAAGGCTCTAAGATCAAGCACCACTCTCAGCTTCCCATTCAGCTTCTTTATACAGAGAACTGGACTTGAGTAACTAGATGTTGATTGTTTGTATAAACCAGTCCTGACTCTTTCCCTAACAATCTCTATAAAATCATCCCTAATAGCAGCTGGAATTGGAATAGGTTTGATTTGCCAAGGTTTGTGACAAACCACAGAAATCAAGTAAGGTTCCCTATAAGAGTGTTTCAAAACACCCCTTTCCTTTTCAACAAATGTCGCTGCTTTCTTCCTCAGAAAAATAACATGCAACAACAACTTATTTTCCTCATCAGACAACAAACCATCAGGACCAAAATTAACAACTTTCAACCTTTCCAAAGTCTTTCTAGCAGTTTCCAAAAAATTAGGAGGATTCTTCACCAGAGGAGTACAGTACAGATCTTTTGACAAAGGAGGTCTCTTCAAAGGAGGAATCAAACCTACAGGCATAGGCTCATTGAAAGGCCTAATCTTCAGTGCCACCTTCTTGTACTTTGCGGCTCCACCATCAACTTGAGGGATCTTCAGGATGTCTTCACCACCAGACCTGGAGCAAAAACCAAGGGTTTCCCCATTGCTCACATGTGTGGAAAAGGGAATGATTTTGAAAGATGTGAAAGAAACCTTAACAGTGCACAATTTGGAGGACTTAATTTCAGACCCCAATTCCACCACTCCAAAATTTTTCCACACTCCCACGTCTTCATCCTCACTTCCATCTTCTAAATCTTCAAGTCTTGATTCATCCTCTGAATCACATCTACTAAAATCATGCAGTTTATCCTCATTTGGGATGCTCAAAAAATGATCTTGACGATCTTCTTTCTTCAAAAATGTTTGTAGTCTAACCTCTTGTTGGAGGCCAAAAAATTGATCTTGATGATCTTCTTTCTTCAAAATTTTGTGCAGTTTAAACTCATTCTGGAGGCCCAAAAATTTATCTTGATTATCTTTACATAAATAATTCTTTTCTTCTATTTTGATTATCTACAGATCTTTTTCTTGATTTTTTTCAGTTATCTTGAAATTTTTATTTTCTTTTTTTGAGTTTTCTTCTATCCTACAAAAATAACCAGGGGTTTCCCCAATGTTCACAGATGTGGCCAAGGTAATGTTTTTGAAAGTTGTAATAGAAAACCTCGCAGTGCACAATTGGGAGGACTTACTTTTAGAACCCAATCTCACCACTCCACAGATTTTCTGCATATCTTTCAATAAAGATATATAACCAATCTTCTTTTTTGAATTTGAATTAAAAATAATTGAAAATCTTGAGAGGGAACAGATACTTGATAAAAAAATGAAGAATACTTTCAGAGAAGTGAAACATTAAATAGAGAAAGTTGAAAATCCACTTGGTATATCTCCAAGGGATCTGACCTACTACAACCTATGATTTCCTCATCTTGGGGAGAGGTTGTAGCACTAGGGGAATCAGCCTTCATCACTCTAAAAAAGACAGACTCTCACTAGAGCCTGAGCCACACTCCAAAAAATCAGAGGCGGCACCCACTTTCCTTCTTCTCCTATAACAATCCATGCACTGAAGCATTGAAAAAAGGCCTGGCCTGGTCTCCCAACCATCATCTCCAGGAGATGACAGCCTCATTTGAAGTCTTCCTTAATCTTCACCAGTCAACTCCAAACTGATTCCCACATCAAAATGATAACCAATTCTTGCCTGGAAATCCATCAAGAATGGTCCACCCAAAACAGCTTTTACATAACATTTGGCAATGTAAAAATGAACCTTCCCTCTGTCTCCACCAACATCCAGCTAAACACACTCAGACTTTATAATCAGCTCAGTGACATGGCCACCAATCCCTTTTAAATTTCCACCAATTCTTGTCTTGATGGGGAGGCCCAGATGAGTAGCCTCAAACAAATAAATCAGGTTAATCTGAGAACCTGAATCGACCAATGCCCTAGCCTTCCTGCCATTTAGAGTGACATTGACATAACCCAGAGGTGCATAAAAATGAGTTTCCAACCCCTCACCAAACTTCTCAGAAGAATCACAAATGTATTCTACCTCCCCAGAAAAAACCCTTCTCCTGGTCAACAACTTTTTCTGCCTATCAGCCAACCCAGGACCAATAGCATGCAACTACCCATAGGAAAGGGAAACCTGACCATGATTCATCCTTTCCAGAAGAGAGTCTATAACATTAGATTAGCCAGAAACTACTGGCCTCTCAAAGTGAGCCCTTGGATTTACTACCTTGGTCCTAGAAGATTCTTGAGGACCAGAACCACTAACAGATTCACCATCAACAGGAATCAAACCAGATCCCTCACCAGAACCTCTACCTCCAGCATGCTTTGGCAATGAAGCCAAAGGGAAATCCTCCTCAGAGTCCCAATCAACATCCATAGGTATTAGCTCACCATTCATTTCCAATGCACCAAAACTAGGGGGGTCCATATCAGCAATTCCCTTCTGCATCTTTTACAGCTCCTCTTTGCTGTACTTCTTCCTAGCTGCACTCAGCTTAGGATACACCCTTGAAGCCTTATGCTTTGGTTAGTCCTGAGAACTGCTCTTAGGCCTTCCCACCTTTCCCACTTCTGCATCATAAACACCAGCCAAAAATTCACCACTTGACTGTCCACCACAAGAATACAACTCCAATCACCAAATGAAGTAGAAAAAGTGACCTTATTAACTTCCTTCCCTTTTCCCTTGACATCATCATCTTCATTACCAGAAGACTTCCCCTGATCAGGAATCTCCTCAAACCATGACCTCCTCTGATTGAGACCACTCATTATCCTGACAAAATCAACAGGTGCCTTCCCCTCACTGGGATTCACAAATGAACCATCAGGGAGCCTGAACATCCTGACATCAAACTCAACCTTTCCCTCTGACACATCTCTGTTCAGAGCCCAAAAATTATTGGAGTTGTGCCCCCTCCTTCTGCAATAAAAACCGAACCAAGGATCACTCCTACAAGCTGTCCTATCAAAATCTCTAGGCTGAGAAGGAGCTTTATTGGCATTCTTAGCCTCCTTAACATAAATATGTAGCTGTTTTGTCAGAACAACTAACTGCTCCACCACTGGGTCCCTCTCCTGTTTAGGAACCTTCAACATATTCTTCTCTTCCTTCTTCACTCTATTCTCCTCTTCAGTAAAAGCCTCACTGACTTTGCTGAAATATTTGTCACACCCCTCCTGATAGGTGTCCACAGCCAATAAATTCAAATTAGACTCCACAGCCTCTTTCAGCTTGTCCAAGGCAGGAAACTTCTGATCCCCATTGGAAAGAGTCTTCATCAAGTACTTCCTTGACAGATTTTTCAACACACCCATCCTGACATCCCTAGCCAAGGCAGACCAACAACCATCCTTGGTAGCATTCTCATGTGCCAGCTCCTCCACTTCCACCAAATATTCCACCACAGGATCAAACTGTAGCAGAAACTTTCTGTAACTATGCAAGTTACCAACACCACCATAAGACTGCCATTAAATGACAACCTTGTTCAGAGCCACCATAGTGAGCCTGACACCCCATCTATCCACCATCTCCCTACACAATAACTTCCAGTCTCACTTTTTGTAGCCAGACATGGCCACAACCTCCTTCTCCACTGCCCTATCACTAATGAAGAAAATAATCTGCTTCCCCATGTCCAGGTAAGAAGCACCATCCAAACCAGCAGCAGTTTCATACTTCTTAAGAAACCACTTCACATCTTCACCATCAAACTTAGTACCATCCCAAGTTATAATCCTAACACACTCCCTAACCATCACAGCAGGAGGACCTTCCCCCCCACTGACAGTCACCACAGGAATAGAAGACCCAGAAGCCATTCAAAGACAACAGAGATTCTAAAGAACTAGCAGGTCGGACCCCATGTTGGGTGCCAAAATTTTAGACAATCCTATAGTACTAGCTATAGGCCATGAACAAGGGAGTTTGAGAAAACCCAGAGAGAAAATCCCCTGTTCCTTTAGAAAAATAAAGTGAGATTGACCAGCTAAAGTAAATTGCTTCCTTTTTCTAAAGCCCATTTTCCAACACACTTGACTGCCTGATCAGCCAAGAAAGTAGTCTCCAGACAGACTACCAAACCAAAGAACTGGAATGTAGACCAAAGTCCACACCAGAGAAAGCAATGATACTTGATGTAGGTTGAAAATCCACACCAGAGACAGAAATAATACTTGATATATCTTGCAAGACTATACCAGAGAAACTATTTTCCAAGTTAAGTTAAATGAAGAACTCACCTTGAAAAAAACACAGTCAATTGTGGCCAAAAAAATGTGAAAACTGAGTGAGGAACAAGGATATCACCTCCGGATGGTTGTATGATAATTAAAGTTGCCCCAAACTGTCTTATTCACTATGTACACACAGACCACTATCTAAGAGCCCCTGCACAACAACAAACTTGGAATTTTTTGAGCACCAAATTGCATAAAACCCCTCTAGAAATGCTTCCTAGCCTTCTAGCACCAAGGGGGGTGGTCCAACTGCCTGAGGCGGCCGGACCACCCTGAAGCCAGAAAACCTCCAAAAACCTCCAAAAATACCCAAAATACTTAGAAAAATCTACTATGACTACTAAAACCTTTAAAACACATAATTAGGCTATAACAACATTTGACATGAAATGTAGAGAAAAATTAGCCCATTCTAATGGTACTAAGGGCTTATCCCTAAGACTTAAGGTTAGCCCATAAAACACAAAAAACAAAATTAAACAGCTATCTTTTTAAATAAAAAATGAGATATTATCCCCTTAATTCTTAAAATCTGAAAAATGTCATCAAGAAATTAAATATAGAAAAAACTTGGGGCTATCCAATGGTTGTACCCACATCCCTGCAGTCCCAATATTCACCAAATAATTCCAGAAAAACACCCAATTATTTAGTAATGCCATTTAAGACATATCAAAACAACACAAAATAGACAAGCAAAGGGCTCCTCCAATTTTGGAAGACCAAAACGTGGTTGATGACTTTTGTTGTTTTTGTCTTCTACTTGTCCTACTGGTACCTTGTTGTTGATGGTCCCTTGGTTGCCGGCTTCAAGATATTGATGCGCTGTCAACAATTTGGAAAGGACCTCAAGTGCCAAAGGGTCATAATGGTCTAGAAGATTTAACGGAGGTCCAATGGCGGTGATAGGTGGGTATTGAATGGTTTCAAATTCAATAGTACGTATAATTTATCTTCCTTTTGGATTACTCAATTTGAAGAGGTAAAAAACTTATAAATATTATTATATTTAATGATTTAGAATTATGTGTTATTAAATACTAAAAGCAATAAGTAATAATAATAATAAATTTATTGTAGTTATGATTGTAGTAAAAAACAAGTAAGTAATAGATGTCCAAAACAACCAGAAAAGAGAGGCCTTATATAGGCAAAAGAGAGACAAATCCCCAAGGTAAAAAATCTTATATACAGGAGTATGAGAGAAGAAAAGGAATATTCCAGAAGAATATTTTCAAATAATAAGATTCTTCTAGAAAGAAGTTGTTTAAAATGTCTATTTACTGTATATGCCAGAAATAAATTGATTTATTTAAAAATTACTGTAAGTGTCATTTTTAAATAATTAATTTTAATACATTGTATAGATTTATTTTTATGTTTAATATTAAATTTTTATTTTAATATTAATTTTTATTTCTCTTAACCTGTCATTGAGCATGGTGTTAAGAAATAAAAATATAAGGGACAATTAAATATTAATTTTAATTATTTACTAATTTTATTTTTTTTGTAATTAGTTAATTTATTAGAGGTAAATTTAAGGTAAATATATTATAATTAATAATAATAATTATAAAAATAAAAATATGTGGCTTCATCCCAGTAAATAATTAATTTTTGTACTGGGTAAGTCTAGCAGCCTGGCTGACAATATACATGTTTATGGTACTTCAGAGGGCCCTTTTTCCTATATAAGGGCATTGGGTAGTCCCCTGAAGCCCCATCAATTACATTATAAATCTTACATTACACTTTATTGTTATAATAAATAAAAGAAAAACTTATACTACATTAATTAATTATATTTCAGTAACTACCCCTTTAATAATTTAAAGTATCATACAGTTAATAGGTTTCTTTAAGAGATTTTTTAATATTATCCAATTGTTTTTTTAAATCAGAGAGAATAGAGTACTTAAAAAGTCATAATAATCTAGTATCCAATACAAATCCCTAAGAACTTCCAGTGTTGTCTTTCCATTTTATTCCTCTTTCAAGTTTATTATTCTTCATCTTCTTCTCCTTCTCCTTCTCCTTCTTCTTCTTCCAATTTTCCTATCAATTTTAGAATATCGGCAGATAGGGTTAAACATAGGTTTATAGTAGTGAGGTTGCTGTGTGATATTTAATAGTAGAATCTGCTTCTTTCCTCTCTCATTGATTTTATTTTGCAATCTTGTTAAATCAATCACTTATATAAAACATATTGTGCCATTTTCCACTTGCAACATTGACTCACCCTATTCCACTCATTCTTAGGTATTCTCTTGTCATATTCTTTCTACACTGTTCTTCTCTGACCTACTTAATCCACAGCTTGGCTCCATTGAGTTTTACTAACCAGCAACAACTATTGTAACCAAAGTAATAATCATCATTTATTGAAAAGGTTAAATATTACTGCTAATCTTTTTACATCTTTATACTGCTCTCATTACCATTTATTTACTGTTTTTTCTCATTGATTTTCTATTGCTATCTTGTTAAATCAATCACCTATCCAAAACCTATTGCAATATTCACCACTTTCAGCATTGGATCATGTTGTTACACTTGTGCTTATCATGGCTCCATTGAGTTTGGCCAACCAGAAAAAATTACTGTAACTAACAAAATTGTCATCATTTATTAAAAATTCTTACATTGAATTATATTATAATATGTTAGTAATCTTTTTTTTCAATCTTTTATCATTATATTAAATTTTCTTCTGTATATTTTATAATCATGTTGAATTAAATAAACAAAAATGGTTACAGTTCAATATCAATCTAGGGACAATTATCAAACAAAATGAGCTTAACCTGGTTTGGAATCATGTGATGACTTCACTCATCTTGTTTGTTTTTTTCAAATCAATCAAGACTTAATCAATAGGGTGAATAACATAAGAAAAGAAGATTCTGTTACTTTTAAAAGTTAAGGTAGATATACAAAGTATGAGGTCTAAGAAAGGTTTCTATTTTATAATTTATATGTAATAATTTAACATATACAATTCATTTATTCACTTCACTTACCTGAGGTTTTAGACCATCAAACCATGCTTCTGTAGTATCATGTCTAAATTAATTTGTGACATGATTTCTTGAATTTATTTGCAACTCAAATTTTTTTCTTGAAGTCAAACTAGTTTATCTCTGTGTCTTGCTCTGAACGGCTTGTTTATTGTTAATTTATGGCTTGAAATTAAATTTTGGAAATGTGGACCCTCTTCTAGGATAAAATGCAGGGAGTGGTATTACCATTTTTTTGACTTTAATAAATATTAAAAAATATTAGAAAAAAAGAAAATTATTTTATATAAGTCATATTAAATAGAAAGGAATATAAATTGTACATTAGACATATAAACATTTATGCACTTACATTTATGCATTTGACATTAAAAACATAAATTCAACAATTTATCAGATTTTCTTAGTATTTAATTACATTTTTTAAAAAAACATGACCAAGTAATGAAACTTTCTTGTGCATAAAAAGTATCTGGTGAACAAAAGTGTAGGCACTCTTTAAACTGGAAAAAAATGATACCTCTTTTTTCCTTCAAAGTAATTTTTTTCCACCTTGATCAGGGTTCTGACTCAATGGAATAGTTGTACCATTAACAAAACCAATACATCCTGTGAAACCCTCTTCTTGAATAACTGAGATTATTCAAGTTTCTCTTCTTTAGTCTGCCAAGAAAGCATTTGAGAACACAAGAAAAGAATAGCAGTGAAGCTGTCAGTGTGTATATCCCCAGAACTGAGTAAAAATTACTTATAAGTTATGTTAAACACATGAACTATACATGGGAACAATAAATAAGAGTACACAAACAGTATACATAAGTAAAATTATCATAATACACAAAAAATGCCATTATAACACCTTATATACATGCATATATCCACCTTTTATAAGTCTTATCTACTTAATATTAAATTGGAATATGTTAGGGTAACCTTAAGAACCTTAATTATAAGGCTACATAATTTTTAAGTATACTTAATGCTGTTATTTTCATTGTTTTATGAAAAAAACAAGAAATGTGCTTTATTTCACTTAAAAGTTGATTATATGCACTATAAATTTAAGAATATTAAAACTGCGCTTTGACAGTTCAATTTGTCTCATTTAGGACTATTTATTTGGCTACTTAAATGCATAAAAATAACACTTTTCAAATTTGTTGTTTTTTATGCCAGAAATGGCTTCTGTGTACTGGCCACATACTGCCTGCATTTTTCCCGTGTAAATAGCTTCATTTTTAGAAAAGTTAGCTTTTTCACACTATTATTACCCCACATTCTATTCCCACTGTGGGGAAACACACTAAATAGGCGACAGGTGCTTATTTAGTGTCCTAGCTTAATTAATAATGCATTGACCCTCTTTATATGCACTAATTTCATTAATAACCTCACTCTTGGCGCCTTATTTCAATACCACGCTTAAATTTACCTAAAATTATTCAAGGATTTACCTGTGTAAGCTCCTGCCAAGGACTGCATGTAGTTACCCCACATCTCACGCCCTTTTTTGGGTTTCTAGGTGGTTTCTCAGTCAATTTTGGTCATTTTTGAATGGGAATTTCACATAGTATAATGTCAGGATTAGCCCCAAAATTTCTACAGTGAATCCCCTTATTATTAAGCTCTTATTAACCTTAATTTTCCCTCTTTAGTCTTTTATATTGATGTATAATACGCATATACTCTCTTTTTTACCTATTCTTTAATTTTGATGGATTTTCCCTATTATTCCAGGATTTTGGCGGTAGTTACTCTTCTAATTATGTTATGGGTCACTTGGGATGTTGATGGACGTTTCTATTAGTTGGATGGAGGCATCATTAATTGTGTATAAGACTGGTAAATCAGGGGATTCATTGGGGAACTTATTGTGTATATAAGGAGGAGGTTTTGGGTCTTGCTTTCTACATTCTTTATCATTACAATTTAAACATATAACCAATACAATTACAATACATATCAATAGTACTTATAAAGTCTTTGAACAGTATCTGAATTTATTAAATCTGTTTTTCTACCAACTATAAAGATTGTAAGCCATATATAATTCGTGAGATTAGAATTTATGAGACCCTTATATTGAGTTATATTTTAATACTTATTGGATTTGTACTAAAGTATTCATATAGGACCATTAAAATCTTCTAGACAACTAACCATTAAAGATAGTTCACATCTTTGTACTTGAACTCAGCCTGACAGAAGCATTGTTTGGAATAGGTACCAATTGGACCTTACCCTAAAGAGAAAAAGAATATTCAAAAATTTTAAGGAAGCTTCAATACCATTGGAGCCCAAATGATATAGTGTGATTGTCAATAGTATTGAAGGACCACATTGTTTTTTTTGAGAATTTTTGTGAAACACAGGGTGATCCTGAATATGCTCAACCAATTTAAGGAATAATTTTTCAGAAGTCCTGAATAACTGTGTAAAACTGAGTGTAGATAAATTTAGGAGTGTTACACTCTCTGTGGAAAAACAGAAATGCCTGATAGTGGCATTGTAAAGCCACATCTGAAAATGTTGGAACAAAACCAAACCAATTTTAAGACTTCTTGACAGACCAAAAATTAAGCTGCAATGTGTTTTGACTGCTACCATTTAATTCACTACATTGGAACAAAATATATTTGCTACATATTTTTTATGTGATTATTACATAATTCTTACACTCCAGGTTAAAAGAAAAAGTTTCGGTGGTGGTACAGTCTAACCCATAAACTTTGAGACTGAAAGTTTTCAAAAAATTATTGATAGCCCAAAAGTAGAGCTACTGTATTTTTTTGACATCTACCATTCATTTGTTGAAAATCAGGTTAATTTATTTGCTGTTTCTCTGTTCTTCATCATCTGATTTGAGGGAAACTCAACCAGTTGTGGTAAAATGAACTGATTCTGTCAAAATATACTGCAGCTCAACTTTTGGGCTGTAAATTGTTAGATTTTAAAAGCCACATATCCAAATTTTTTATCTCATACTTCTTATTTATCTCACACCCTTCTACCTTACAGAACATCTAGCGGAATTTTGCACGTAGTCCTGTAGCCATCACACTGCCATTAATAGATTTTGATCAAACTTGATTATGTAAGATATCGATGGAGGCTCCTTTGGTTATATACATATACACCATAATTATGATTCCTTTTCCTCCATCGATCTCATTATTATTATTATCATTATTATCTTGTTTAGATCATCATTAGTTTCAATAAAAACTTTTTAGCAATAACATTCTCATTTTACTGATTTACCCCTTGCACTGGTGTTACAGTTACTACAATTTTATCTCACAAATTTCTTAGTTTAGTTAATCTGTTCTCATAACTAGGTTGGCAAAATCAAATCTAGATATTGCCACTGATCCCCTTGCAATAACTGATTGGATCTCATTGGCTCATTTCTAAGGTTGGAAATTTTCCGTCGATCTCATTATTATTATTAGGGGGTATCATTGTTCAGGGATCCACAATTAGGGATCAGGAATTTTTTTTTCCAGGATCAGACATTTTTAATTGCAGAAGATTCTTATCCACTAGCCCCGGGGCTAGTGGATAAGGAATCCACAATAATGCATTATCCCGCCTCTTATACCCCAATTTCCATTCCTAATTCCTGATTCCAAACTCATCTCATCCATGATGGATTTGCAAGAAAGTCATATGACTCATAATTTCTGATGCCATCTTAAGTATTTCCTCACTCTATGCTACTTAATTTTGGTGGCAAACACTTAAGTTTTTTTTCTATCTACACACCCCAACTGCACATTTGGCTGTGAATTCCCACTTCCCTCATCACATAACCCTTCCACCGGCAACAATGAAACACCTCTCTACTAGGAAGCTACTTCACTCAACAATGAATGCTATTACTTTTCTTTTAGTTCTTTACTATAAATCTGACTCTGATTTGGAAGATGATTTAGCTTATATGTGTTTTCTTTCCAAAAAGCGTTACATCATCACCAGGGGGACAAATCTTTATCATGATCCCTGATATGATCTGGCCTCCATTCTCAACATTCCTCATTTAAACTTCACCCAACTTTTTAGAACTTCTCCCAATTATTTCTTCAAACTTTATCAACTCATCTCTGATCATCCTATCTTTCATAACAATTCCCATAACAAACAGTGTAATCCTGCCATCCAACTTGCTGTTTCACTATGTCGCTTTGGCTCAAGTGGAAATGGTGCTGCTGTAAGATGTTTGGATAATCTCTTTAACATAGGATATGGTACCGTGATATTATACACCAAGCGCTGTATGATTGCTATCCTTTCCCTCAAGTCTCAAACACTTGCTTGGCCAACTCCAGAACAGCGACTTGAATCCTCTCACGTAATGCAAGCTGAAGGTTTCCCTGGCTGTGTAGGATTTTTTGATGGCACAACTATACCTTTGAGTCAAAAGCCTGCTCATGATGGCAACCATTATTTTGATTGCAAAAAAAGGTTTCTTGAAAGTCTTCTCCGATTTCTCATCCTTCATAAACTAACTTTTTATCTTCTTTCTAGATACTATATTGCCATTCAACTTGTATGCAATGTCAATAAAAAATTTATTGCTTTTAATAGTGGCTGCCCTGGCTCATTTCATGACTCTTCCGTATTCCAAAGAATGAGGATTTCTCAAACCCCTGACTCATACTTTGACAAATCTCAGTTTCTCCTTGCAGACTCAGCATATGCAAGTGGAAAGTACATTATACCTGCTTTCCGTGGTGCAACCTTAGAAAATGACCCCAAAACTAAATTTAATTATCACCTTGCCCAATCAACAGTATTAATTGAACATGCTATAGGTATTTTATAGGGACAATTTTCTAGTCTTCGGGAGCTCAGAATCCAATTTCAAAAAAAATTGGAGATGAAAACTGCAAATCATTGAATCATGACTTGCATTATACTCCACAATATCCTAGCTGATTTAAAGGATGAGTGGAATGATGTTTATGAAGAAGAGGATCCTGAACCAGCACCAGCTCTTTCCTCCCTTGAATCACAAAACATTCATTCAACCGGCATACACTCTATCATTATGCCTATTACTCTCCAACATTTCTCTTCACCACCCTTTTAAATTTTTTTTTTACTCTCCAAATGTCCTCTTTGTATACTTCATTCACTTGGTTTAGTATTTTGGTTTTTTGCATATTCATTTTTTTTTTGGAATTTATGGTGAAGATCTTTTTTTAGGATGGCTCATTGGTTTTCTTTCACCAGCTCAACATGAAATCGCATATTTTCTGAAATCACATATTTTGTCAGTGATTTTTTTTTCATTCATCCCTCATATCCTTTTCCTATTCTCCTCCAACATCTCTCAAACAATTTGGTTTCATTCATTTTGTCATCTCATCTCTCCAGGTAAGTCATTTTATTTGTTTTTTTTGATTTTTTGATTAATAATTATAATTTTTTTTGTTTTTTCTGTTTATTTTATTTTTTTTATCTAAATTTTTCTTGTAAGTGGTTATTTTGGATTTCAATGGTATAATTAACCTTTTTTTTCTCTCCCTCTTTACTTTCTTTTTTAGCTCCATCACCCTACTCTTCATTCCTCCTTGGCATGGTCATTATCCCCCCTTTCCCTTATTTCACTTTTTTTAGCTCCATTTCATTGAAACACATACATTGCACATTCTTTATGCATTTCACTTACTCCATATTCAATTTCCCCACAATTCCAACATCAACCTTTCTTACTCTATTTTTCCTACTTTTCAATCAAGGTAAGTTTCATCTCCTTTTTTTCATGCCTATATGATATCTCATTCCTTTTATGAAAACTTCATACTTAAATATATGTATGACTCTTATCTGGATAACAGTGAACTTATAAAACTCCTTTTGATCTCATCTTCATTACCACTTTTCAAGTTTTTGTAAAATTTTGAAAATCAGACTCGGAATTAGGGTTAGGTTTATTCAAATCTAATGTTTTTTTACTGAAGATTCTCCTGAAGGCTGCCTTTCATTTCCTACAAACAGATTTGAATTTGATTCAGTTGTTGCTGAGATATTGACTGTTAAAGTTGAGCCTTTTTTTTCCCAATTTAAATTTTTATTTCATTTTTATGTGTAACAAACTAGGGTTAGGTTTATTTAAATCACATATCCTTTAACTGAAGATTCTACTAAAGCATATATTTCATTTCCCACAAACAGGTTTGAATTAGGTTCAGTGGTTTCTGAGATTTTGACCTTTGAAGTTGAGCCTTTTTTCCAAATTTCACTTGTCTTATTTCACATTTTTATATTGCATAATTAGAGGATAATGATTCTGAAACTCTTATATGATCATTATCTAGGCATTTCAATTATATAGGCATATATTCATTGATCAAGAATATCACTAAAGCTCAAAAAGATGAATATTTTTGCTTATGGGACACTCTACCTTCCTTTAACTCTTTTCTTGCTCTTCGACTCAAAAAGCACTGTAATAAAGCATTTGAAAAAAATCATGAACTTGCAACCAAAGTTGGAATACCAAATTGGTGTGACTCAAAATGGGAAGATATCACCCATGAATATCTTTTATTTTCTAATGTTATTATCACTCATTCTGGATTTCACAATAGGATTTATATCAATAGGAATGATGCCAATTTTCTTACTTTTGGTATATTCTCATATATCAATCAAATAACTGGCCAACCAATACCATCTCCAGCTAAAATAAAAGAACATGGTTTATATTTTCCAGACCACAGGTAAATCTTAATGGTATCATTGAAACTATTTGGAATTCTTCTAAGGATAATCATCAAACGACCAAAGCTCCTCCTGGTTTGGAATCCTGTCAAGATTAAACACATTTTGGTTGCTCCTTTCAAATCAGTCATAAGTTTTTTCAAAGAATCAACAAGGTAAAGAAAGAAGGTAAAGTTAATTGATTTAAAAAAGCTTTATCTAGATCCAAAAAGTATGGGGATTAGAGTTGTCATCAAAAATTTTATATTTTTTCATAAATTTTTAATAAATATTTTTTATATATCAATTTCCTCAACTAAAGTAATGGGCCAACGACCTTGTGTTGTATAAATGGTAATCATGATAACATTTATTTGTTTCATTGGGTTCCTCTAGCCTATACCTGTGGAAAGTCCCAAACTTTTGTTTCTAGATTTGATCTGCATTTTGGCTTGAGGAATTGTCATTACTTAAAACTAGGGAAATTTATATATATTAGATATTTATTTAATAATTTATGTAATTATATTAAATTTTGATGACTTCCACCCCTTACTTCAATAAAATGCAGGGGGGGGAATTGCCAAATTTTCAAATCTTACATTCAAAATTGATGACTTGTAAAAATTTTGGTGATACCCACCCCTTTCTTCAATAAGATGTAGGGGGGGGTATTGCCAAATTTTCAAATGTAACATGTAAAATTTTTGACTTGTAAATATTTTGGTGAAAAAATTTTGGTGATACCCGTCCCTTACTTCAATAAAATGCAGGGGGCAGTATTACCAAAATTTCTTATAAAACTTGTGAAATTCTTGACTTGTAAGAATTTTGGGGATACCAGTAAAATGCAGGGGGTAGTAACGCCAAAGTTTCATATAAGACTTTCAAGACTCTTGACATGAAAGAATTTTGGTGATACCCACCCCTTACTTCAAAAAAATTCAGGGGTGGGGGTTTGGCAAATTTTCAAAGGAGACTTGAAAATTTTGTTTAAAAAAAGAATATTTAACATTAAAATATGAAATTTTAAGAAATACAGAAAATAATTGTAAAATTTATGTACAAATAAATATGAAAACATGATGTGTGAAAGAAATAAAAGAAACTAGTCAACAAAAAATTTCATTAAACATTCTATTTCTTCAACAGATTTGTTTGCTTTAATGCATTCGATCAAGAAATCTTTCTTTTTAGAACTTTCTTGGAGATCATGCTTATACTTCATCTGTTCCATTAAGTTTTGATGCTCGAGTGTTTTTTTCTCTTTTTTGGATTTTTCAATACTAAGAGTTAACTTGAACTTCTTCTCCTCCAAATCTTGGACCCAATCATCCTTCCATAAGGAGAGCTCGTGCTTCCTCTCTCCCAAATCTTGTACTCTGTCATCCCTCCTTAAAGAGAGCTGGTATTTCTTCTTTTCAAAGCTTAGAGTCTCTTTAGAAATTTCCACTTGTTCTAGAGTGAGAAAAAAAATTAACATAAAGTAGAAGAAAAGAAGAGTAAAGTAATAAGAGGTATGATATCACTTACCAGCATCACGTTTCTCTAAAAACTGTTCCATAGAAGAAAAAGGTTTTTGTGATGAAGTATCACTTTTTTGTCTTCTTTGGGAGTGGAAATTTAGACTACTTGAAGCCCTTTCCTTTTTGTTCAACGTAGAATTTTCCTCCTCATCATTGTCGCTAGCTTCAGACTCAGTTGATTGTGGGTCCTGGGCTTGTTCATCAGCCTTTTAAGAAATAAGAAAATCTAAGTAAATAAAAAAAAGTATTGATCAGATAAAAGAAAAAAAAACAGACCTGAGTTAGATTGGGTTGGGTTAAATCGCCAATATGATCAATAGAAAAGCTATCTAGATTTGTAGAATTTAGAAGAGGGAAGGCTTGAGTGGAGGAAGAGGATGGGAAAAGATTTGCTTCGACATCATGTTTGGAGATATGATCTTCACCATCCAACATGTTTACAGGATTAACATCGGCTCGCTCTCCAAAAATTGCATCCATCTCTTTAAAGTAAGGAGATAAAGTTTCAAGTTTATTGTCTATGGATTTTATGCCCTTAGTTATATCGTTGTCGGTAACCCCAAAACCAGTGGAAGATGAAAGAGCCTTTGCCTTCTTGTATTTTGCTCGGTAATGCTTGAATTGTTCAGAAATCTGTTTAGGCAAAAGATCAATCCTTCCCTTGGTCTTATTGCGTAATTCATTTGCCATTAGAAGATAGCCATTAACTTTTGATGCGGGGGGCCGTCCTACTTTAGTGGCATACTCAGTACCAAAACAAGAATCATAGTTAGATTTGGTTTTCAGCCAGTTGATAAGAATGAGATGGTCATCTTTTTTTAATTGAATGGTCTCTGATTTCTTGGCTGAGTGGGGGAAAGAGGAAGTAGTGGGAATTGAAGAACAACTGGGTGATGGCTGCCTTTGAGAAGATCTAGGATGATGAGGCATGTTATTATAAATGAAGATGAAAAGGAGCGGAAACAAGCAGATGAGATAGCGAGATGAAAAGGAGCAGAATCAAAGAGAAGAAATGAGAAGAAATTCTGAGTGGATGGGATGAGAATGGGAGTGTGCAGCAAGGTAGAAGGCATATGCAGAGAGTAGTTCAAGATGTGGTTATGGCAGAAAGTAGTTCAAGATGTGGTTATGGCAGAAAGCAGGTCAAGATGTGGTTATGACAGAAGTTTGTCCAAGATGTGGTTATGAAAAATTGAGTAACAAAAATGTTGGATAAGAGGTGAACATTGACACGTAAAGTGTCTAATAACCCAATTATTAGCAAAAATAATTGCGGAAGATAATTGGGGTATAAGGATTTTTATCCGCAATTAATTTAATTGCTGATCCCTGAACATTGATACCCCCTATTATCATCATTATCTTGTTTCAATCATCATTAGTTTCAATAAAAACTTGTTAGCAATAACATTCTCATTTTACTGATTTACCCCTTGCACTTGTGTTACAGGTTGGCAGAATCAAATCTAGATATCGCCACTGATCCCCTTGCAATAACTGATTGGGTCTCATTGGCTCATTACTAAGGTTGGCAGAATCAAATCTAGATATCGCCACTGACCCCCTTGCAATAACTGATTGGGTCTCATTGGCTCATTACTAAGACTTTAACATCAATAAATTTTAGTAAATTTTCATATTTGTCTCAAGGTTTACGTGATTGACTGTACCAAATCTATCTTGGACTAGAAAAGTTGAAGTCGCGCATTACTCAATATAAGAATCTGGCTCAGCTTACATAAAGCTAGAGTTATTCCCTAATCTCTCTTCGTGATCTGTTTTTTACAGTAGCTTTATTACTCCATGATGTACTTCTAACCACCTTCAATGTCCACTACGTACCCATGAAGCTCAACTCACAAAATCCAAAATTAAAGCTATCTTGAAAATGTAGATGTTCCATCATAAAAATCAAGAAGAGCCACAACCGTAACAAACTGATAAATTTATATGTTGATTAGACGAAATTCAAGTCATATCCATATTAATGATGACAACTAACCTGCACCACTGCCTTCAGTCTCAGCGCAAGAGTAACTTCCAAACTCATTTAAACAAGCTAAAAACAATCGTAAACCCCAATTTTAGCTAGAAATTAAAACAAAGAAATGCATCCCAAGGACTTTTACCTTTACTCGCTGCCGTATCTCGTCCGAACCCAATGGTACAAATTTGAGAGGTAGAGTTACTCTTGTTATTGCGGCTATCCCCACGACATTTTTTTCCAACTAAAAAGATTGAATTTTAATATAAATTTTCAGTAACTTAAAATCATTATGATTAAACCACTAACTCATAAAGTTTCTGCACGCTCCATTGCAGCTAAAACTTGGCCTTTCGTTGCAGGCTACCAAAGATTTATGAGAATATGAGTGCTTCATCAATATGAAAAAGTGAATAGAGTGTAAAGGGCTGACAAAATGTGTTAGTATGTTTGTTAAAAGCGTAATAAGTGCATTCGGTGGGGGTTAAACTTGGCTGGCTTGACTTTGCTTCAACGTACGTGAAGACCAAAAGAAGACAACTAATAATCAAACATGAAATTTTCATGATGTATGATGTTATGATATCAAATTTCTAAAACTCTTGAATGAAAGATTCTTCTCTGTAAAACGTCAACTGCAACAATGTCTAATAACACTTTCAAAAAAAATAAAAAGAATACAAATTGAGGATTTAACTTAGACTATGGGATGAAAGAATGAGGTAATAGAAAAGCTGCTTATATACCTACGCCGCTGGTAGGGACTGGCACTACAACATATGTCAATAAGATAGAAACCAAATGTTTACTAATATAGAATCTATCATATACTGAATTTATTGTTCCGTGTGGAGGCGGTTGATTACTATATCTTCTTAAAACACCAAAGAAAACTTGATTTAGAACAAAAAGTAATGGGTATTAATTTCAATGATTAAAATATAATCTTGTCACCTCTATCTATAAACTGCCAAACCTGAAAAGGCAGCCGCTAAATTTAAAATTCCAACAAATTTCTTACACCCTTCCAAACTTTATTTTCACTCTTAAAACTTTCATGAAGTAAAAAAGTCAATTTATGTCATGCAGCCATCGAGAATACTTTTGGCATGTCTCATCAATTTTTCCCTCTTTCCTCTTCCCCGTTTTTCACTTTATTATGTCAAATGATTTTCAAGGAGTTTAAAAAAATTCTTGAATTTACGGGGTTTTCCGACAACTTTTTCGGGATTAGCTGTGCGGAAAAATAGTTATATTTATATTTATTGTAATATTCATAATAGCCATTGAACTTTAACAAACGTGAGAGCTAGCAATATTAGCTAATTTTATAAACAGATTTCGCATAGGAAATCTTTAGGGGGTCAAATGAATGGGAGGGATCAAAATGTGTTGTTAATTATTTCGTAGCGCCATCCATCATTGAGACCCACATGGGGCGCAAACTAAATATTCCCCAATCCTGGGAGCGAAGACACATACTGTTAAATGGTCGAGCAGGTAAACAACCTTCATGTCCCTAGTAGGGTGAGATAATGAAAATAAAAATGAAAAAGGTCGATTATATAATTGGTAATAGAAGAAATCGTAGCTGTATATCTGGTTCCACTCGATATTAGGCACAGCTCAACCAGAAAAGCTTGCGGTGCTCTTGCCACTTATTCCTCTCTGCCAAAAGCGACATAAACTCATGTTTTTGGCGGGGGATCAGAGAAGAGAAACCAGCAAGCTTTTCAGGCTTTGCTGTAAAATACTTTTAAATCATTTCCAAAAAACAAAACCAATCCGTCAAAACCATCTGCGACTTCCGCACAAATCGAGGAACTTGATTCCTCACCTCCTACTTCTGTTGCCCACGTCTCATCTGCTTTTGGTTTCTCTGTCTCTGCTTCTTTAGGCCTTCGTGATATAATTTTGTGTGACTCTGGTGCTATTCACCATTTGAAAAAAAACCTAAATGTGTTGTTAGATTATGAGATATTCATCAAACCTTTTACAGTAGCTGTTGCTAATAGCTCGACATCCATTATTGCAGGTGTTGGTAAATCCTACTTGATTGATCATGTTACTTGTACATGTAGTCTATTACAAAACATATTCTATTGTCGGGACTTGGCTAAAACTTTGATTTCTGGTTATGAGTTATTGAAAGAAAGGATTTTCGTTCATCTTGATGATGATGCACTCACCTTGTGAAACCTAGATATCCATGGTTTCGCCGCGAACTTGTGCCTTGACAATTCTTCACAATCTTTTCTCATTGATGGTAAATTATCTTCTACTCCTTCTACATCTGCCATGGCCATTTCTATTTCAACACCTGATGTTTATGAGTTGTGTCATCAGAGATTGGGTCATGTTGGTGAGCAACGTATCAAGAAAATGATTAGTTGTGTTGTGGGTTGTAATTTAGATAAATACTCAGTTCCTACTTGCCATGATTGTGCTCTAGCTTCTTCCCTTGTTTCTTCTCCTCTTCCATCATATAATTTTACTTAAAACTTGTTAGATTTGGTTGTTGCTGACATTATTGGACCCTTACCATTGGCTGTTACAGGCGGCTGTTATGTGCTTTCTTTTAAAGATGCGTTTAGCAAATTTAACCGAGTTTATGTCATCACAGAAAAATCTGATTCTGAAAGATATTTTGATGAATTTTTTTGCTTTTGAAAAAAATCAAACGGGTAAATCTTTTTGATCTGATCCAAAATGTAAAGAATAAAGTAAGTAATAAGTTGAACAGTAATCGAATGAAGCAGCGCTGAATGAGATGAAAATGTTAAATACCGGAACCAAAATGTAAATAATAAAGTAAGTAAGAGGTTGAACAGTAATCAAATGAAGCAGCGCTGAATGAGATGAAACTTAAAATAAGAAAAATATAAAATGAATAAAATATATATTAAGATAAGTGACAACACAAAAACAAGACGAGACAAAACAATAGAGGGATAAAAAGCTATGTCATTGCAGCATAAGAGCAGACTAACATGTTAAATACCTGAACTAAAATGTAAATAATTAAGTAGGTAAGAAGTTGAACAGTAATTGAATGAAGCAGTGCTGAATGAGATGAAACTAAAAATAAGAAAAATATAAAATGAATAAAATAGATATTGACATAAGTGAAAACACAAAAATAAGACAAGACAAAAAAATATAAGGGATAAAAAGAGATGTCGAAAAGGTTACACTAACAAGCTCTTTTTATCTACAAAATAAAGGAAAAAGCACAAGCACTACTTCATACGCAAAATGAATATTCAGAACACAGAGGTTAAATTCATTCATAATTATTATTAAGTATGCAGTCAATAATGAATATTTTAACAAATCTATTAAAACTTTGTGTATAGATGGTGGTGGAGAATTCACTGCTGGGTCATTTCAATCAGTCATTCAAAAACTTGGTGTCCAACATCAAGTTACCACCCCTATAATCATTTTCAAAATAACCAAAATCAAAGGTGGAATTTAACTCTTGAAGTCATAGGTTGTGCTCTCTTTTTTTCCAGTGGTTTATTGGAAAACTTCTGGAGTTTTGCCTGCACTTGTGCTTCCCACCTCAATAATTGCAACCCTACAACTGCTTCTCAAATAGAACCTTACAAACTCCTCATGGGTGTCCGTCCTTATATAGCTCATTTATGGGTGTTTGGAACACAAGTTTTTGTCCACATCCCTGTGGAAAAACAGCAAACACATGATCCCACCTCTTGCTGTTGTAATTGTATTGCCTAAGTTGAGGGGGTTAAGGGTTGGCCTTTCTGGGATCCAGTTGCTTGTTGTGTGGTTGTTTCTGCATCAGCTATATTTGAATCTGAAATTTTTAACCTTCCCAATGCAACATGTTTAGCTGATCACAAACCTAAGTTTACTGAGGTTAATCAGGCTAAATTAAATAATAATAATATCCTTGTTGCCCAACAAGGAACTGTGGAAGCATTTAATGTTCAATCTGCTGATTTTTTTGATGACTTGCCTAAAACTTTGTCTGGTGCACTCAAATCAAAGGATGTGGAACAGTTGCATTTTTCTTGTAGAGAAGGATTGGCTATGCTAACTTCAAAAGATGTCTGGGAAGAACTCCCTTTACCATATGGTGCTAAAGCAAGACTCTCTTGTTAGGTTTTTTCTATTAAACGAAATGACAAAAATGAAATCATCAGATATAAGGCTAGACTGGTGGCATGCATTCAAACACAGTTTTACAGTATCAACAATACTGAGACCTTTTCTCCAACAGCTCAATTCTCAACTCTTTGTTTTTTGTTTGTCTTGGCTTCTAAATTTGTTCTCTATTTTCCTCAATTTGATGTTGTTGGTGCTTATTTAAACACTGATATTGACACAGATATTATTGTCTTACCTCTTGAAAATGTTCTATTACAAGCAAGGTCTAATATCCTAGATTAAAAAAAACTTTATAAGGCACAAAAAATCAGGAAGGTGCTGGTAGTTCTTCTTCTCTGAAATTCTTGCCTCTTCGGGTTTTCAATTTTTAACATATTATCCTAGAGTTTACCTGTATTGTAAAGATAATGAAGTTGTCTATGTATGGGTTAATATGGATGATGGTTGTGTATTTGGCTCCTTTACTTCCATAATTGATTGGTTTCACAACATGATGGCTTCTAAAGTTGAAATTACTTGGCAAAACTCAAGTACTTAAATATTTGGTATAGGTGTTGTCAGTATAGTCTAGTATATAAGTATGATATAATAGTGTTATTTTATGGTCCTACTACTTATTAATAAGTGATTTAGTGATTAAACCTCAGGGGAAGACTAATAAAATAGTTATACTCAAATAAAACTCACAATATTTGGATTTAAATGCGTGCTAGTGGTGGAAAATAGAAGAATAAAATATAGTTATAGCTTTTATAAAGATAATATCAATTTATAAGGGCTTTATAATATATTTCTGATTTCTAATAATTGTATTGTAGTGTTTGTTTGAAGTGTAGTAATTGAATGATGATAATAAACCGTCAAAATCCCTCCTTACTTATACCCAAATCCACTGGAGTGCACAGACCTTCAATCCAGATGATGTCACTGCTATCCCCGGCAATTACAGCACTGTGAGGGCCCATCACCTCCCCATGGCGTCCACTTCAAGCAGTTTCAACACCCAGACCTCCAGTAAGGACCCTCCATCACTATTAATAATAACACAGAGTCATACCATAAATAGAAAACCCAGATAAAAGCGGATACCATAAAGAAACAGGTAAAATAAATGATCAAAAAGAGATTTAATGAAACTAAAAGCATATAAAGGAAACAAATAAAATTTCCAAGCCCCCAATAACATCCCCAAGCATCCACATTAACCCAAAAACATCTTTCCAACCCATAAATCCGTGAATAACCATCCAAGGAAGTAATTTTAGTTGTCCAAACTGGGTGTATGCGCCTGATATAGGTGTCTATGCTTCTGTAGGCGTTGTGAGTCCACTGATTTCGTCCATATGACCTAAAATAAGCAGAAAAACAAAGGTTATAGGCTATTAAGGGGCTAAAACCCACTTATATACCTAAATATACATAATATACTGCATATTTCACTGAATATGAGATTTATGTATACATATAAGCTTATGTATGTCAATAATTACTTCATATCACTTAAGATAAGTATATTATGACTCCATTAACACCTTAATAAGTATTATTAGGCCATGGATAAGCTATTTAAACTATTATAAATTATATAATAGAATAATAATTATATATATATATAATAAAATAATATATATTATTATTTTAACCTTATTTTTAAGATATAAGCTTAATCTAGTTAAGGTTATCTTATTTTAAGCATAAGAAATACTCATTCCTAAGGATATTTAGGCTGACACTCCCTCACCCCCAAAAAAAATAATAATAAAAAAATGTTAAGACATTTTAATTAAACTTAAGGAGTGAAATAATAAAATAAAAAATAATTTTTATAATACATATACTGAATGAACAGTATTATTTAGATTTAAATTTTTTCAAGAGATTTTTAAGATCAGAGATTTCATTTTCTGGAATCCACTGGTCATATTCACTTGATTTATTTTTAAATCTTAATAGATACTCAACTCCCTTTTCTTTAGTAAGGTGTCTCTTTTTAAGTATCTTTTCAATTTCTGCTTTTTCCACTATTTCTTCAGGTTGCTGTTTATGCCTTCCTGATCTTCTTGGAAAGAGAGCAGTATCATTAGAATGGTATGGTTTTATAAGAGAAATAGGAAATACTGGATGTTTTCTATCATAAGGTGCATATAGAATAACCTCAACAGCATTATTACCAACCATCTTTTTAACTACAAATGGTCCAATGAATGGATCCTTCAATTTAACATTACCATTTAAATTGAAATGTAGCGTTGAAATAAGGACTTCATCACCCTCTTTGAACATTTGTTCTTTATGGGCTTTATCCCATCTTTTCTTTTCATACTCAAAAGCCTTATTTATACATTCTTGAGCATGTTTTCTGCATAATTCCTGCATCTGAAGAAAAGATTTAGTACCTGGATGAATATCCAATCTAGGTAACTTATTAAGAGTTTTAGCAGGGGTATTAGGTACATAACCCAACCATAACTCAAATGGCTTTTTGCCAGTGACAGAATGTACTGTACTATTATATGCAAATTCTAAACCTGGGATAAGGGTTACCCATTCATGCGTGAATTTGTCATTGTCTTTAAAATTAAGACCAAAAGCACAGTATCTTCTTATCATATCTTCTAAGGTTTGTATCATTCTTTCTGCTAGCCCATCAGTTTGTGGATGGTGTGCTGTAGAAAGTTTTAATTGACACCCTGAAACATCCATAAGTGACGTCCAGAACTCAGAAGTAAATTTAGGATCTCTGTCAGAAACTATTGCTTTGGTAAAACCTGCTGTATTTAACATTTGTGTCCACCATAAAAAAGCTAAGTCCTTTGCAGAAACCTCTTTGTGGGTAGGAATAAATTTACACATCTTTGTAAATCTATCTACAATTACCCAGCAGGAGTTATAACTCTTATGCCCTGCTATTGGCAAACCTGTTACAAAGTCCATGTTAATGATTTCCCATGGAGCTTTTGGTTGCTCAATTTGTTGTAATAAACCAGCTCTTTTTCCTGTTAATCTTTTAGATTTTTGGCAAGAATCACATGTTTCAACATATTTCTGAAAATCCTCAGACATGTTAATCCACCAAGCTGTGTTTTTTACTCTGGTTAATGTTTTATGGTAGTCAAAATGACCTGCTAATATATCATCATGACATATACTTAACATTAACTCCTTCATTGAAGGGGGAATTACAATTACCTTACTTAATTTTTTCCTGTAATATATAAAACCATCCTCAATGGAAAATTTTCCTTTCTCTAATGCCTCTTTATACTTATTTGGTAATGTTTTTATTAAAACATTCATTGAAGCATTAGATGGATCATTTAATATTGTAGTTAATTTACTTAAGTCAGGATCTGAATTATAATTATCAAGAATTGATTGCATAAATTCATCCTAAAGATCTACAATATAAATGCCATAAATGTTAATAATCTCTGATTCAGGAACATAAGCAGGATTATCATCATTATTAGGCAGAGGTACTCTAGATAACAGATCTACATTAGAGTGCAAGGTTCCTGCTCTATGTGTAATAGTCATCCGTCCTCTGTATTCTTGTACAGCTAATTGCCATCTAAACATGTGTCTATTAGGAGTTTTCATGTTTAAGAGTGACTTAACCGCACTACAGTCAGTTATTAACTCAAATTTTTGGTCTTCAAGGTAATAATGTAGCTTTTCAAGGGCCCATACTACTGCCAAACATTCAAGTTGAGTAGCACCATATTTCAATTCACCACTTCTCAGAGTACGTGAAATATAGCAGATTACTACTTCTGACATTTTACCTTCAATAAGTTGTTTTTGATGCAAAGCAGCACCCAGTCCAATAAAACTTGCATCTGTATATAATACAAAAGGTAATTGGAAATCTGGTAATCCCAAGATAGGAGCTTTCATTAAATATTCTTTCAACTTATGAAAAGCTTGTTGTCTTTCATTATTCCAAATGAAAGCTTCTGATTTCTTTATCAGTGTGGTCAGTGGTGCAGCAATTGATTGGTAGTTTTTTATATATTGTCTATAATAACCACACATTCCAAGAAAAGATTGTACATCCTTCACATTTTGAGGAATGCCAATATTCTTTATTGCAGCCACTTTATTTTGGTCTACACATATTTGTAAGCCAGATACAATATGACCAAGCACTTTTAAAGATTCAAACCCAAATTTACATTTTTTCAATGCAAAGGTAATTTTTATTTCATCCATTTTCTGTAATACTTTCCTTAAATGGATTAAGTGTTCATCAAAAGTTTTAGAGAACACTATGATGTCATTAATGTATACCATTAACCATCCCTCAATCATTTCATTATGGAATGTTATATCCATTAACTTTTGAAATACTGATGGAGCATTCTTTGGTCCAAATGGCATTCTGACATACTTATAAATTCCCATGTGTGTTGTTATCAACAAAAAGTTCTGTGAATTCTTTTCAACAGGAATTTGATGGTACCCTTTATTTCCATCTAGGCAACTTATATATTTAGCACCTTTAAGGGTAGCATGTATAGAGGCAATCCTTGGCAAGGGATAAATATCATCTACTGTAAATGTATTTAATGCTCTATAATCACTGCACAGTCTTGCTTTATCTTGTTCATAAGAAATCAGCACTGGTGATATTACACAATATTTTGGTGTAGTTTCAACCTTCTCAAGAATGTTCATTTTTAATAACATCTTAATATTATCCTCTATGTCTTTCCTCTTCATTGGTGAAGCAGGGTATGGTTTCTTTTTAAGACTAGCAGGAATATTATCCAAATCACAGGTTAAACTAATTTTCATTTCATGATCTTTTACAAGGCCAAGTTCATTTGTACCATGTGCAAAAGCCATTGGAAAAGCTTTAATTAATTCCAAAATATTATCTTTCTCAGTTTTACTTATCTGAGTGCCAAATGATGCTTTTGAAATTTCTGTTTCCAGAAGTTCCAACTCATTGGATTCTCTTCCTTTAGATGGGGAATTTGTTACTGACTCAATGTGTAAGACTGTGTTAAAAGAATTTATTTTAAATTTCCTTTTACCATTCATGCCAATTGTAAAATTGTTATTAGCAGGGTCTAATTTTACACCAAATTTTGTCAGAATATCATTTCCAATGATAAAACAGTTACTACAATTTGTATTATCCATTACTACAAAGTCACAAGTTACCCTTACATAACCATGTTGGTGTTTAAAGAAAACAGCAGCTTTGTATTTACCAATGGGGTGTAGTACTGATCCAAAACCTCTCCAACTTTTATTCTGAAGTGGTTCAAGCTTAAACTTATATTCACTATCAATTTTCTGTAATGTATTAGTGGAAACGACTGAACCAGCAGCTCCTGTGTCCAATACTATATTAACATTTTCACCAGAAATGATAGCTGGAACCGTGATAGGTGTCATTCTAAAGTTATCAGCTTGTATATCCTTAATGATTTCAGCATCCTCAAAATTCATTAAAGATTCATTTGAGTCCATATTTAATATTGGGTTTTCAAAGATGGACAAATCATCTTCCAACATACAGACTTCATTTTCATCACTATATGAGATATTGCTGTCATAATCACTTGATTCTTTACTTTTTTCAGTTTCAGTTTCAGATTCACGTTGATTTTCAACAATATTTATGTTTTTCTCACATTTGTGACCTTTGACCCAAGGTTTGTTACACTTATAACAAGTATTTGTTTCATACTTTTTAGGTACTACAGGTGCAGTAGGTTTTTTCTGCTTCTCCTGAAGTGTTTTTGAATTCTGAGTTTTTACAGGTTCAACATTTTGCTTATAAGTGGAATACCTTGATTCATACTTATGGTTTAATAATATTTCATTGCAAATATTAATAAAGTCAGAATATTCAGTAACATTTAATGTTCTAGCTACAACAATGTCTCTGACAGATATAGGTAATTTGTATATTATCTTATCTTTCCATAAGTTAAAATCCATATGAGGCTCAATGGCTTTTAATATTTTGTTTAAATTCATTAAAAATACCATAGGTTTGTCACCATTCAACAGATTATACCTAGTCTTCTCATACAGTCTCTGCTGAGTAAGCCTGAATTTAGAACCTCCAAATTGTTTTTCAATAAGTTGTTTCCATTCAGCCCAAGAGTAGTCTCTACCCTCACTTAAGACAGCTTCAAACCATAATAAAGCAACATCCTTAAATAAAGAAATTAATTTTGATGTTATCTCTTCATCTGGTAACTTATATGAGAATTTCAAGTTGTCAATTCTTTGAATAAAATGTTGCCAATCAGAGCTGGCTTCCCCATCATAAGTTGGGTACTGATCTATTTTAGGCCAGTTCTTCTGATTGGATTTTATCTCACTAATCTTAGGTAAATTCAACAACTCATTTACTTTTGATAAATGGTCTTGTATTTCTTCCTGCACGGATTTGTGACTTACATTTTCAGATTTGACACTACCACCAGATGGTTTTAATTGTGGTGGTACAGGGAAGGAATGAGATTCACTTTTGCCAATGAAAGGATTATTATTATATTGATTATACTTATGATTATCCTGGTTCATTAGTAGATTGGCATTTTCAATCTCAACTTTAGTTAATCTTTGTAGCAACTCAGAGACACTTTGATTTGTCTGGGCAAAAGATAACTTTGTTCTTGATTCAGTTTTTAATAAGTGTGTTTCATATAATTTTTCTAACTCACAAAATTTGTTTGAAAGGTCATTATATTTATTACTCAATGAATCATATTTAAGAGTTGGAAACAAATTTTCTTTCTCTAATTCTTTATTACGTGTTGCTAATTGAGAAATGTTCAATGTTAAGGATGAAATTGTATCACTAGTGAGTTTAACTGTCTGTTCCTCACAATCAGTCATTCTATTCCACAATGCTGAAACAATTCTATGGACAGTTGGATTATTGTTAAAATATTCCATGTCCTCCTTTTCAATTCTCTCACTCTCCTGTGAACTTCTCATCTCACTAGTAGGTGGTTGAAACTGAGGATTAACTGTATTATCATTGTATATAGTACTGTTATTATGGACAAAAGACAAGTCAGGTGTATCTACTCTAAAACCTAAATTTCTTAAATCCTCCTCTATTTGTTGTACAGATTTAACATCAATAGAATTACCTATATTGTAATTATCAGTATTATGTCTAATCTGAGAGGGTAAGTTACTTACCAAGGGATGGTTGCCAGTCCTGATTTTTGGCGCTTTTTTCCCTTGTAAGGGTGAGCTGAGGAAGTCAGATGAGGGGGCGGATCCCTGTTGCAACTGTGGCTTGTCCACTGTTGGTGAAACCAGTCCCATTTCCATTTGTCTACCAGGATTTTCTCCTGGGAGTGAGTGGACCCTCCTTGGGTAGGGGGTTGCTGATTTGATTGACTGGGCTGGCCTCCCTTTAATTCTGCCATTGCCTGATTCATCTGCTGAAATCCTACCTTGCAATTGTTTTGAAACTGCTCTACTTCTTTGAACATGAGAGATTTTGATTCCTCTAGCTTCAGAACCTGTTTGGCCAGGTGGGACAGTTGATCCTGAAGAGGAGGAGACGTCTTTTTGATAGTTATCTTTTTTAAGAGGGCATCCTTTTCCTCTATACTCATGCTTTCTGGCTGGGGGTACTGTTGTCCCTCCATGGTGATGTCCTGGAAAGTTTTTATTAGCTTTAGACCTGGTATTATAAGCAGGCTGTTCACTTACACTATCCTGGGGAGCACTCATATTGTTCAGAATAACAATATTTTACGTCTACAAAAGGAAAAAACTCTGTGGAATTAGTAGAAAAATAATATTAGCAATTATATTACTAATAAAAAAGCAATGGAGCTTACCCTGAATTTATATCTTTATTTATTTAAATAAAATATAAGAAAAATTCGAAAAAATCTGTTAAAAGTATAATAATAAGTTTAACTAGACCTCTATAAGGTTGAATAATTAGCTTACCAAGCTTTAGCCAAATACCAATTTAATTGGGTGTTATAATGGTGTCCAAATACCAAGTGAAATTGGGTTTATATTGGGTACAGTTACTACTGTAAATATCTAATTTTTATGATAAAAAATTAGTACAATTATTATAAGGGTTCTTTTCCGCAATCAATGAGTTATTATGACCCACTAATATGCAGCAGACCCAAATATTTGGTTAATTTTGAGTTGTACTAAGGTAAAAGTCACGTCCCAAGGCTTATACTAAATAATAAGTAAAATATAAGGAAAGACCCCCAATTGTCAGTATAGTCTAGTATATAAGTATGATATAATAGTGTCATTTTATGGTCCTACTACTTATTAATAAATGATTTAGTGATTAAACCTCAGGGGAAGACTAATAAAATAGTTATACTCAAATAAAACTCACAATATTTGGATTTAAATGCGTGCTAGTGGTGGAAAATAGAAGAATAAAATATAGTTATAGCTTTTATAAAGATAATATCAATTTATAAGGGCTTTATAATATATTTCTGATTTCTAATAATTGTATTGTAGTGTTTGTTTGAAGTGTAGTAATTGAATGATGATAATAAACCGTCAAAATCCCTCCTTACTTATACCCAAATCCACTGGAGTGCACAGACCTTCAATCCAGATGATGTCACTGCTATCCCCGGCAATTACAGCACTGTGAGGGCCCATCACCTCCCCATGGCGTCCACTTCAAGCAGTTTCAACACCCAGACCTCCAGTAAGGACCCTCCATCACTATTAATAATAACACAGAGTCATACCATAAATAGAAAACCCAGATAAAAGCGGATACCATAAAGAAACAGGTAAAATAAATGATCAAAAAGAGATTTAATGAAACTAAAAGCATATAAAGGAAACAAATAAAATTTCCAAGCCCCCAATAACATCCCCAAGCATCCACATTAACCCAAAAACATCTTTCCAACCCATAAATCCGTGAATAACCATCCAAGGAAGTAATTTTAGTTGTCCAAACTGGGTGTATGCGCCTGATATAGGTGTCTATGCTTCTGTAGGCGTTGTGAGTCCACTGATTTCGTCCATATGACCTAAAATAAGCAGAAAAACAAAGGTTATAGGCTATTAAGGGGCTAAAACCCACTTATATACCTAAATATACATAATATACTGCATATTTCACTGAATATGAGATTTATGTATACATATAAGCTTATGTATGTCAATAATTACTTCATATCACTTAAGATAAGTATATTATGACTCCATTAACACCTTAATAAGTATTATTAGGCCATGGATAAGCTATTTAAACTATTATAAATTATATAATAGAATAATAATTATATATATATATAATAAAATAATATATATTATTATTTTAACCTTATTTTTAAGATATAAGCTTAATCTAGTTAAGGTTATCTTATTTTAAGCATAAGAAATACTCAGTCCTAAGGATATTTAGGCTGACAGGTGTACACCATGAAAATGAAGGGGTATTTCATTGAAACCAGCAAAATTATGTAACAAGCTTTTATCTGCAACTAGTTTCAATTTTTAATTTTGTAATATTCCAATAGACCCTGATGTCATTCCCACTACTTCTACTGATGACAATGGTTTGAAAAGGATTGATCCTACCAAATTCCTAAGAATTGTTGGTACTTTCAATTATTTTGCTGTTGCTACTCAACTGGATTTTTTGTACTGTGTAAGTTAAATATGTAGCTATGCTAAAGTGCCTAATGTTACACACCAGAAAGCAGTTGAGAATATTCTATGTTACATTTGTTCTACTAAACACTATGAGTTAGAACTACTGCCCTCTTCAGATCAAGCTACATCTTGCTATGCTGACACTAACTGGGGTGGAGAGCTAAGCCATTGAGTAGGAGGATTTCGCTTATTGGCATATGGTGCACCTGTGTCTTTTTATTTCTGTCAGCAACTGGTGGTCACCACTTCCTCTGCTTATGCAAAATTATTGTCTGTCTCACTTGCTGAAAAGGAGGTAATTTGGTCTTAAAACATTTTTCCTGAAAATTTTTAAATTTTATTACCTGTGACAATCATATTCTGTAATAATACTTCCAGAGTGTCTCTTGCTACTCTCAATGACATTAAAAAAAACTAAACACTTTCAGCATAATTTTTTTATGTGGTGGAACAAATTTTATTGGGAATGGTGAAGTGTGTCTGCACTTCTATGGTAAATTTCAGCCTATGTATCCACAGAACTTAGTATTTATTATGTTTGAAATAATATAAACTTAACTTCATTAAGCTTATAAGCTAAACTTATGGCTATGATGGTTATATATATGGTTATTATGCTTATATATATATTTATTATACTCTTATATGACTTATATTAGCTTAAATAGCTTATACATAGCCCCATAAAACTTATTAAGGTGATAAAGTAGTCATAATTGTTGAAGGAGACTGGTTGTTAGGCACTAATGTTCTTGAGTATTCTACACGTGCTTAACACAATGATTGATTTATACTGAGTATTGATTTAAGACGTGATCAGTTAGTCAGGGTGTATAATGATAATATGAGATTATATATAGTAAATACTGTTTGCTCTATTTCTCTATCCAATCTTATATTTTTCCATTTACGAAAACTGATTGATCATTTTTTATATTTTCTTATCTTTAACTTACTATATCGATATTTGTGTTAAAACCCGTTTAACTATTTAATCTATCAATCACTTGGGACAGGTAAAAGCATTACACTGTATACTTTGTTTATTAGAACTGACATTAGTATGTCTATTAGGTGATTGAATACGTTACAGTCAACGGGGTTTTACTATAACTGACAAATCTCTTTATAATAACTTAAAGGTATTGTTTTATTACTAAAACTGTTTAATCACATTTTGCAATCGAATCTTATATTTTTCCATTTACGAAAACTGATTGATCATTTTTTATATTTTCTTATCTTTAACTTACTATATCGATATTTGTGTTAAAACCCGTTTAACTATTTAATCTATCAATCACTTGGGACAGGTGATTGAATACGTTACAGTCAACGGGGTTTTACTATAACTGACAAATCTCTTTATAATAACTTAAAGGTGATTGAATACGTTACAGTCAACGGGGTTTTACTATAACTGACAAATCTCTTTATAATAACTTAAAGGTGATTTGAATTGGTTTCAATAGATTAAAAGTCTGAGGATCTTTTCATGAGCTCTCCGAGTGAAGATATACCTGATACATCTTCTGCTACTTCTGATAATACCTCGTCAACATCAACCTTTCGACCAGCGGCTGAAACTAGTACCTCATCTAATCCTACACGTCCCTACATCTCTTCGACTATGTCAGATCAGTCAAATGACAAACTATTGAGAGTACCGGTTCTCACCTCCGGGAATGTTTCTCTTTGGAAATCGATGATTGAGTTCTACTTTGACTCTCATGATCTAACTCATCACATTACTTGTGCTGCCAAGCCCAGTGATGCTGATTCGAATGACTGGCGAAAGGGTGAAGCTAAATCTCGGTTAATCCTAATCAACGCTGTTGGACCAAGGGATTCATTACTGATCTCAAAGGCTAAATCCACTTATCTTGCCTATCAAAAAATTCTTTCTGATTATGGTGAGGGCAATGCCTCTACGGTCTCTGATCTGTTGGATCAGCTTGTTTATTTGAAATGGGATGGAGCTTCATCTCTTAGGGAGCATTTGGGCAAATTTGAAGAGATAGAAAACTTGTTGGTAAACAGTGCATCCAGTGACCCGGAGCTGTCTATTCCCTCCAAAGTGGTGGCTATGATTCTTGTTAAAAGTGTTCAACACGAGACGATGTTAGGAATCACTCAAAACCTTTTTCAGAATTTTAAGAATTTAACACTAGAGCAAGTTTACGATAGTCTCAAATCAAAGGCAAATCGCAGGTTGCGTGATGAAAACTCTAGTGATAACGCACTAAAAGCTCAGGCAAAAAAGAAAAAAACTACTCATCACTCTCATTCACCTGATAAAAAGGACAAGAAGAATATCAAGTGCAAACTAGGACATGTCGGTCACAGTGACGAGAATTGTATCATTCAACTACGTGAGGAGTTAAAAAAATTAAAAGTCACGTCGCACTCTAAAAACGAGAAGGCCAAACCTGCTGAGGAAGTTACTGAATCAGCTTCATTAGTTGTTGAACACGAGCATGAAGAATCAGCGTATTTAGCTGGAACAAAAAATTTGAACACTCGTTTTGTCTTAGATTCAGGAGCGACTTCGCATATGGTTCAGAATAAGGGAGTGCTTTCTAATCTTAAAAATCTTATCCCTCCAGTTAAAATTGATACTGCCGGAACCGAAGTTTTGATTGCGAATTATTCTGGTGACTTGGTTATTAATCGAAAATTGGTTCTGCATGATGTCTTAGCCGTAGATGGAATTTCTGCCAACTTAATCTCAGTCAATAAGTTGAATCGTCTAGGTTATAGTATTGTTTTTGATCCTGTTGAAACAAAAGTCCTTAACTCAAGTGGACAGCTTGTTGCCAGGCTTAATCATAAAGGTCAAAAACAAAACTTGTGGTATGTCACGAATAAGGCTCTATTGTCGAGTGAATCGAGTCTGACACTGTTTCAATGGCATCAACGTTTAGGGCATCTGAATAATAAATCTACCAGAAGGTTTCTCACTGAAAAGGGTATTGATTTTGTTGATGAAAGATATGAGTGTGTTACATGCCTGAAAGGAAAAATGGTAAAATTACCCTTCCTATCGTCCTTTCCACTGGCAACTGCACCTCTCTTTCGTATTCATTCGGATGTTATGGGGCCTATTGAACCACCTAGTATTGGGGGTCATAGATATGTAGTTACATTCATAGATGACTGCACACGATATTCGACTGTTTTTCTTATGAAATGCAAATCAGAAGTTTTCTCTAAGTTTCTTATTTATCAGGCTGATGTTGAAAATAAGTTGGAGCGTAAAATTAAATTTTTGAAATGTGACAGGGGAGGAGAGTATGGTGCTGGAAAATTTATTGATCATTTGAATAAATGTGGGATCACTCGAGAACAGGCACCAGCCAGGACACCTCAACACAACTCTGTTGCTGAGCGATTCAACAAGACTCTCATGGATAGAGTTTGTACTGTTATGATAGACTCTGCATGCCCGGCTCCACTCTGGGGAGAGTGTGTTATAAGTAGTGTATATCTGTTGAATTTGCTCCCACATTCCAAACTCAAGTCAAGGACGCCACAGGATGTCTTAAATGATTTTCTTCCAAGTGAAGGTAATCATTCAGTTGACTACTCATTTCTTCGAAGATTTGGTTCCCTTGCCATTCGACACAGTGCCAAGGAAGATCGCCCTCATAAATTTCAGCCTCGGGGTATCGAATGTGCAATTGTTGGTTATGAACCCAACTCTAAAAGTTATCGGCTGTATGATTCAATAAAAAGAAAAATTATTGTTTCACGTAATGTGAAAATTCTTGAATCACAAAATTATTTTAGTGAACCAAATGTTTCCATTAAGGTACCTGATTATGTACTTCTACCGACTTCCTCTAACACTATCATTAACTCACCTGCACAAACTGAATCATCCTCACAAGTGGCTCTCTTACCACTGTCATCTTCAGATACCTCAATTCACACCTCTGTCCCAGGTGAGGAATTGGCAGTATTAGATAATGATCATGTAGAGGGCACACAAAGGAAGAGTCAACGACTTAAACTTACCCTCCAACGTCAAACACCTGAACCAACCGAAAGTGAAAATCCTCTAGTACCTGTACCAGATGACTCTGAGGCTAGTAACTCGCCTACCTCTGAAAATCTCTCACATCATGGCAGACCAGTGAGACAACACAATCCACCAGCTTACTATGGTTATTTTGCCAGCCATACATCGGATACTCCTACATATAAGCAGGCGATGAATAGTCCGGAAGCTGAATTATGGTGTGAGGCTATGGATAAAGAATTTGATTCTTTATGCGAGCATCAGGTTGGCGAGTTGGTAAATAAGACAAAGGACATGAAGGTCATTGGAGGTATTTGGGTCTTGTCTAAACAAAGGGATGAACTCGGTAGAGTAATCAGATTTAAGGCACGATGGGTCGCTTTGGGAAATCTTCAAAAAGAGGGTATAGACTATGGAGAGACATATGCTTCTGTAGGACGTACGGAGACGTTTAGGCTTCTCATGTCCCTTGCCGCTGCTAGAAACTGGTTTATTTCACAATTTGATGTTTCAACTGCCTTTCTTCATGGCATAATGAAAGACGATGTTTATGTTACACAAGTAAAAGGCTATGAAATAGGTGGTAAGCATAAGGTTTGGAAGTTAAAAAAATCACTCTATGGCACTCGTCAAGCACCTCGACAGTGGAAGGAAAAGTTTGTTGAAGTCATGACAAAATTAAATTTTACGGAGGCCGAAGGAGATGAATCACTGTTTATTTATCAAAATAAGAAAGTATTTCTTTTTGTTCATCTCCATGTGGATGACGGACTGGTTTTCTCAAATTGTGCTAAAACCATAAACCAATTTCATACTGATTTACAGGTGCATTTCAAGGTTAAATGGACTGATAGCCCAACTTATCATTTGGGTATCAAAATTTCATATCTTGATGATTACATCACATTAACTCAGGAGTCTTATGTTAATGAGTTGGCTAGACGTTTTGATTTGTCTGATTGTAAGAAGCTATCCACACCGCTTCCAGTAAATTGTCATCTGGTCAATCCATCACCTGAGGAGACTGAAGCCGGTAAGGAGGATCCTTATCAGGAGCTTATTGGCTCTTTGAATTATCTAGCTGTTTCAACAAGACCAGATATTAGTCAAGCCCTTAATACTCTATCTAAATACAACTCAAATCACTCACCCTATCACTGGAAGCTTGCTCAGAAACTCTTACAGTATGTAATTACGAATCAGACAACTGGGATCAGGTATCTACGAAATACGAGTAATGTTGATTTTGAGGCCTATAGTGACTCTGATTATGCTAATTGCAAGGCCACTAGATGTTCAGTAACTGGCTTTGTGATCATGCTCAATGGGAGTCCGATATCCTGGCGAAGTAGACGGCAAAAAGTGGTAACTCTTTCGGTTACTGAAGCTGAATACATTGCTATGTGTGAATGCGCAAAATCTCTTGTCTGGCTCTCAAAAATTTTTTTCTCTCTCAACATTGATATGGTCACCCCACAACTTCTTAGCCGAATAAATGAGCCAGATATATTTTGTGATAATAGTGGGGCCATCTTCTTGTCTAAGGAAGCTCAAATCAATGAGCGCTCAAAACATATAGATGTTCGTTATCATTGGCTGCGACAGAAAGTTAAACGTAATGAAATAAGAATTGTCTATTGTTCCACTATGGACATGCTGGCCGATATGTTCACCAAACAACAACCACAAATTCGTTTTGATAGTGATAAACAGCGTTTAAATCTAATCATGTCTGAAGCAGGGGGGGTGTTGAAGGAGACTGGTTGTTAGGCACTAATGTTCTTGAGTATTCTACACGTGCTTAACACAATGATTGATTTATACTGAGTATTGATTTAAGACGTGATCAGTTAGTCAGGGTGTATAATGATAATATGAGATTATATATAGTAAATACTGTTTGCTCTATTTCTCTATCCAATCTTATATTTTTCCATTTACGAAAACTGATTGATCATTTTTTATATTTTCTTATCTTTAACTTACTATATCGATATTTGTGTTAAAACCCGTTTAACTATTTAATCTATCAATCACTTGGGACAGGTAAAAGCATTACACTGTATACTTTGTTTATTAGAACTGACATTAGTATGTCTATTAGGTGATTGAATACGTTACAGTCAACGGGGTTTTACTATAACTGACAAATCTCTTTATAATAACTTAAAGGTATTGTTTTATTACTAAAACTGTTTAATCACATTTTGCAATCGAATCTTATATTTTTCCATTTACGAAAACTGATTGATCATTTTTTATATTTTCTTATCTTTAACTTACTATATCGATATTTGTGTTAAAACCCGTTTAACTATTTAATCTATCAATCACTTGGGACAGGTGATTGAATACGTTACAGTCAACGGGGTTCTACTATAACTGACAAATCTCTTTATAATAACTTAAAGGTGATTGAATACGTTACAGTCAACGGGGTTTTACTATAACTGACAAATCTCTTTATAATAACTTAAAGGTGATTTGAATTGGTTTCAATAATAATATACTTATATTAAGTAATATTAAGTAATTAAAGACATACATAAGCTTATATGTATGCATAAACCTCATATTCAGTTAAATATGCAGTTATACTAAGTACATATAGTTCTATATGTGGGTTTAACCCCCTAAACAGCCTATAAGCTTTATTTTTCAGCTTTTTTTAGGTCATATGGATGTATTCAATGGAATCACCATGCCTATACAAGCATATACACCTTTTTCAGATGCATATATCCAGTTTGGACAACTTAATCTGCTTCCTTTAATAGATTTTTACAGATTTATGGGTTGGGATATTATTATTGGGTTAATATAGACTCTTGGGGATGTTATTGGGGGCTTTAAAAGTTAATTTGTTTCCTTTATATGCTTTGGGTTTCTTTTTATTCTTTTTGGATGAGTTATTTTTTTTTCCTTATGGTATCCGCTTTTATCTGTTTTCACTATTTATGGTATGGGTAAGTGATATCATTAATTGTGATGGAGGGCCCTTACTGGAGGTCTGGATGTTGAAACAACTTGAAGTAGAAGCCATGGGGAGGTGACAATTCCTCACAGTGCTGTAATTTCTGGGGATAGCTGTGACATCATCTGCATTTAAGGTCTGTGCACTCCAGTGGATTTTGGAATAAATAAAGGAGTATTTGGTAGGTAATTGGACATCACTTACTTACTACACATCAAATAAAGAATATCAAACAATTATTAGAATATAAAAATATATTGTAAGGACTTTATAAATTGATATTATACTCATATTAACTATAACTATATTTTATTAGCCTATTTTCCACCACAAGTCCACACCAATCCAAATATTGCCAGTTAACAATTAAGTATAACAGCTTTATTAGTCTTTCCCTGAATTTTAATCTACAAATAATATATTATTAATTATTAGGACCATTAATATTTACTATTAAATCATACTTAAGTACTAGCATATACTGACTGTCAGCCAGGCTATACCAAGAGCCCAGTAAATGTTATGTCAATTTACTGGAACCAAAAGGGGGCATAAAAATATGCTTATTATGTATATAAATTAATATCATATTGCATAATGAAGTGATATAAGTATTGTATTAAATATATATAAAATAAGTATTTTATTAATTTTATTATTATTTAAATTAAGCATAATAAATGTTATATTCTATAAATTATGGCTCATTTTTATGTATTTAATATATGTAAATTAATAATTAATTAATTATTAACATATATTATAATTGGGTGGTAATAATGTTCAGGGATCTGCAATTAGGGATCAGGAATTATTTTTTCTGGGATCAGACATTATTAATTGTGGAAGATTCTTATCCACTAGGGCCAGGGCTAGTGGATAAGGAATCCAAGATAATGCATTATCCTGCCTCTTATACCCCAATTTCCATTTCTAATTCTTGATCCCAAACTCATCACATCTATGAGGCATATCCAGAGAGTAGTCCAAGATGTGGTTATGGCAGAGAGTTGTGCAACATGTGGTTATGACAGAAAGTTGTCCAAGATGTGGTTATGAAAAATTAAGTAGAAAAATGTCGGATAAGAGGTGAACATTGACACGTAAAGTTTCTAATAACACAATTATTAGCAAAAATAATTGCAGAAAATAATTGGGGTATAAGGATTATTATCTTCAAGTAATTTAATTGCTGATCGGTCAACATTGATACCCCCTATTATAAGTATAAAATTAACTTATAATGAAATTAAATTAATTTTTTAAATTTATATATTAAATAAAACCTTACATATGTTATTAAAAAATAATATTGGGCCCTTTTTTGATTTCTAATTGTGTCATCAAAGTATTAAACAAGTCAAAACACTTATTTTAATATATTATTAATGTTTTATTCTAAAAATTAGTAATTTTTTATTATAAGTGTTTGTTTTAAATTAAATTAATTATTACACTAATAAAAGTAATTAAGATAATTGATCATTCATGTTTTATACTAAATTAATTAATTAAATTATTTTTCACGTGATAAAATAGGTTATTTTTCATGTTTCAGATAAATTGGTTATTATTTAAAGGATTATATGACATGTTTTAAATTAAATTAATTATTTTTATGTGTCTCAAACTTAATAAAATTACTCACTAATTTTATGGTAACTTTTTGGGTTTGAATTGGTGGATATTTGGGCTCTAACTCATGTGTTTTAGTTAATTGTGTCATATTTCCCCTTATACTTCCTCAAAATCATTTATTTGTTATTATATTTGTTATTACTCTTTGTTTATACTTTATTATGATGCTTCATAGGTCCCCTTGCTTATATAAAGGCCTTGAGTAACCGCCTGTAGCCTCACCACTTATTATACACTCACAAGTTAACCATATTTTTTAATATAATACATTTATTATTATTTTTATTAGTGCTAAAATTCTAATCTAAATTTTATATAAATATCTAAGGTTGCTCTAGGTCTGTTAATAATACTAATTGTGAACCGCACATTAATACATAACTTACAAAATTTAAATATTATATATTGAACCTCCTGTTGTGTCGCTCCTCAAGCTTTTGTTGTTGCATTTCCTTATTTCTTGCTCTAACATTCTTACACTTTTTAAATATAAATTTTTATAAATTCTTTATTTCATCTACTTTCTCTATTCCTTTCTCGTTTTTTCTCCTTATTCTAGACGACCGGCTTACACTGACATTCAATAAATTGGCCTATGTGTTTACTAAGGGTCTTCCTAAAGCTCCATTGAATAAATTTGTCACTCTTTTTCTTTCTTAATTTTTTTAAAAATATTTTCTAAATTGATTTCTTCTTTCTATTTTTCTCTCTCTTCAGTTTTACATTTAAAGTATTAAAATATAAAAATATAAAATAACTACTTAAATTAAAAACACTTTTCATTTTTTTTATTGTGTTTTATGTGATATTTCATGGGGGATGTCAAGGATTCTCTTATTATACATATTTGTCTTAACAAATAATAAGGTCAATAAGTTTACTCTCTAGTATGAAATAAAACATAGAAAATGTATTTGGAATCTATTGTATATATAAACAGTGTATTTAGATTGTAGAATATTTTTCCAACTGAGGCCTTGGTTTATCACAGGTTATAAATATTCTTTTATAATAATTCTCAAATTTTACTTGTTATTCATCTTACTAAATTGAAGATTCCATTAATGACAGATATATTTGAAATCAATTCTACATGTTAAACATTATCTGTGGGAACAGAGAAAATAGCAATATTGCTATAAAAATAAGACAGTCTTAAATAAGCTCTCCCATAATGTTTGTATATCTCTTGATTTATTGGTATATGTACCAGACATGCGAAATTTACTAAGTTACGAGAAAAATCCACCAAAACTTGCTTTTTTAGAGCATCCACCATTGTTCATTTTACCAAAGATTAAGAATTAAAATTGAAGGCTTTTCTGACTCCTTCTCACATAAATTTTACCACATATTAGTGGTACATTTATTTTTCTCCTCTTATTTTACTAATTATACATTGGTCTAATTAATTTCCACCTCCATATTCCCAAAAAACCATAATTACTATTATATTATACTTTCCTGTCTATTAGCATTTTCTTGACTAATCTATAATTTAGTATTAAAATATGATGCCATAGTGTGTCATTATTACATCACATACCAGAAATAGAACTATTCAAAGGTGAATGAGTTGCTAATATCTGGAAACCATCTTTATCTGTTATTTTCATAATAAAATCAATGATAGTGCATTTTTGTCCTTCTCATCCTTTTTCCACTTTCCATTTTCAATTACTTCAAATAATCCAAATCCATTAAATAGCACTCTGTTTGCAGAAACAGGGTTATGAGCCTATTACTTTACTAACAATTCTCTGATAAAAAGTGCAAATTTTTTTCTCCATTAGTCATAGGCTCTCCTGCCTATTTGTTAGTATTTGGTTTAGAGGTGAGGAGGAGGAGCGCTATGGGAACTATACATTGTGAGAGGTGGAAGAGGGGATATTGCATAAGGAGGTTATATGGGGAAGAACTGTGGAGCATTCCTCATTGGACAAATTAAATTATAATATAGTTACTTTATATTTTCACTGATTTATCAGCATAGTAATTCCTGCCTCACTGTTGGTAACAAAAACATAGTCAGTCTAGTTAGTCTCTCTGCTTAGTAGAATAGGTAGTCCTGTCCCATGATAGCACAAGTGCTAGTAGTAGTCCACCTTCTTAGGTCCTAACATTTTTTACAATCCTAATTTGCGCACTAAAAAAGAAAAATGAATTGCTCAGGTCAACTTGATGCAGAAAACCTTACTGAAATGCAAGAAAAAATGGCATGTTTTCAAGAAAAAAGCACCAGACTCATGGAATGTCTAGGAGAGGAACAGTGTCAGTTTATGCTAGTATATAAGTATGATTTAATAGTAAATGTTAATGGTCCAATTTCTTATTAATTAATAATTTAGTGATTAAACCTCAGGGGAAGACCTATAAAATAGTTATTCTCAATTTAAACTCACAATACTTGGATGTTATGCATGCTAGTGGTGGAAAATAGAATAATAAAATATAGTTTTAGCTTATAAAAATAATATCAATTTATAAATGCTTTATAATATATTTATATATGATAATAATTATGTTATACTTTTTATTTGAATTTTAGTAAGTAAGTGATGATCAATAACCCCTCAAATCCTTCCTTACTTATAACAAAATCCACTAAAGTGCACAGACCTTCAATCCAGATGATGTCACTGCTATCCCTGGAAAATACAGCACTGTGAGGGGCCCATCATCTCCCCATGGTGTCCACTTCAAGAAGATTCAACACCCAGACCTCCAGTAAGGACCCTCCATCAAAATTAATGATAACACAGACCCATACCATAAATATAATAAACAGATCAAAGTGAACACCGTAAAGAAACAGGTAAAATAACTCATCCAAAGGAGATAGAATTAAACCTAAAGCATATAAAGGAACCAAAATAGCTGTCCAAGCTCTAAAAAACATCACCAAGCATCCATATTAATCCAGTAATCATATCCCAACCCATAAATCCATGATAATCCATCCAAGGAAGCAGATTAATTTGTCCAAACTAGATATATGTGCCTTAAATAGGTGTATATGCTTGTTTAGGCGTTGTTAGTCCACTGGATACGTCCATATGACCTAAAATAGGCAGAAAAATAAAGGTTATAGGCTATTAAGAGGCTAAAAACCCACTTATAGACCTAAATATACATAATATACTGCATATTTCACTGAATATGAGATTTATGTATACATATATGCTTATGCATGTCAATAATTACTTAATATCACTTAAGATAAATATATTATGACCCCATTAACACCTTAATAAGTATTATTAGGCTATGGATAAACTATTTAAACTACTATAAGCTATATAATAGTGTAATAATTATATATATATGTATTATAAACATATATATAAGTGTTTTAACCTCATTTTTAAGATATAAGCTTAATGTATTTAAGGGTATCTTATTTTAAACATAAGAATTACTCAGTCCTGGAGATACCAAGGCTGACACTCCCTCACCCAAAAAAACAATAAATAAATTGTTAAGACATTTTAATTAATATGTAAGGAGTGAATAGAAAAATAATTTTGAAAATTTCTATTTTACATATACTGAATTAAACAGGATTATTTTGATTTAAATTTTTTCAAGAGATTTTTAAGATCAGAAATTTCATTTTCTAGAATCCACTGGTCATATTCACTTGATTTATCTTTAAATCTTAATAGATACTCAACTCCCTTTTCTTTTGTAAGGTGTCTCTTTTTAAGTATCTATTCAATTTCTGCCTTTTAAAATATTTCTTCAGTTTTCTGTTTATGACTTCCTGATCTTCTTGGAAATAGAGCAGTATCATTAGAATGGTATAGTTTTATAAGAGAAATAGGAAATACTGGATGTTTTCTATCATATGGTGCATATAGAATATCCTTAACAGCATTGTTACCAACCATCTTTTTAACTACAAATGGTCCAATGAATGAATCCTTCAATTTAACATTACCATTTAAATTGAAATGTAGTGTAGAAATAAGGACTTCATCACCCTCTTTGAAAATTTGTTCTTTATGGGCTTTATCCCATCTTTTCTTCTCATACTTAAACGCCTTATTTATACATTCTTGAGCATGTTTTCTGCATAATTATTGCATCTGAAGAAAAGACTATATACCTGGATGGATATCCAATCTAGGTAATTATTAATAGTTTTAGAAGGGGTATTAGGTACATAACACAACCATAACTCAAATGGCTTTTTGCCAGTAACAGAATGTACTGTACTATTGTATGCAAATTCTAAACCTGGGATATACGTTACCAAATCATGCCTGAATTTATCATTATCTTTAAATTTAAGACCAAAAGCACAATATCTTCTTATTGTATCACTAAAGTTTGTATCATTCTTTCTGCTAGCCCATCAGTTTGTGGATGGTGTGCTGTAGAAAGTTTTAATTGACACCCTGAAACATCCATAAGTGATGTCCAGAACTCAGATGTAAATTTAGGATCTCTGTCTGAGACTATTGCTTTGGGAAAACCTGCTATATTTAACATTTGTGTCCACCATAAGAAAGCTAAGTCCTTTTAAGAAACCTCTTTGTGGGTAGGAATAAATTTACACATTTTTGTAAATCTATCTACAATTACCCAGCAGGAGTTATAACTCTTAAGCCTTGCTATTGGGAAACCTGTTACAAATTCATGTTAATTATTTCCCATGGAGATTTTGGTTTCTCAATTTGTTGTAATAATCCAGCTCTTTTTCCTGTCAATCTTTTAGATTTTTGACAAGAATCACATGTCTCAACATATTTTTGAAGATCCTCAGACATGTTTATCCACCAAGCTGCTTTTTTTACTCTGGTTAATGTTTTATGGTACTCAAAATTACCTGCTAAGATATCATCATGACATATACTTATTATTAACTCTTTCATTGAAGGGGAAATTACAATTACATTACTTAATTTTTTCCTGTAATATATAAAATCATCCTTAATGGAAAATTTTCCTTTTTCTAATGCCTCTTTATACTTATTTAATAATGTTTTTATTAAAACCTTCATTGAAGCATTAGACGGATCATTTAATATTGAAGTGAGTTTACTCAAGTCAGGATCTGAAGCATACATGCCAAGAATTGATTCCATAAATTCATCCTCAAGATCTACAATATAAATTCCATAAATGTTAATAATCTATGACTCAGGAACATAAGCAGGATTATCATCATTATTAGGCAGAGGTAATCTAGATAACAAATCTTCATTAGAGTGTAAGTTTCCTGCTCTATGTGTAATAGTCATCCGTCCTCTGTATTCTTGTACAGCTAATTGCCATCTAAACATGTGTCTATTAGGAGTTTTCATGTTTACGAGTGACTTAACTGCACTATAGTCAGTTATTGGCTCAAATTATTGGTCTTTAAGGTAATAATGTAGCTTCTCAAGAGCCCATACTACTGCCAAACATTCAAGTTGAGTAGCACCATATTTCAATTCACTACTTCTTAGAGTACGTGAAATATAGCAAATTACTACTTCTGACTTTTTCCTTCAATAAGTTGTTTTTGATGCAAAGCAGCACCCAGACCAATAAAACTTGTGTCTGTATACAATAAAAAAGGCAATTTGAAATCTGTCAATCCCAAGATAGGATCTGTCATCAAACATTCTTTAAACTTATCAAAAGCCTGTTGTCTTTCATTATTCCAAATGAAAGCTTCTGATTCCTTTTACATTGTGGTCAATGGTGCAGCAATTAATTTTTAGTTTTTTATATATTTCCTATAATAACCACCCATACCAAGGAAAGATTTTACATCCTTTACATTTTGAGGAATGCCAATATTCTTGATTTCAGCCACCTTATTTTGGTCCACACATATTTTTAAACCAGATACAATATGACCAAGCACTTTTAAAGACTCAAACCCAAATTTACATTTTTTCAATGAAAGGGTCATTTTTATTTCATCCATTTTCTGAAATACCTTCTTTAAATGGGTTAAGTGTTCATCATATGTCTTAGAGAACACTTTGATGTCATCAATTTATACCATTAACCATCCCTCAATCATTTCATTATGGAATGTTATATCCATTAACTTCTGAAATACTGATGGAGCATTTTTTGGTCCAAATGGCATCCTGACATATTTATAAATTCCCATGTGTGTTGTTATCAACAACAAGTTCTGTGAATTCTTTTCTACAGGAATTTGATGGTACCCTTTATTTCCATCTAGGCAACTTATATATTTAGCAACTTTAAGGGTAGAATGTATAGAGGCAATCCTTGGCAAGGGATAAATATCATCTACTGTAAATGTATTTAGTGCTCTATAATCACCACACAGTCTTGCTTTATCTTGTTCATAAGAAATTATCACTGGTGATATTACATAATATTTTGATATATTTTCAACCTTCTCAAGAATTTTCATTTTAAATAAAATCTTAATATTATTCTCTATGTATTTCCTCTACATTGGTGAAGCAGGGTATGGTTTCTTTTTAAGACTAGCAGGAATATTATCCATATAACAGGTTAAACTAATCTTCATTTCATGATCTTTTACAAGGCCAAGTTCATTTGTACCATGTGAAAAAGCCATTGGATATGCTTTAATTAAGTCCAAAATATTATTTTTCTCAGCTTCACTTATCTGAGTGCAAAATGATGCTTTAGAAATATCTTTTTCCAGAAGTTCCATCTCATTGGATTCTCTTCCTTTTCACAGAATATTTGTTACTGACTCAATGTGTAAGACTGTGTTAAAAGAATTTATTTTAAAATTCCTTTTAACATTCATGCCAATCGTAAAATTTTTATTAGCAGGGTCTAATTTCACACCAAAATTAGTTAGAATATCATTTCCAATGATAAAACAGGTACTACAGTCAGTATTATCCATTACTACAAAGTCACAAGTTACTCTTACATAACCATGTTGATTTTTAAAGAAAACAGAAGCTTTGTATCTACCAATGGGGTGTAGTACTGATATAAAACCTTTCCAATTTTTACTTTAAAGGGGTTCAAGCTTAGAATTATATTCACTATCAATTTTTTGTAAATTATTAGTAGAAACAACAGAACCAGCAGCTCCTCTGTCCAATACTATATTAAAATTTTCACCATAAATGATAGCTGGAACCGTGATAGGTGTCATGCTTAAGTTATCATCTTGTATATCCTTAATGATTTCAGCATCCTCAAAATTCATTAAAGATTCATTTGAGTCCATATTTAATATTGGATTTTCAAAGATGGACAAATCATCTTCCAACATACAGACTTCATTTTCATCACTATATGAGATATTGCTGTCATAATCACTTGATTCTTTACTTTTTTCAGTTTCAGTTTCAGATTCACGTTGATTTTCAACAATATTTATGTTTTTCTCACATTTATGAAATTTAACCCAAGGTTTGTTACACTTATAACAAGTATTAGTTTCATACTTTTTAGGTATTACAGGTGCAGTAGGTTTTTTCTGCTTCTCCTGAAGTGTTTTTGAATTCTGATTTTTAACAGGTTAAATATTTTGTTTATAAGTGGAATACCTTGCTTCATACTTATGGTTTAAAAATATTTCATTAAAAATATTAATAAAGTCAGAATATTCAGTAACATTAATTGTTCTAGCTACAAAAATGTCTATGACAGATATAGGTAATTTATATATTATCTTATATTTCCATAAATTAAAATCCATGTTAGGCTTGATGGCTTTTAATATTTTATTTAAATTCATTAAAAATACCATAGTTTTGTCACCATTCAACAGATTGTACCTAGTTTTCTAATAAAGTCTGCTGAGTGAGCCTGAATTTAGAACCTCCAAATTGTTTTTCCATTACTTGTTTCCATTCAGCCCAAGAGTAATCTTCACCCTCACTAAAAACAGCTTCAAACCATAATAAAGAAACATCCTTAAATAAAGAAATTAATTATAATGTTATTTCTTCATCTGGTAACTTATATGAGAATTTCAAGTTGTCAATTCTTTAAATAAAATGTTGCCAATCAGAGCTGGCTTCCCCATCATAAGTTGGGTACTGATCTAACTTAGGCTAGTTCTTCCGATTGTATTTTATTTCACTAATCATAGGTAAATTAAATAACTCATTTACTCTTGATAAATGGTCTTTTACTTCATCCTGTATGGATTTGTGACTTACATTTAAAGATTTGACACTACCACCAGATGGTTTTAGTTGTGGTGGTATAGGGAAGGAATGAGATTCTGTCAAGGTGTACTTTTGGTCTAGAAGATTGGTTTGAGGTTTTTACGAGGGTTTTAAGGGTTTAATGGTCTCTCAACAAAAGGGCATGTATTTTTAAATCAATATGATTGGTTTTACTCAAATAAAAGAGGTAGTTTTTAAATATTAATATAAATTATAGATTAGAATTACGCTGTTGTAAATACTAAAGTTATAAAATATATAAATAAGTGTTGTATTGTAATTGTAATAATAAAGTAAGTGATGAATGAATGTTCTGAAAAGCACAATGTAAGAGGCCTTTTATAAGCAAAACATGAGGGAATAAAATATATGGAATTTACACCATATACTGTGAGAATGTGAGAAAAAGAATGACTAAAAGGAGTACATATATGACATAAGAAATAAATAAACTGGTACGTCAACAAGGGCATCAAATTTATTAGCAATAAAGTTTGAGTTCCTTGGACTGTCACAATTAATTACACAATAATTAATTAATTATATTACTTTCACGGGATTCCAGATCTCTCAATGAGGTAATATAATTTTTTTAAAATTTTTTTATTATAATTTTATTATTTAATTTTATTCCCATTGACTTATACTATTGAGCACGGTGTTAGGGAGTAAAATTTTAGGGGTCATTTTATTTACACTAATTAATTATACTACTTATTGTACTTAACTAGTTAATTGTAAGTAATACTTAAGTAGATAATTAATTATTAGTAAAAAGAAGGGGTGTGACTTCAACTAAGTAAAATAATCAATTATTTTACCGGTTAAGTCTAGTAGCCTGGCTGACACTCCCTTACTCTAAAAAAACAATAAAAAAAATGCTATGATTTTTTTTAAATAGTTTTTTAGTAGAGTAGGAAGATTTGATATCTCCTTTTCAGGTATCCAAGAATCATATTCAGATGATTTATTCTTGAATCTCAATAAGTATTCTGTACTTTTTTCAGCAGTGACTATTCTGTCATTTAGAATTTTTTCAATTTCTTCTGTTTCAGTGATTTCATTTGGGGTTTTCTTTGGTCTTCCCCTCCTTTTTGGAAATAAATCACTATTGGATGTGTAAGGGTTCAGAAGAGATATTGGAAAAACAGGATGTTTTCTGTCATATGGAGAATACAAAATAACCTCAACTGCATTATCTCTAATCATTCTTCTAACAACAAATGGACCAACAAATGGATCTTTCAATTTATTATTACCTTGTAAGTTGAAGTGGACTGTAGAAATCAACACTTCATCACCCTTTTTAAAAGTGTACTCTTTATGTGATTTGTCCCATCTCTTCTTCTCATATTCAAATGATTTTTCAATACATTGTTGAGCATGATTTCTGAAAAGTTCTTGCATATGAAGAAAAGCTTTTACACCAGGATTTATATCCAATTTAGGTATTTTGTTATTGAGAATTTGGGCAGGAGTATATCGAACATATCCAAGCCAGAGCTCAAAAGGCTTTCTTTGAGTAATAGAATGAACAGTGCTATTATAAGCAAATTCCAACCCAGGAAGTAAGGTAACCCAATCATGAGTGAATCTTTCATTATCTTTATACTCAAGGCCAAAGGCACAATACATTCTAATCATGTCCTCTAAAGTCTGAATCATTCTTTCAGCTAAGCCATCAGTCTCTGGATGATGGGCAGTAGAAAGTTTCAGATCACAAACACAAACATCCATCAGAGACATCCAAAATTCAGAAGTAAATTTAGGGTCTCTGTCAGAGATTATGGCTTTAGGAAAACCAGCAGTATTAAACATATGAGACCACCATAAGAAAGATAATTCTTTAGTGGAAACATGCTTGTGGGTAGGGATAAATTTACACATTTTTGTGAATCTGTCCACAATAACCCAACAAGAGTTATAACTGTCTTTACCAGCAATAGGTAATCATGTTACAAAATACATGTTTATTATCTGCCATGGTGCATCAGGAGGTTCAATATGTTGCATTAATCCTGCTCTTTTACCAGTTAATCTTTTTGATTTTTGGCAAGAATCACAAGACTGAACATATAATTTTGTGTCTTCAGACATATTAACCCACCAAGCAGTGTTCTTAATTCTGATCATTGTTTTTTAAGATCAAAATTTCCAGCTAATATGTCATCATGACAAATTTTCAAGATGATTTCTCTCATAGAAGGAGGAATAAAAATATTATTAATCAAATATCTCCTATAATATAGATATCCTTCATCAATTGAAAATTTAACTTTTTCCAAAGCCTTCTGGTACTTTGGTGGAAGAGTTTTAATTAATTCTTGTATTGAAGCATTCTTTGGATCATTTTATATGGTGCATAACTTTTTCAAGTGAGTGTCCTTATCATATGAATCCAGAATAAGCTGTAATAGCTCTTCCTCCATATTAACCACATATATCCCATGTATATGAATAATTTCATCCTCAGGATCATAAGCAGGATTAGAGTCATTATTTGGTAAAGGTAACCTAGATAACATATCCACATTTGAGTGAACAATACCAGCCCTATGAATAATTGTCATTCTCCCTCTGTATTCTTGAACAGCCAACTGCCATCTGAACATATGTCTGTTTGGTGTTTTTAAGTTTAAAAGCAATTACACTGCACTGCAGTCAGTGACAAGTTCAAAGTTCTGGTCATCTAGGTAATAATGAAGCTTCTCTAGAGCCCACACTACAACTAAACATTCTAATTGAGTAGCACCATATTTCAATTCACTATTTCTCAAGGTTCTTGAAATATAACAAATTACTACCTCTGAAACTTTATCATTTATCACTTGTTTATGATGGAGGGAAGCACCAAGACCAATGAAACTGGCATCAGTGTACAAAACAAATGGTTGATTAAAGTCAGGTAAAGCAAGAATTGGTGCTGACATCAAACAGTGTTTCATAGTGTCAAAGCCTCTTTGTCTTTCACTATTCCAGACAAAAGCAACATCCTTTCTAGTTAATTGGGTAAGGGGTAAAGCTATGACTTGGTAATTTTTAATATACTGTCTATAGTATCCACACATTCCCAAAAAACTTTGGAGCTCTCTAACTGTAGTAGGAGCCTTCACCTGTTGTATGGCTGCCACTTTGTTTTGGTCAACACATATCTGTAAGCCTGAAACAACATGACCAAGAACTTTTAAAGAATGGAAACCAAATTTACATTTCTTCAAAGCAAGTGTCATATTTATTTCGTCCATTTTCTGGAATACTTTACACAGGTGGTTAAGATGTTCCTCATATGTTTTTGAGAATATAATGATATCATCAATATAAACCATCAGCCATCCATCAATTATCTCTTGATGGAATGTGTTATACATGACTTTTTGGAAAACTGAAGGGGCATTTTTAGGGCCAAATGGCATCCTAATATACTTATAAATACCCATATGAGTAGAAATCATCAGAAAGTACTGAGAATTTTTCTCAACAGGTAACTGGTGATATCCTTTATTACCATCCAAACAGCTGATATATTTAGCACCCTGTAAAGTAGCATGTATAGAGCTAATTCTAGGTAAAGGGTAGATATCATCAACAGTATAAGTATTTAGTGCTATTTAATCACCACATAACCTGGATTTATCTTTCTCATAAGAAATTAGGACAGGTGAGATAACACAATATTTAGGTGTTTCAACTACCTTTTCAATAATATTCATTTTTAAAAGGGTAGAGATATTGTCTTCAATATCTTTTCTCTTTGTGAGAGAAGCAGGATAAAGTTTCTTCTTTAAACTAGGTGGTATATCAGTTAATGGGCAAGACAATGAAAGTTTCATTTCCTCTTTAACTAATCCCAGTTCATGTGACCCATGAGCAAAGGCCATAGGAAAAGACTTTATCAAGTTAATGATGGAATCTTTATCCTCACCAGAAAGTTGTTCTCCAGAAAAGGCATTGACAATTTCAGACAAAAGGGCATGCATCTCTTTTTTAGATCTTCCTTTAAATTGAGCCACAGAATTACATGTGTTCAATTCTGGTTTCAATAATTTTTTAGTGGAGGAAATCTTAAATTTTATCTTCCCATTCATCCCCATTGTGAAACATTGGTTTGAGGGATCCAATTTTATGCCATACTTGATTAAAATATCATTCCCTACAATAAACCAATTGCTTAAGTTATCATTTTTCATGACAACAAAATCACAAATAGCTCTTACAAAACCATGGTTATATTTAAAAAACACTGTGGCTTTGTATTTACCAATGGGGGACAAAACAGAGCCATAACCTCTCCAATTTTCAGAAATGATAGGCATCAGTTTTGATTTATAGTCTTGATCCACTGAAGCAAGTGCTCTTTCAGAAACTACACTTCCTCCAGCTCCAGAATCCAGAACAACTTCAATGCTGGTTCCATTAATCAAAACTGGTGCCTTAAGAGGGGCAATAACAATTGAGTTATCCTCAATGTTCTTTATGATATCAGCATCTTCAACTGTAGATAAAGCATTATTATAAATATAAATAGTATTTAAATGATGAATATCCTCTTCAAGCATAAAGATTTTTTGTTGAGATTCATATGAAATATTTCTGGCACAATCACTTGACATATCATCCAGTGCTACTGTGTCATCAGCATGCTCCTCTGTTTGTTTTACAAGATTTATCTTCTTGTCACAAACATGGCCTTTCTGCCAAGGTTTTTTGCACTTGAAGCAAGTGTTTGTTGCATATTTTTTTGGTACAACAGGGGCAGAAGGTTTACCAACCTTTTCAAGAGGTTTCTGTTGGTAAGTGGAGGGTTTCTCCAAAGGGGTCCTAGGAATGAATCTTCTGGCATCATACTTGTTGTTTAGAAGGATCTCATTGCAAGTATTAATGAAAGAAGAGGGTTCTGTGGAGAACTCAGTCCTAGCCACTATCAAGTCTCTCAGAGACATTGGTAATTTATAAAGGATCCTGTCCTTCCATAACTCAAACTTAATATTTGGGTCCATTGTCCTTAAGATTTTTACAAGTTTCATTAAAAACTCAATAGGTTTATCAGTAGAAGAGCTATATCTAGTTTCCTCATACTGCCTTTGTTGAGCCATTCTGAACTTGGAGCCACCAAACTGTGCTTTAATCAATTTCTTCCAATCCTCCCATGAGTAGTCATTCCCATTTAGGAGAACAGATTCATACCACATTAGGGCAACATTAGTAAACAAAGAAATTAACTTGGACACAATTTCCTCATCTGGGAGTTTGTAATAATTTTTTAATTTATCAATTCTGCAAATAAATTGTTACCAATCAGAGGAAGAATCACCATCAAATGTTGGGTACTGGTCAAGTTTTGGCCAATTCTTTTGATTTGAAGGAGTCTCCTTAGTACAAGCTTGTTTCTGAGTAAGGAGCAGCTGTAACTTCTCTAGTTGGGGAGTAATCTCATTGTTTAATCCCTCTGTTAAAGGTCCTGGTGCATCATTAATTTTTAATGGAAAATCAGGGGTATCAACATGTATTTCTGGAACTAATTTACTTTTAGATGAATAGCCACAGGTAACTCTGGAGCATCCTGTACTATTTGTTCCTTCAAATAATTCTCAGAATACTTTTGATCAATAAACAATGAGTTCAATTTCTCCTCAATGGTTGTTAGTCTAGTTTTCAATCTTGGAAGACTAGATAAATTCTCATTGATTGTTGCAAAAGATAACTGATTCTTATTTTGAAAAGATGAAAAATGGTCATTCAATCTTTTCAGATTCATCTTATCTATCTCCACCTCCTGGCAACAGGCAGATACAGTATCTTTTAGTTTAGACAAATCATTTTTTATATTTTGCCATAAAGCAACTTTCTTTTCATGGGTTTCTTTGTAACAAGACAATTCATCAGAGACTCTCTGTGATTCACTTCTTAATGCTTGATAACCCTGATCAGTTAACAAACTATTATATCTCTGAGTCAATTGCATGTTGTTCATTATATGGTTTTGTTTGGCAATAATATCTCTCAAGTACTCATCATTAATCTTTGCTACATCTGGAGTGTTTCTTAATAAGGAAACTGAGTAACTTTCCAGACTCTCATAGAACTCATGGTCAAGAATATCATCAATTACAGCCATATCAGGGTTAATCATTGAGGTAGCAATTAAAAGTTATGGATTAGATGCATGAGATATCTGTCTACTGCTCCCAGCCTCTACTGGTCTCAAGGTTTCTTCTTCCCTCTCAGATTTACATGAAAGAACAGAATCAGCTACAAGAAATGGCACTTGAGAATCAATAAAGGGACATACCAGGGTTTGCTGGGTATGACCATATTGGGCTTTCTTTTTCTTTTGCCTCCTTGATAGGGGTGAGGAGGTGTGGGGTTGACCTGGTTGGGTCTTGATGGACCTGCCTGAGGTAACTGATGCTGATTTTGAGACAGGTAGGGCCACTTCCACTTGGAACCTTCCGCCTTTTCTTGGGACTGGGGAGCCAATTGTTTTTGATCCCTGGGAGAAAGAGGTTTTTCTTCTCTTGAAGAAAGGTATCTATCTTTCTCACCTTTTCTTCCAGAGCATCTACCCTTTCCTTTAGTCTCAAGTTTGCTGTCCTTAGCTCCTTTATGTGAGTTGAAAGATTGTTTACCTGTTGGGGCAATGGCATCTTTTTTATCCTGAAGCCTTTTGGAAGTTCTTCTGGTGGGTTTGTCATAGGCTTCTGATCCTGAGTTGTGGCTACTAGGCTTTCCACTTCTTCCATCTCTACATCCTGTTTGGGGCAAGGATTTATTAATCTGAGAAATTCTTCTTGTTAAAGGAGAACTTACAGAAGTAGGCTCATCATAATCAATCAAGTCTAGTTCCTCTTCACGTGCAGCAGAACCACTTTGGTAGTCATTTTAAGATTTAACTGAAATTAAGAAAAGAGACAATAAGATTACTTAGTCTTTATTTTTAATTTTTAATTAAAAGAAATAAAATAAAAATAATAATAATAAATCTTTTTCGGGATAAAAATCAACTAAATAAAATTGATTTATTAATTCAAAAAATAATTTAAAACCAGGATTATAATATAATCAACTGTAGAAATAAATTAATTTTTTTATTAATAAGTTTAATTAATTATTTTCAGGATTTAAATCCACTGATTTATTACCAGGACTTAATGTCAACTGAAGTAATTAAATATGAATTTTTATTAATTAAAAAAAATTAGTTTATTAAACTGATCAGTTAACTACCAGGACTAAATGTCAACTGAAGTAATTAAATATGAATTTCTATTTAAAAATTTTTATTAAACTGATCACTTAACTACCAGAACTTAATGTCAACTGAAGTAATTAAATATGAATTTTTATTAAAAAAAATTTTATTGTCAGGACAATTTGTCAACTGGAACAAATAAAATTTAAATTAATCAGGACAAAAATTTCAACTGAAAATTGTAATAATTAATATTAAAATATAATTATTTATTACTTCTGGGACTAAGAAAACTATTGCTCTATTATTGTCAACCAGGAAAAATAAAAAAATATAATAATAAAATTAAATCCAAATTACCAGACACCTCCCCCTGTAAAATGAGCAAATAAATGCCACTTACAGAGTGCTGAGTAAAAGGAAAATACGTAGCAAATGAAAAGTGCAAAGTATCCCACAAATAGTAATATCAATAATTTCCATGATATATACGACGTTTAGTCAATATATGAACCTAATTTTTGGAGTGCAGTTCGATTCCCGTTTGCAGAAAAAATTTTTGTCACATGACATATGATGTTTGTCGTTTTTGTTGCTCTCTCGTCCTTACAGGTACTAAAATTCCAATGGTTCCTTTGATTTACACCCTCAAATCACGATGCGCCGTTGATAATTTGGGAAGGCCTCCAATTGTCAAGGTCTACTTTTGGTCTAGAAGATTGGTTCAAGGTTTTTACGAGGTTTTTGAGGGTTTAATGGTCTCTCAACAAAAGGGTACGTATTTTTAAATCAATATGATTGGTTTTACTCATATAAAAGAGGTAGTTTTAAAATATTAATATAAATTATAGATTAGAATTACGCTGTTGTAAATACTAAAGTTATAAAATATAGAAATAAGTGTTGTATTGTAATTGTAATAATAAAGTAAGTGATGAATGAATGTTCTGAAAAGCACAAAGTAAGAGGCCTTTTATAGGCAAAACATGAGGAAATAAAATATACGGAATTTAAACCATATACTGTGAGAATGTGAGAAAAAGAATGACTAAAAGGAGTACATATATGACATAAGAAATAAATAAACTGGTACGTCAGCAAGGGCATTAAATTTATTAGCAATAAAGTTTGAGTTCCTTGGACTGTCACAATTAATTACACAATAATTAATTAATTATATTACTTTCACGGGATTCCAGATCTCTCACTGAGGTAATATAATTGTTTTAAAGTTTTTTTATTATAATTTTATTATTTAATTTTATTCCCATTGACTTATACTATTGAGCACGGTGTTAGGGAGTAAAATTGTAGGGTACATTTTATTTACACTAAGTAATTATACTACTTATTGTACTTAACTAGTTAATTGTAAGTAATACTTAAGTAGATAATTAATTATTAGTAAGAAGAAGGGGCGTGGCTTCAACTCAGTAAAATAATCAATTATTTTACTGGTTAAGTCTAGTAGCCTGGCTGACAGATTCACTTTTTCCAATGAAATGATAATTATTATACTGAGTATACTTATGATTATCCTGGTTCATTAGTAGATTGGCAGTTTCAATCTCAATTTCAGTCAATATTTGTAGCAGCTCAGAGACACTTTGAATTGTCTGGGCAAAAGATAACTTTGTTCTTGATTCACTTTTCAATAAGTGTGCTTCATACAACTTTTCTAACTCACAGAATTTGTTTGAAAGTTCACTATATTTATTACTCAATGAATCATACTTAAGAGTTAAAGACAGATGTTCATTCTCTAATTCTTTATTTTGTGTTGCCAGTTGAGAAATGTTCAATGTTAAGGACGAAATCGTATCACTTGTGAGCTTAACTGTCTGTTCCTCAAAATCAGTCATTCTATTCGACAATTCTGAAAAAATTCTATGGACAGTTGGATTATTGTTAAAATACTCCATTTCTTCCTTCTCAATTCTCTCACTATCTTGTGAGCTTCCAGTCTCACTAGTAAGTTGTGGCAACTGAGGATTAACTTTATTATTATTATAAATAGTACTGTTGTTATTGAGAAAAGACAAGTCAGGTGTATCTACATCAAAACCTAATTTTCTTAAGTCCTCCTCAATTCTCTGTACAGATTTTACATCAATAATATTACCTATATTGTAATCATCAGTATTTTCTTTAATCTGAGAGGGTAATCTACTTACCACTGGATTTGTGCCAGTCCTGATTTTTGGTGCTTTTTCTTTCCTTTGTAGGGGTGAGCTGAGGAAGTCTGATGAGGAGGAGGATCCCTGTTACAGCTGTGAGTGGACCATTGTTGATGGAACCAATCCCACTTCCATTTTTCTACCAGGATTTTCTCCTGAGAGTGATGTGACCCTCCTGGGGTAGGGGGTTGCTGACTTGCCTGGCTTCCCTTTAGCTCTGCCAAGGTTTGATTCATCTGTTAGAATCCTACCTTGCAATTTTTCTGCAATCGCTCTACCTCCTTCAGCATGAGAGACTTTGATTCCTCCAACTTCAGGACCTGTTTTGCAAGATTGGAAATTTGATCCTGCAGAGGAGGAGATGTCTTTTTTATTGTAATCTTTTTTAAGAGGGCGTCTTTTTCCTCTATACTCATTTGCTCTGGCTGGGGGTATGATTGACCCTCCATGTTTATGTCCTGGAGGAATGTTTTTATTAGCTTTAGACCTGGTATTATAAGCAGACTTTTCACTTAAATTGTCCTGGGGAGCACTCATATTGATAAGAATAACAATAATTTACGTCTAAAAAAGAGAAAAACAATATGGTAATTAGTGGACAAGAATTATTAGCAATAAAATTACTAATAAAAGCTCTGGAGCTTACCCTGAATTTTTATCTTTGTTTATTTAAATAAAATATAAGAAAAATTCAAAAAAAATTTGTTAAAAATAAAATAATAAGTTTAACTAGACCTTTGTAATGGTGAATAAATAGCTTACCAAGCTTTAACAAAATACCAATTTTATTGGGTGTTATATTGGTGACCAAATACCAAGTGAAATTGGGTTTATATTGGGTACAGTTACTACTATAAAGACCTAATTTTTATTATAAAAAATTAGTACATTGATTATAAGGATTCTTTTCTGCAATCACTGAGCTATTATGACCCACTAATTTTCAGCAGACCCAAATAATTGGTTTTTTTGAGCTATACTAAGGTAAAAATCATGTCCCAAGGCTTATACTTAATAATCTATAATAATCAAGGAAAGACCCCCAATTGTCAGTTTATGCTAGTATATAAGTATGATTTAATAGTAAATACTAATGTTCCAATCTCTTATTAATTAATTATTAAGTGATTAAACCTCAGGGGAAGACTAATAAAATAGTTATTCTCAATTTAAACTCACAATACTTGGATGTTATTTGTGATAGTGGTGGAAAATAGAATAATAAAATATAGTTTTAGCTTATATAATGATAATATCAACTTATAAAAGGCTTTATAATATATTTCTAAATGTTAATAATTGTATTTAAGTGTTCTATTGAATTGCAGTAAGTAATTGATAATAGATAACCGTCGAAATCCCTCCTTACTTATACCCAAATCCCCTGGAGTGCACAGACCTTCAATCCAGATGATGTCACTGCTATCCCCTGAAATTACAGCACTGTGAGGGCCCATCACCTCCCCATGGAATTCAATTCAAGAAGATTCAACACCTAAACCTCCAGTAAGGACCCTCCATCACAATTAATGATAACACAGACCCATACCATAAATAGAATAAACAGATCAAAGTGAATACCGTAAAGAAACAGGTAAAATAACTCATCCAAAGGAGATATAATTAAACCTAAAGCATATAAAGGAACCAAAATAGCTTTCCAAGCTCTAAAAAACATCACCAAGCATCCATATTAATCCAGTAATCATATCCCAACCCATAAATCCATGAAAATCCATCCAAGGAAGCAGATTAATTTGTCCAAACTAGATATATGTGCCTTAAATAGGTGTATATGCTTGTTTAGGCGTTGTTAGTCCACTGGATACGTCCATATGACCTAAAATAGGCAGAAAAATAAAGGTTATAGGCTATTAAGAGGCTAAAAACCCACTTATAGACCTAAATATACATAATATACTGCATATTTCACTGAATATGAGATTTATGTATACATATAAGCTTATGTATGTCAATAATTAATTAATATCACTTAAGATAAATATATTATGACTTCATTAACACCTTAATAAGTATTATTAGGCTATAGATAAACTATTTAAACTACTATAAGCTATATAATAGTGTAATAATTATATATATATGTATTATAAACATATATATAAGTGTTTTAACCTTATGTTTAAGATATAAGCTTAATTCATTTAAGGTTATCTTATTTCAAACATAAGATTTACTCAGTCCTTGAGATACTTATGCTGACAAACAGCCCTCATATTGCGGCCCACAGAAGCAGAACTGGAAATGGCTGAATCCAAAGAACAGGCATGGCCTAAAACACCAGTGCCACTTTTTAAAGGCCCAAATATTGCAGTCCCAGAAATATTTGATGGAATTTAGGCCTAAGGGTGGATAATTAGGAATCAAAAGTAAACCTACATGTCCTGCTTAACAGTCATCAGTTCCCAGATGAGTAATCAAAAATTAGGTTTTCATTCTCTTACCTCAAAGATGAGGCTGAACACTGGGCAAGGCCACATACAAAGGAGCTCCTTTGAAATGGAAAGTTAGAGAAAACTTCCCATCCTTTCATGGAGGCTTTTGAACTGGCCTTTGGTGAACCTGATGTGGCCACAAACTTATAGCATGCTCTCAACCAGTTGTGAGAGAAAAACTCTGTTTCTGATTATGTGTTAGAATTCTTGGACCATTCCAGCTATGTTACAACATGGCAATAATAAGTACTCATTTTTAACTTCAGAAATGGGCTCTTGCAAAAAATCAGGAACACCCTAATCAGTAACCATCATCCATCCACCCTCTAAGCACTCATGGAGCTGAAAAAACAAATTAATAATGAGTTTAAACATCAGTGGATGGATGGTTGGAGTGGCTCTTGTCAGTGGCACAACTATTCCTCATCAAGAAGGACCAGTGCCATGAACCCAAACACCATGGAAAATGATGCAGTAAATGCGTGTGGCACTAGTGGAAAAAAATGCTATCTGATGAGGAATACAAAAGGTGTATGAGAAGAGGGCTGTGCCTCTGATGTGGGATTAGTGGACATCTGGCAAAGGATTGTAGGAGAAAAATGAGGGTTAGTGAGGTGGAGGATAGTGCAGGATAGTCACAGGTAAAAAAAAGTGCTCAGGAGTGAAGGTTGAGCCCTCCTCAAGCAGATTAGAGGGAAAGAATAAGGGCAATTTAGTAGAATAGTTATCAGTGTTTAGGCCACTTGAAGGGAATGATAATCATATTATACTGAACTTTACTATGATGACCCTTGATGCCACAACAAATGTACAAGCCATACTGGACTGTGGGGCCACAGAATTTTTAATTTCAAAAAGTTTTTACAGAAAGATAAAAAGAAAAAAGATAAATTGGACCACCCCAGGAATCTAATTATGTTTGACAGATCCCAAAGTGGGGGAGGAGAAGTATGAGAGAATGTTTATTGCAGATTATGGTGTGATGGAAGGGAGTATCAATGCAAGGCATATGAAACAAACCTGAAGGACCAGTATGAAATGGTATTGGGGATGAAATAGCTGGACCAGCATAGCCCAAAAATTGAAAGGAAGGAAACAAAGGATCAGATGGGAAGGAAAGGAGATTCTGGCGCTAAAGTATCAGCCCCCTGGCCCTTTCAGGGGTCAGAGGCCCATCTCAGTGAGTCTTCTGATGTTTTTTATCATCATTCGACTTACTTCCAGAACTTATTCTTTCTCTTGATTCTAAGTAGCAGGCTGGGGATGTTTCACCAATGGGGAGCACCAGAGAGGGTCAGAAGGGAGATAAAAAGTGACAAAAGTATTAAAAGGAACAAAAGAGTAAGGAGAAGGCAGGAAAGAGAAAGATGGATGGCTCAGAGAAAGCATTTTACCCCTGGCTCCTTCAGGGGTGAGGGGCCCCTGCTGGAAAGTCTCCTGGTGGTTCATTATCATCAGAAGACTTGGCACAAGAACTGAAACATTCTCTTCACGCTAAGTTTAAGGACTTGGAGGGAGCCCTTGAGAAAGAGGATGAAATTTAATTCAACACAACAGCTTGGAACATGTCCACCAAGATTGCAGCCAAGGTCCATTCCTGAAAGCCAACAAAAAGACTCAAGGAAATGGTCCCTGTGGCTTATTGGGAATTCTTGCTGCTGTTTGTAGAGGGAGAAATCAAGACCATACCACCTCATTGACAGTATGACTTTACCATTGTTCTGATTCCAGGAGAAAACCCTCAATTTAGCTGCAGAATCCCAATATCCACCCTAGAGTCAACATAACTAAAAGAGATGATTGATGAAAATTTAATGAATGGTTTAATTATGGAATCTGAATCTCCCTGGGATACCCCAGTTATCTTTGCAAGTAAAAAGGATGTTTCACTAAGACCTTCCATGGATTTCAGAAGTTTAAAAGTGCTGATAGTAAAGAACAGATATTCCCTTCCATTGACTATTGAGCTAATTGATAGTATTCAAGGTGCAGAGATGTTTACATCTCCAGATCTTAGGGTGGGTTACCGTAACCTACGTGTAAAAGAATGCAATTAACACAAACTGGAATTCTGCAATAAGTTTTGTCATTTTAAATGGTTGGTAATGCCATTTGGTGCATGTAATGCGCCTTCCACTTTCCAACACTTCACCAACAGAATCTTTAGAGACAGAATAGGAATAGATTTGGTGGTATACCTGGAAAACTTCTTGATTTACTCCAGATCAATAAAAAAACATCAGATACGTGTAAAGGACTGTTTTCAGAACTTGAGTGAGGCCCAGGCATTGTTAAAACCAAAGAAATGTGTCTTCTCAGTGAGTGAAATCCCCTGATTGGGTATGATAATTTCAAAATATAAGGTGCAAATAGACCAAGAGAAAGTAAAGTCAGTAAAAGAATGGCCAAAGCCAGAATCAGTAAAGGAGTTCCAGTAATTCCTAGAATTTGAAAATTTTAACCATCATTTTATTGAAAATTACTCCCACATTTGCTGACTATTTCATGACCTCACAAAGAAGGAAGCCAAATTTATCTGAAGAAGTAGTCAACAAGATGCCTTTGAATACCTGAAAAGACAATTTGTGACAGCCCCTTCTTGTGCAATCCTTGACTTATTAAATCTGTTTGTTCTTGAATTTGACTGCACATATTTTAAAACAGGTGCAGTATTATCTTGATACAATGCTGAAAATGTCTTGCACCCGTTAGGGGGTATCAATGTTCAGGGATCTGCAATTAGGGATTATGATTTTTTTTTTCAGGGATCAGATATTATTAATTGTTGAGGATTCTTATCCACTAGCCCTGGGGCTAGTGGATAAAGAATCCACAATAATGCATTATCCTACCTCTTATACCCCAATTAATGTTCCTAATTCCTGATCCCAAACTCATCACATCCATGATTGATTTGTTAGCAAGTCACATGACATATAATTGCAGATTCCATCCTTATGTATCTCATCACTCTATAATAATTAATTCTTCCGGAAAACTCATAAATGTTTTTTCTATCTACACACCCCACCTGCTCATTTGTTGGCAAATTTACACTTCCTAATCATCAGCTAAACCTTCTACCAAAAAACATTTTTACTGACAATAATGAAGGACCTCTCTACTAGGAAGCAACTTCACTCAGCAAAGAATGCTATCACTAGGTTTTAGCCGCTGACTCTGATTCTGACTCTTCTTTGAAAGAAACTTTAGATTACATGTCTTTTCTTTCCAAAACGTGTTACATCACCCCAAGGGGGAAAAATATTTATCATGATCCCAGATATGATCTCCGCTCCATTCTCCAAATTCCTCATTTAAACTTCACAAAAATTTTTTTGATTTTCTCCTAATTTGTTTTTCAAACTTTCTCAACTCATCTACAATCATCCTATCTTCAATAATAATTCACATAACAAACAGCTTGATACTGCCTTTCAACTTGCTGTCGCACTATGTTGCTTTGGTACAAATGGAAATGGTGCTGCTTTAAGATGTTTAAATAATCTCTTTCTCATAGGGTATGGTACCCTCATATTATAAACCAAGCACTGCATTATTTTTATCCTTTCTCTCAAGTCTCAAACACTTGCCTGGCCAACTCCTCAACAGCAACTTGAATCCTCTCAAGTAACACAAGCTGAAGGTTTCCCTGGATGTGTAGGTTTTGTTCATGGTACAACTTTACCTTTGAGTTAAAAGCCTGCTCATGATGGCAACCATTATTTTGATTGCAAAAAAATGTTTCTTAAAAATGTTCTCCAATTCTACATCTCTCATAAACTAATTTTAAATCTCCTTTGTAGATAATCTATAGCTGTTCAAGTTGTCTTTGATGTCAAAAAAAAGTTTATTGCTTTTCATAGTGGCTGCCCAAGCTCATATCATGACTCTTTGGTCTTCCAAAGAATGTGGATTTCTTAAAGTCCTGATTCATACTTTGACAAATCTCAGTACATCCTTAAAGACTCAGCATATGCAAGTGGAAAGTACATTATACCTGTTTTCCATGGCGCAACTTTAGGAAATGACCCTAGAACCACCTTTAATTATCACCTTTCCCAATCAAGAGTACAGATTGAACATGCTATTTGGATTCTAAACAGATGATTTTATAGTCTCTGGGAGCTCAGAATCCAATTTCAAAAAAAATGGAAATCAAAACTTCAAATTATTAGATAGTGACTTCTGTTATACTCCACAACATCCTAGCTGATTAAAAGGATGAGTGGAATGATATTTATAAAGAAGAGGATCCTGAACCATTGCCCACTCTCCCCTCCCTTGAGTCACAAAACATTCATTCAACCAGAATACGCTCTGTTATTGTGCCAATCACCCTCCACCATTTTGACACACAACCCTTTTAATTTTTTGATTTCATACTCTCCAAATTTCCACTTTGTATACTTTATTAAATTGGCTTGGTTTTTTTTTGGTGGCATATTCATTTTTTTTAATTTATGGTGAATATCTTTTTTTTGAATGGTTCATTGGTTTTCTTTCACCAGCTCAACGTGATATTGCACATTTTATGAAATTGCATATTTTTTCAGTATTTCTTTTTTTCATTCTTCACTCATATCATTTTCCTCCTTTCCTCATACATCCCTCAAATAATTTGGTTGCATTTTTGTAACTCATCTTACCTGGTAAGTAAATTTTTTCATTTTTATTGATTTTTTATTTGCTAATCATGTTTTTTTTTTCCTTTTTTTTGTTTGTTTTTTATTTTTATTTTTATTTTGGAAGTGCTTCAATAATTTTTTTCCAATGTTTAACTAATTTTTTTTCTCTCCTTCTTTTCTCTCCCTCTTTTCTCTATTTTCCTGCTCTTTTTCCCACTTTTTCCCCCTTATTGACTTCTTCATTCCCCATTTCCCCCCTTGTTCTACTCTTCACCCCTCATTCCTTACCTTTCCCCACATTTCCCCCCTTTTATCCCCTTTAGGCGTTCTTTTTTTGCCCTCTATAGGCCCCCTATACCCCCTTGCTACCATCAAATTCACTAAACTGGAACAAAATATATTTGCTACATATTTTTTATGAGCTTATTACACAATTAACACACTCCATGTCAGCCAGGCTACTAGTCTTACCCAGTAAAATAATTAATTATTTACTGGGATGAAGCCACACCTTTAAATTTTTATCTTAATTATTATATTTACATAAATAATTTACTTGTAATAATTTGACAAATTAAAATAAGTGAATTAGATAAATATTTAAATATTAATGTTCCCCATATTTTGATTCCCCAACACCCTCCTCATGACAGGTCAGGAGTGAAATAAAAAAATATTAATACAAAATTTTAAACTCAACTTATATTATTTTAAAAATGACATTTACAGAAACCTTTAAAATAAATCAAATAATTGATATATACAGGAAATACATTTCATTGACACATTCTTTATAGAACATTCTTAATATTTGAAATATTTTATTCTGGAACTTTCTTTTCTCTCATACTATTTTATATAGGATCTTTTAGCTCTGTCGTATCTCTCCCTTTTTTCTATATAAGGCCTCCCATTTTGGTTTTTTCGATCATCTTTTTTTTGCTTAAATTTGTATTAAATACAACAAATAACACTTTTATTGCTACAACATATTGCTTTAGTATTTACAATTTTGAAATTCTAACCCATCTAAGTAATAATAATAATATATTTATACATTTATTTGAGTGTTAAATCTTAAAGATAAACTTCTATGTACCTTTATTTTGAAATCCTTGAGAATCCACCTCTCACCACCATTGGACCTCTGTTAAACTCTTCTAGACCATTAGATCCCACTTACACTTGAGGACTTTTCTAAATTGTTTTTGATTCACTATTACCTTCACGCCAGCAAATATGGGACAATTGACTACAAGGACCAATAAGGACTAGTGGACAACTAAAAATGAAAATTGTCATCAGGCACGTTGTAGAGAGTTCTAAAGTACTAAGCAGTTGACACAATGCAAGATGGGTTGGTTCTTCTTTTCAATTTCTAAAAAGAAGCGCCTTTCACTCTTATTTTAAAGACAGAGCAATAATTTGTGCACTAATACCTGACTAGATAGCTTATAAGTTGAGAGATGAGTTAAAAGATAAGGAAAAATAAATATTACTATCTGGATATTTCTATTCTTAATAAGTGCTTATATACACAGCTACTTCCTCTTGATGCGCTCTATTTTAATATGCTTTATTATAGCAATAAAATAACTCTAATAATAGTTTATCCTACTGAATCTATATATTCCCTCTTTGTTGCGCTTTTTCACTAAACTATATGAAATACACACACAGACACACAAACTCTAAAAGACTCAGAATATCTCAACTATACTCTTAATACTCAATTGCAGAAAAATTCAATCTCTTACTGTTATCAGAGTAATCACAAAATAGACAACTTGCTATATATCACAATACATTTCTAAAGTATGTAATATGAAGCTCTAATGTTTGTAATCAAACGACTGACTTGAATAATAATTTCTCTACCTAACTACTCTCCTTTTCCTATTAGATAGCCTTTCCTTTTTATATTTTTTCGAGCTTCATACACAGTTGCCTAGTGGATCTCCAGTGCTGTCTCTAGCGCCACATTAGTAAAACAATAACTAATACATCAGTAAACTAAATACACCTCTTGTAACAGCTAGAGTGCCTAATCATACCCTATGCTTACTAAAAATAGTATTAAATTTTTTCACTCATGCTCAACATGTGCGCTTATGACTGTACCTTGTATTATTTCAGCGCTACTTCCCATGTTGACACCTTTTAGCGCTAATCCTTGTGTCTTCCACTCTTGGGTGAGTTTTTGATCAAGTCTCCATTCTCCTTGCTTCTTTACTAAGTCCATAGTTCTGACAATTTACTTAACTAGTTAGACTCTGCAAATTATGTTACCTGTCTCATTAAATTATCACACTCGCCGTGGTGCAGTATACCATGTACTTAAGGCCTTCCTTGAGCAACTACCCCTTCCTTAACGCATAACACACAATTATTGGAAAATATGAATCCATAATGTTTAGTGCTTGCACTCATAAGTTGATAATACACAATTTCTTTTGTGCAGCACTTCTTGCTTCAAAATTCAAGGGAACAGACCCTAAATCCTCCTCTGTGCATCTTTTTTCCTTTTTTTGTTGAGACACATTATTACACATTCATGATAATTCTATCTCTGTGCTATGATTCCCATTGTTCATTCTGGGCTACACGAGCTGATTGGTCTAAAAGATAGTTTACCTGCATTACGCTTACCACATCCTCTATATACTTGTGACTATCCCAAAGAGCCTATAAATACACCAAGCCTCACAGAATATTCTTCCTCTATCTTCTATCTTCTTTTATATCATCATCTTCCTCTTTTTCTACTTTTTATACCTTTTTATATTATTGTATTCTTTATATATATATATAAATATATTTATTTATTTATCATGTACATAGCCTGTAAAAGTAATAAAATTTTTTATATTCTCATTTAAATTGCTTGTGAGAGCCCTACATGATGAGTTTCCCCAAAAAAATTCTCTTTCATCCAAACTTGCAGCTCACCCTTTTACTAAGTGCCTCTTAAAGATGAAACAACAAAAAAAAGTAAAAAGAACTTAAGATCAGCACTACTCCCTATAGCAGCAAACACATCCTCTGCATCATATATGCATGAGTTCCTTTGAAATCTTTGGATCTATGCAATATATGACTTTCCCTTGACTGTGACAGATTCCAATTTTCCCTTGGGTTCCTTTTTCTATGACAAGAATCCTTCACATGTTCCTTAGAGACCATTCAGTCCTCAAGTCAGATATTGTGCATCTGACGCCTTTTCTATTTTGACATTCTTAGCTTATAAATAGCGCATCTAATAATTGGCATTTCCATCATCTTAGTATCATGACTCAATACTGCAACATTCCCAGAGATCAAGTGTGCTCTTTATGTAAACATCACAATTTCCTTTGCACCTTTTCTAGACCTCGGGGGTATGCCTCCTTTAGGCCTGCCTGAAATAATTTTAGATATCATAAGACTTGTAACACCTCACTAAACCAAAATAGTCCTCAGCCTACTGTCTACATTTGTTTCCCACCTATTTCCACCAGTAGCACTCCTATAATAACCACTATTATTCCTACCAGCGCTAATTCTTCTCCCATTACTAATGTCCCTTATGAATCATCATCATTTCCCACTTATTCCAGGCACAAAATATCCATTCAGCCTAGAGCTGCACCTTCTTCTTCCCCTCGCTCCAATGCTTCTATACATTCAGGCTCCTCTACAGCCACTCTGGAGGCAGTTATTGTTTCATCACTGTCAGTTTGCCCCCATAACTTGATAGCAAGTAAGTTCCTTTCATCATACTTGCGCCTCCATTACATACTGACTCCTGTTTTATCTTGTAGGCTTCACCAAATCCACTACCTTTTGTAAATTTCATGGAAATTTTTTCTGGAATTTGCCTTATATATGACACTATGCCTCTATCCTATAATCACAGACCAGCCTTTTCTGATGCTGAGCTGGAAGCTCGCTATACCCACATAGAAATGATAGGTCATCTAATGAATTAGATCAGTTCTTTGACTATTCTTGGATTCCCCTCCAATCCTTGTCTCTTTGCCATGCCCAAAGAATGGAAAGGATTTCCTAATAGCTTTAATAACAAATCTGAATAATCCACTAGCCCTTTTGCTAAAAACTTCTTTTTCCAATATCTCTGTACATAGTCTCCATCTTTGATATGCCTTTAAATAACCATCCTAGACACGGCGCTATTCTTTTACACCTGTCTTCAATAATAGTTGTCTTTTAAATTTTGGAGCGCCTAACTTGGCTCCCTCTACTTTCTTCAAAAGACTATAGACCTTGTAAAAAAAATAATAGAATAAACTTTAAACGTTAAAATTTTATTGCCTTCAGTGCAATACAAAAATACATGATGTAAATAAGTTATTGAACTGTAGAGTGCCCCATCTATAAATTGTTTTTCAACTCCTGGTTGATTAACCCATTGGCTAAATTCCAAGTGTCATTTGCGTTTATATGGTACACATCTCCTTTAATCCATTTACCTTTTTTGTCATATCTCCTCAAAAAATTAAAATATAAGATTCCATTTTCTCTATGCCCTCATCTGAGCGCTTATGCCAGTTTCCTGTTCAGCCATAGTCCTACTAACTTCCATTTAACACCCTCTACCCATCACAACTACGTCAAAGCCTCCTTTGAGTCCTCTTAGAAAAATAAACCTTAAACATAACTTGTTATTTTATCCTCATCCTGGAGGAAACATAAAAAAATCTTAAAAAAATATTGATAGTTTTGCCTCTTCCAAGAGGTTATTCTGGTAGTTTTCCCACATTCCGGAGGTTATTCTGTACCACTAGAGCACCCCTTGGGTAGAATCTTTTGATCAGTTCTGCAGCTACACCTCCCTTCCATTCAGTACCATCTAATTCCTCCAGTAAATAAGACACTCTAGTTATTTTCTTGCTTATCCTTTAAGGACAATTCCATCTGTCAGCAAACATTTCACCCCATTGGCTTTCTAGACGTCTATTATAGACCAAAGCCAAATCTCCTAGGTTCAAAGGCTTCCACAATTTATGCGCTAAGTGCTCATCCCAATAGTTAACTGATTTGTCCTGGATCTGCATCATTCTTTCATATGCCTTCTACATGAACTCATCTTTCCTTTCAAGTTTCACTACCCTCTCTAGAATTAAATATTTAGTCAAGTGCACTTGATTCGAATTGCATCCTAGAAAAGATCCAGCTTCTAGATAAATAGGTAGTACTGCCCTTTGACAAAACATAAGTTCATACAGTGAAAACCCAGTTGTCCTTTTAACTGAAATCCTATCTTCAAACAAAACTAATGGCAAATAGTTCTTCCACTTCGCACCATTATTTCCACATAACTTAACCAGTGCATCCTTTATAACTTGATGCCCTCTTTCTACCATTACTTCTTCTTCAGGATAATGTGGTGCTGAAACTTGTAGCTTAGCACCTATATCTCTGACTTCATCTTATCATTCTCCAGAAAATTCAGTGCCTCCATCCACAGTCACCATTTTCATTACCCCATACCTATAAATCCTTTCTCTCTTTAAGAATTCAGCTACATTACTTTCCTTAAGATTTACCAATGGCACTGCTTTAACCTATCCTAATAGATCATCCCTGACTACTACCAAGTATTTAAAGCACCCTTCTTTTATATGAACTGCGTCTAAACTGATACTACCAAAAACAGTATCTTCACCCATTGCTCTACCTTTCTATTTTGGCTTTCTGTAACTCCTGCACTGACATTCCGGACAAGATATAACCCAATCTCTTACCTCATTCTTCATATTGGTCCACCAAAATTTTTTCCTGACTCTGTGATATGTCTCATCTTGACCTCTTTGACCTAAATTCTCATGCAACTCCATGAGTATTTTATTTTTCCTTTCCCTAGTTTGAATGACTAACTGAGGAAAGGAAGACTTATTCCTCCATAACTTTCCATCTTTAATCAAATAACTTTTAGCATGCTTCTCGATATTGCGCCTAAACTTTTAATCACAAAAATCTGGCCGACTGCTATCTTCCAGATATAACCTTTAAAATTCTGCTTCCTCATCAGCAGGCACATCATCTTCAGAATGCTCTCTATTCTCTGAATGCGTTTTACCATCTTAACTCCCCCTTGAGGTGTCTTTGTCATCTGGCTCTTCTTCTGTCTTGTCTAGCACATTCCTTGTCACTAAATTAATTTCAGAGTTCTATAAATACAGTTGCAGACTACCTTATATACAAAAATCCTTTGTGTCATAATTACCTAGTTTATTGTCTTTGTGGACACCTTGTAAAGTTTCTAGTTTATTGTCTTTGTGGACGCCTCGTAATGTTACCAGTTTATTTTCTTTGCGGATGCCTTGTAACGTTACTAGTTTATTGTCTTTGCAGACGCCTCTACCAAATCCTTCATAACAATAATCTATCCCATTTAATCATCTTTTATCTTCTTCAAATTCCTTGGCTTCTGAGTCATCTTCACACAACAGCTTATTGAATAATGAATCTGGAATCGAGAAAGACTTCCCTGGCTTATTCACTAAGTCAAAAGAAAATAAGTCAATAAGAACCACCCACCTACTCGTGGGCACATCTGGAAAACTCAGGCTACTAATCATTTGCACCAAAAATAGCCCATCAACCTGCAACTCAAAATTTTGCCCCCAAAGCATCAACTGTAGCTTCTTAAGTATTTTTGCTACTCCGCATAACTCCAGCTTAGACTGAGAGTACCTAGAGTCCACTTTAGTAAAAGTCTTAGATTTGTAAATTTCAGTTCTGTCATTACCTTCCTCATCTTCCTGCATCAAAACTACTCCTACTGCAGACACACTAGAATCCACCTCTAGAGTAATTTTCCCAGTGCCTGGTCCATATTCCAACTTTTTCAGAAGTATATCTTTTCCTACAATACTTTTCACTAACTTGAATGACTCTTCGCATTCCTCCGTCCAATCCCATACAACATCTTTCCTCATTAAGCGCCTTAAAAGTGAAGACAGCAAAGAACAATCTCAAAAAAAAAATTCTTACATATGTACAAATGCCTAAAATCCCTCTAGCTTCCGTATTATTTCTTGGTCTTGGCCATGTAAGTACCTTATTCTTTTGCTTTTCAGAAAAAATCCTCCCTTCCTTGCATACCACATGTCCCACTATATCTAGTGCTGGAAAACAACAAGAAAACTTGGATCCAGAGATTGTTAATTCCGCCTCCTCTATCCTAAAAAGCACTCTCTCCAAGGTAATTGCATATTCCAAAACAAACCTTCTAATATACAAATTCTCCTCTAACACTTTCCCATCATAATCACTGGCTGGTCCTTTTATAACTCCATCATTAATGAAAATTTCTACATGCTCTGGAATTTTTCCAGAAATATACACATCATCTATGCTTGGTATACCACCACAGAATTTGTTGTGCCTTGCAGTATCCTTGTCAACCTGAAACGTCCCAGTGGTGTTTCAAACGTAGTCATGGGCCTGGATGATTTTTCCAACTCACGCTCATTGTATCCTCTAATGATATCACCTAATCCATAACATGCGCTTCCTGTGAAAGAATCCACAAACTCTTCTGGAGTTGGTGGCATTCATGTGCTCTTTACTGTAACCTTGTTCATCTCCCTAAGATTGTAAACAAACCCCTAATTTACCACAGCTCTTAAAAACACAAAACACTGGACTTGAATAACTAGACATAGACTGTTCATGCAAGCCAGACCTTAGCCTTTCGCTAATTATTTCCATATACTCTTCTCTTATAGCCGCTAGTATTAGAAAAGCCTTCTTCTGCCACAGAGCATGAGTTATAACTGGAACAATATAAGGTTTACCCTTAGAGTTTTTTAATAAACCTCCTTCCTCTTCAGATAACACAATAGCCTTCTCCCTAAGAACCATAACATGTTACAACAACTTCTTTTCTTCCTGAGATAACCAATCCCCTGGTCCAAAATTAAAAATCTTGAGCCTCTCCATTGTGATTCTACTGGTAGGCATGAACTCAGGCAGAAAATTTGTTAAAGGAGTATCATAAGGATTCCTAGACAGCACTGGCATCTAAAAAGAGGGATTCAAATCCGCCATTCGTACATTTACTGGTTTAACCTTGACAGCTACTGGGTTTTACTTTAACACAAAACAGCGCTTGCTGCTTCCCTCATTACTTAAAATCAAACCTTTTCTGATATAAATTTGGGTTGTAGCTGAATCCTCTTTTTGTCTTTTCTTTTTAATATAAGTATAACAAAATTCATAATTAAAGAAATTAAAAAGCCTAGGTATAATACATTCTAATGTAGTATTACCAAGGCACCTATGAAGAAAAACTTTACTTATTCCCTTTTGAAAGACTGACTGCTCACTATCCTGGAAGATAGTAACACCAAAAAAGCCAGTTCCTAATGAAAATTTTGGAGCCCTCCTAGCGGTCGCCCCATCTCATCCTCTGAGATTTCCTCATAAATCTCTCTTTCTTTCTCCAATCTTGCAGCTCCAGAGTACTTAGTTTCCCATACACCATCCTTAGGAGCTACTAAGACTTCAGCAACTGGAATTCCATCATCACCTGTAATCCTTATTTCAATAGTCTTATTCAAACAATAATCAATAGTTGCAGAATAATCCATTAAAAATGGAATACCTAAAACTGGTTCAACTACACCCATTGTAACATAAAAATGAAAATCTTTTGTTGCTCCCGCAACTCTTGTTTGTACATACTCTTCTACACCTAAAACAGGAAACCTTCCTCTTCCGATTCCTGCAGCAGTTCCCTCACCATCTTTTACAGGAAGAACTAGCTCCACAGCATCATCCACTGAAACTACATTGATTTTTGAACCTGTATCTACTAACACTCTAATCTTCTTACCATTTACAGTAATAATCAAATATTCTAAGGGACCTGCATAACATGGTGTCCTAGACAATCCAACAACTGGCTGAAATGACTGTTCTAATGTATCAAATTCAGAACAATTAGCAACCCTTCTCTTTCTGCACTTATCCACAATACCATTTGCTACATCTAGCACTACTGCTTTCAGAATCTCCAATGGAACTGAAACCATAGTTTTTAGACATTGTGAAACTAAATCCTCAGCTGCCTTACGAAAATCAGAGTTAACTGGACGCTGCATTTTTCATTTAGGTTGCATTGCATTTGCACCAGCATTTGCTCTTCCAGGTGGGTTCTTTGGAGTATTATACCTTGCTCCTGGCATTCCTTCAGCAAGTACCACCCTTTGCTATAATACCTCTGGCTCCCTCATTTTCACAGGATTCTATTCCACCTGATCTTTGTAAACTACCCTCTCCTATTTATCATTTTGAAGTGCATTACACCTCATCCTAGTATGCCCTTCTTTATTACAATAGTAACATACCTTAGTATCAAAATGTGATGGTTGGGAAGGACCCTTGGGCCTAAACACCTCCTTTGCTTTCACTGCTTCAATTATTTTATTCCCCAATTTTTCAATCCTAGCCATAACAGAATCTGGCTCTTTATTAAAAAGTTTAGCTTTAGGAGACAACACCTGAGGACAATCAAACATCAGACGCATACTCGTCCATTTCCTCATTATCAAAAGTGACTTTAACTGCACAGAGCTCAACTCAACATAACTTCATTTCTTCTTCCACTTCTGTCTCTACATCCTCTAATTCAGGGTACTTGTAATTACTGTCCCTCTTCTTGACTAACTTTCCTTTGTTATCCAGGCACCTTTTCACTAAAAGTATGTCCTCACAATTGTGCACTTCTAGGGTTTCTTATATGCCTTTCAAAAAATTTCCTTGGCCACGTCTGTGAGAATCAGGGAAACCCATTGTTATTTTTGTAGGATAGAAGGAAACTCAAAAAAAGAAAATAACAATTTCAAGATAACTGAATAAAATCAAGAAAAAAATTTGAAGATAATAAAGAAATAAGAAAAAAAAAATTTTTATAAAGATCATCAAGATCAATTTTTGGGCCTCCAGCATGAGTTTAAACTGCACAATATTTTAAAGAAAGAAGATCAGCAAGATAAATTTTTGAGCCTCCAGCATGAGGATAAACTGTACAATTTCAGAAGATGTGATTCAGAAGATGAATCAAGATTTGAAGATTTAGAAGATGGAGGTGAGGATGAAGATGTGGGATTGCAGAAAAGTTTTAGAGTGGTGAGATTGGGGGCTAATAGTAAGTCCTCCCAACTGTGCACTGCTAGGGCTTCTTCTACATCTTTCAAAAAAATTACCTTGGCCACACATGTGAGGAATGGGGAAACCCTTGGTTTTTCTTCCAGGTCTGGTGGTGAAGATTTCCTGAAGATCCCTTGAGTTGAATGTGGAGCAGCAAAGTAGAAGAAGGTTGCGCAGAAGATTAGGCCTATCAATGAGCCTATGCCTGTAGGTTTGAATCATCCTTTGAAGAGACCTCGTTTTGCAAGAGATCTGTACTGTACTCCTCTGGTGAAGAGTCCTCCTGATTTTGTGGAAACTGCTCAGGTGAATGTGGAAAGGTTGAAAGTTGTTAATTTTTTTCCTGATAGGTGTTTGTATAATAAGGAAAATAAGTTGTTTTTAAAATTTATTTTGAGGTGGTAGAAAGCAGTGGAATTTGTTGAAGAGAAAACGGGTGTGTTGAAACACTCTTATGGGGAACCTTACTTTATTCCTGTGGTTTGTCAAGAACCTTGGAAAATCAGACCTATTCCAATTCCAGCTGCTATTAGGGATGATTTTGTAGAGATTGTTAGGGAAAGAGTCAGGACTGGTTTATACAAACAATCAACATCTAGTTATTCAAGTCCAGATTTCTGTGTAAAGAAGCAGAATGGGAAACTTAGGGTGGTGCATGATCTTAGAGCCTTGAATAGAGTCACCAACAAGGATTTGGAGATGCCGCCAAGTGCAAAGGATTTTGTGGAAGCTTTTTCTGGAAGGGTGTGTTATGGTTTGGGTGATATTATTAGTGGTTATGATGAAAGGGAACTTCACACGGATTCATGGCCACTTACAAAATTTGAGACTCAACTGGGAAGATTTCAGCCCACTAGGTTTCCTCAAGGAGAAACTAATTCAGTAGCAGTATATCAAGAAAAAATGGCTTGGATTTTACAGGATGAGGTCCCTACTCATGCTGGTATATTTATTGATGATGGTGGAATCAAAGGGCCTTCCACTGATTATGGAAATGCGGTGTTGAAGGAGAACCCTGGTATAAGGAGATTTTTTTGGGAATATGCAATTACTCTAGAGAGAGTATTGTTTAGGATTGAAGAGGCTGGTTGACCATTTCTGGGTCAAAGTTTTGTTGTTGTGTTACTGCTCTGGAAATTCTGGGGTCATGTTGTATGTAAGAAGGGAAAGATTATGGCAAAGAAAAAAGTCAATAAAATTCAGTCATGGCCAAGGCCTAATAATAATACTGAAGTTGGGGGATTTTTGGGGGTTTGTGTGTACATCAGGATTTTTTTTAAAGTTTTTTCTTTTTTGGATTCACCTTTAAGGAGGTGGACCAGGAAAGATGCAGAGTGGGAATGGTCTAAACAGTGTGAAGAGGCTTTTCAGAAGTTGAAGAAGGTAGTAGATGAAGATATTATTCTTCATAATTTGGATTATGGAGTGGGAGCTGGAAAAATTTATCTGGAAGTGGACTCAAGTTATATTGCTTCTGGCGCTGTTTTGTCTCAGCAATATAATACTGGGAGGGTCAGGCCATTAAGGTATAAGTCTGTGGTATATAATGAGGTTGAATATAGATATTCACAACCTAAGTTGGAATTGTGTGGTGTACCAAAAATTTTGAAGAATCTGAAAACTGTTTTGTGGGTTCAGCATTTTGAGCTGCAGGTGGATGCAAAATCTCTGGTTCAAATTATCAATACAACTACTCTTCTAAATTATGCAATGACTAGGTTTGTGACATTTATTCTGCATTTATCTTTTGACCTGGTACACAAACCTGGAAAAACCTTTACGATGCCAGATGGATTGTCAAGGAGACCACCCATAGATGAAGATTCAGACTCTGAAGAATTTGATGAAGATTTCCCAGTGGTTAGGGCCAGCACAAAGGGTGCTGAATATTTTTTTCTCCTCCCCTATGAGGCTAAGCTGGATTATTTTTCTCTCCTCCACCAAGAGGTTAAACTGGATGGTTCTGATCTTGATTCTGGTGATCAGGATGTTTTTGTTGATGAAGATGAGGCTGTTGTTTTGGATGGCTCAAAATTAGATAATGGTTTTTTTGTTAGTGAAATAGATTCTCTTAAGATTCAGTGAAAAGAAAAGGATGTACCAAATCTTAGGGATTGGTGTCCCGCTGGGCTGGTTGTGTTGCTCATGTGTACACTGGTGATTTTGATGACCGGGTTGCACCTTTGAATGTTGTTTTAATTAATTTTGAAGATGAGACCTGGGGTAAGACTGGGTTTTATTTTATTATGGTTGAATATCTGTTGACCTTGGAGGGGCCAGATATTTGTGATGATGATACTTGGGTGGCAATTTAGAAGAAGAGTCCTGGCATCTATGTGTAAGGAAGGAGGTTGATGAGGAGGAGGCATCCAAATTCTCAAGTAGTGGTGACTCAGAAGAAGGGTCAAGAGTTTGTATTGAAGTATTTGCATGAAGACCTTGGTCATAGAGCCTTTGAGGAGAATTATAGAAGAATAGAAGATAGATTTTGGTTGCCAGTTATGAAGTTGGCTGTGCAGGGTTGGATTCAGTCTTGTGAAGAATTTCAAAGAAGAAGTCACTTGAATCCTATAGAGGTTGGTGGTGCTACTGGTGAATCAACTTTTTTTTAAAGAGTTAGTTTGGATACTGTCCATATCAAAGAGGGCTGGTATAAGTATTTGAATTTTGCCAGGGATGATTTTTCTGGTTAGGTTGAGGCAGTGCCTCTGGTTAATTTGACTTCCGAAAATGTGGCAGAATTTTTGAAGAAGGAATGGGTGTTTAGATATTGTTTGATGAATTTGGTGACTGTTGATGGTGGGCCAGAGCTTGAAGCTGAATTTAAAGAAGCTGTGGCAAGTATTGGTTCTAAAGTCAGAGTGGCTACACCTTATTATCCTGAAGTTGAAGGCATTGTTGAAAGAGAATATCTAATTATCTAGAATGTTTTGGTTAAAATGTGTGGAGATAGTTCTGAAAATTGGAGGCATTAATTACCCTCAGTGTTATTTGATGATTGGGTCACTGTGAAAAGGACGACTGGCTATTACCCTTATGAATTAATGTTTGAGCAGAAAACTGTTCTACCAGTTGATTTGGAAGCTGTCTTTTATCTTGGAATTGATCAGGATGATGAGTACTCAACAGAATATTTGCTCTGTGCCAGGATGCAACAGTTGGAATGTAGAGAGGAATGTCAAGAGAAGGCATACTCCAGAATGATGAAGATAAGAAATCAACCAGTCAGATAATGGGACAAGAAGTTGGCTTGTAGACTCAGGAATCGCTTGAAACCTAGTCGTTTGGTTTTGGTGTATAATAGAAGTTTGGAGATTCAGTGGGGAAAAATGTTTGCTAACAGATGGAATGGACCTTACAGAGTCAGATCTCAGGTGTCTGGAGGTTCTTATGTTTTGGAGGAGTTAGATGGTGCAGTCTTAAAGAAGAGAGTGGCTGATTATCAGATGAAAATATTATACCCAAGAGGCCCTAGAACTGAAGAAGATTAACTCCGCAATGAGGATAAGCTATGGACCATTCTTTAAATTTTGGATTTTATTGATGCTGTGCATCTGTTTTGTTGGAAACATTTTTTTATTAGAAGGTACTCATGGGCGGGGCTTCTAGATTTTATTTTGGCCAGTGTGGGGGTAACTGATGAGCTGGCTTCTCTGTAGAACAGTTACCCCAGATTTTCTGTTTCCAACCCCTTCTCTTAATTTGGTTGAATTATAGTATTGCTTTTTTTCACAGGTTTTAGTCCTCTATTACTTTCAACTGGAAATTCTTTTGGTCTTAAAGTGCTGGAATCTTCAAACTTATTTGTTTTGGTTTATTGTGTTGGATATTTTGTTTTTATTAGAAAGTACCCAGGGGGGCTTCTAGATTTGATTTTGGCAAGTGTGGGGGTAACTGATGAGCTGGTTGCTCTGTAGAACAGTTACCCCATAGTGTCTGTTTCAAGTTTTTGTTTGTCCTAGTTGAATCCAGTTCTGGTTTTTGTTATTCAGGTTTCAAGTCTACTATGACTTTAAACTAGCTTACTGGTTTGGGAAGGGCTTCTTTGGTCTATTTGGATTGGTGGTTGATCACTGGTGGTTTCCCATTACTTTTACTTACTAGAGGGAGCCCAACCAGTGATCATATCCTTGTACTGGACTTTCTATGGAGCCAGACTTTTTCTTTTTTTTCTTTCTGTGTTTGTTTTGTTAGATACAAGTTTTATATTACTTTGTTTTTTTTCTTTTTTTTTCTTTTAATTTTTTTGTGGGGGTTATTAGGATATAAAGAGAGAAAAATCACAAAATTATATTATATGGTGTCACCACATCAGGGTCGCCTGGATGTGGTCAAGCATTGGTATGGAAAGGCTCATCAATTTGCTGTGCAATGCTATTTTCTTTTTTATTTCTATCTCATTTTTTTTATTAGTTTCTCAATTTTTATTTATTTCATCTTTTTCTTTATTCACCACACAATATGGGGGGTGGACTTGCTAGCAAGTCCCCAACCTTGGACCCAAACTCACCACAGATTGAACACACATTGAGCTATTGATAGAGGAGCCATACAATCAGGGATGAACACCACTCAGCAGAACAGTTTTAGGTGAGTGTTCAAGTAGAGTCCATTATGGGTTCAGTATGAGTTCAGTCTGAGTTCCATCTGAGTTCCATCTGAGTTCAGGTTGAGGACTTGCTAGCAAGTCCATCCCCTATATCGTGTAGTGATTGATATTATTTTTCTTAATTTATTTTTTATCTCAATTCATTTAAAAGTAATTTATAGGTGTATCCGCATCAAGGTGCACTTGGATGTGGGTAAGGTATAAGGGTATCAGCTCATCAATTGGCTGGGGGATACCATTTGTAATTAATAATTAATTAATCTTATTATTATTCATTTCATTTTAATATCTCAGCTCTCATATTTTTTGGGTAATTTTGTTTTATTATTTTCAAGTTTTTTTTTAGTATGTTTGTGGAAGGGTTCTTTTGGTCTAGAAAATTTTTAACACGGGTCTAATGGCAGTGATAGATGGTATTTTGGGGTTTCAAAGTCAAGAGTACGTGTTATTTACCTTTTTTTTGTTTTACTATATAAAAAGAGGTAGAAAATTTGATAATTATTATAATGAATGATTTAGAATTTCTGTAAATAAATACTTAAAAAATTAAATAGTAATAAATATTTTTGTTGTAATAAATTGGTTTAATAAGTTAATAAGTAAGTAATGGATGATCAAAAAGAACCAGAAAGGGAGGCCTTATATAGGCAAAGGAGAGACAAAGCGTGGAGTTGAAATCCTAAATACAGTAGTATGAGAGAAGAAAAGAATATTCCAGAAAACAGATTCAAATAATAAGGTTGTTCCAAAAAGAAGGTGTCAGAAAAGTGTATTTACTGTATATGACAAAAGTAAATAAGTTTATTTAATTATTGCTGTAAATTTCAATTCTAAATAATTAATTTGAGTTTTTTGTGTATATTTAATTTTATTTGAATATTGAATTATATTTCAATTTAAAATTTTTTTTCTTTAATTTAATTTCTAATATTAATTTTTATTTCTCTTAACCTGTCATTGAGCACGGGGTTAGAAAATAAAAATATAAGGGACATTTTAATATTAATTTTAATTATTTACTAACTTTACTTTTGTGTAATTAATTAATTTAATATAAGTAAATTTAATGTAATTATATTATAATTAATAAAAATAATAATGTGTGGCTTCATCAAAGAAAAATATTAATTATTTTACTGGGTAAGTCTAGAAGCCATGCTGACACTCCCTCACTCTAAAAAAACTATAAAAAAATGCAATGAGGTTTTTTTTTATACTTCTTTAGAAGAGTAGGAAGATTAGATATCTCCTTCCCAGGTATCCAAGAATCATATTCAGAAGATTTATTCTTTAACCTCAATAAGTTTTCAGTACCTATTTCAGCAGTAACTTTTCTGTCATTTATAATCTTATCAATTTCTGCTGTCTGAGTGATTTCATTAGGGGTCTTTTTTGGTCTACCCCTCCTTTTGGGAAATAAATCACTATCTGATGTGTAATGTTTCAAAAGAGATATTGGAAAAACAAGCTATTTTCTGTCATATGGATAATACAATATAACTTCAAATGCATTATTACCAACCATTCTTCTGACACTAATTGGACCTACAAACAGGTCTTTCAATTTGTTATTACCTTGTAAATAGAAGTGGACTTTAGAAATTAGTACTTCATCACCCTTTTTAAAAGTGTATTCTTTATGGGATTTGTCCCATCTCTTCTTCTCATATTCAAAGTATTTTTCAATACATTTTTGAGCATGACTTCTGCAAAATTGTTGCATTTGAGTAAAAGATTTCACGCCAGGATGTAAATCCAATTTAGGTATTTTATTATTGAGAATTTGGGCAAGAGTATTTGGAACCTATCCCAGCCAGAGTTCAAAAGGCATTTTCTGAGTAATAGAATGAACAGTGCTATTATAAGAAACTTACATCCCAGGAAGTAGGGTAACCCAATCATGAGTGAATCTTTCATTGTCTTTGTACTCAAGGCCAAAGGCACAATACCTTCATATCATGTCCTTTAAAGTATGAATCATTCTTTCAGCTAATACATCAGTTTGGGGGTGATGGGCAGTAGAGAGTTTCAGATCACAACCACAAACATCCATCAGAGACATCCAAAATTCAGAAGTAAATTTAGGGTCTCTGTCAGAGATTATGGCCTTAGGAAAACCAGTAGTATTAAACATATGAGACCTCCACAAGAAAGCTGTTTCTTTAGCAGAAAAATCCTTGTGGGTGGGGATAAATTTACACATTTTTGTGAATCTGTCCACAATAACTCAGAAAGAGTTATAACTGTCTTTCCAAGAAATGGGTAAACCTGTTACAAAGTCCATGTTTATCATCTGCCATGGTGCTTCAGAAGGTTCATTATGTTGCATTAATCCAGCTCTTTTACCAGTCAAACTCTTTGATTTTTGGCAAGAAACACAGGATTCAACATATAGTTTGGTTTCTTCAGACATATTAAACCAAAAAGCAGTGGTTTTAACTCTGAGCATTGTTTTTTCAAAATCAAAATTTCCAGCCAATATGTCATCATGACAAATTTTCAAGATGATCTCTTTCATAGAAGGAGGAAAAACAATAACATTAATAAAATTTCTTCTATAATATAGATATCCTTTAACAATTGAAAATAACCTTTTTCTAAAGCCTTCTGGTACTTTTGTGGAAGGGTTTTAATTAATGCTTGTATTGAAGCATTTTTTGGATCATTTAATTATGGTTGATTAAAGTCAGCTGAAGCAAGAATTGGTGCTGACATTAAACAATGTTTCATAGTGTCAAAAACACTTTGCCTTTCACTATTCTAGACAAAAGAAACATCTTTACTAGTAAATTGTGTAAGGGGTAATGCTATAACTTGTAAATTTTTAATATACTGTCTGAAGTATCCACACTTTCCCAAAATACTCTGGAGCTCTCTAGCTGTGCTAGGAGCCTTCACCTGTTGTATGGCTGCCACTTTGTTTTGGTCAACACATATCTGTAAACCTGAGACAACACAACCAAGCACTTTTAAGGAATGAAAACAAAATTTACATTTCTTCAAAGCAAGTGTCATATTTATCTCACCCATCTTATAGAACACTTTACACAGATGGTTAAGATGGTCCTCAAATGCTTTAGAGAATATGTTAATATCATCAATATAAACCATCAGCCATGTATAATCCATAATTCTTTGAAAAACTGAAGGGGCATATTTAGGGCCAAATGGAATCCAAATATACTTATAAATACCCATATGAGTAGAAATCATCAGAAAATTCTGGGAATTTTTCTCAACAGGTACCTGATGATATCCCTTGTTACCATCCAAACAGCTGATATATTTAGCACCTTGTAGGGTAGCATGTATAGAGCTAATTCTGGGTAAAGGATAGATATCATCAACAGTATAAGTTTTCAATGCTCTATAATCACCAAATAACCTAACTTTATCTTTCTCATAAGAAATTAGGACAGGTTAGATAACAAAATGTTTAGGAGTTTCAACTACCTTTTCAATAATATTCATTTTTAAAAGGGTAGAGATATTGTCTTCAATATCTTTTCTCTTTGTGGAAGAAGCTAGATAAGGCTTCTTCTTTAAACTAGGTGGTATTTCTGTCAATGTGCAGGATAATGAAAGCTTCATTTCTTCTTTTACCAATCCTAATTCATGTGAACCATGAGAAAAGGCCATAGGAAAAGATTTTATCAATTTAATGATGGAATCTTTATCCTCACCAGAATTTTGTTCTTCAAAAGAAGCATTGTCAAAATGAGACACAAGGGCAGGCATTTCTTTTATAGATCTTCCTTTATATTGAGCTACAGAATGACATGTGCTAAATCCTGGTGTTAATAATTTCTTGGAGGAGGAAATATTATTAATTTTCTCTTCCCATTCATCCCCATTGTGAAGAATTGGTTTGAAGGATCTAATTTTATGTCATATTTGGTTAAAATTTCATATCCTACAATGAACCAACTACTCAAATTATCATTTTTCATGACAACAAAATCACATATGGCTCTTACAAAACCATGGCTATATTTGTATAATACTGTGGCTTGTATTTACCAATGGGGACAAAACAGAGCCATAAACTCTCCAATTCTCTAAGATGATTGGCATAAGTTTTGATTTATAATATTAGTCCACTTAAGCAAGTAATTTTTCAAATACTACATTTTCTCCTGATCCAGAGTCTTAGACAACCTCATTGTTGTTTCCATTGATCAATAATGGTGCCTTGAGAGGGGCAATAAAAATTGAGCTATCTTCAAGATTTTTTATGATCTCAGCATCTTCCACTGTAGATAAATCACTATTCTCAATATCAATATTATTTAAATAAGGAATACCCTCTTCCAGAATTAGAATTTCTTGGTTAAATTCATATGAAATATTTCTGGCACAGTCACTTGAATTATAATCTAGTGCTATTGTGTCATAAGCATGTTTCTCTGTTTGTTCAACAAGATTTATCTTCTTGTCACAAACATTGACTTTCTTCAGAGGCTTTCTGCACTTGAAGCAAGTGTTTGTTGCATACTTTTTAGGTGAAACAGGGGCAGAAGGTTTACTGACATTTTTCAGAGGTTTTTGTTGGTAATTGGAGGTTTTCTCCAATGTCTCACCGGACAAACTACGCACAAGGTCGAGGGTGTTTCTGGAAGTGAGATGAGGAGAGTAGTTTAGGAACTTCTTGGAAGCACAGAGGAAATGTTCAAGCAAGTGATTCTAAGATGACTCAAAGGATGAGCTACTGATTTGAGATATGTTTGATAAGAATTCTAATATAATTTAAAGGTAATATTAATATTCTTAAGATCTCACAAAGGGTTGGAAACTCAATAATCAAAGATTTAGGATTTAGAAATGATTACTCAGAAAATAAGGAAAGATACAATAATAATGATTTAACCTGAAGCTTTTACCACTATTAACTATATATACGTTTTATAATTTAATTCTAAAGAATATTGAACCAAAACCCAACCCCTTTTATACCCTTTACTCCTCCTCGCATTGACCTCATACCCATCCATTATTCCGCACACCACAGACCATTGAAAATACACCCGTTACACCTGGAACCTCCGCACTAACATCTGTCAACCCTTTAATCCTCCACTAACTATTCCGTCCATGCTCACTACCCCTTTTAATAATCCACAAATGCTTAATAAACCTTTTAGCGGACTATTACATTGACTATTGCGCTGTGCATCACTTATTGAGGAAAAGACTAACACACACTATTGAAAGATTGACTAATTTAGATTTAGAGTTTAGACTAGCAAGTTTTAATAGTGACTACACAAAGGAAAGTCACAGTTTCTATGTAGAATTTCTTTCTGCGCTTTGAGTATGGATTTAGACCTCTGTATTATTGATTTAATGAGCTGCCTTTGCCTTGAGTGTCACGTGGCGCATGACACAATGAGATTTTAGAAATTAATCTTCTAGAATAATCCTTGTTTTTTATAAGGATATCTTTACATGTGTTAATGAAAGAAGAGGGTTCCCTTGAGAAATCAGTCCTAGAAGCTATTAAGTCTTTCAGAGACATAGGTAATTTATAAAGGATCCTGTCCTTCCATAATTCAAAATTTATATCTGGGTCCTTTTCCCTCAAGATTTTTACAAGTTTCATCAGGAACTCAATAGGATTTTTCTGTAGAAGAGCTATATCTTGTTTCCTCATATTACTTTTGTTGAGCTAACCTAAATTTGGAACCACCAAATTGTGCTTTAATTAATTTTTTCAATCTTCCCATGAGTAGTCATTTTTATCAAAGAGAAAAGATTCATACCACATTAGGGCTATATTGGTAAATAAAGAAATTGATTTTGACACAATTTCCTTATCTGGGAGTTTGTAAGAATTTTTTAGATTTTCAATCCTGCAAATGAACTGTTGCCAATCAGAGGGAGAGTCACCATCAAATGTTGGATACTGGTCAAGTTTTGGCCAATTCTTTTGATTTGCATTATTTTCCTTATTAAAAGCTTGATTCTGAGTGAGAAGTAACTGTAAATTCTCCAGTTGGGCAGAAATTTCATTGTTTGATCTTTCTGTGGATGATTCAGGTACATCATCAAATTTTGATAGAAACTAAGTGATATCAACAGATATTTCTGGAACTAATTTTTCTTTGGATGAACTAGGAACAGGTAAAATTGAGGTATCCTGCACCACATTTTCTTTCACAGAAATGTCAGAAAACATTTGATTATGTAACAATGAATTCTATTTCTCCTCAAAGGTTGTTAACCTAGTTTTTACTCTTAGAATACTAGAAAAATTCTCATTGATGGTTGCAAAAGATAACTGATTCTTATTTTGTAAAGATGAATAATGGTTAATCAAACTTTCTAAGTTCCTCTTATGTACTTCTAGCTCCTGGCAACAAATGGACACATCATCTTTTAATTTAGACAAATAATTCTTGATATTTTTCCATAAAGCAACTTTCTATTCATCAGTTACTTTATAATGAAACAAATCATCAGAGACTCTCTGTAACTCACTCCTCAATGCTTGATAAACCTGTTCAGTTAACAAACTATTTTATTTCTGAGTCACTTGCATGTTGTTCATTATATGATTTTGTTTAGCAATAATATCTCTCAAATATTCTTCATTAATGTTAGCTACATCTGGAGTATTTCTCAATATTGAAACAGAATAACTTTCCATATTCTCATAAAACTCAGGATCAAGTATCTCATCAATAAAAGCCATATCAGGATTTATCATTGAAGTAGCAATCAAAACCAAAGAATAGATACATTAGAATATTGAGTAACTTTTCTACTATTCTCAGCCTCTACTGATCTCACAGATTCATCTCCTCTTCCAAAATTACCTGAAGGAACTGCATCATTTACAAGAAATGGTACTTGAGATTCAATAGAGGGGCTTACCATGGCTTGGGAAAGACCTGAATGTGATTGTTTTTTCTCTTTCTTCCTCCTTGGTAGGGGTGAGGAGGTGTGGGTCTGAACTGGTTGGTTCTTGAAGGACCTGCCTGAGGTACTTGTTGCTGTTGTTGTTGGGACAGATAATCTCACTGGGTGTTCAGCCAATCTACTGCCTCTTTGAGACTTCCAGCTTTTCTTGCTTCTGGGAGGCCAATTGTGGAAGGTCTTTTGGAGGAGGTGGTTTCCTTTTCTTTTGAAAGAAGGACTCTATTTTTCTTACCTTGTCTTCTAGAGACTCTGTTTTTGACCACAGCTTGAGGTTTTCCAACCTCAACTCCTTAATGTGAGTGGAGAGATTTTTGACTTGCTGATTCAAGGGTATTTTTTTTATTTTGAAGCCTTTTGGAAGATATTCTAGGGGGTTGATAGAAGGATTTTGATCATGAGAAGTTGTCTCCACTAATATTTCCATCTCCTGCATTTCTACATCTGGATTGGTCCAGTAATTGATTAATTTGAGCCACTTTTGTAGTCAAAGGAGAACTTACAGAATAAGATTCATCATAATTAATTAAATCAAGTCCCTCATCACGGCCAGCTAAATCACCTTGATCAGTCATAGTTGTAATTAACCTGATCTGAGAGAAAGAAATATTAAAATTTAATAAGTTATTATTTTTACTTTATTTAAGAAAAAATAAGGAAAAAAAATTTATATAAATAATTATCAGGACTTTGTAACCAACTGGAATAATTAAAATATAATGTTTAAAAGGACAAAAAATCAACTGAAACAATAATCACAATGTTTTTAATTTTAAGGTAATTTTATAAACAGGATTTAAAATAAATCAACTGAAGAAATAAAATAATGTAACAATTAGTAATATTTTGATAATTATCAGGACTAGAAGTTAACTGAAGAATTTAATTACCAGGACTTAATGTCAACTGTTAATAATTTGAATTACCAGGACTTAATGTCAACTGAATTGATTTAATTATTGGGACTTATTGTCAACTGAAGTAATTTTAATATTATTAATTCAATTAATTTTAAATATTAATAATTTACTGTCAAGACAATTTGTCAACTGAAACAATAATAATTTATTAATTATCAGGGCAGAGGTCAACTGAAATAATTAAAAAAATATAATAATTAATTTAAATTTTAATATTACTTCTAGGACTAAGCACAATATAGTTCTATCTCTTTCAACTAGGAAAGAAAAAATTATTTACCAGGCACGTCCCCCTGTAAAATGAGAATGTTAATTCCACTTACAGAGTGCTGAGTAAAAAGATATACATGGACAATGAAATGTGCAAAATGACCAACAACTAGTAATCAATATTATTACCACAATTAAATATGAAATTTGTCAATATATGAACCTAAATTTTGGAGCATGGTTCAATTCCTGGTTGCAGCAAAAAAAAAATTCAAAGTCACGTGGTCAATGACGTTCGTCGTTTATGTCATCAATTCATCCTACTGGTACCTCTTCGTTGATGGTCCCTTGGTCGCCTGCTTCAAGATATCGATGCGCCATTGACAATTTGGAAAGGGCCTCAGGTGTAGAAGGGTTCTTTTATTCTAGAAGATTTTTAACGCAGGTCCAACGGTGGTGATAGATGGTATTTTGGGGTTTCAGAGTTAAGATTATGTATTATTTATCTTATATTTGTTTTAATCAATAAAAAGAGGTAAAAAATTTGATTATTATTACAATTAATGATTTATAATTTATGTAAATAAATAATAAAAACAATAAATAGTTATAAATATTTTGGTTTTAATAAATTGGTTCAATAAAATAATAAGTAAGTAATGGATGATCAAAAAAACCAGAAAGGGAGGCCTTATATAGGCAAAGGAGAGACAAAGCACGTAGTTGAAATCCTAAATACAGTAGTATGAGAAAAGAAAAGAATATTCCAGAAACAGTTTCATAAAATAAGTTTGTTCAAAAAAGAAGGTGTCAGAAAAGTGTATTTACTGTATATAACAAAAGTAAATTAGTTTATTAAAGAATTACTGTAAATTTCAATTCTAAATAAGTAATTTGAATTTTTGTGTATATTTAATTTTATTTCAATTTAATTTTTTTGTCTTTATTTTAATATTAATTTTTATTTCTCTTAACCTGTCATTGAGCATGGGGTTATAAAATAAAAATACAAGGGACATTATAATATTAATTTTAATTATTTACTAACTTTACCATTTTGTAATTAGTTAATTTATTATAAGTAATTTTAATGTAAATATATTATAATTAATAAAAATAATAAGGTGTGGCTTCATCCCAGTAAAATATTAATTATTTTACTGGGTAGGTTTAGCTGCCTGGATGACAATGTTAGTAGTTTAAATAAAAAATAAAAATAAAAATAAAAATAAAAATAAAAATAAAAATAAAAATAAAAATAAAAATAAAAATAAAAATAAAAAAAAAAATAAAAATAAAAATAAAAATAAAAATAAAAATAAAAATAAAAATAAAAATTAAAAATAAAAATAAAAATAAAAATAAAAATAAAAATAAAAATAAAAATAAAAATAAAAATAAAAATAAAAATTAAAATTAAAATTAAAATTAAAATTAAAATTAAAATTAAAATTAAAATTAAAATTAAAATTAAAATTAAAATTAAAATTAAAATTAAAATTAAAACTAAAATTAAAATTAAAATTAAAATTAAAATTAAAATTAAAATTAAAATTAAAATTAAAATTAAAATTAAAATTAAAATTAAAATTAAAATTAAAATTAAAATTAAAATTAAAATTAAAATTAAAATTAAAATTAAAATTAAAATTAAAATTAAAATTAAAATTAAAATTAAAATTAAAATTAAAATTAAAATTAAAATTAAAATTAAAATTAAAATTAAAATTAAAATTAAAATTAAAATTAAAATTAAAATTAAAATTAAAATTAAAATTAAAATTAAAATTAAAATTAAAATTAAAATTAAAATTAAAATTAAAATTAAAATTAAAATTAAAATTAAAATTAAAATTAAAATTAAAATTAAAATTAAAATTAAAATTAAAATTAAAATTAAAATTAAAATTAAAATTAAAATTAAAATTAAAATTAAAATTAAAATTAAAATTAAAATTAAAATTAAAATTAAAATTAAAATTAAAATTAAAATTAAAATTAAAATTAAAATTAAAATTAAAATTAAAATTAAAATTAAAATTAAAATTAAAATTAAAATTAAAATTAAAATTAAAATTAAAATTAAAATTAAAATTAAAATTAAAATTAAAATTAAAATTAAAATTAAAATTAAAATTAAAATTAAAATTAAAATTAAAATTAAAATTAAAATTAAAATTAAAATTAAAATTAAAATTAAAATTAAAATTAAAATTAAAATTAAAATTAAAATTAAAATTAAAATTAAAATTAAAATTAAAATTAAAATTAAAATTAAAATTAAAATTAAAATTAAAATTAAAATTAAAATTAAAATTAAAATTAAAATTAAAATTAAAATTAAAATTAAAATTAAAATTAAAATTAAAATTAAAATTAAAATTAAAATTAAAATTAAAATTAAAATTAAAATTAAAATTAAAATTAAAATTAAAATTAAAATTAAAATTAAAATTAAAATTAAAATTAAAATTAAAATTAAAATTAAAATTAAAATTAAAATTAAAATTAAAATTAAAATTAAAATTAAAATTAAAATTAAAATTAAAATTAAAATTAAAATTAAAATTAAAATTAAAATTAAAATTAAAATTAAAATTAAAATTAAAATTAAAATTAAAATTAAAATTAAAATTAAAATTAAAATTAAAATTAAAATTAAAATTAAAATTAAAATTAAAATTAAAATTAAAATTAAAATTAAAATTAAAATTAAAATTAAAATTAAAATTAAAATTAAAATTAAAATTAAAATTAAAATTAAAATTAAAATTAAAATTAAAATTAAAATTAAAATTAAAATTAAAATTAAAATTAAAATTAAAATTAAAATTAAAATTAAAATTAAAATTAAAATTAAAATTAAAATTAAAATTAAAATTAAAATTAAAATTAAAATTAAAATTAAAATTAAAATTAAAATTAAAATTAAAATTAAAATTAAAATTAAAATTAAAATTAAAATTAAAATTAAAATTAAAATTAAAATTAAAATTAAAATTAAAATTAAAATTAAAATTAAAATTAAAATTAAAATTAAAATTAAAATTAAAATTAAAATTAAAATTAAAATTAAAATTAAAATTAAAATTAAAATTAAAATTAAAATTAAAAAATTTTTTTATATATATCTGCTAATTATTATTGGTCTTTCTAGTTAGTGAATTTCTTTATTTCTTTTTTTATTTTAATTTCTGGAAGGAGAAGCCTCTGGAAGTTGTTCTGGATTATGGTGGCGTTTTTGCTTTTTTTAGGACGGGAGGAAGAACTGTGTTCTTTGTTGTGTAGGCAGCTGCAAAGAGTATATGAATTGTAATGGTCAGAAACCGGGTTAGAAGTTAATTTTTGGGATGAAGTGGAAGAAGCGGGGATAGAGTGTTGGAAGGTCTGCTTTATTATTCTAGACATCTTCCAGTGGTCATCAAGGAGCTGTTTCCTCATATTCTTTTCTTATTCATTCAACAGACCATTAAAAGCAAAGGCCTTAAGCATGTTTGAACACATCATGCTTAGGTGTTGTTTCATGTTGGCTTAATCCAGCATTAATGTGTTTTCTAGAGGTTGGCCAATCCCAATAGCAGTTTCAGGAGGCAGGGTGTCAACTAATAGAAGAATTGTATCAGTAATTGTCTCTGTTAAAGAAATTGGATTTATTAATTTGGTACTTACAGATTGGGAGCTCATCAAATTTGTATGTGGCCGGAAACTGGACTGTTGAAGAATGTTGAAGGTATGTTGAAGGAGGATCAACCAGATGGAGGTATGAATTTTCATGATTATCCTCTAAATGGTGTTGAGAATATGAAGTATAAGAAGGGTAATACTGTGGCCTGGTTGGAGCAGTGGGGATGCTGTTGTATTTTTTAATATTATTTCTTGGCGCAGGTTGGTTGGATACTGGTGGAGGAGTACCAGGTTGGTTGTACGAAGGACCAGGAGAAGGTGACCTGGAAGCTGATTGGGACCTTCTAGATGAAGATCAGGAAAAAATTAAACTATCCAACAAGTAATTGGCTGCCAGATGAGAGGTTTAGTTGGTTCTTCTTGTTTGAGAAGGAGATTTTGGTTTGGCAGTAGTGTTTGGCGCTTTGGTGTTTTTCTTGAGGACCTCTGGCAGACCTTCTAGCAGTTTTGGTATTTTTGGCTTTTTCTGATGAACAAATTGTTGTGCGCATGGCTCTTGGAGCAATAGGAGGTTTTTGCGTGGTGTTGTTGTTGTTTACTGGTAGATTTTGGTTGTTTTTTGGCTGAATTTGAAGGTTTTGAGCCTGATTTCCACTTCCTAGCAAGGAAGGCGGGTTGCCTGGACGCAGTCTAGCAGCCTGGGAGCTGATTTTGGAGCTTTCTTAGCTGGATTTTCTAAGAAAAATGCTGTTTCTTGGGAGGATAAAGCATGTCTTTTGGAGAGAGATCTGGGGACAGAGAGGTGTGATCTTCTTAATGGAGCTGGAGATAGAAAAGAGGAAGCGGGACCTAGTTCTGGGGATCTGGTAGGAAATATAGAGATGTATTTGTGTGAATGTGAAGGTGGTGGTATAAGATAATTGGGGTTTCCGTCACATTTTTCCTTTTTGGAGTTGCAAGAATCACAGGCCCTTTTGTAGAGTTTGGCTTCAGGAGTTGGAAGAGTGAATGTGAAAAGTCTGCATATGTGGATAAACTGTTTGCAAGAATAGTCCTTGGGAGTAGTGAAACAAGGAAGGTCTTATGGGTCAAAATCTGGGGATCTGGCCATTATCTGTGATGGGACAACAATGAAGAGAAAAGAGATAAAAAAAATTATCAGTGATGTGTAGATAATGAAGATAAAGTGGAAGTTCAGTAGGGCAGTTGGGGAGTATTGTGCATGGAATTGGCTCCGTCTTTTTATGCAAAATGTGGAAAGTCTGTCAAGACTTTAAACTGAACACTGTGGCCAGTCCATCAAGACTCTAAAGTGAAAAATGTTATAGTCCCCCAAGACTATAAACTGACGATGGTTTGATGGTTGAGTACTTCAGGACTATAAACTGATAATGTGATGTTGATGTGATTCTGGCAGAGGGAATCCAAAGGGGAAGTTTCTGAATTTAGTTAAGGCAAGTGTGGGGGTAACTGATGAGCTGGCTTCTCTGTAGAACAGTTACCCCAGAATGTTAGTTTGAATTCTTTGGTCTTTAATGGTTTGATCTCTTGTTCTGTCTTTATGATTTAGGTTTTAAGTCCCCCAAGACTATAAACTGAGGATTTTTGAGTCACCCAAGACTATAAAATGAGAGCTTTTAGTCCCCCAAGACTTAAAACTGAGGATGAGTCCTGCAAGACTTTAAACTGAGGAAATTTTTTTTAATTTTTATTTCTAAATCAAGAATTTCAGGCAAGAATCAATTACAGAAGAGAATCAAGAGATGAAAAAAAGTGTTCAGCATTAGTCTTGAACTGGTGGATGAGGTGTCATATTTTTTCAATTTTCTGTGGATATTTGGCAGCAGTGGATTAGAAGTAATTAAGAATGAGATGTTTTTGTTGAGAAGAGTGTTGTTGGAATTTGTACTTGATGGTGGGCAATTGATTGGGTGGTGGTGTTTAAATTTTCCCCACATTGCCATCATCACTGTCTGGATGGGAAAGAACTGGAAATTCATCAGCTAAAATTTCAGTATGGAGAAGCATTGGTTTTACCATCAGAGGACCAGGTATGGTAGTGCTTGTGGCTTTAGTGGTGTTTGAACTCTTTTTGGAAGGGTGTAACTTGTTGATTAATCTGTGCATCAAGATGGAAGGCCTAGATCTTTTGGTTTTGCTGGAAGAAGGACCAGGTTGAGGGGGAGGTGAATCTGTTGCAGATGATAATGGACCAGGTCTGGAGCAATATTTCTTAATGAAATAGCAGGCATCACAAGCAGATCTGTATGAATGAATTGTGGGTGTTATGGTACAGATGAGGTTATGGTCAATACAGTATTGACAGGGACCCATTTCAGAGATGGATTTTGAAAATTTGTGAACATGATGGTTTTGATGAAGAAGAATGTGGACAGTCTCAATTGGAGGGATGATGTGGTCTTCCAACATTGACAAGGCCTTTGTTAAGCTGCTTGGCGCTGTTTGGGTATGTCTTAATTGACATTTGTTGAATAATTGGGTGTTTTTCTGGTTTTATATAGTGACTATTGTGACTTTGGGTATGTGGGTACTATAATTGGATAGTTCCGGTTTTTCTCTATATCTTATGTCTTGTTGAAATTTTTCATATTTTAAGTTTTAAGGCGTCATTTCTGGTATTCCTTCAGCAGGTATCGCCCTTTGCTGTACTACCTCTGGCTCCTCCATTGTCACAGGCTGCTCTTCCACCTGATGAACCCCACCATACCCACCAGATTAAAAACTGTCCATTTCAACATCTTTAATGGGTGCACGTGTATTCTCTCTAGTAGTATACCTTACTTCCTCCATATCCTCTGCATTTTCATACCTAGCATCAGCTCTTCTTCACCTACTAATTGTTGGTGTGGAAATTTTCTTGTGCTTTGATGAAAAAATCTCCAGAAGCGCTGAAGTAAGTGGCACTGAAACCACTCCTTCTTTTACTTTAAAATCAAAAACTGCACAAGTAACTGCAAAATTAACTGATTTCAAATCTTTGCCTTTCTCTTTAGCTTCAGGCTCTTTTCCCTTTCTCAAATTTCCCTCCATAGACTTCTTCTTAATATGATCAATTACCATGGCTCGCATCCCTCAATCCTTGTCTTTAACAAGCTTTTTTCCATTTTCCAACATAAGCTTACTCCATCTTTGTAAACTATCCTCTCCTCTTTATCCTTTTTAAGAGCATTACACCTCATCCAAGTATTCCTTTCTTTATTACAATAGTAACATACAATATTAGCAAAATGTGATGGTTGGGAAGGACTCTTGGGCCTAAACACCTCCTTTGCTTTCACTGCTTCAATTATTTTCTTCTCCAATTTTTCAATCCTAGCCATAATATAATCTGGTTCTTTAGTTAAAACTTTAGCTTTAGGAGACAACACCTGAGGAGACAATCAAACATCAGACACATCGTTGTCCATTCCCTCATTATCCAAAGTGACTTTAACTGCATGGCGCTCAACTTGACACAACTTCATTTCCACTTCCACTACTGTCTCTACTTCCTCTAATCCAGGGTACTTATAATTGCTGTCCCTTTTCTTGACTATCTTTCCTTTGTTATCCAGGCACCTCTTTTCCCAGTCATCCACTTCTGGCACTAACACTTCACAAAAACAAGGTAAAGATGCATTATTATCACTAAAATCTTCATTTCTACCAAATACGCAACCATTTGATCAAATATTTCCCTGAAACTTTTAAATTCCTTAGGGTGTCAAACACCCCCTCCAGCTTTGGCTTTTTTCACCAGGACATCTATATCCTAAATTGTCGTGATCTTCCAACATTGGCAGAGGCCTTTTTTGGGCTGTTTGGCCTTGATTTAGTATGTCTTAATTGACATTGGTTGAATAATTGGGTGTTTTTCTAGTTTTTTTCAGTGAATATTAGGACTATGGGTATTTGGATACTACCTGTCAGCCAGGCTACTAGACTTACCCAGTGAAATAAGTAATTATTTACTGGATGAAGCCGCACCTTATCATCTTTAATTATTATTTAATTATCATTTAGTTACATTAACATTAGTTATAAATTAACTAGTTACAGAATGTTAAAATTAAATTAATTAATTAAATAAATAAGTAACATTATAATTATAATTTTGTCCCTTATATTTTCTCTAACACCGTGCTAAACTGACAGGTTGGGAAAAATAAAACTTTATATTTAAAAAATAAAATACAAAGATAAAATAAGATTTAAATATTCAAATAATATTAAATATATACAAATAAATCAAATTTCTTATTTGGAATTGACATTTACAGTAAATATTAAAAATATTGATGTATTTCTGACACACTCTGTAAATACATCTTTTTTGACACCTTCTTTTTGGAATAACTTTATTATTTGAAATACTCTTTCTGGAATGTTCTTTTTCTCTCTTTTTCCCTACTGTTTTTAGAATTTGATTTCCCTGCTTTGTCTCTCCTTTGCCTATAAAAGGCCTCTCTTTTGTTGTCTTTTGATCATTCTATCTTACCAAACCATTTTATTACAACAATCACCACGCAATATGGGGGGCGGACTTGCTAGCAAGTCCGCAACCTTGAACCCTAATTCATATCTTTTTGAGCACACATTGAGGAAGTGATGAAACCATCATGAAGAAGTATTGAATTTACTTTGAACACACCTTGAAGCTCATGTGAACACAAATGGGGCTACAAGGGCTGGAAAGGCTGGAGAGAGGGGTGAGGAAGGGTGTATGGGGTAGCAAAAAGGTTGGGAAAGAGTTGGAAGGGAAGATTAAGGGTTCCGAGGCATTTTAAATGAAGAAAAGGGTCTGGGAGAGGTTGAGAGGGGTGAAATGGGGATCAAAAGAGGATGGCATACAATGGGGCTGGGAGGATAGCGAAAGGCATGGGAAGGGAAGACAAGCATGTGTTGATAGAATTGAAAGGGATGGAGATTGGTGCAAACAGAGTGTGAAAATAGGAGGATGAACTCTGTTCTTTGGGCGAAGAACAGAGTTCACTTCCATAAAATATTAGCTGAAACATAGTTTTCAATTCTGTAAAAACAGTTGTAAGTAATAGAAAAAGTCACTGATTTTTTTTATATGTAATCTGAAATTTTTTAATAAAATTATTGTATTTAAGAATTGCAATATTGTCAATCAATTTTTATTGATCAAATTAATTTAATAAAGTATTATTTTAATAAGCTGTTTCAAAAAATACTTTGCATTGAGTAGACTCATGGAATGATTTTTTCTGGCTTCCATTCAGTTATCCTCACACTTTCACTATGTTTTCAATATAGATCCATTGTTATTTGTGTGATACTTCAAGTGAAAGTTCAGTATTACTTCAGTCTGAGTTCCATCTGATTTCCATCTGACTTCAAGTTGCGGACTTGCTAGCAAGTCCTCCCCCTATATTGCATGGTGAATAACCAAATAAACACTTATTCTTATACTCTATATCATTAGTACTTACAATAGCATAATTCTAATTTATAAATTATATTAATATTTTAATCCTACCTCTGTTTTTGAGTAAAACATTCACCTTTGAATTAAGAAATACGTACAAGGTTGTTGAAAATCCATTTAAGCCTTATAAATCCTCGTAGAACTACGTACCAAATCTTCTAGACTAAAAGTGACCCTTGAAAATTGGGGGCCTTTCCGGGAATATTGACGGCGCAACGTTACTTGAGGCGTAATCCAGAGGACCATCGGCGTAGAAGCACCTGTAAAGGACGAGTGGAGGCAAGAAAACGACGAACGTCATACGTCACGTGATAAAAGTTTTTGCTGCGAACGGGAATCGAACCGCGCTCCAAAACTTAAGTTCATATACTGACTAAAGATTGTATATATCGTGGTAATTATTGTGATTACTATTTGTGGGTTACTCTTCACTCTTCATTTGCTACGTATTTCCTTTTACTCAGCACTCTGTAAGTGGCATTAATTTGCTCATTTTGCAGGGGGAGGTGTCTGGTAATTGGAATTTAATTTTATTATTATATTTTTTTTTTATTTTTCCTGGTTGACCATAATAGAGCAATAACTGTTCTTAGTCCCAGAGGTAATAAAATAATTATATATTAATATTAATTATTATCATTTTTCAGTTGACAATTGTCCTGATTAATTTGAATTTTAATTGTTCCAGTTGACAAACTGTCCTGACAATAATATATTTTATTAAATAAAATAATTATTATAATTTTTCAGTTGACATTTGTCCTGATTAATTAATTGTTCCAGTTGACAAATTGTCCTGACAATTATATTTTTTTTAATAAATAATTAACATTTCATTACTTCAGTTGACTTTGAGTCCTGGTAATGCAAAAAATCTTTTTAAGTAATAAAATTCATATTTAAATTAATTCAGTTGACATTAAGTCCTGGTAGTCAATTAATCAGTTAAAATAATTTTTATTAATAAAGATTCATATTTGATTATTTCAGTTGACAATAAATCCTGGTAATAAATTAGCTGATTTAAATCCTGAAAATAAAAATTAATAGAAATTCTAATTTATTTCTACAGTTGATTGCATTATCCTGGTTTTAAATTTGTTTTATTAATTTTATTTAAGTTGATTTTTATCCTAAAAAGATTTTTTATTTATTTATTTTTATTTTATTTCTGTTAAAAAAAAATTAAAAATAAAAGACTAATTAATTTTGTCTCTTTTCCTTCATTTCAGTAGAATCTTAAAATGACTGATCAAAGTGGTTTTACTGCACGTGAAGAAGAACTAGACTTAATTGATTATGATAAGCCTACTTCTGTAAGTTCTCCTTTAACAAGAAGAATTTCTCAAACTAATAAATCCTTGCCCCAAACAGGATGTGGAAATGGAAGAAGTAGAAATCCTAGTGGACAATACTCAGGATCAGAAACCCAGGACAAACCCACCAGAAGAGCTTCCAAGAGGCTTCAAGATAAAAAAGATGCTGTTGTCCCAGCAGATAAAGAATCTGTCAACCCACATAAAGGAGTTAAAGACAGACAGCTTAAAACTAAAGGTAAGGGTAGATGCCTTGGAAGAATGGGAGAAAAGAAAAAATACTTCTCTCCAAGAGAAAAGGAAACCTCTTCCTCCCAGGGATCAACAACAATTGGCTCCCCAATCCCAAGAGATGGTAGAAGTGTTCAAGTGGCAGTGGGACTGGCTCAACACACAGTGGGACTACTTAGCTCAAAATCAGCATCAATTACCTCAGGTAGGTCCATCAAGGCCCACCCAGGCAAACCCCACTCCTCCCCACCCTTATCAAGGAGGCAAAAGAAGAAGGAAGCCCAATATGGTGATACCCAGAAAACCCTGGTACGTCCCTCTATTGATTCTCAAGTGCCTTTTCTTGTGGCTGACTCTGTTCCTTCAGGTAAATCTGGAAGACAAGATGAAACCTTGAGACCTATAGAGGCTGGGAATAGTAGACAGTTATCTCATGTATCCAATCCATTACGTTTAATTGCTACCTCAATAATTAATCCTGATATGGCTGTGATTGATGAAACTCTTGACCCTGAGTTCTATGAGAGTCTGGAAAGTTACTCAGTTTCCTTATTGAGAAACACTCCGGATGTAGCAAGAATTAATGATGAGCACTTGAGAGATATTATTGCCAAGCAAAATCATATAATGAACAATATGCAATTGACTCAGAGATATAATAGTTTGTTAACTGATCAGGGTTATCAGGCATTAAAAAGTGAAGCACAGAGAGTCTCTGATGAATTGTCTCATTACAAAGCAACCCATGAAAAGAAAATTGCTTTATGGCAAAATATAAAAAATGATTTGTCTAAACTAAAAGATACTGTATCTGCCTGTTGCCAGGAGGTAGAGATAGATAAGATAAATCTGAAAAGATTGAGTGACCAGTTGTCATCTTTTCAACATAAAAATCAATTATCTTTTGCAACTGTCAATGAAAGTTTATCTAGTCTTCCAAGAATGAAAACAAGACTAACAACCATTGAAGAAACATTGAACTCATTGTTAAATGACCAAAAATATTCTGACAATTCTGTGAAGGAACATATAGTGCAGGATTCTCAACCAGTACCTGTGGCTAGTTCATCTAAAATAAAAATTGATCCAGAAATACCTGTTGATAACACTGAGTTTCCATCAAAAACTGATGATGCACCAGGATCTGCAACAGAAGGATTAAACAATGAGATTTCAGCACAATTAGAGAAATTACAGCTTCTTCTTACTCAGAAACAAGCTAGTACTAAGGAGACTCCTTCAAATCAAAAGAATTGGCCAAAACTTGACCAGTACCCAACATTTGATGGTGATTCTTCCTCTGATTGGCAGCAATTTATTTGCAGAATTGATAATTTAAAAAATTCTTACAAACTCCCAGATGAGGAAATTGTGTCCAAATTAATTTCTTTGTTCACTAATGTTGCCCTGATGTGGTATGAATCTGTTCTCCTGGATGGGAATGACTATTCATGGGAGGATTGGAAGAAATTAATTAAAGCACAATTTGGTGGCTCCAAGTTCAGAATGGCTCAACAAAGGCAGTATGAGGAAACTAGATATAGCTCTTCTACTGATAAACCTATTGAGTTTTTAATGAAACTTGTAAAAATCTTAAGGGCAATGGACCCAAATATGGAGTTTGATTTATGGAAGGACAGGATCCTCTATAAATTACCAATGTCTCTGAGAGACTTGATTGTGGCTAGGACTGAGTTCTCCAAAGAACCCTCTTCTTTCATTAATACTTGCAATGAGATACTTCTAAACAATAAGTATGATGCAAGAAGATTCATTCCTAGGACCCCTTTGGAGAAACCCTCCACTTACCAACAAAAACCTCTGGAAAAGGTTGGTAAACCTTCTGCCCCTATTGCACCAAAGAAGTATACAACAAACACTTGCTTCAAGTGCAACAAGCCTTGGCAGAAAGGCCATGTTTGTGACAAGAAGATAAATCTTGTGGAACAAACAGAGGAGCATGCTGATGACACAGTGGCACTGGATGATACATCAAGTGATTGTGCCAGCAATATTTCATATGAATCTCAACAAGAAATCTTGATGCTGGAAGAAGATATTCATTATTTAAATACTATTGACATTGATAATAATGATTTATCTACAGTTGAGGATGCTGATATCATAAAGAACATTGAGGATAACTCAATTGTTATTGCCCCTCTTAAGGCACCAGTTTTGATTAATGGAACCAGCATTGAAGTTGTTCTGGATTCTGGAGCTGGTGGAAGTGTAGTATCTGAAAGAGCACTTGCCTCAGTAGATCAAGACTATAAATCTAAACTGTTGCCTATCATTTCTGAAAATTGGAGAGGGTATGGCTCTGTTTTGTCCCCCATTGGTAAATACAAAGCCACAGTGTTTTTTAAATATAACCATGGTTTTGTAAGAGCTATTTGTGATTTTGTTGTCATGAAAAATGATAACTTAGGAATTGGTTTATTGTAGGGAATGATATTTTAACCAAGTATGGCATAAAATTGGATCCTTCAAACCAATGTTTCACAATGGGGTTGAATGGGAAGAGAAAATTTAAAATTTCATCCCCTAAAAAATTATTAAAACCAGAATTGAACACATGTAATTCTGTGGTTCAATATAAAGGAAGATCTACAAAGGAAATGCATGCCCTTATGTCTGAAATTGACAATGCCTCTTTTGGAGAACAACTTTCTGGTGAGGATAAAGATTCCATCATTAACTTGATAAAATCTTTTCCTATGGCCTTTGCTCATGGGTCACATGAACTGGGATTAGTTAAGGAGGAAATGAAACTTTCATTGTCTTGCCCATTAACTGATATACCACCTAGTTTAAAGAAGAAGCCTTATCCTGCTTCTCCCACAAAGAGAAAAGATATTGAAGACAATATCTCTACCCTTTTAAAAATGAATATTATTGAAAAGGTAGTTGAAACACCTAAATATTGTGTTATCTCACCTGTCCTAATTTCTTATGAGAAAGATAAAGCCAGGTTATGTGGTGATTATAGAGCACTAAATACTTATACTGTTGATGATATCTATCCTTTACCTAGAATGAGCTCTATACATGCTACTTTACAGGGTGCTAAATATATCAGCTGTTTGGATGGTAATAAGGGATATCACCAGGTACCTGTTGAGAAAAATTCTCAGAAATTTCTGATGATTGCCACTCATATGGGTATTTATAAGTATATTAGGATGCCATTTGGCCCTAAAAATGCCCCTTCTGTTTTCCAAAAAGTAATGGATAACACATTCCATCAAGAGATAATTGAAGGTTGGCTGATGGTTTATATTGATGATATCATTATATTCTCAAAAACATTTGAGGACCATCTTAAACACCTGTGTAAAGTATTCCAGAAAATGGACAAAATAAATATGACACTTGCTTTGAAGAAATGTAAATTTGGTTTCCATTCTTTAAAAGTTCTTGGTCATGTTGCTTCAGGCTTACAGATATGTGTTGACCAGAACAAAGTGGCAGCCATACAACAGGTGAAAGCTCCTACAACAGTAAGAGAGCTCCAAAGTTTTTTGGGAATGTGTGGATACTATAGACAGTATATTAAAAATTACCAAGTCATAGCTTTACCCCTTACCCAATTAACTAGAAATGATGTTGCTTTTGTCTGGAATAGTGAAATACAAAGAGCCTTTGACACTATGAAACACTGTTTGATGTCAGCACCAATTCTTGCTTTACCTGACTTTGATCAACCATTTGTTTTGTACACTGATGCCAGTTTCATTGGTCTTGGTGCTGCCCTCCATCAAAAACAAGTGATAAATGATAAAGTTTCAGAAGTAGTAATTTGTTATATTTCAAGAACCTTGAGAAATAGTGAATTGAAATATTGTGCTACTCAATTAGAGTGTTTAGCTGTAGTATGGGCTCTAGAAAAGCTTCATTATTACCTAGATGACCAGAAATTTGAACTTGTCACTGACTGCAGTGCAGTTAAATCCCTTTTGAACTTGAAAACACCTAATAGACATATGTTTAGATGGCAGCTGGCTGTTCAAGAGTACAGAGGGAGAATGACAATTATTCACAGAGCTGGTATTGGTCACTCAAATGTGGATATGTTATCAAGGTTACCCTTACCAAATGATGACTCAAATCCTGCATATGATCCTGAGGATGAAATTATCCATATCCATGGGATATATGTGGTTGATATGGAGGAAGAGCTATTACAGCTTATTCTGGAATCATATGATAAGGACACTGACTTGAAAAAGTTATGCACCATATTAAATGATCCAAAGAATGCTTCAATACAAGCATTAATTAAAACCCTTCCACCAAAGTACCAAAAAGGTTTGGAAAAAGGAAAATTTTCAATTGATGAAGGATATCTATATTATAGAAGAAAGTTGAGTAATGTTATTGTTATTTCTCCTTCTATGAAAGAAATCATCTTGAAAATTTGTCATGATGACATATTAGCTGGACATTTTGATCTTGACAAAACAATGATCAGAATTAAGAACACTGCTTGGTGGGCTAATATGTCTGAAGACACAAAATTATATGTTGAATCCTGTGATTCATGCCAAAAATCAAAAAGATTAACTGGTAAAAGAGCAGGATTAATGCAACATATTGAACCTCCTGATGCCCCATGGCAAATAATAAATAGAGATTTTGTAACAGGATTACCTATTGCTTGTAAAGACAGTTATAACTCTTGTTGGGTTATTGTGGACAGATTCACAAAAATGTGTAAATTTATCCCTACCCACAAGGATGTTTCCACTAAAGAATTAGCTTTCTTATGGTGGTCTCATATGTTTAATACTGCTGGTTTTCCTAAAGCCATAATCTCTGACAGAGACCCTAAATTTACTTCTGAATTTTGGATGTCTCTGTTGGATGTTTGTGGTTGTGATCTGAAACTTTCTACTGCCCATCACCCTCAGACTGATGGTTTAGCTGAAAGAATGATTCAGACTTTAGAGGACATGATAAGAAGATATTGTGCCTTTGGCCTTGAGTATAAAGATAATGACAGATTCACTCATGATTGGGTTACCTTACTTCCTGGGTTAGAATTTGCTTATAATAGCACTGTTCATTCTGTTACTCAAAGGAAGCCTTTTGAGCTCTGGCTTGGATATGTTCCTAATACTCCTGCCCAAATTCTCAATAACAAAATACCTAAATTGGATATACATCCTGGTGTAAAATCTTTTCTTCAAATGCAACAACTATGCAGAAATCATGCTCAAAAATGTATTGAAAAATCATTTGAATATGAGAAGAAAAGATGGGACAAATCCCATAAAGAATACACTTTTAAAAAGGGTGATGAAGTGTTGATTTCTACAGTCCACTTCAACTTACAAGGTAATAATAAATTAAAAGATCCATTTGTTGGTCCTTTTGTTGTCAGAAGAATGATTGGAGATAATGCAGTTGAAGTTATTCTGTATTCCCCATATGACAGAAAACATCCTGTTTTTCCAATATCTCTTTTGAAACCTTACACATCCAATAGTGATTTATTTCCAAGAAGGAGGGGTAGACCAAAGAAAACCCCAAATGAAATCACTGAGACAGCAGAAATTGAAAAAATATTAAATGACAGAATAGTCACTGCTGAGAAAGGTACAGAATACTTATTGAGATTCAAGAATAAATCATCTGAATATGATTCTTGGATACCTGGGAAGGAGATATCTAATCTTCCTACTCTACTAAAAAAGTATAAGAAGAAAAAATCATAGCATTTTTTTTTATTATTTTTTTTAGAGTAAGGGAGTGTCAGCCAGGCTACTAGACTTACCCAGTGAAATAAGTAATTATTTACTGGATGAAGCCGCACCTTATCATCTTTAATTATTATTTAATTATCATTTAGTTACATTAACATTAGTTATAAATTAACTAGTTACAGAATGTTAAAATTAAATTAATTAATTAAATAAATAAGTAAAATTATAATTATAATTTTGTCCCTTATATTTTCTCTAACACCGTGCTAAACTGACAGGTTGGGAAAAATAAAACTTTATATTTAAAAAATAAAATACAAAGATAAAATAAGATTTAAATATTCAAATAATATTAAATATATACAAATAAATCAAATTTCTTATTTGGAATTGACATTTACAGTAAATATTAAAAATATTGATGTATTTCTGACACACTCTGTAAATACATCTTTTTTGACACCTTCTTTTTGGAATAACTTTATTATTTGAAATACTCTTTCTGGAATGTTCTTTTTCTCTCTTTTTCCCTACTGTTTTTAGAATTTGATTTCCGTGCTTTGTCTCTCCTTTGCCTATAAAAGGCCTTTTTTGTTGTCTTTTGATCATTCTATCTTACCAAACCATTTTATTACAACAATAACCAAATAAACACTTATTCTTATACTCTATATCATTAGTACTTACAATAGCGTAATTCTAATTTATAAATTATATTAATATTTTAATCCTACCTCTGTTTTTGAGTAAAACATTCACCTTTGAATTAAGAAATACGTACAAGGTTGTTGAAAATCCATTTAAGCCTTATAAATCCTCGTAGAACTACGTACCAAATCTTCTAGACTAAAAGTGACCCTTGACACTACCATTAGATAGCCCCAGTGTTTCTCTATAATTTATGTGTTGTTGATATTTTGCATATTCTAAGTTTTAAGGGGTCATTTCCTCATTTTTCATTTCTAAAAGATAGTTGTTTAATTTTGTATTTTGTGCTTTATAGGCTAACCTTTAGTCTTGGGGTTAAGTGCTTAGTACCATTAAGTAGAGCAAATTTGGCTCTATATTTTATGTCTTAATGTTGTCATAGCTTAATTTTGTGTTTTAAGGGTTTTAGTAGTTGTGGTGGATTTTTCTAAGTATTTTGGGCTTTTTTGGAGGTTTTTGGTGGTTTTCTGACTTCAGGGAGGTCTGGACGCTTCTAGGTGGGCTGCCCGCCTTGGTTATAGAAGGCTGAGGAGCTCTTCTAGCGGGCTCTTATTCAATTTTGCCGCCAAAAGCGCCAAATTTGTTGATGTGCATGGATTTTTTAGATGTTGGGCTGTGTGTTTATACTGAATAAGACAGTTTGGGGCAACTTTAATTATCATACAACCATTCAGAGGTGATATCATTGTTATCACTCATTTTTCACTGTTTTTTGGCCACAATTGGCTGTGTTTGTTGCAAGGTTAGTTCTTCATTTAACTCACCTTTGTCAAATGGTTTCTCTGGTGTAGCTTTGCAACCTGCATCAAGAATTATTGCTGTTTTCTGTGCAACAAGTGCACACTGTTTTATTTTTCTGGTGTGAATCTTTCTGTGTTTCTGGTTTCTGGTTCTTTGGTTCTCAGTGGTCTGATATTGGCTACTGTCTTGACTTGTTAAGCAGTCAAGAAGTGTGTTGGAAGGGGTATATTTTCAGTCTCTAATTTTCTGTAGCAAATAAGTCTCACCTGGTATTTCTCAAAGGGACAGGGGTTTCTCTCTCCAGTTTTACTCCAACTCCCTTGGTCAAGGCCTATAGCTAGTACTATAGGATTGTCTACATCATGTACCTAGTTTCCTCAGTGATCTTTGGCCATCTCTTAAGCATCTGTTCCTTTAGCTCTGACCAATTACACTCTTTATGACCCTTTATATCCTCTAGATTTTCTTGCACTCGCTTTCTACAAAAAAAATATTTGGTGAATGATATCATATTTGATTGCTCCATGAACTTCAGCTTCTTCTTCAAACCTATGTAAGAACTTCTTGGTATTAATTCCTGCAAAATGCAAGCTTTCATCTTGACACCTAATAATTGTAGTTAACTTCTGTGGCAACCACGCTGACAAATTGGGCTAGTTAACCCCCTCCTGACATCCATAGATGTAGTCACAGTAGGTTCTATCTTCTAAATAAAAGTTGAAACAGAAGAAAACAAAAACAAAAACTTGATAATTCAATCCGACTATATCCAAAATACACCCCTTTGTTATCCTCTGATAAGGGCTATTGATCCACTTGTTGTAGACCCTACGACTCTTCCACTGAAGCGCCAGCTTGATTAGGCCTTCTTGACAAAACCCTGAAAACGACACAATCAAATCAAAGGACTAGTTACAATTATTCCACTTTTGGGACACCAATTGTAGAGAGTTCTAAAGTACTAAGCAGTAGACACAATACAAGATGGGTTGGTTCTTCTTTTAAATTTCCAAAGAAAAAAGTGCCTGCCACTCTTATTTTAAAGACAGCACAATAATTTGTACACTAATACCTGACTAGATAGCTTATAAGTTGAGAGATGAGTTAAAAGATAAGGAAAAAAATATTACTATCTGGATATTTCTATTCTTAATAAGGGCTAATATCCACAGCTACTCCCTCTTGAAGTGCTCTCTTTGAATATGCTTTATTATAGCAATAAAATAACTCTAATAATAGTTAATCCTACTGAATCTATATATTCCCTCTGTGTTGTGCTTTTTCACTAAACTATATGTAATACACACACAGATTCACAAACTCTAAAAGACTGAGAATATCTCCACTATAATCTTAAATACTTAATTGCGAAAAAATCCAATCTCAAACTGTTATCATAGTAATCACAAAATAGACAAATCGCTATATATCACAATATATTTCTAAAGTATATAATATGAAGCTCTAATTTTTGTAATAAAACGACTGATTTGAATAACAATTTCTCTACCTAACTATTCTCCTTTTCCTATTATGTAGCCTTTTCTTTTTTTATTTTTCAATTCTCTAGACACAGTTCCTTAGTGGATCTCCAGTGCTTTCTCTAGCGCCACATTAGTAAAACATTAACTAATCAATCAGTAAACTAAATACACCGCTTGTAACAACTACAGTTCCTTTTCATACCATATGCTTACTAAAACTAGTATTAACTTTTTTCACTCATCTTCCACATGTGTGCTTATGACTGTACCTTGCATTTTTATAGTGCTACTTCCCATTCTGACACCTTTTAGCCCTAATCCTTGTGTCTTCAACTCTTGTGTGATTTTGTGATCTAGTCCCCATTCTCCTTGCTTCATTACTAGGTCCATAGTTCTGAAAATTTAATTAACTAGTTAGAATCTGAAACTTATGTTACCTGTTTCAGTAAATTATCACATTTGCCGCGGTGCAATATATTATGTACTTGAGCCCTTCCTTGAGCCATAATTCCTTCCTTAACGCATAACACACAACTGTTGGAAAATCAAAATCCATAATTTTTAGTGTTTGCACCCCTAAATTGATAATACAAAATTTCCTTTGGGCGGCACATCTTGCTTCAAAATCCAAGGACATGGACCCTAAACCCTCCTCAGGGCATCTCTTTTCATTTGTTCTTTGAAACACATTATTACACATTCATGATAATTCTATCTAATGCGCTATGATTCCCATTGTTCTTCCTGGTCTACACGAGCTGATTGGTCCAAAAGATAGGTTACCTGCTTGGCATATACCACAACATGACTTCCTTTTTTTTTCCGTGACGGAGAATCAAACCTTGCTCCAAATATAAGGTTTATATATTGGAAATTGTCATATATATTTGTGGTGACTGTAATAGATACTATCTGTGGGTCTCACTTTGCATATTTCATAGTTTATGTATATCTTTTTTACTCAGCACTCTGTAGTGACATTTATTTGCACTTATTAAAGGGGGAGGTGCCTGGTAAATAATAAACTTTTTTTCCTAGTTGATCAATATAGAACTATCTTGTATTTAGTCCTAGATGTAATATAAATTAAATAAATTATAATATATATATTTTTATTATTACTTCAGTTGACCTTTTTTCCTGATAATTAAAATATTATATTATTGTTTCAGTTGAAAAATTGTCCCGGAAGTAAAGTAATAGATATATAAAATTAATTGAATTAATTATATTAAATTATTTAAGTTGAAATTGAGTCCTGGTAATTAAATTTCTCAGTTGACTCTTAGTCCTGATAATTATCAACGTAAATATTAGTAATTAATTGAGAGTTGTGTTAATTATTCCAGTTGACTCTTTTTCATGATAATTAATAAATTATTTTATTATTTCAGTTGATTTATTTTAAATACTGGTAATAAAATATAAATATCTTAATTTAATAAATAAAAATTGGGATTATTATTTCAGTTGATTTTTTGTCCTGATAAAAATTATATTTTCATTATTCCAGCTGATTAGAAAATCCAGATAATTGATTATTAACTTAAAATATTTTTTATTTTTTCTCTTATTTTTTTAACAAAGTAAAATAATAACTGATTAAATTTTAATATTTCTTTCTCTCAGTTCAGGTTATCCACAACAATTACTGATCAAATTGCTTCTGCTGCCTGTGATAAGGAGCTAGAATTGATTGATTATGATGAGATTTCTGTAAATTCTCCTTTGACTACAAAACTTGCTCAAGTTAATCAATTATTGGACCAATCAGGATGTGGAAATTCAAGAAATAGAAATTTAAGGGAAAAAACTGCTCTGGATCAAAAGCCTTCAGTGAACCCCCCAGAAGAGCTTCCATGAGGATTCAAAATAAAAAAGATGCCCTTACAGCAGAAAGTCAGCAACCTCTCCACTTCCATCAAGGAGTTGAGGACAGAGAACCTCAAACTAAGATCAAAAAAAGAAATTCTAGAACAAAAGGTAAGAAACAAACAATCATTTCTTAAAGAGAAGAGGAAAACTCCCCCAGAAACAAATGTCCTTCCACAATTGGCTCCTCAACAGCAGGAAAAGGTGAAATTTTCAAAATGGCAATGAGACTGGTTAAAAAACCAGTGGGACTATCTCCTGGCCCAACAACAACAGCAAGCACCTCAGGCAGGTCCTTCCAGGCAACATCAGCTCAACCCAACACCTCCTCACCCCTACCAAGGAGGAAAAAAGAGGAAGAACAATCAAATTCAATTTTTTCCAAAAACATGGTAAGAACTTCTATTGAATCCCAAGTACCCTTTCTTGTTACTGATTCAGGTTCTTCAGGTAAGTCTGGATGAGGAGATGATACCTTGAGACCAGTAGAGGCTGGCTGTAGTAGGCAGATTGCTCAATATTTTAATGTAACTAATTCTTTGGTATTGATTTCTACCTCAATGATAAATCCTGATATGGCTATTATAGATGAAACACTTGATCCTTAATTTTATGAGAATCTGGAAAATTATTATGTTTTCCTATTAAGAAAGACTCCAGATGAAGCTAACATTAATGATGAATATTTGAGAGATTGTCAGGCTAAGGTCAAGTACAAGGACGTGAACTAGCTTGAATAGTCAGTTGTCTAGAAGATTTTAATGGGCCTATATGAATACTGTAGTTTTAATCCACTAAGTTATAAAATATAATCAAATATAAAGGTCTCAGTAATATAATTCTCACTACTCTGATATATGGCTTACAATCTTTGTAGTTGGTAGAAAAATAGATTATTTAATTCAGATACTATTCAAAAGTCTTATAAAAGTACTAATTGATATGTATTGTAATTTATTTGGTTATATTGGTTAAATTGTAATGATAAAGAATGAAGAAACACAACCCAAAAACCTCCTCCTTTTATACACACTGAGTCCCCCAATGATTCCCTTGATGTACCACCCAATACACAGTTAATGACGCCTCTAAACAACTAATAGACATGCCCATCAACATTCCCAGTAACCCATGACATAATTAGAAGAGTAACAACCGCCAAAATCCTGTAATAATAAGGGAAATCCATCAAAATTAAAGAAAAAGACAAAAAGAGAGTATATGCGTATAAAACAATAATATTAAAGACTAAAGGAGACTTTTTAAGGTTAATAATAGCTTAATAATAAGGGGGATTTACTGTAGAAATAATGGGGCTAATCCTGACATTATACTACGTGAAATTCCCATTCAAAAATAACCAAAATTGACTGAGAAACCACCCAAAAACTTAAAAAAGAGCGTGAGAGGTGGGGTAACTACATGCAGTTCTTGGAAGGCGCTTGCACGGGTAAATCCTTGACTAAAATTAGGCGAATTTAAGCGTGGTGATGAAATAAAGTGCCAAGAGTGAGGTTATTAATGAAATTAGTGCATATAAACAAGGTCAATGCATTATTAATTAAGCTAGGACACTAAATAAGCGCCTGTCGCCTATTTTAGTGTGTTTCCCCACAGTGGGCGTAGAATGTGGGGTAATTATAGTGTGAAAAAGCTAACTTTGCTAAAAATGAAGCTATTCACATGGGAAAAAAGCAGGCAGTATGTGGCCAGTACACAGAAGCCATTTCTGGCATAAAAAACACCAAATTTGAAAATTGTTATTTTTATGCATTTAAATAGCAAAATAAATAGTTCTAAATGAGCCCAATTGATCTGTCAAAGCTCAATTTTGATATTCTCAATTTTATAGCGCATATAGTCAACTTTTAAGTGAAATAAAGTGCATTTCTTGTTTTTTGCATAAAACAATGAATATAACAGCTTTAAGTGTACTTAAAAATTATGTAGCCTTATACTTAAGGTTCTTAAGATTACCCTAACATATTCCAACTTAATATTAAGTACATAAGACCTATAAAAGTTGGATATATGCGTGTATATATGGTGTTATAATGGCATTTTTTGTGTATTATCATAATTTTACTTATGTATACTATTTGTGTACTCTTATTTATTATTCCCATGTATAGTTCATGTGTTTAACATAACTTATAATTACTTTTTACTCAGTCCTGGAGATATACAGGCTGACACTCGCCCACCCAAAAAAAACAATAAAAAAAATGATAAGTTATACATTTTATTTTATTAATTTGTAATTTTCAGGTATTCAGAATAAATCTGTAGCATTAAAGATTAAACTTTAAAGAAATAAAACATAATAAAATATTATGAGTACTGGTTTTTTAACCCCTCAGCTGGTTGAACAGAAATTTATTTCTGTTTAAATTTTTTAAGAAGGGTGGATAAATTAGAAATTTCTTTTTCAGGTATCCATTTATCAAATTCATTTGATTTCCCTTTAAATCTTAGTAAATACTCAGTTCCTTTTTCTTTAGTAAGGATTCTTTTCTTGAGTATTTTTTCAATCTCTGCTTTTTCCACAATTTCATCAGGTTGCTTCTTAGGCCTTCCCCTTCTTTTTGGAAATAAGTCAGGATCATTTGCATGGTAAGGTTTCAATAATGAGATAGGGAAAACTGGATGTTTCCTATCATATGGAGCATATAATATGACTTCCACTGCATTATTCCCAACCATTTTATTTACTACAAAAGGTCCTACAAAGGGATCCTTTAATTTAACATTACCTTGTAAGCTAAAATGTAGTGTTGATATGAGGACTTCATCTCCCTTTTTAAATTCAAATTCTTTATGAGATTTGTCCCACCTTTTCTTTTCATATTCAAATGCTTTTTTGATGCATTCTTCTGCATGCTTTCTACACATTTGTTGCATATGAACAAAGGATTTAGTGCCAGGGTGTATATCCAACCTTGGTAGTTTATTTAAATGATTTACTGGGGTATTTGGTATGTATCCCAGCCAGAGTTCAAATGGTTTCTTCTCTGTTACAGAATGAGTTGTGCTGTTATAAGCAAATTCAAGGCCAGGAATTAATGTTACCCAGTCATGTGTGAATTTCTCATTGTCTTTGTATTCTAATCCAAAGGCACAATATCTTCTTATCATGTCTTCTAGAGTTTGTATCATCCTCTCAGCCAGCCCATCAGTTTGTGGATGGTGTGCTGTAGACAATTTTAATTGACAACCTGATACTTCCATCAAAGATGTCCAGAACTCTGAAGTAAATTTAGGATCTCTGTCAGAGATTATGGCTTTGGGGAACCCAGAAGTATTCATCATCTGAGTCCACCATAGTAGTGCCAAGTATTTTGCAGATACCTCCTTATGGGTAGGGATAAACTTACACATTTTTGTTAATCTATCCACTATTACCCAGCAAGAATTGAAACTTTCTTTTCCTGCTAATCTCAAGCCAGTTACAAAATCCATGTTAATAATTTCCCATGGAGCTTTTGGCTGCTCTATTTGTTGTAACAACCCAGCTCTCTTCCCAGTCAATCTCTTATATTTCTGACAAGAGTCACATGTTTCAATGTATTTCTGTACATCCTCTTTCATGTTTATCCACCAGGCTGTATTTTTAACTCTGGTTAATGTTTTGTTAAAGTCAAAATGACCAGCTAAGATGTCATCATGACAAGTACTCAACATTAACTCTTTCATAGAAGGTGGTATTACTATTACATTGCTTAACTTTTTCCTGTAATATATATATCCATCTTCAATCGATAGTTTACCTTTTTCCAACGCATTTTTATACTTTGGAGGCAAGGTTTTAATTAATGCACTCATGGAGGCATTTGTTGGATCATTAAGAATGGTAGATAGTTTAGACAAATCTTTATCAGATGAATAATTTTCCAATATAGTTTGCATAAACTCTTCTTCTAAATCCACTATATAAATCCCAAATATATGTATAACCTCATTTTCAGGTACATAAGCTGGGTTGTCAGCATCATTTGGCAAAGGACTTCTGGATAATAAATCCACATTTGAATGCAATGTTCCTGCTCTGTGAGTGATTGTCATTCTTCCTCTGTACTCTTGTACAGCTAGTTGCCATCTAAACATGTGCCTATTAGGTGTTTTCATGTTTAGTAATGATTTTACTGCACTGAAATCTGTTATAAGTTCAAACTTCTGGTCTTCCAGATAGTAATGAAGTTTCTCCAAAGCCCACACCACGGCCAAACATTCTAGCTGTGTGGCACCATACCTTAATTCTGTTTTTCTTAAGGTTCTGGATATATAACAGATAACTACTTCAGATAATTTTCCATTTATTATCTTTTTCTGCTGTAAAGCAGCACCCAGACCTATGAAACTTGCATCAGTGTACAAGATAAAAGGTAGGGTGAAATCTGGCAGTCCCAATATTGGAGCTGACATTAAACATTCCTTTAATTTATTAAAGGCGTGTTGTCTTTCATTATTCCAAATGAAAGCTTCATTCTTCCTGATTAATGTTGTTAAAGGGGCTGCAATGGATTGGTAATTTTTAATATATTGTCTATAATATCCACACATACCCAAAAAACTTTGAGCCTCTTTTACATTTTTAGTTATCCCAATGTTTTTAATTGCTGCCACCTTATTCTGGTCAACACAAATTTGTAATCCAGATACAACATGTCCAAGTACTTTCAAGGATTGAAATCCAAACTTACATTTCTTTAATGCAATAGTCATATTAATTTCATCCATTTTTTGAAAGACTCTTTTCAGGTGATTTAAATGTTCATCATATGTTTTTGAAAACACTATGATGTCATCAATATAGACCAATAGCCATCCTTCAACCATTTCCTGATGAAAGACACTATCCATCAATTTTTGGAAGACTGAAGGGGCATTCTTTGGGCCAAATGGCATTCTCACATACTTATATATACCCATATGTGTGGTTATCAATAAGTAATTTTGAGAATTTCTTTCCACAGGAATCTGGTGGTAACCCTTGTTCCCATCCAGACAGGAAATATATTTTGCTCCTTGTAAGGTAGCATGGATAGAAGCTATCCTTGGTAGAGGGTAAATATCATCCACTGTGTATGTATTCAGAGCTCTATAATCACCGCATAATCTTGCCTTATCTTTTTCATAAGAGATTAATACTGGTGAAATGACACAATACTTAGGTGTTGTGTCCACTTTTTCAACAATACCCATTTCTAACAACAATTTTATATTGTCTTCAATATCTTTCCTTTTTGCAGGAGATGCTGGGTATGGTTTCTTTTTTAAGCTGCCAGGAATATTATCCAGATCACAGCTTAGAGAGATTTTCATCTCATGGTCTTTGACCAATCCTAGTTCATTTGAACCATAAGCAAATGCCATAGGATATGATTTAATCAATCTCAAAATATCTTCTTCTTCAATTTTTGAGAGTTGAGGACTTAAAGAGGCCTTTTGGATTTCATTTTCCAATTCACCTAATTCATTGGTGGTTCTTCCACCTTGCAGTTGTTCTTCTTTAGGAGAAATGGCATATACTGAATTTTCAGAACATATTTTGAATTTTCTTTTACCATTCACGCCTATGGTGAAACAACTGTTTGCAGGATCTAGTTTAATTCCAAATTTTGTCAATAAATCATTGCCAATAATAAACCAATCACTACAATTATTATTATCCATTACTAAAAATTCACAAACTGCTCTAACATATCCATTATTATATTTAAAGAATACAGCAGTTTTGTATTTTCCAATTGGATTTAATACTGAACCAAAACCCCTCCAGTTCCTTGTCTGAACAGGTTCTAGTTTTTCCTGGTACTTACTATCAAGTTTCATTAATGTATTAATTGAAACAACACTACCTGAAGCCCCAGTGTCAAGAATGGCATTCATTTCTCTTCCACATATAATAAAAGGTGCTCTGATAGATGTTATTTTGTAAGTATCATGAGTTACATCTTTAATTATTTCAGCTTCCTCAATGGAAGTTAAAGATGTGTCTGTATGAGGTATAGCATCATTCAGGAACATAATATCCTGTTCTAATACAAATATCTCATTTTCATCATCACTGTAAGATATGTTACTTTTGCAATCCTCACTAGATTCCACGTTCTCATCTTCATGATTACTAGGTTCAGAATTCTGTGAGGTTTCAATAACATTTATTCTCTTCTTACACGTGTGACCCTTAACCCAAGGTTCATTACATTTGTAACAAGTGTTATTTTCTTGTCTCTTAGGGACAAGGGGAGCTTAAGGTTTTTTCTTTTCCATTGGTAACTTACTTGTAGTAGGTTTTACCACATCAACACTTTGTCTGTAATTACTATACTTGGTTTCATACTTGTGGTTTAATAATATCTCATTGCATATATTAATGAATCCAGAGGTGTCTCTGATAGTTTCAGTTCTAGCTACAATAATGTCTCTAACTGATATAGGCAACTTGTATATTATTTTTTCTTTCCACTCTTCATAATCCATTTTTGGATCCATAGCTCTCATGATTTTTATTAAATTCATTAAGAAGACCATGGGTTTATCTCCAGCATTTGGATTATATCTGGCCCTTTCATACAATCTTTGTTGAGTGATTCTAAATTTTGGGCCACCGAGTTGCCTTTCAATTAGTGCCTTCCATTCATTCCAGGAGTAATTAATTCCCTCACTCAATACAGATTCAAACCATAATAAGGCCACATCTGTAAATAAAGATATTAACTTGGAAGTAATTTCTTCATCAGGTAATTTGTATGAAAATTTTAAGTTATCAATTCTTTGTATGAATTGTTGCCAATCAGATTTTGAATCCCCGTCAAAAGAAGGGTACTGATCTAACTTAGGCCAGTTCTTTTGGCTAGTTTTAGCTTCTCTAACCTGAGGAATATTGAGTAATTCACTCACTTTAGAAAGATGATCATTGATTTCATCTTTTACTGATTTTATATTCTCAGAGCCCATGACACTATGTTCATGTTCCATCATTGGTTTATCATCAGAGTGTTTCATAAAAACTGGTACTCTTCCTACATAAGAGGTATTATTCTTTATTGTTTCAGTATTTTTCAAAATGTTAGCTACTTCAATTTCTACTCTTTTTAACCTATCTTTTATTACAGGTACATGAGTTAAGGTATCATTTACATTTGAAAAAGACAATTTTACACGTCCCTCTATGGTGGTCATAATATTCTGAGAATGTTCTAATTTAATTTCTAAATTTTTAATCTCAGAATTTAATCTTTTGTTTTCCTTGATCAATTCATTATTTGAATTCTCAATAACTTTTAACTTATTGGCTGTTGTACTCAATGATTGTGTGATGTTTAATAATACACTTTCTGTATTATTGTTGGACTCTCTAGAGAATTCTTCCAATTTTTCAATTCTTAATAATAATTTAATAATTATTTTTGATTCCATTGGATTTTCTTTCAGAAAATATTCAATTTTGTCTGTTTCCAATTCAGAAGATTCATCATCAGGGTCAATTTTTAATTTATTTGATTCCATTTTTATATTAATAGTATTTTCCTGGTGATCAATAAAACTATGTACATTGTCCTCATGTAATGACAAGTCTAACATGTTATTTTCAAATGAATAATTTTTTAAATCCTTATCAATTATATCCAATAACTCTCTATCAATTTCATTACCTATAAGTAATTCATTGTTAGGATTATATAATTGATCTTGAGAAGATGGATGACTTACCACGGTCTTATTCCATTTCCCCTGCCTCTCCTTGGCTTTCCCCTGTAAGGGTGACTGCTGGATCCCTGTTGAGGAGGACTGTTGTAGTTTTGGGCATACCAATCCCACTTCCATTTTCTTACAGTTATCTTTTGGTCCTCTTCTGGGACTGGAGGTGTTGCTGTGGTATTTGGTGCCACTGGTTGTTGATGAGACCTTATATCCACTAGAGCCTGGTTGACTTCTATAAAGCCCTGTGCCGCCCTTTTCTCCAGATTGTTGATCAGGTCTAACATATTGTTTACTCTTATTGTTAGTGTATTCAGTAGGGTTGAGAGAAAGTGAATTTGCTCTTGTAAGGTGTTTTTGGACTTCCTTATTGACATTTGTTTTAAGAGCTTTTCCTTTTCCTCCATGGACATTGGTGGGGTGTTGTTTATTGTTACTGGTGATTCTTGACCCTCCATTTGGATGTCCTGTAACAGGTCTTTCAGCTCTAGCTCTTAAGTTATAAGGTTTTGCCTTATTACTTACAATGTCATTGTTGTCACACATTTTTACGTGGAATTTTAGAGAATTGAAAGTTTAGATTTGAAAAACTTCAAAAAGGAGTTTAATAAGTATTTATTAATACCACTGAAGACAATTATATTGCTTACTTATTGGTATTAAGTGGATCTTTAAGTGCCAAAAGTCAAATATGCTTTTATGTGGTCACTTGATTTAACTGGTCTACAATATGTAGCCGTGTATTTATATTTAAAAAAGAAAATTTGTTAGTAAGATTCTTTCCAAATATTAAATGAATTTTACAAACCAATAAAAAGGGATTAAGAGTCCTTTAAAAAGAAAACAATTAATCAGTTTAATTGGTTATTATCTGAAAAGATCACAAATTTAATTGGTCTATTGACAGACTCCCACTAAGAACAATTATATGTTAAATTAGTGGTAAAATTGATGATTCAATATCACAATTTTATTATATAACAGGGCTTCTTTTTCTGAAATCACTATATAAGTGACCCCAACCTGTTGTAATTATCCAAATATTTCTATAGGGATATTATTTACGTGTACCTTCTTTGAAAATTTCACTTACTGGATTATAACAGAATTCTTGAGAAAAGGTCCCCAATTGTCAGGCTAAGGTCAAGTACAAGGACGTGAACTAGCTTGAATAGTCAGTTGTCTAGAAGATTTTAATGGTCCTATATGAATACTGTAGTTTTAATCCACTAAGTTATAAAATATAATCAAATATAAAGGTCTCAGTAATATAATTCTCACTACTCTTATATATGGCTTACAATCTTTGTAGTTGGTAGAAAAATAGATTATTTAATTCAGATACTATTCAAAAGTCTTATAAAAGTACTAATTGATATGTATTGTAATTTATTTGGTTATATTGGTTAAATTGTAATGATAAAGAATGAAGAAACACAACCCAAAAACCTCCTCCTTTTATACACACTGAGTCCCCCAATGATTCCCTTGATGTACCACCCAATACACAGTTAATGACGCCTCTAAACAACTAATAGACATGCCCATCAACATTCCCAGTAACCCATGACATAATTAGAAGAGTAACAACCGCCAAAATCCTGTAATAATAAGGGAAATCCATCAAAATTAAAGAAAAAGACAAAAAGAGAGTATATGCGTATAAAACAATAATATTAAAGACTATAGGAGACTTTTTAAGGTTAATAATAGCTTAATAATAAGGGGGATTTACTGTAGAAATAATGGGGCTAATCCTGACATTATACTACGTGAAATTCCCATTCAAAAATAACCAATATTGACTGAGAAACCACCCAAAAACTTAAAAAAGAGCGTGAGAGGTGGGGTAACTACATGCAGTTCTTGGCAGGCGCTTGCACGGGTAAATCCTTGACTAAAATTAGGCGAATTTAAGCGTGGTGATGAAATAAAGTGCCAAGAGTGAGGTTATTAATGAAATTAGTGCATATGAACAAGGTCAATGCATTATTAATTAGGCTAGGACACTAAATAAGCGCCTGTCGCCTATTTTAGTGTGTTTTCCCACAGTGGGCGTAGAATGTGGGGTAATTACAGTGTGAAAAAGCTAACTTTGCTAAAAATGAAGCTATTCACACGGGAAAAAAGCAGGCAGTATGTGGCCAGTACACAGAAGCCATTTCTGGCATAAAAAACACCAAATTTGAAAATTGTTATTTTTATGCATTTAAATAGCCAAATAAATAGTTCTAAATGAGCCCAATTGATCTGTCAAAGCTCAATTTTGATATTCTCAATTTTATAGCGCATATAGTCAACTTTTAAGTGAAATAAAGTGCATTTCTTGTTTTTTGCATAAAACAATGAATATAACAGCTTTAAGTGTACTTAAAAATTATGTAGCCTTATACTTAAGGTTCTTAAGATTACCCTAACATATTCCAACTTAATATTAAGTACATAAGACCTATAAAAGGTGGATATATGCGTGTATATAAGGTGTTATAATGGCATTTTTTGTGTATTATCATAATTTTACTTATGTATACTATTTGTGTACTCTTATTTATTATTCCCATGTATAGTTCATGTGTTTAACATAACTTATAATTACTTTTTACTCAGTCCTGGAGATATACAGGCTGACAGAGATATTATTACCAAAAAAAATTATATAATGAACAACATGAAATCGACTCAAACATTTAATAGTTTGTCAACTGAACAAGGTTATCAATCAGTGAGAAGTGAATAATGGAGAGTCTCTGATGATGTGTATAAGTACAAAGTAGCTCATGAGAAGAAATTCGCTTTGTGGCAAAATATCAAGAATGATTTGTCTAAATTACAAGACACTGTCTATCTGTTTCCAGGAACTAGAGGGACATAAGCTGAACTTAAAGAGATTTAGTGATCATTATTCATCTTTGAAAAATAAGAACCAATTATCTTTTGAAACCATCAATAAGACTTTAAATATTATTCCAAGAGTTAAGAATAGGCTAACAAACATGGAAGAGGAATTAATTTCATTGTCACATGACAAAAGTTTTTCTGACATTTCTTTGAAAGAACCTGTTGCACAGGATACTTCAATTTTACCTGTCCCTGGTTCATCTAAAGAAAAATTAGTTCCAGAAATTCATGTAGATATTACTGAGCTTCCATCAAAAATTGATGATGTACCTTTTTCATCAAGAGAAGGGTTAAAAAATAAGATTACTGCCCAATTGGAGAAGTTACAGCTTCTTCTCACTCAGAGACAAGCTTGTAATAAGGAGACTGCTTCTAATTAAAATAATTATTCAAAACCTGACCAATTCCCAAAATTTTATGGTGATTCTTCCTCTGATTGGAAACAATTTATTTGCATAATTGATAATCTGAAAAATTCTTACAAACTTACAGATGAAGAAATTGTGTCAAAATCTATTTCTTTATTTACCAATGTAGCCCTAATGTGGTATTAATCTATCTTTTAGATAATAATGACTACTCATGGGAAGATTGGAATCAATTAAGTAAAGGCCCATTTGGTGGTTCCAAGTTTGGGTTAGCTCAACAAAGGCAGTATGAGGAAGCTAGATATAGCTCTTCTTCTACTGAGAAATCTATTTAGTTCCTGATGAAGCTTGGGAAGATCCTGAGGTAAATGGACACAGTTATGGAGTTTGAATTATGGAAGAACAGGATCCTCTATAAATTTCTTTTGTCTCTTAGAGACTTAATAGTTTCTAGGACTGAGTTATAAAAAATATTCTTCTTTTATTAATACTTGTAATGAGATCCTTTTAAATAACAAATATTATTCTAGAAGTTTTCCTTCCTAGAAATTCATTAAAGAGAACCTCCAATTACCAAAAGAAACCTCCTGAAAAAGTTGTTAAACCTTCTGTCCCTTTTGCACCTAAAAAGTATGCAACAAACACTTGCTTTAAATGAAGAAGGCCTTGACAGAAAGGCCATGTTTGTGACAAGAAGATAAATCTTGTTAAAAAAACAGAGGAGAATGATGATGACACACTTTCACTGGATTATATTTCAAGTGATTGTGCCAGCAATATTTCATATGAATCTCACCACAAAATTTTAATTCTGGAAGAAGATAGTCATTATTTGAATAATATTGACATTGGGAATAATGATTTATCCACAGTAGAAGATGCTGAGATCATAAGAAATCTTGAGGACAGCTCAATTATTATTGCCACTTTCAAGGCACCAATCTTGATTAATGGAAATAACATTGAGGATGTTTTGGATTCTGGAGCAGGAGAAGGTGTAGTATCTAAAAAAGTACTTTCTTTAGTATACCAGGATTATAAATAAATACTTATTCCTATTATTTCTGAGAACTGGAGAGGTTATGGCTCTGTTTTATCCTCCATTGGTAAATACAAAGCCACAATATTTTTCAAATAAAACCATGGTTTTGTAAGAGCTATGTGTGATTTTTTAGTTATGTAAAATAATAACTTAAGTAGTTGGTTCAATGTGGGAAATGACATTTTAACCAAATATGACATTAAATTGGATCCCTCAAACCAATGCTTTGAAATGGGGATGAATGGGAAGAGAAAATTTAAAATTTCCTCCCCCAAACATTTTTAACACCAGGATTGAACACATGTCATTATGTAGTTCATTATGAAAGAAGATCTACAAAAGAAATGCCTGTCCTTCTCTCTCAAATTGACACTGCCTCTTTTGGAGAACAAATTTCTGGTGAGGAAAAAGATTCCATCATTCAATTGATAAAATCTTTTCCTATGGCCTTTGCTCATGGGTCACATGAACTAGGATTGGTAAAAGAAGAAATGAAGCTCTCATTATCTTTCCCATCAACTGAAATACCACCTAGTTTAAAGAAGAAGCCTTATCCTGATTATCCCAGAAAGAGAAAAGATACTGAAGACAATATCTCTATCCATTTAAAAATGAATATTATTGAAAAGGTATTTGAAACACTTAAATATTATGTTATCTCACCTGTCCTTATTTCTTATGAGAAATATAAAGCCAGGTTATGTGTTGATTAAAGAGAATTAAAACACTTATACTGTAGATGATATCTCTCTTTTAACCAGAAATAGCTCTATAAATCCTACCTTACAAGGTGCTTAATATATCAGCTGTTTAGATGGTAATAAAACATATCACCAGGTACCTGTTGAGAAGAATTTCCAGAATTTTCTGAATATTGCTACTCATATGGGTATTTATAAGTATGTTAGGATGCCATTTGTCCCCGAAAATTCCCCTTCAGTTTTTCAAAAAGTTATGGATAACACATTCCATAAATAAATAATTGAAGGATGGCTAATAGTCTACAGGGATGATATAATCATAATCTCTAAAGCATTTGAGGACCATCTTAACAACCTGTGTAAAGTGTTTAATAAGATGGATGAGATAAATATGACACTTTCCTTAAAAATATTCCGATTTGGTTTTCATTCCTTGAAAGCGCTTGGTCATGTTGTCTCAGGTTTTCAGATATGTGTTGACCAGAAAAAAGTTGCAGCCATACAACAGTTGAAAGCTCCTACCAACATTAGAGACCTCCAGAGTTTTTTGGGAATGTGTGGATACTATAGACAGTATATTAAAAAGTATAAGGTCATAGAATTACACCTTACCCAATTAACTAGGAAAGATGTTTCTTTTGTCTGGAACAGTGAAGGAAAAAGAGCTTTTGACACTATGAAAAACTGTTTGATGTCAGCACCAATTATTGCTTTGCCTGACTTCAATCAACCAATTGTTTTATACACTGATGACAGTTTTATTGGTCTTGGTGCTTCTCTACATCAAAAATAAGTTATGAATGATATAGGATCAGAAGTAGTAATTCTTTGTATTTTAAGAACTTTGAGCAATAGTGAATTGAAATATGGTGCCACTCAACTGGAGTGTTTAGCAGTAGTATGGGCTCTTGAGAAGCTACATTATTATCTGGATGACCAGAAAGTTGAACTTGTCACTGACTTCAGTGTGGTTAAATACCTCTTAAACTTGAAAACACCTAACAGACATATGTTCAGTTGGCAGATAGCTATTCAAAAATAAAGAGTGAAGATGAAAATAATTCATAGGGCAGGTATTGTTCACTCAAATGTGGATATGTTATTAAGGTTACCTTAGCCAAATGATGATTCAAATTGTACATATGTTCATGAAGATGAAATATTTCACATTCATGAGATATATGTGGTTGGTAGGAAGGAAGAGCTACTACAGCTTATTCTGGATTCATATAATAAATACACTAACTTAAAAAAGTTATGTACTATATTAAATGATCCAACGAATTCTTCAATACAAGCATTAATTAAAACACTTTTACCAAAGTACCAGACTGCTTTGGAAAAAGGTAAATTTTGAATTGATGAAGGCTACCTCTATTATAGAAGAAATTTGAGTAATGTTAATGTTTTTCCTCCTTCTATGAAAGAGATCATCTTGAATATTTGTCATGATGACATATTGGATGGACATTTTGATCTTGAGAAAACAATGTTCAGAATTAAGAACACTACTTGGTGGGTTAATATGTCTGAAGAAACAAAATTATATGTTGAATCCTGTGACTCTTGTAAGAAATCAAAAAGATTGACTGGAAAAATAGCTGGATTATTGCAACATATTGAAACTCCTGATGCACCATGGCAAAAAATAAACATGGACTTTGTAACAGGATTGCCCATTGCTGGGAAAGACAGTTATAACTCTTGTTGGGTTATTGTGGACAGATTCAAAAAAAATGTGTAAATTTATCCCTACTCATAAGGATTTTAACACAAAAGAATTAGCCTTCTTGTGGTGGTCTCATATGCTTAATAATTCTGGTTCTCCAAAGGCCATGATATCTGATAGACACTGTAAATTTACTTCTGAGTTTTGGATGTCTCTGATAGATGTTTGTGGTTGTGATCTGAAGCTTCCTACTGCCCATCACTCCCAGACTGATGTAATAGCTGAGAGAATGATTCAGACTTTAAAAGGCATGATAAGAAGGTATTGTGCTTTTGACCTTGAGTACAAAGAAAATGACTGATTCACTCATGATTGGGTCACCTTACTTCCTGGGTTGGAATTTTCTTATAATAGCACTATTAATAATGTTACTCAGAGAAAGCCTTTTGAGCTCTGGCTTGGATATGTTTCAAATACCCCTGCCCAAAATCTCAATAATATGATGCATAAATTGGATTTACATCCTGGTGTAAAATCCTTCTTCAAAAGCAACAACTTTTCAGAAGCCATGCTCAAAAATGTATTGAAAAATCATTTGAATATGAGAAGAAAAGTTGGGACAAATTCCATAAAGAATACACTTTTAAAAAGGGTGATGAAATGCTTATTTCTAAAGTCTACTTCAATTTACAGGGTGATAACAAATTAAAGGACCCATTTGTAGGTCCATTTGTTGTCAGAAGAATGGTTGGTGATAATGCACTTGAGGTTATCCTGTACTCTCCATATGACAGGAAACATCCTGTTTTTCCAATATCTCTTCTGAAACCTTACACATCCAATAGTGATTTATTTCCCAAAAGGAGGGGAAGACCAAAGAAGACCCCTAATGAAACCACTGAGACAGCAGAAATTTATAAGATCCTAAATGACAGAATAATTGCTTCTGCAAAAAGGTACTGAATACTTATTGAGATTCAAGAATAAATCTTCTGAATATGATTCTTGTATACCTAGGAAAGTGGTATCTAACCTTCCTGCTCTACTAAAAAAAAATAAAAAGAAAAAATCATAGCATTTTTTTTACTGTTTTTTTTAGAGTGAGTGAGTGTGTTGGTCAGTTGTCTAGAAGAAGGTAAGAAAAATAGGAGAAAAGGTGGAGAGAAGGAGGAGGACAAGGGAAAATAAAAGGAATAATTTGTAATAGTATTTTTAATTTTATTTAAGAGGGAAAACAACGGCGAGCAACTTTGAGAGATGACAAAAGCTTAGTATTTATTAATAATAATATTATTCAATGTAAGGGTTCTGCGCGGCAAACACTTTTAATTACTATCAGACTTAAAGCAACCTTTAATTTGTTTTATAGACTTTTAATTAGATTTGTATTACTAATAAAAAAAATATAAACGTAATAAAATAGTTATTTAATTTGTTGAGTGTTTAATAAGTGATGAGGCTACAGGGGATTATCCAAGGCCCTTTTATAGGCAATGGGTCCTCTGAAGCGCTACTATATTTGTAAATACAATGATTAGAATAGAATAAAACAAATATATCAAAGAGTAAATGAAACATAACAATGTAGAGAAAAACATGAAACAAATAATTAAAACCTCAATTAAGAATCCAATTTTCCCGCCATTAATTCCCAAATCAGTAAGTGAAAATAGTGAATAACTAAACAAGATTGGAACATAGGAACTATGAGAAAAATAATTCCAAACAGATGGTACAGTCTGATTAAAGGATATTTTAAGTGAAACAAAAAATACTTTGACGCAACAAAACATGTAATTAATCTCAATTTAGTATAAATTAATTTATTTGTTTTTTCTAACACAATTAAGGGTCAAAAGAAGCGTCATTAATTATTGTTTAGTATTATATGAGAGGTGTTATTTAATATATAAATTTAAATAATTAATTTAAATATATTATAAGTCAATTTTACACTTATAATTATAATATATATTTTTTCAATTAATTAAATATAAATTTATAATTATTAAATACATAAAAATGCGCCCTTATTTGTAGAATATATTATATTATATACAATTTAACTGTATATAAAAATTTATATAACCAATAAATTTAATGTAACACTTGTATATAATAAAATACTTATATAATTTTATTATGCAATAAAATATTAAGTTATATTCATTAAATACAATTCTTACCCACTCTTTCAGGTTTTATAAGTTATATATCATTTACTGGACTCCTGGAATAACCTGGCTGACACTCCCTCACTCTAAAAAAAACAATAAAAAAAATGCCTAGATTTTTTCTTTTTGTATTTTTTCAACAGAGTAGGCAGATTTGAAATTTCCTTGACAGGTATCCATGCATCATGTTCAGATGATTTGTTCTTATATCTCAATAAATATTCAGTACCTCTCTCAGAAGTGATAATTCTATCATTGAGAATTTTATCAATTTCTGCTGTTTCTGTGACTTCCTGAGGGTTCTTCTTAGGTCTTCCTCTTCTTTTTGGAAATAAGTCACTGTTGGAAGTATAAGGCTTAAGCAAAGAAATGGGAAAGACAGGATGTTTCCTATCATATGGAGAATACAATACAACTTCTACTGCATTATCACCAACCATTCTTTTAACAACAAATGGTCCTACAAAAGGATCTTTTAATTTGTGGTTACCTTGTAAATTGAAATGGACAGTAGAGATCAACACTTCATCACCCTTGTTAAATGTGTATTCTTTATGGGATTTATCCCATCTTTTCTTTTCATATTCAAATGCTTTATCAATACAACTCTGAGCATGTTTTCTGCATAGCTGTTGCATTTGGATAAAAGATTTTACACCAGGGTGTAGTTCCAACTTAGGTAATTTATTATTGAGAATCTGAGCAGGAGTATTTGGGACATAACCCAACCAAAGCTCAAAAGGCTTTTTCTCAGTGACAGAATGAACAGTGCTATTATATGCAAATTCAAGACCAGGCAAAAGAGTGACCCAATCATGAGTAAATCTGTCATTGTCTTTATATTCTAAACCAAAGGCACAATACCTTCTAATCATATCTTCTAGAGTTTGAATCATTCTTTCAGCTAGACCATCAGTCTGAGGATGGTGAGCTGTAGACAATTTTAACTCACAGCCACAAATATCCATCAAAGAGGTCCAAAGCTCAGAAGTGAATTTTGGATCCCTATCAGAGATAATGGCTTTTGGAAAACCAATAATATTAAACATGTAAGACCACCATAAGAAAGCTAATTCTTTGGTGGATACATCTTTGTGGGTTGGAATAAATTTGCACATTTTTGTGAATCTTTCAACTATTAACCAACAAGAGTTAAAGCTGTCTTTACCTGCAACAGGAAGACCAGTGACAAAATCCATATAAATGATTTGCCAGGGAGCACTAGGTGCTTCAATATGTTGTAATAACCCTGCTCTCTTACCTGTTAACCTTTTAGATTTTTGGCAGGAATCACAAGATTCAACATATAATTTTGTGTCCTCAGACATATTAGCCCACCATGCAGTGTTTTTGATTCTAATCAATGTTTTTTCTGGATCAAAATGACCAGCTAATATGTCATCATGACAAAGTTTGAGGATAGTTTCTTTCATTGAAGGAGGAATTACAATTACATTGGTAAGCTTCCTTCTATAATATATATAACCATCTTCAATAGAGAACTTTCCTTTATTTAAAGCATTTTGGTACTTTGCAGGAAGAGTTTTTATTAATGCTTGAATTGAAGCATTCTTAGGATCATTCAAAATAGTAACCAATTTATTTAAATCAGAATCTTTATCATATGAATCCAGTATTAACTGTAATAACTCCTCTTCCATATCAACTATAAATATACCATGGATATGAACAGTATCATCTTCAGGTACATAAGCAGGATTGGAGTCATTATTTGGCAGAGGCAAACTGGAGAGCATATCAACATTAGAGTGAACATTTCCAGCTCTATGGATAATAGTCATCCTTCCTCTGTATTCTTGAACAGCAAGTTGCAACCTGAACATATGTCTGTTAGGTGTCTTGAGGTTTAAGAGAGACTTCACAGCACTACAGTCAGTTACCAACTCAAATTTTTGGTCATCCAAATAGTAATGAAGTTTCTCAAGAGCCCAAACAACTGCTAAGCACTCCAATTGAGTGGCACCATATTTCAATTCACTATTTCTTAAGGTTCTTGAAATATAACAAATTACAACCTCTGAGGATTTATCATTAATAATTTGCTTTTGGTGAAGGGCAGCACCCAGACCAATAAAGCTAGCATCTGTATAAAGGACAAATGGCTTTTTGAAATCTGGAAGAGCCAATATAGGGGCTTTCATTAAGCAACTTTTTAATGAATCAAAGGCTTTCTGACATTCATTATTCCAGAGAAAAGCAACATCTTTTCTGGTCAGTTTTGTAAGAGGCAAGGCTATGACCTGATAATTTTTAATATATTGTCTATAATAGCCACACATACCCAGAAAACTTTGGATTTCTCTTACAGAAGTTGGTGCTTTCACATTTTGAATGGCAGCAACTTTATTATGGTCTACACAAATTTGTAAGCCTGACACAACATGGCCAAGGACTTTCAAAGATTGAAAACCAAATTTACACTTTTTTAAAGATAAGGTCATATTGATTTCATCCATTTTTTGGAAAACTCTATTCAAGTGAATCATATGTTCATCAAAAGTTTTAGAAAAAACAATAATATCATCAATATAAACCATGAGCCAACCTTCAATAATTTCTTGATGGAAAGTGTTATCCATGACTTTCTGGAAAACTGAAGGACCATTTTTAGGGCCAAATGGCATCCTAACATACTTATATATTCCCATATGAGTAGCAATAAGCAAAAAATTTTGAGAATTTTTCTCAACTGGAACTTGATGATAACCTTTATTACCATCCAGACAACTAATAAATTTTGCACCTTGCAAGGTAGCATGTATCACTACGCAATATAGGGGGTGGACTTGCTAGCAAGTCCCCAACCTGAACTCAGGCACAACTCAGATGGAACTCAGACTGAACTCATACTGAACTCATATTGAACTCTACTTGAAGACCCACCTAAAACTGTTCTGCTGAGTGGTGTTTATCCCTGATTGTATGGTTCCTTTGTCAATAGCTCAATGTGTGTTCAATCTGTGGTGAACTTGAGTCCAAGGTTGCGGACTTGCTAACAAGTCCGCCCCCCATATTGCGTGGTGTATTGAATTAATTCTGGGTAAAGGATAAATATCATCAACAGTATAAGTATTTAAAGCTCTGTAATCTCCACATAATCTAGCTTTATCTTTTTCATAAGAAATCAAGACTGGGGAGATGACACAATATTTGGGGGTGACATCCACTTTTACAATGATATTCATTTTCAATAATGTTTCAATATTATCTTCAATATCTTTTCTTTTTGATGGAGAAGCAGGATATGGTTTTTTCTTAAGGGAAGGAGGAATATCACTCAAATTACAGGATAAGGTAATTTTCATCTCTTCCTGAACAATTCCCAAGACATGAGAATCATGAGCAAAAGCCATAGGGAAAGAGGTAATAGAGGCAACAATAGAATCCTTTTGTTCACTAGTCAACTGATCACCAAAAGAAGAGGTATTTATTTCATGTAATAAATCATCCATTTCAGTTGTTGTTCTACCTTTACATTGAGTCAGTGAGTTACAAGATTTCAACAAATGCCCAGAAGGTCTAGGAGAAGAAATTTTGAATTTTCTTTTCCCATTCATTCCTAAGGTAAAGCAATTATTTGCTGGGTCCAGTTTCACACCAAACATGGTTAAAATATCATTTCCCATAATAAACCAATTGCTCAAATTATCATTTTTCATGACAACAAACTCACAAATAGCTCTGACAAAACCACCATTATATTTGAAGAATACAGAGGTTTTGTATTTGCCAATAGGAAATAAGGTAGAACCATACCCTCTCCATTTTTCAGAAGTTATAGGCAATAATTTACGCAAATATTCCTTATCCACTGAAGCCAAAGCTTTTTCAGATACTACACTTCCTCCAGCACCAGAATCAAGAACTACATCAACATTTTTACCATTAATGATAACAGGTGCCTTTAAAGGGGATATAGGAATAGAATTGTTAGTAATATCTTTAATTATTTCAGCATTTTCTACTGAAGATAAATTCAATACACAATCTTCAGATATATTATTTAAATAATGAACATCATGTTCCAACATTAAAACATCTTTAACAGATTCATTGTCATAGGAGATATTACTTTCACAGTCACTGGAAGAATTATTGGCATCAAGTTCAACTTCATCAGTGTCTTCATTTTGTTCAACAAGATGAATTTTCTTGTCACAAACATGACCCTTCTGCCACGGTTTGTTACATTTATAACAAGTATTTGTTGCATATTTTTTAGGTGCAACTGGGGCAGAGGGTTTACCAGATTTTTCTGGGAGATTTATAGAAGGTTTATTCTGATCATTATAAGATTTACTAAGGTAATTCTTTGGTTCATATTTATGGTTGAGTAGTACTTCATTACAGATATTAATGAAAGAAGAATTTTCCTTTACATGCTCAGTTCTAGCAACAATCAAATCCCTAAGAGAATTTGGTAATTTATACAAGATTTTATCTCTCCAAATATCATAATCCATCTTTGGATCAACTGCTCTAAGGATTTTAGTTATTTTCATCAGAAAAACAATGGGCTTTTCAACAGAGGAGGATACATATCTAGTATTCTCATACAGTCTCTGCTGAGCTAACCTGAATTTTGAACCACCAAACTGATTCTCAATCAAGGATTTCCAATCATTCCATGTAGAATGATTGTTATCTAAAAGTACAGATTCATACCACATCAAGGCTACATTGGAAAGTAAAGAAATTAGCTTAGAAACAATTTCCTCATCAGGTAGTTTATAAGATCTCTTTAAATTATCAATTCTTTGGAAAAAGTGTTGCCAATCAGAGGAAGAATCACCATCAAAGGTAGGATATTGGTCTAACTTAGGCCAATTTTTCTGACTACTGGGATGGTCCATTTTTTGGTTTGAATTATTCATTATTAATAATTCCTGAAGCTTAGCCAGGTGTTCAGAAATTTCATTATTTACAGAAACAGCTGGTGCATGACCATCACAAGATTTTTTGCTAGTAGCAAAAGATTTTACAGACTCATTGTAAGTTTGTTTAATGGTTGAAATATGAGGAAGAAAGGATGAACTTTGCTCAGGTTTTTTCCCTTTATTTTTATGCAGCTTATTTACAGAAATATCATTTAATTCATTATTGATGGTTAAGGTTTGGAACTTTTCCTGCAGGTCAGACACATAGTTTCTTATTCTTGGAATTTCAGACATCTGGTCATTTACTTTTGCAAGAGATAGAACATTTCTGTCCTCAGAAACTGAGTGTTTGGTAGTTAGTGCATGGAAATCATTTTTTAGCTTCTTAAACTCATTTTTCAGAGATTTTATTTCATTCTTGAATGAATAATTTTCCTCAATAAGGGGTTTCAATTCACTCAAGGTCTTATGTAGACTGATATTTCTATCTGAGATAGCTCTATGGTCACTTCTTATTTGTTTTTGTTGACTAAGAACAATATTCAAGGTTTCTTTGATTTTTAAATAAGCTGTATCTTGTACAGAAGAACTCACTTTACATTGCAAGTGTAAATTATTTAATCTATCATTTTCATGGATTAACACATCTCTCACATGTTTGTCTTTCACAATATTAAAATCAAGGGTATCTTTCAATATTTCCTCAGAAGTTTTTTCAATTAAGGTATAGATTTCAGGGGGAACAGAATCATTTTTAATTGCAAGAGAGGGATTAATTAAAGATGTAGAAGTTAAATGTAAAGGTTCATCAAATGACAATTTGCTAATTACCTCAATAGGGCTACTAGTTACAGGAAGCTGTCTTTTAACAGGTTTAACTGTTCTTTCACCATGTTCAATAATATTACCTGCAGAAGAAGATTTATTAGAAAACATACCCAAGTGACTATCAACCAAATTACTTACCATGGCAGAGGAGGAAACTTCCCCTGAGACTGGGTTTGGGATTGTGCTTGGGCCTTCTTTCTCCTGCCTTGTTGGTAGGGATGAGGAGGTGGATGGAAATTGGGTGTTCTGGATGGGCCAGGCTGATGATGAGGAGGGTGTTGCACATTCTGTTGGTAGTGACTCATTAGATAATCCCATTTCTATTGCTCTACTTCCATAGTATTTGGATTTTGGATGGTTGAGCTGGGTGGCTGTGAAGGTTGAGCCTGAAACTGAGGCTGATTGGGAGGCAATTGAGGAGGGGCCTGGGCCTGAATCTGGTTCCTGAGTTCTTGGACCTGATCCCACAATGTGTCTCCCTTTGCTTTGTACGTCATATTTTCTGTCTTCAACTCTTTTATATGACTGGATAGGTTGCTGATTTGTTGTGGCAGAGGAAGCTTTTTTATTTTGAAGCCTTTTGGAAGACCTTCTTGAGGCACTAGAGGCTTTACTTCCTTCTGTGGTACTGGGGGAAGGGGGTTTGGTTTGTTTGCATTTCCTGTCATTTCCACATCCTGCAGTATGTGAATTCTTTGTGTTAGTATAAGATTTTTTATGACCAACTTTAGAAGAACTTACAGTGTCAGCATCATAGTCAATTTCTATTTCATCCACTTGCATGTTATCCATTTTTTCTGCCAAATTGTTGGACATACTAGTGGGTAGATTTTAATTTACTTATTATTTATTAAAAAAAATAATAAAAGTTAGTCAATAATTGCTCCAAATAAAAAAAAATTTATTAATTAAATTATAGAGAAAAAAAAATTTTCAATATAAAGTAATAATTATAAAAAATTAATTTTTTTTTTAAAAAAAAATGGATTGCAAGGTTAAATTGGGAATAACAATCAAGTTAATTCAACCAATTAATTACCAATATTAAATATGGCAATATATATGGGACTAAGCACAAAGTACTTTTAAGTCAACCAAAATTAACAATAATTAATAATAAAAAAAATTAAATTAATAATTCAATTCATATTAATAAAATTGTCAATTCTTCTAGTACTAAGAGGATTTAACACTCTATAATGGTCAACTAGGAAAAAAAAAATTTAATAATTGAACACTTACACTCAGTGAATCAGAAATTAAGCCACAATCACTGTTATTGCAGTAAAAATATAGTAATATAAGTGAGAGGTGCAAAGGTGAACTTACTATAGTGATCGAAAAATCACTTCAAAATAATATAAAAATTAATATTATATAAACCTAAGATATCAAACCCAAGTTCGAAACACAGTCGCGGCAAAGTTTTGTTTTTGCTAGGTGGTCCGTACGTTTTGTCGTTCGTCGCCAGGCTCAATCGTCGTCGTCGTTTGGAAAGGTCCCCAGTTGTTGGTCAGTCGTCTAGAAGAAGGTAAGAAAAATAGGAGAAAAGGTGGAGAGAAGGAGGAGGACAAGGGAAAATAAAAGGAATAATTTGTAATATTATTTTTAATTTTATTTAAGAGGGAAAACAACGGCGAGCAACTTTGAGAGATTACAAAAGCTTAGTATTTATTAATAATAATATTATTCAATGTAAGGGTTCTGCGCGGCAAACACTTTTAATTACTATCAGACTTAAAGCAACCTTTAATTTGTTTTATAGACTTTTAATTAGATTTGTATTACTAATAAAAAAATATAAACGTAATAAAATAGTTATTTAATTTGTTGAGTGTTTAATAAGTGATGAGGCTACAGGGGATTATCCAAGGCCCTTTTATAGGCAATGGGTCCTCTGAAGCGCTACTATATTTGTAAATACAATGATTAGAATAGAATAAAACAAATATATCAAAGAGTAAATGAAACATAACAATGTAGAGAAAAACATGAAACAAATAATTAAAACCTCAATTAAGAATCCAATTTTCCCGCCATTAATTCCCAAATCAGTAAGTGAAAATAGTGAATAACTAAACAAGATTGGAACATAGGAACTATGAGAAAAATAATTCCAAACAGATTGTAGTCTGATTAAAGGATATTTTAAGTGAAACAAAAAATACTTTGACGCAACAAAACATGTAATTAATCTCAATTTAGTATAAATTAATTTATTTGTTTTTTCTAACACAATTAAGGGTCAAAAGAATCGTCATTAATTATTGTTTAGTATTATATGAGAGGTGTTATTTAATATATAAATTTAAATAATTAATTTAAACATATTATAAGTCAATTTTACACTTATAATTATAATATATGTTTTTTCAATTAATTAAATATAAATTTATAATTATTAAATACATAAAAATGCGCCCTTATTTGTAGAATATATTATATTATATACAATTTAACTGTATATAAAAATTTATATAACCAATAAATTTAATGTAACACTTGTATATAGTAAAATACTTATATAATTTTATTATGCAATAAAATATTAAGTTATATTCATTAAATACAATTCTTACCCACTCTTTCAGGTTTTATAAGTTATATATCATTTACTGGACTCCTGGAATAGCCTGGCTGACAGAGTGTCAGCCAGGCTTCTAGACTAACCCAGTAAGATAAAAAATTATTCACTGGGATGAATTCACACCTTTAAATTCTTATCTTAATAATTATATTTACTTAAATAAACTACTTATAATAATTTGCCTAATAAAAATAAGTAACTTAGGTAAATATACAAATATTAATGTCCCCCATATTTTTATTCCCCAACACCGTCCTCATGACAGCTCAGGAGTGAAATAAAAATATATTAATACAAAACTTTAAATTCAAATTATATTATTTTAAAAATGAAATTCACAGAAAACTTTAAAATAAATCAAATAATTGGTATATATTGGAAATACATTTTATTGATACATTCTTTATAGAACATTTTTAACATTTGCAATATTTTATTCTGGAACTTTCTTTTTTCTCATACTCCTGTATATAAGATTTTTAGCTCCATGGTTTCTCTCCCTTTTGCCTGTATAAGGCCTCCCATTTTGGTTTTTTTGGATCATCTTTTATTTACTTACATTTTTATTAAATACAACTAATAACACTTTTATTGCTACTACTTATTGCTTTAGTATTTAAAATTTGGTAATTCTAACCCATCTAAGTACCAATAATAATATATTTATATCTATTTTTTGAGTAATAAATTATAAAGATAAACTTCTATGTACCTTTATTTTGAAATCCTTGAGAATCCACCTCTCACCACCCTTGGACCTCTGTTAAACTCTTCTAGACCATTAGGACCCATTGACACTCCAGGTTAAAAGAAAAAGTTTTGGTGGTGCTACATTCTAACCCATAAACATTGAGACTGAAAATTTTCAAAAAAATATTGATAGCCCAAAAGTAGAGCTACAGTATTTTTTTTTGACATCTACCATTCATTTGTTGACAATCAGGTTGATTTCTTTGCTGTTTCCCTGCTCTTCATCATCTGAGTTGAAGGAAACTCAACCAGTTGAGATAAAATGAACTGATTCTGTCAAAATATACTGCAGCTCAACTTTTGTGCTGTCAATAAATTTTAGAAAATTTTCATATTTGTCTCAATGTTTACGGGTTTGACTGTACTAAATCTATCTTGGAGTAGAAAAGTTGAAGTCGCGCATTACTCAATATAAGAATCTGGCTCAGCTTACATAAAGCTAGAGTTATTCCCTAATCTCTCTTCGTGATCTGTTTTTTACAGTAGCTTTATTACTCCAAAATGTACTTCTAACCACCTTCAATGTCCACTACGTACCCATGAAGCTCAACTCACAAAATCCAAAATTAAAGCTATCTTGAAAATGTAGATGTTCCATCATAAAAATCAAGAAGAGCCACAACCGTAACAAACTGATAAATTTATATGTTGATTAGACGAAATTCAAGTCATATCCATATTAATGATGACAACTAACCTGCACCACTGCCTTCAGTCTCAGCGCAAGAGTAACTTCCAAACTCATTTAAACAAGCTAAAAACAATCGTAAACCCCAATTTTAGCTAGAAATTAAAACAAAGAAATGCATCCCAAGGACTTTTACCTTTACTCGCTGCCGTATCTCGTCCGAACCCAATGGTACAAATTTGAGAGGTAGAGTTACTCTTGTTATTGCGGCTATCCCCACGACATTTTTTTCCAACTAAAAAGATTGAATTTTAATATAAATTTTCAGTAACTTAAAATCATTATGATTAAACCACTAACTCATAAAGTTTCTGCACGCTCCATTGCAGCTAAAACTTGGCCTTTCGTTGCAGGCTACCAAAGATTTATGAGAATATGAGTGCTTCATCAATATGAAAAAGTGAATAGAGTGTAAAGGGCTGACAAAATGTGTTAGTATGTTTGTTAAAAGCGTAATAAGTGCATTCGGTGGGGGTTAAACTTGGCTGGCTTGACTTTGCTTCAACGTACGTGAAGACCAAAAGAAGACAACTAATAATCAAACATGAAATTTTCATGATGTATGATGTTATGATATCAAATTTCTAAAACTCTTGAATGAAAGATTCTTCTCTGTAAAACGTCAACTGCAACAATGTCTAATAACACTTTCAAAAAAAATAAAAAGAATACAAATTGAGGATTTAACTTAGACTATGGGATGAAAGAATGAGGTAATAGAAAAGCTGCTTATATACCTACGCCGCTGGTAGGGACTGGCACTACAACATATGTCAATAAGATAGAAACCAAATGTTTACTAATATAGAATCTATCATATACTGAATTTATTGTTCCGTGTGGAGGCGGTCGATTACTATATCTTCTTAAAACACCAAAGAAAACTTGATTTAGAACAAAAAGTAATGGGTATTAATTTCAATGATTAAAATAAAATATTGTCACCTCTATCTATAAACTGCCAAACCTGAAAAGGTAGCCGCTAAATTTAAAATTCCAACAAATTTCTTACACCCTTCCAAACTTTTTTTTCACTCTTAAAACTTTCATGAAGTAAAAAAGTCAATTTATGTCATGCAGCCATCGAGAATACTTTTGGCATGTCTCATCAATTTTTTCCTCTTTCCTCCTCCCCGTTTTTCACTTTATTATGTCAAATGATTTTCAAGGAGTTTAAAAAAATTCTTGAATTTAGGGGGTTTTCCGACAACTTTTTCGGGATTAGCTGTGCGGAAAAATAGTTATATTTATATTTATTGTAATATTCATAATAGCCATTGAACTTTAACGAACGTGAGAGCTAGCAATATTAGCTAATTTTATAAACAGATTTCGCATAGGAAATCCTTAGGGGGTCAAATGATTGGGAGGGATCAAAATGTGTTGTTAATTATTTCGTAGCGCCATCCATCATTGAGACCCACATGGGGCGCAAACTAAATATTCCCCAATCCTGGGAGCGAAGACACCTACTGTTAAATGGTCGAGCAGGTAAACAACCTTCATGTCCCTTGTAGAGTGACATAATGAAAATAAAAATGAAAAAGGCCGATTATATAATTGGTAATAGAAGAAATCGTAGCTGTGTATCTGGTTCCACTCGATATTAGGCACAGCTCAACCAGAAAAGCTTGCGGTGCTCTTGCCACTTATTCCTCTCTGCCAAAAGCGACATAAACTCATGTTTTTGGCGGGGGATCAGAGAAGAGAAACCAGCAAGCTTTTCAGGCTTTGCTGTAAAATACTTTTAAATCATTTCCAAAAAACAAAACCAATCCGTCAAAACCATCTGCGACTTCCGCACAAATCGAGGAACTTGATCCCTCACCTCCTACTTCTGTTGCCCACGTCTCATCTGCTTTTGGTTTCTCTGTCTCTGCTTCTTTAGGCCTTCGTGATATAATTTTGTATGACTCTGGTGCTATTCACCATTTGAAAAAAAACCTAAATGTGTTGTTAGATTATGAGATATTCATCAAACCTTTTACAGTAGCTGTTGCTAATAGCTCGACATCCATTATTGCAGGTGTTGGTAAATCCTACTTGATTGATCATGTTACTTGTACATGTAGTCTATTACAAAACATATTCTATTGTCGGGACTTGGCTAAAACTTTGATTTCTGGTTATGAGTTATTGAAAGAAAGGATTTTCGTTCATCTTGATGATGATGCACTCACCTTGTGAAACCTAGATATCCATGGTTTCGCCGCGAACTTGTGCCTTGACAATTCTTCACAATCTTTTCTCATTTATGGTAAATTATCTTCTACTCCTTCTACATCTGCCATGGCCATTTCTATTTCAACACCTGATGTTTATGAGTTGTGTCATCAGAGATTGGGTCATGCTGGTGAGCAACGTATCAAGAAAATGATTAGTTGTGTTATGGGTTGTAATTTAGATAAATACTCAGTTCCTACTTGCCATGATTGTGCTCTAGCTTCTTCCTTGTTTCTTCTCCTCTTCCATCATATAATTTTACTTAAAACTTGTTAGATTTGGTTGTTGCTGACATTATTGGACCCTTACCATTGGCTGTTACAGGCGGCTGTTATGTGCTTTCTTTTAAAGATGCGTTTAGCAAATTTAACCGAGTTTATGTCATCACAGAAAAATCTGATTCTGCAAGATATTTTGATGAATTTTTTTGCTTTTGAAAAAAATCAAACGGTTAAATCTATTAAAACTTTATGTATAGATGGTGGTGGAGAATTCACTACTGGGTCTTTTCAATCAGTAATTCAAAAACTTGGTGTCCAACATCAAGTTACCACCCCTATAATCATTTTCAAAATGGCCAAGCTAAAAGGTGGAATTTAACTCTTGAAGTCATAGGTCGTGCTCTCTTTTTTCTAGTGGTTTATCGGAAAACTTCTGTAGTTTTGCCTGCACTTGTGCTTCCTACCTCAATAATTGCAACCCTACAACTGCTTCTCAAATAGCACCTTACAAACTTCTCATGGGTGTCCGTCCTTACATAGCTCATTTACGGGTGTTTGGAACACCAGCTTTTGTCAACATCCCTGTGGAGAAACAGCGAACACATGATCCCACCTCTTGCTGTTGTAATTTTATTGGCTACGTTGAGGGGGTTAAGGGTTGGCCTTTCTGGGATCCAGTTTCTTGTTGTGTGGTTATTTCTGAATCAGCTAAATTTGAATCTGAAATTTTTAACCTTCCCAATGCAACATGTTTAGCTGATCACCAACCTAAGTTTACTGAGGTTAATCAGGCTAAATTAAATAATAATGATATCCTTGTTGCCCAAAAAGGAACTGTGGAAGCAGTTAATGTTCAATCTGTCAGAAATAAAAACGCTTCCTACTTCATCGTTGATATTCCAAAGCCACATCACTCTTTTGGTCAGCCAAGAACGTGTCCTACCATATTGAGTAACTCACCACGCGTCAATGATCTTGTTGATAAAAGTTCTAGTGATTATGTAAGAGATCGATGGAGCTGTCATTACTTTTAGTTATATACCATGTTCCATTTGTTAGTTTGCCCATTGATCTCATTATTTCTTTTCGATCATCTAGAATTATTACTTATTCAAAAGCAATACAATATTCTTTATTTTGCCTCTCACTATTGGCATTACAGGTATAGCATTATTAGTATTAGCTTGTTCATATATATTAGTTGTGTTAATATTTCTTGTTCTTTGTCAGGTTGGTTAGGATATAATTGTCGCCACTGAATCCATCGTGATACTAATTGGGATTCATTGACTCCTGAACAAAGGTTAGAATTAATTTATCATCGATCTCATTATTTCTTTTTGATCATCTAGAATTATTACTTATTCAAAAGCAATACAATATTCTTTATTTTGCCTCTCACTATTGGCATTACAGGTTGGTTAGGATATAATTGTCGCCACTGAATCCATCGTGATACTAATTGGGATTCATTGACTCCTGAACAAAGGTTTTATCTAACACAATCTGCTGATTTTTTTGATGACTTTCCTAAAACTTTGTCTGGTGCACTCAAATCAAAGGATGTGGAAAAGTTGCAATTTTCTTGTAGAGAAGGATTGGCTATGCTAACTTCAAAAGATGTCTGGGAAGAACTCCCTTTACCATATGGTGCTAAAGCAAGACTCTCTTGTTGGGTTTTTTCTATTAAACAAAATGACAAAAATGAAATCATCAGATATAAGGCTAGACTGGTGGCATGCAGTCAAACACAGTTTTACAGTATCAACAATGCTGAGACCTTTTCTCCAACAGCTCAATTCTCAACTCTTTGTTTTTTGTTTGTCTTGGCTTTTAAATTTTTCCTCTTTTTTTCTCAATTTGATGTTGTTGGTGCTTATTTAAACCCTGATATTGACACAGATATTTTTGTCGTACCTCTTGCCAATGTTCTATTACAAGAAAGGTCTAATATCCTAGATTAAAAAAACTTTATAAGGCACAAAAAATCAGGAAGGTGCTGGTAGTTTGTCTTCTCTTAAATTCTTACCTCTTCTGGTTTTAAATTTTTAACATATTATCCTAGAGTTTACCTGTATTGTAAAGATAATGAAGTTGTCTATGTATGGGTTAATATAGATGATGGTTGTGTATTTGGCTCCTTTACTTCCATACTTGATTGGTTTCACAACATGTTGGCCTCTAAAGTTGAAATTACTTGGCAACACTCAAGCACTGAAATAATTGGTATAGGTGTACACCATGAAAATAAAGGGTTATTTCATTGAAACCAGAAAAAATTATGTAACAAGCTTTTATCTGCAACTGGTTTCACATTTTCATTCTGTAATATGCCAATATACCCTGATGTTATTCTCACTACTTCTACTGATGACAATGGTTTGAACAGGATTGATCCTACCAAATTCCTAAGAATTGTTGTTACTTTCAATTATTTTTCTGTTGCTACTCAACTGGATTTTTTGTACCATGTAGGTTACATATGTAGCTATGCTAAAGTGCCTAATGTTACACACCAGAAAGCAGTTAAGAATATTCTATGTTACATTTGTTCTACTAAACAATATGAGTTAGAACTGCGGCCCTCTTCAGATCAAGCTACATCTTGCTATGCTGACGCTAACTGGGGTGGAGAGCTAAGCCATTGAGTAGGAGGATTTTGCTTATTGGCCTATGGTGCGCCTGTGTCTTTTTATTTCTGTCAGCAACTGGTGGTCACCACTTCCTCTTCTTATGCAAAATTATTGTCTGTCTCACTTGCTGAAAAGGAGGTAATTTGGTCTTAAAACATTTTTCCTGGAAATTTTCAAATTTTATTACCTGTGACAATCATATTCTGTGATAATACTTCCAGAGTGTCTCTTGCTACTCTCAATGACATTAAAAAAAAACTAAACACTTTCAGCATGATTTTTTTATTTGGTGGAAAAAATTTTATTGGGAATGGTGAAGTGTGTCTGCACTTCTATGGTAAATTTCAGCCTAGGTATCCACAGAACTTAGTATTTATTATGTTTGAAATAATATAAACTTAACTTTATTAAGCTTATAAGCTAAACTTATGGTTATGATGGTTATATATATGGTTATTATGCTTATATATATATTTATTATACTCTTATATGACTTATATTAGCTTAAATAGCTTATACATAGCCCCATAAAACTTATTAAGGTGATAAAGTAGTCATAATATACTTATCTTAAGTGATATTAAGTAATTAAAGACATACATAAACTTATATGTATGCATAAACCTCATATTCAGTGAAATATGCAGTTATACTAAGTACATATAGGTCTATTTGTGGGTTTAACCCCCTAAACAGCCTGTAAGATTTATTTTTCGCCTTTTTTTACGTCATATGGATGTATTCCATGGACTCACCACACCTAAACAAGCATATACACCTTTTTCAGATGCATATATCCAGTTTGGACAACTTAATCTGCTTCCTTTAATAAATTTTTAAAGATTTATGGGTTGGGATATGATTACTGGGTTAATATGGATTCTTGGGGATTTTATTGGGGGCTTTAAAAGTTAATTTTGTTCCTTTATATGCTTTGGGTTTCTTTTTATTCTCTTTGGATTAGTTATTTTATTTTTTTTCCTTATGGTATCTGCTTTTATCTGTTTTCACTATTTATGGTATGGGTAAATGATATCATTAATTGTGATGGAGGGCCCTTACTAGAGGTCTGGATGTTGAAACAGCTTGAAGTGGAAGCCATGGGGAGGTGATGAGTCCTCACAGTGCTGTAATTTCTGGGGATAGCAGTGACATCATCTGCATTTAAGGTCTTTGCACTCCAGTGGATTTTGGTATAAATAAAGTAGGATTTGGTAGGTAATTGGAGATCAATTACTTACTACACATAAAATAAACACTATCAAACAATTATTAGAATATAAAAATATATTTTAAGGCATTTATAAATTGATATTATACTTATATCAACTATAACTATATATTATTAGCCTATTTTTCACCACAAGTCCACACCAATCCAAATATTAGGGGGTATCAATGTTGACTGATCCGCAATTAAATTAATTGCGGAAAATAATCTGCATACCCCAATTATCTTCCGCAATTATTTTTGCTAATAATTGGGTTATTAGACACTTTACGTGTCAATGTTCACCTCTTATCCGACATTTTTTTACTCAATTTTCCATAACCACATCTTGGAAAACTTTCTGGATATCCCAGCCTTCTACCTTGCTGCGCACTTCCATTCTCATCCCATCCTGTTCATTCTATCCGCTCAGAATTTCTCCCCATTTCATCTATTTGATTCTTCTCCTTTTCATCTTGCTATCTCATCTGCTTGTTTCTGCTCCTTTTCATCTTCATTTATAATAACATGCCTCGTCATCCTAGATCTTCTCAAAGGCAGCCATCACCCAGTTTTTCTTCAATTCCCACTACTTCCTCTTTCCCCCGCTCAGCTGAGAAATCAAAGACAGTTCAATTAAAAAAAGATGAACATCTCATTCTTATCAACTGGCTGAAAACCAAATCTAACTATGATTCTTGTTTTGGTACTGAGTATGCCACTAAAGTAGGACGGCCCCCCGCATCAAAAGTTAATGGCTATCTTCTAATGGCAAATGAATTACGCAATAAGACCAAGGGAAGGATTGATCTTTTGCCTAAACAGATGTCTGAACTCTTCAAGCATTACCAAGCAAAATACAAGAAGGAAAAGGCTCATTCATCTTTGACTGGTTTTGGGATTACCGAAAATGATATAACTAAGGGCATAAAATCCATAGACGATAAACTTGATTCTTTATGTCCTTACTTTAAAGAGATGGATGCAATTTTTGGAGAGCGAGCTGATGTTAATCCTGTAAACATGTTGGATGGAGAAGATCCTATCTCCGAACATGATGTCAAAGCAAATCTTTTCCCATCCTCTTCCTCCACTCAAGCCTCCCCTCATTTGAATGAGACATATCTAAATAGCTTTTCTGTAGATCCTATAGGTGATTTAACCCAACCAAATCTAACTCAGGTCTGTTTCTTTTTTCTTTTATCTTATCAATTCTATTTTTTATTTACTTATCTTTTTCTTATTTCTTAAAAGGCTGATGAACAAACCCAGGATCCTCAATCAACTGAGTCTGAAGCTAGTGACAATGATGAGGAGGAAAATGCTACGTTGAACAAAAAGAGAAGGGCTTCAACTAGTCTAAATTTCCTCTCCCAAAGAAGACAAAAAAGTGATACTTCATCACAAACACCTTTTTCTTCGATGGAACAGTTTTTAGAGAAACGTGATGCTGGTAAGTGATATCATACCTCTTATTACTTTACTCTGCTTTTCTTCTACTTTATGTTAATTTTTATTCTCACTCTAGAACAAGTGGAAATTGCTAAAGAGACTCTGAGCTTTGAAAAGAAGAAATACGAGCTCTCTTTAAGGAGGGATGACAGAGTACAAGATTTGGAAGAGAGGAAGTATGAGCTCTCTTTATGGAAGGATGATCGGATCCAAGATTTGGAGGAGAAGAAGTTTGAGCTCTCTTTACAGAAGGATGGTAGGGCCCAAGATTTGGAGGAGAAGAAGTTTGAGTTAACTCTTAGTATTGAAAAATCCAAAAATAAGGAAAAAACACTCGAGCATCAAAACTTAATGGAACAGATGAAGTATAAGCATGATCTCCAAGAAAGTTCTAAAAAGAAAGATTTCTTGATCAAATGCATTAAAGCAAACAAATCTGTTGAAGAAATAGAACATTTAATGAAATTTTTTGTTGACTAGTTTCTTTTATTTCTTTCACACTTCATGTGTTCATATTTATTTGTACATAAATTTTACAATTATTTTCTGTATTTCTTGAAATATCGTATTTTAATGTTAAATATTCTTTTTTTAAATAAAATTTTCAAGTCTCCTTTGAAAATTTGACAATCCCCCACCCCTGGATTTTTTTGAAGTAAGGGGTGGGTATCACAAAAAATTAATTATTACATGTCAAGAATTTCACAAGTCTTATAAGAAATTTTGGCACAACCCCCCATGGATTTTATTGAAGTAAGGGACGGGTATCACAAAAATATTTACAAGTCAAAAAAATTCTATATCTGTTTAAAAAACTTGGCAATACTCTCCCCTGCATTTTATTGAAGCAAGGGGTGGGTATCACCAAAATTTTTCTAAGTCATCAATTTCACATGTCAGATTTGAAAATTTGGCAATACCCCCCCCCCTGCATTTTATTGAAGTAAGGGGTGGAAGTCATCTAAATTTAATATAATTACATAAATTATTAAATAAATATCTAATATATATCAATTTCCCTAGTTTAGAGTAATGACAATCCCTTAAGCCAAAATGCAGACCAAGTCGAGGAACATAAGTTTGGGACTTTCTACAGGTATAGGAAAGAGGAACCCCATGAAACAAATATATGTTATCATGATTACCTGTTATACAACACAAGGTCGATGGCTCATCACATTATTTGAGAAAATTGATATATAAAAAATATTTATTAAAAATTTATGAAAAAATATAAAATTTTCGATGACAACTCTAATCCCCATACTTTTTGGATCTAGATAAAGTTTTTTTAAATCGAATAACTTTACCTTCTTTCTTTACCTTATTGATTCTTTGTATCAACTTATTACTGATTTGAAATGAGCAACCGAAATGAGTGAAATCTTGACAGGATTCCAAACCAGGAGGAGCTTTGGTCGTTTGATGATTATCCTTAGAAGAATTCCAAATAGTTTAATGATACCATTTCCCAAACCAAAATCAATGATGCACCGGTGGTCTGGAAAATATAAACCATGTCCTTTGATTTTAGCTGGAGATGGTATTGGGTGGCCAGTTATCAGATTGATATATGAGAATATTCCAAAAGTAAGAAAATTGGCATCATTCCTATCGATATGAATCCTATTGTGGAATCCAGAATGAGTGATAATAACATTAGAAAATAAAAGATATTCGTGGCTGATATCCTCCCATTTGGAGTCACACCAATTCGGTATTCCAACTTTGGTTGCAAGTTCATGATTTTCTTCAAATGCTTTATTGCAGAGCTTGTTGAGTCGAAAAGCAAGAAAAGAGTCAAAGGAAGGTAGAATGTCCCATAAGCGAAAATCTTCATCTTTTTGAGCTTTAGTGATATTCTTGACCAACAAATATATGCCTAAATGATTGAAATGCCTAGATAATAATCATATAAGAGTTTCAGAATCCTTATCCTCTAAATATGCAATATAAAAATGTGAAATAAGACAAGTGAAATTTGGAAAAAAGGCTCAACTTCAAAGGTCAAAATCTCAGCAACCACTGAACCTAATTCAAACCTGTTTGTGGGAAATGAAAGATATGCTTTAGTAGAATCTTCAGTTAAAGGACATGTGATTTAAATAAACCTAACCCTAATTTGTTACATAAAAAAATGAAATAAAAATTTAAATTGGGAAAAAAAAGGCTCAACTTTAACGGTCAATATCTCAGCAACCACTGAATCAAATTCAAATCTGTTTGCAGGAAATGAAAGGTAGCCTTCAGGAGAATCTTCAGTAAAAAGAACATTAGATTTGAATAAACCTAACCCTAATTCCGAGTCTGATTTTCAAAATTTAACAAAAACTTGAAAAGTGGTAATGAAGATGAGATCAAAAGGAGTTTTATAAGTTCACTGTTATCCAGATAAGAGTCATACATATATTTAAGTATGAAGTTTTCATAAAAGGAATGAGATATCATATAGGCATGAAAAAAAGGAGATGAAACTTACCTTGATTGAAAAGTAGGAAAAATAGAGTGAGAAAGATTGATGTTGGAATTGTGGGGAAATTGAATATGGAGTAAGTGAAATGCATAAAGAATGTGCAATGTATGTGTTTCAATGAAATGGAGCCAAAAAAAAGTGAAATAAGGGAAAGGGGGGATAATGACAATGCCAAGGAGGGATGAAGAGTAGGGTGATGGAGCTAAAAAATAAAGTAAAGAGGGAGAGAAAAAAAAGGTTAATTATACCAATGAAATCCAAAATAACCACTTACAAAAAAAATTTAGATAAAAAAAATAAAATAAACAGAAAAAAACAAAAAAAATTATAATTAGTAATCAAAAAATCAAAAAAAAAGAATAAAATGACTTACCTGGAGAGATGAGATGACAAAATGAATGAAACCAAATTGTTTGAGGGATGTTGGAGGAGAATAGGAAAAGGATATGAGGGATGAATGAAAAAAAAAATCACTGACAAAATATGCAATTTCAGAAAATATGCGATTTCATGTTGAGCTGGTGAAAGAAAACCAATGAGCCATCCAAAAAAAAGATATTCACTGTAAATTCAAAAAAAAAAAATGAATATGCAACAAACCAAAATACAAAACCAAGTAATTAAAGTACACAAAGAGGACATTTGGAAAGTATGAAAACATAAAAAATAAAAAATTAAAAGGGTGAAGAGAAATGTTGGAGAGTAATTGGCATTATAATGGGGCATATGCCGGTTGATTGAATGATTTGTGAATCAAGGGAGGGGAGTGCCAGTGGTGGTTCAGGATCATCTTCTTCATAAAGATCATTCCACTCATCCTTTAAATCAGCTAGAATATTGTGGAGTATTACGCAAGTCAAGATCCAATGATTTTCAGTTTTGATCTTCAATTTTTTTTGAAATTGGATTCTGAGCTCCCAAAGACTAGAAAATCGTCCCTTTAAAATACCTATAGCATGTTCAATTCGTACTCTTGATTGTGCAAGGTGATAATTAAATTTAGTTTTGGGGTCGTTTTCTGAAGTTGCACCACGGAAAGCAGGTATAATGTACTTTCCACTTGCATATGCTGAGTCTGCAAGGAGGTACTGAGATTCGTCAAAGTATGATTCAGGGGATTGAGAAATCCTCATTCTTTGGAAGACTGAAGAGTCATGACATGATCCAGGGCAGCCACTGTGAAAAGCAATAAATTTTTATTGACATCGCATACAAGTTGAACGGCAATAGAGTATCTAGAAAGAAGATTAAAAGTTAGATTGTGAAAGATGAGAACTTGGAGAAGATTTTGAAGAAAACTTTTTTTGTGATCAAAATAATGGTTGCCATCATGAGCTGGCTTTTGACTCAAAGGGATGGTTGTGCCATCAACAAAACCTATACATCCAGGGAAACCTTCAGCTTGCATTACTTGAGAGGATTCAAGTCGCTGTTCTGGAGTTGGCCAAGCAAGAGTTTGAGACTTGAGGGAAAGGATAGCAATCATACAGCGCTTGGTGTATAATATCACGGTACCATATCCTATGTTAAAGAGATTATCCAAACGTCTTACTGCAGCACCATTTCCATTTGAGCCAAAGCGACATAGAGCAACAGCAAGTTGGATGGCAGGATTACGCTGTTTGTTATGAGAATTGTTATGGAAGATAGGATGATCGGAGATGAGTTGATAAAGTTTGAAGAAAGAATCGGGAGAAGTTCTAAAAAGTTGTGTGAAGTTTAAATGAGGAATGTTGAGAATGGAGGCCAGATCATATTGGGGATCATGATAAAGATTTGGCCCCCTGGTGATGATGTAACGCTTTTTGGAAAGAAAACACATATAAGCTAAAGCATCTTCCAAATCAGAGTCAGATTTATAGTAAAGAACTAAAAGAAAAGTGATAGCATTCATTGTTGAGTGAAGTAGCTTCCTAGTAGAGAGGTGTTTCATTGTTGCTGGTGGAAGGGTTATGTGATGAGGGAAGTGGGAATTCACCGCCAAATGTGCAGTTGGGGTGTGTAGATAGAAAAAAAACTTAAGTGTTCGCCACCAAAATTAAGTAGCATAGAGTGAGGAAATACTTAAGGATGGCATCAGCAATTATAAGTCATGTGACTTTCTTAAAAATCCATCATGGATGAGATGAGTTTGGGATCAGGAATTAAGAATGGAAATTGGGGTATAAGAGGCGGGATAATGCATTATCGTGGATTTCTTATCCACTAGCCCTGGGGCTAGTGGATAAGAATCTTCCGCAATTAATAATGTCTGATCCCGGGAAAAAAATTACTGATCCCTAATTGCGGATCCCTGAACATTGATACCCCCTATTATGATTTAACAATTGAGTATAACAGATTTATTAGTCTTTCCCTGACTTTTAATGTACAAATAACTTATTATTAATTAGTAGGGCCATTAATATTTACTATTAAATCATACTTAAGTACTAGCATATACTGACTGTCAGCCAGGCTATACCAGGAGCCCAGTAAATTTTATGTCAATTTACTGGAACCAAAATATGGCGTAAAAATATGCTTATTATGTTTTTAACTAATATTATGTATATAAATTAATATTATGCTGCATAATGAAATGATATAAGTATTTTATTAAATATATATAAAATAAGTATTATATTAATTTCATTATTATGTAAATTATATATACATTTAAATTTAGCATAATAAATGTTATATTCTATAAATTATGGCGCATTTTTATGTATTTAGTAAATATAAGTTAATAATTAATTAATTATAAACATTTATTATAATTATAACTATAAAATTAACTTATAATGTAATTAAATTAAATATTTAAATATATATATTAAATAAAACCTTACATATGTTATTAAACAATAATATTGGGCTCTTTTTTGATTCCTAATTGTGTCATCAAAGTATTAAACAAGTTAAAACACTTATTTAAATATATTATTAATGTTTTATTCTAAAAATTAGTAATTCTGTTATAATAAGTATTTGTTTTAAATTAAATTAATTTTTTTATGTGTCTCAAACTTCTTTAATTACTTACTAATTTTATGGTAACTATTTGGGTTTAAATTGGTGAATATTTGTGCTCTAACTCATGTGTTTTAGTTAATTGTGTTATATTTCCTCTTATACTTACTGAAAATCATTTATTTGTTATTATATTTATATTACTTTTTGTTTATACTTTTTTATGATGCTTCAGAGGGCCCCTTGCCTATATAAAGTCCTTGATTAACCCCCTTTAGCCTCACTACTTATCATACACTCACAATTTAACCATATTTTTTAATATAATACATATATTATTATTTTTATTAGTACTACAATTCTAATCTAAATTTTATATAAATATATAAGGTTGCTCTAGGTCAGTTAATAATACTAATTGTGAACCGCGCATTGATACATAACTTACAAAATTTAAATATTATATATTAAACCTCCCATTGTGTCACTCCTCAAGCTTTTGTCATTGCATTTCCTTATTTCTTGCTCTAACTTTCTTACAATTTTTAAATCTCAATTTTTATAAATTCTTTATTTCATCTCCTTTCTCTATTCCTTTCTCCTTTTCCATCCTTTTTCTAGAAAACCATCTTACACTGACAGTCAATAAATTGGCTTATGTGTTTACTAAGGGTCTTCCTAAAGCTGCATTGAATAAATTTGTTACTTTTTTTCTTTCTTAATTTTTTTAAAAATATTTTCTATATTGATTTCTTCTTTCTATTTTTTTCTCTCTTCAGTTTTACATTTAAAATAAAAAATAAAAAAATATAAATCAACTACTTAAACTAAAAACACTTTTCCTTTTTTTATTGTGTTTTATGTGATATTCCATTGGGGATGTCAAGGATTCTCCTTTTATACATATTTGTCTTAACAAATAATAAGGTTAATAAGTTAACTCTCTAATATGAAATAAAACATAGAAAATATATTTGGAATCTATTGTATATATTAAAAGTGTAGTTAGATTGTAGAATATTAGTCCAAATGAAGCCTTGGTTCATCACAGGTAATAAATATTCTTTTATATTAATTCTCACTTTCTACTTTTTATTCATCTTACTAATTGAAGCTTCCATTCATGACAGATATATTTGAAATCAATTCTACATATTAAAAATTATCTGTGGGAACAGAGAAAATAGCAATATTGCTATAAAAATAAGACAGTCTTAAATAAGCTCTCCCATATTTTTTGTATATCTCTAGATTTTTTGGTATATGGACCAGACATGCAAAATTTACCAATTTTTGAGAAAAATACACCCAAACTTGCTCTTTAAGAGCATCCACCATTGTTCATTCTACCAAAGATTAAGAATTAAAATTGAAGGCTTCTCTGACTCCTTCTGTCAGCCTGTATATCCCCATGACTGAGTAAAAAGTACTTATAAGTTATGTTAAACACATTAACAATACATGGGAATAATAATTCAGAGTACATAAACAGTATACATAAGTAAACTTATGATAATATACAAAATATGCCATTATAGCACCTTATATACACGCATATATCCACCTTTTATAAGTCTTATGTACTTAATAATAGGTTGGAATATGTTAGGGTAATCTTATGAACCTTAAGTATAAGGCTGCATAATTTTCAAGTACACTTAAAGCTGTTATTTTCACTGTTTTATGCAAAAAACAAGAAATGCACTTTATTTCACTTAAAAGTGGACTATATGCGCCATAATTTTGAGAATATCAAAATTGCGCTTTGAAAGATCAATTTTTCTCATTTGGGACTATTGATTTTGCTATTTAAATGCATAAAAATAACACTTTTCAAATTTGGTGTTTTTTATGCCAGAAATGGCTTCTGTGTACTGGCAACCTACTGCCTGTTTTTTTCCCATGTGAATAGCTTCATTTTTAGCAAAGTTAGCTTTTTCACACTATAATTACCCCACATTCTACGCCCACTTTGAATAAACACACTTAAATAGACGACAGACGCTTATTAAGTGTCCTAGCTTAATTAATAATGCATTGACCCTCTTTATATTCACTAATTTCATTAATAACCTCACTCTTGTCGCCTTATTTCACTACCACGCTTAAATTTGCCTTAAATTAGTCAAGGATTTACCCGTGAAAGCACCTGCCAAGGACTGCATGTACATACCCCACATCTCACACTCTTTTTTGAGTTTTTGGGTGGTTTCTCAGTCAATATTGGTTATTTTTGAATGGGAATTTCACGTAGTATAATTTCAGGATTAGCCCCATTATTTCTACAGAAAATCCCCCTTATTATTAAGCTATTATTAACCTTAAAAATTTCCTCTTTAGTCTTTTATATTATTGTTTAATACATATATACTCTCTTTTTATCTTATTCTTTAATTTTGATGGATTTTTCTTAATCTGACAGGATTTTGACGGATGTTACTCTTCTAATTATCTCATGGGTTACTGGGAATGTTGATGGGCATTTCTATTAGTTGTTTAGAGGCGTCATTAACTGTGTATTAGGTGGTACATCAAGGTAATCATTGGGGAACTCATTGTGTATAAAAGGAGGGGGGTTTTGGTTGTGTTTCTTCATTCTTTATCATTACAATTTACCCCATATAACTAAATAAATTACAATACATATCAATTAGTACTTTTATAAGACTTTTGAATAGTATCTGAATTATAAAAATCTTTTTTTCTACCAACTAAAAAGATTGTAGGCCACATATAAAAATAGTGAGAATTATATTACTGAGACCTTTATTTTGGATTATATTTTACTCTTTATTGGATTTCTACTACAGTATTCATATAGGACCATTAAAATCTTCTAGAAAACTGACTAATCAAGATAGTTCACGTCTTTGTACTTTACCTCAGCCTGACACCTTCTCACATAAATTTTACCACATATTAGTGTCACATTTATTTTTCTCCTCTTATTTAACTAATTATACATTGGTATAATTAATTTTCACCTCCATATTCCCAAAAAATTATAATTACTATTATATTATACTTTCCTGTCTATTAGCATTTTCTTGACTAATCTATAATTTAGTATTAAAACATGATGCCATAGTGTGTCATTATTACATCACATACCAGAAATAGAACTATTTAAAGGTGCATGACCTACTAATATCTGGAAACCATCTTTATCTGTTATTTTCATAATAAAATCAATGATAGTGCATTTTTTCCCTTTTATACTATCTCTTCTCATCCTTTGTCCACTTTCTATTTTCAATTACTTTGAATAATCCAAATCCAATAAATATCACTCTGTTTGCGGAAACAGGGTTATGAGCCTATTAATTTACCAAAAATTCTTTGATAAAAATTTCAAATTTTTTTCTCTATTAGTCATAGGCTCTCCTGCCTATTTGTTATGATTTGGTTGGGAGGTGAGGAGGAGGAGCACTATGGGCCCTATGCATTGTGAGAGGTGGGAGATAGGATATTGCATCAGGAGGTTATATGGGGAAGAACTATGGAGCACTCCTCATTGGACAAATCAAATTATAATCTACTTACTTTTTAGTCTCACTGCTTTATCAGCATAGTCAGTCCTTCCTCACTGTTGGTAACACCAGCATAGCCAGTCTATTTAGTATCTCTTCTTAGTAGAATAGTCAGTCCTGTCCCAGGCTAGTACCAGTGCTAGTAGTATTCCACCTTCTTAAATCCCAACATTTTTCACAATCCTAATTGGTGCACTACTAAAGAAAAATGAATCCCTCAGGTCAACCTGATGCAGAAAACCTTACTGAAATGCAAAAACAAATGGCATGCTTTCAAGAACAAAACACCAGACTCATGCAATGTCCAGCAGAGGAACAGCCCTCATATTGTGGCCCCACAGAAGCAGAACTGTAAACCGCTGAAGCCAAGGAACAGGCATGGCCTAAAACACAAGCACCACTTTTTAGTGGCCCAAATATTGCAGTCCCAGAAATATTTGATGGAATGTAGGCCTCAGGGTGGATAAGTACACATAAAAGGTAAACCTAAATGTCCTGCTTAACAGTCATCATTTCCCAGATGAGCATCAAATATTGGGTTTACATTCTCTTACCTCAAAGATGAGACTGAACACTGGGAAAGGCCACATACAAAGGAGCTCCTTGGAAATGACAAGTTAGAAACATCTTTCCATCATTTCATGGAGGCTTTTGAACTGGCCTTTGGTGACCCTGATGTGGCCACAAACTTAGAGCATGCTCTCAACCAGTTGTGACATAAAAACTCTGTTAATTATTATGTGTAAGAATTCCGGGTCCATTCCAGCTATGTTACAACATGGAAAGAAAAAGCACTCATTTTTAACTTCAGAAATAGGCTCTTGCAAAAAATTAGCAACACCCTAATCAGTAACTGTCATCCACCCACCCTCTAGGGGCTCATGGAGCTGGCCAAACAAATTAATAATGAGTTTACACATCAGTGGATGGATGGTTGGAATGGCTCTTGTCAGTGGCACAAATATTCCTCATCAAGCAGGACCATTGCCATGAACCCAAACACCATGGAAAATGATGCAGTAAATGCATGTGGCACTAGTGGAAAAAAATGCTATCTGATGAGGAATACAAAAGGTGTATGAGAAGAGGGCTGTGCCTCTGATGTGGGACTAGTGGACATCTGGAAAGGGAGTGTAGGAGAAAAATGAGGGTTAGAGAGGTGGAGGATAGTGCAGGATGGGGAAAGGTAAAGAACAGCACCTAGGAGTGAAGGCTCTTCCCTCCTCAAGCAGATTAGAGGGAAAAAATAAGGCATTTTAGTAGAATAATTATCATCATTTAGGCCACTTGATGAGAATGATAATCATATTATACTGAACTGCCCTATGATGACCCTTGATGCCACAACAAATTTACAAGCCCAACTGGACTGTGGGGCCACAGAATTTTTTATTTCTAACAAGTTTTTACAGAAAGATAAAAAGAAAAAAAAAGGACCACCCCAGGAATCTAATTATGTTTGACAGATCCCAAAGTGGGGGAGGAGAAGCATGAAAGAGTGTTTATTGCAGATTATGGTGTGATATAAGGGAGTCTCAATGCAAGGCATATGAAACAAACCTGAAGGACCAGTATGACATGGTATTGGGGATGAAATGGCTGGACCATTATAGCCCAAACATTGAATGGAAGGAAACAAAAAATCAGATTGGAAGGAAAGGAGACGCTGGCGCTAAAGTATCAGACCCCTGGCCCTTTCAGGGGTCAGAGGACCATCTCAGTGAGTCTTCTGATGTTTTTTATCATTAGTTGACTTACTTCCAGAACTGATGCATTCTCTTGATTCTAAGCAGCAGGCTGAGGTTGTTTCACCAATTGGGAGCACCAGAGAGGGCCAGAGGGGAGATAAAAGGTGCCAAAAGTATGAGAAGGAAAAAAAGAGTAAGGAGAAGGCAGGAAAGAGAAGTATGGATGGCTCAGAGAAAGCATTTTACCCCTGGCTCCTTCAGGGGTGAGGGGCTCCTCCTGGAAAGTCTCCTGGTGGTTCATTATCATCAGTATACTTGGCACAAGAACTGACACTTTCTCTTCATGCTAAGTTTAAGGACTTGGAGTGAGCCCTTGAAAAAAAAGATGAAATTCAATTTAAAACAACAGCTTGAAACATGTCCACCAAGATTTCAGCCAAGTTCCAGTCCTAAAATCCAACAAAAAGACTCAAGGAAATGGTCCCTGGGGCTTATTGGGAATTCTTACTGCTGTTTGGAGAGGGAGAAATCAAGACCATACTGCCTCATTGACAGTATGACTATACCAATGTTCTGATTACAGGAGAAACCCCTAAATTTAGCTGAAGAATCCTAATATCAACCCTAGAGTCAACATAACTAAAAAGGATGATTGATGAAAACTTAAAGAATGGTTTTATTAGGGAATCTGAATCTCACTGGGATACCCCTGTTATCTTTGCAGTAAAAAAGGATGTTTCACTAAGACCTTTCATGGATTTCAGAAGGTTAAAAGCGCTGATGGTAAAGAACAGATATCCCCTTCCATTGACAATTGAGCTAATTGATAGTCTTTATGGTGCAGTGATCTTTACATCTCCAGATCTTAGAGTGGGTTACCACAACCTACATGTAAAAGAATGCAATTAACACAAACTGAAATTCTGCACTAAGTTTGGTCATTTTAAATAGTTGGTGATGCCATTTGGTGCATGTAATGCGCCTTCCACTTTCCAACACTTCACCAACAGAATCTTTAGAGACAGAAAAGGGATAGATGTGGTGGTATACCTGGAAAACTTCTTGATTTACTTCAGATCAATAAAATAACATCAGATACGTGTAAAGAACTGTTTTCATAACTTGAATGAGGCCCAGGAATTGTTAAAACCAAAAAATGTGTCTTCCCAGTGAGTGAAATCCCCTGAATTGGTATGATAATTTCAAAATATAAGGTTCAAATAGACCAGGAGAAAGGAAAGGCAGTAAAAGAATGGCCAAAGCCAGAATCAGTAAAGGAGCTCCAGTCATTCCTAGACTTTGAAAATTTTAACTGTCATTTTATTGAAAATTAATTCCACATTTTCTGACTATTGCGTGACCTCACAAAGAAGGAAGCCAAATTTATCTGAAGAAGTAGTCAACAAGATGCCTTTGAATACCTGAAAAGACAATATGTGACAGCCCCTTCTTGTGAAATCCTTGACTTATTAAATTTATTTTTTCTTGAATTTGACTGCTCAGATTTTGAAATAGGTGCAGTATTATCTCAAAAAAAAGCTGAAGATGTCTTGCACCTGATAGGGGGTATCAACGTTCAGGGATCTGCAATTAGGGATCAAGTTTTTTTTTTATTGGATCAGACATTATTAATTGTGGAAGATTCTTATCCACTAGCCCTGTGGCTAGTGGATAAAGAATCTACAATAATGCATTATCCTACCTCTTATACCCTGATTTCTGTTCCTGATTCCTGATTCCAAACTCATGACATCCATAATTGATTTGTCAGCAAGTCACATGACATATAATTTCAGATGCCATCCTTATGATTCTTATCACTCTATGATACTTAATTTTTCTGGAAAACTCATAACATTTTTTTCTATCTACACACCCCACCTGCTCTTTTGGTGGAAAATTCCCACTTCCCAATAATCACCTAAACCTTCTACCAAAAACATATTCTACTGAAAATAATGAAGAACCTCTCTACAAGGAAGCAACTTCACTCAGCTATGAATGAAATTACTTATTTTTAGCCACTGAGTATGATTCTGACTCTGGTTTGAAAGACACTTTAGATTACATGTCTTTTCTTTCCAAAAAGTGTCACATCATCCTAAGGGGGCCAAAACTTCAGCATGATCACAGATATGATCTCCGCTCCATTCTCAACATTTCTCATTTAAACTTCACACAACTTTTTTGATGCTCTACTAATTATTTTTTTAAACTTTCTCATCTCATCTACAATCATCCTATCTTCAATAATAATTCCCATAACAAACAGCTTGATCCTGCCTTTCAACTTGCTGTTGCACTATGTTGCTTTGGTTCAAATGGAAATGGTGCTTCCTTAAGACGTTTAAATAATCTCTTTACCATAGGATATGGTACCATGATATTATACACCAAGCACTGCATTATTTCTATCCTTCCTCTCAAGTCTCAAACACTTGCTTGTCCAACTCCTCAACAGCGACTTGAATCCTCTCAAGTAATGCAAGCTGAAGGCTTCCCTGGATGTGTAGGTTTTTTTAATGGTACAACTATACCTTTGAGTCAAGAGCCTGCTCATGATGGCAACCATTATTTTGATTGAAAAAATTTTTTTCTTAAAAATGTTCTCCAATTTCACATTTTTCATAAACTAATTTTAAATCTTCTTTGTATATACTCTATAGCCTTTCAACTTTTCTGTGATGTAAAAAAAATTTTATTGCTTTTCATAGTGGCTGCCCAAGCTCATTTCATGACTCTTTGGTCTTCCAAAGAATGAAGATTTCTAAAAGTCCTGACTCATACTTTGATGATTCTCAGTACCTTCTTGAAGACTCAGCATATGCAAATGGAAAGTACATTATACCTGCTTTCCATAGCGCAACTTTAGAAAATGACCACAAAACCACCTTTAATTATCACCTTGCCCAATCAAGAGTACAGATTGACCATGCTGTTGGTATTTTAAAGGGATTATTTTCTAGTCTCCAGGAACTCAGAATTCAACTTCAAAAAATATGGAAATAAAAGCTGCAAATCATGGGATAATGACTTGCATTATACTCAACAATATCCTAGCTGATTTGAAGGATGAGTGGAATGATCTTTATGAAGAAGAGAATCCTGAACTATTTCCCACTCTCCCCTCCCTTGAATCACAAAACATTCATTCAACCAGCATAGGCTCTGTTATTATGCTAATCACCCTTCATGATTTTGACACAACCCTTTTAATATTTAGATTTCATACTCTCCAAATTTCAACTTTGTATACTTTATTCACTTGGCTTGGTATTTTTGTTTGTTGCATATTCATTTTTTTTAATTTATGGTAAATATCTTTTTTTGAATTGCTCATTGGTTTTATTTCACCAGCTCAACATGATATTGCACATTTTCTGAAATTGCATATTTTTTCAGTATTTCTTTTTTTCATTCTTAAGTCATATCATTTTCCTCTTCTCCTCAAACATCCCTCAAATATTTTGGTTGCATTTTTTTAACTCATCTCACCAGGTAAGTCATTTTTTTCATTTTTACCGATTTTTTATTTGGTAATCATGTTTTTTTTTGCTTTTTTTTGTTTGTTTGTTTTTTATTTTATTTTTATTTTGGAAGTACTTCAATCATTTTTCTCCAATGTTTAACTAATTTTTTTTCTCTCCCTCTTTTCTCTCCCTCTTTTCTCTATTTTCCTGCTATTTTCTCACTTTTTCCCCCTTCTTCACTGCCTGAATCCCCCCTTTCCCCCCTTGTTCTCTTCCTCACCCCTTATTCCTTAACTTTCCCCACCTTTCCCACCTTTTATCTCCTTTAGGTGTTTTTTTTCCCCTCTATAGCCCCCCTATACCCCCCTTGCTACCATTAAATTCACTAAACTGAAATAAAATATATTTGCTACATATTTTATATGTGCTTATTACACAATTCACACACTCCATGTCAGCCAGGTTACTATACTTACCCAGTAAAATAATTAATTATTTACTGGGATGAAGCCACGCCTTTAAATTTTTATCCTAATGATTATATTTACATAAAAAAATTACTTGTAATAATTTGACAAAATAAAATGAGTAAATTAGGTAAATATTCAAATATTAATATCCCCCATATTTTCATTCCCCAACACCTTCCTCATGACAGGTCAGGAGTGAAATAAAAATATATGAATACAAAATTTTAAATTCAAATTATATTATTTTAAAAATGACATTTACAGAAAACTTTAAAAAAATCAAATAATTGGTATATACAGAAATACATTTTATTGACACATTCTTTATAGAAAATTCTTAATATTTGCAATATTTTATTCTTGAACTTTATTTTCTCTCATACTTTTTATATAAGATCTTTTAGCTCTGTTGTTTCTCTCCCTTTTGCCTATATAAGGCCTCCCATTTTGGCTGTTTTCAATCATCATTTATTTGCTTACATTTTTATTAAATACAACTAATAACACTTTTATTGCTACTACTTATTGCTTTAGTATTTAAAATTTTGTAATTCTAACCCATCTAAGTAATAACAATAATATATTTATACCTTTATTTGAGTGATAAATCATAAAGATAATCTTCTATGTACCTTTATTTTGAAATCATTGAGAATTCACCCCTCACCGCTGTTGGACCTCCGTTAAACTCTTCTAGACCATTAGAACCCATTGACACTTGAGGACCTTTCTGGATTGATTTTGAAGCACCATTAACTTTATGCCAGCAACTGTGGGACTATTGACTAAGAGGACCAATAAGGACTGGTGGACAACTAAAAATGACAAACATCATCAGGCACGTTGTAGAGAGTTCTAAAGTACTAAGCAGTAGACACAATGCAAGATGAGTTGGTTCTTCTTTTCAATTTCTAAAAAGAAGCTCCTGCCACTCTTATTTTAAAGACAGCACAATAATTTGTACACTAATACCTGACTAGATCGCTTATAAGTTGAGAGATGAGTTAAAAGATAAGGAAAAACAAATGTCACTATCTGGATATTTCTATTCTTACTAAGCACTTATATCCACAGCTACTCCCTCTTGAAGGGCTATCTTTGAATATTCCTTATTATAGCAATTAAATAACTCTAATAATATTTTATTCTACTGAATCTATATATTCCCTTTGTGATGCACTTTTTTACTAAACTATATGAAATACACACACAGATGCACAATCTAAAAGACTGAGAATATCTCCACTATACTCTTAAATACTTAATTGCGTAAAAATACAATCTCCTACTGTTATCAGAGTAATCAAAAAATAGACAAATTGCTATATATCACAATATATTTCTAAAGTATATAATAAGAAGCTCTAATGTTTGTAATCAAATGACTGATTTTAATAGTAATTTCTCTTCCTAACTATTCTCCTTTTTTTATTAGGTAGCCTTTCTTTTTATATATTTTAATGCTCTAGACACAGTTCCCTAGTGGATCTCCAGTGCTGTCTCTAGCACCACATTAGTAAAACAATAACTAATCCATCAGTAAACTAAATACACCTCTTGTAACAACTACAGCGCCTAATCATACCATATTCTAACTAAAACTAGTATTAACATGTTTCACTCACTTTCCACATGTGCGTTTATGACTGTACCTTGCATTTTTATAGCATTACTTCCAATGCTGACACCTTTTAGTTCTAATCCTTGTGTCTTCAACTCTTGGGTAATTTTGTGATCTAGTCCCCATTCTCCTTGCTTTATTACTAAGTCCATAGTTCTGAAAATTTACTTAACTAGTTAGAATCTGCAACTTGTGTTACCTGTTTCAGTCGTGGTGAAGTATATCATGTACTTGAGGCCTTCCTTGGGCCATAATTTCTTCCTTAATGCATAACACACAATGTTTGGAAAATCCAAATCCGTAATGTTTAGTGCTTGCACCCCTAAGTTGATAATATACAATTTCCTTTGTGTGGCACATCTTGCTGCAAAATCAGAGGGCACAGACCCTAAATCCTCCTCCACACATCTATTTTCCTTTGTTATTTGAAACACATTATTACACATTCTTGATATTTCTATCTACTGGGATATGATTCCCATTGTTCTTCCTGGGCTACACGAGCTGATTGGTCCAAAAGATAGGTTACCTGTGTGGCATATACCACAACGTGACTTCCTTTGTTTTTTGCCATGACAGGAAATTGAACCTTTCTCCAAATCTAAGGTTAATATATTGGAAATTGTCATATACATTTGTGGTGACTATACTGGTTACTATCTGTGGGTCTCACTTTGCATGTTTCATAGTTTACGTATATCTTTTTTACTCAGCACTCTGTAGTGGCATTTCTTTGCTCTCATTACAGGAGGAGGTGCCTGGTAAATAATAAACTTTTTTTCCTAGTTGATAAATATAGAACTATTTTGTTCTTAGTCCTAGAAGTAATATAAATTAAATTAGTTATATTATATATATTTCTATTATTATTTCAGTTGATCTTTTTTCCTGATAATTAAAAAATTATATTATTGTTTCAGTTGAAAAATTGTCCTGGAAGTAAAGCAATAGATATATAAAATTGATTGAATTAATTATTTTAAATTATTTCAGTTGACATTCAGTCCTGGTAATTAAATTTTTCAGTTGACTCTTAGTCCTGATAATTATCAACATAAATATTAGTAATTAATTGAGAATTGTGTTAATTATTCCAGTTGACTCTTTTTCCTGATCATTAATAAATTATTTTATTATTCAGTTGATCTATTTTAAATACTGGTAATAAAATATAAATATCTTAATTTAATAATTAAAAATTGAGATTATTATTTCAGTTGATTTTTTGTCCTGATAAAAATTATATTTTCATTATTCCAGTTGATTAGTAAATCTAGATAATTGATTATATACTTGAAATATTTTTAATTTTTTCTCTTATTTTTTCAACAAAGTAAAATAATAACTGATTAAATTTTAATATTTCTTTCTCTCAGTTGAGGTTATCCACAACAATGACTGATCAAAGTGCTTCTGCTTCCTGTGATGAGGAGCTAGACTTGATTGATTATGATAAGACTTCTGTAAGTTCTCCTTTGACTACAAAACTTGCTCAAATTAATCAATTATTGGACCAATCTGGATGTGGAAATGCAAGAAATAGAAATAAAAGTGGAAAAAACTGCTTTGGATCAAAAGCCTTCAGTGAACCTCCCAGAAGGAGAATCTGGAAAATTATTCTGGTTCCCTATTATGAAAGACTCCAGATGAAGCTAACATTAATGATTATTATTCGAGAGATATTATCAACAATAAAAATCATATAATGAACAACATGCAATTGACTCAAAAATTTAATAGTTTGTTAACTGAACAGGGTTATCAATCAGTGAGAAGTGAGTAACAGAGAGTTTCTGATGATGTTTATAAGTACAAAGAAGCTCATGAGAAGAAACTTGCTTTGTGGCAAAATATCAAGAATGATTTGTCTAAATTACATGACACTGTGTCTATCTCTTTCCAAGAACTAGAGGGACATAAGCTGAACTTAAAGAGATTTAGTGACCATTATTCATCTTTGCAAAATAAGAACCAATTATCTTTTGCGACCATCAATGAGAATTTAACTAGTATTCCAAGAGTTAAGAATAGGCTAACAACCATGGAAGAGAAATTGAATTCATTGTTACATGAACAAACTTTTTCTGACATTTCTTTGAAAGAACCTGCTGAACAGGGCACTCAAATTGTACCTGTCCCTAGTTCATCTAAAGTAAAATTAGTGCCAGAAATTCCTGTAGATATTACTGAGCTTCCATCAAAAGTTGATGATGTACCTTTTTTATCTACAGAAGGGTTAAAAAATGAGTTTACTGCCCAATTTGAGAAGTTACAGCTTCTTCTCACTCAGAAACAAAATTATAATAAGGAGAATTCTCTAATCAAATCAATTGTCCAAAACCTGACAAATTCACAACATTTTATGGTGACTCTTCCTCTTATTGGCAACAATTTATTTGCAGAATTGATAATCTAAGAAATTCTTACAAACTTCAATATGAAGAAATTGTGTCAAAATCAATAAATTTATTTACCAATGTGGCCCTAATGTGGTATTAATCTGTCCTTTTAAATAAAAATGACTACTCATGGGAAGATTTGAATCAACTAATTAAAGCCCCATTTTGTGGTTCCAAGTTTGGAATATCTCAACAAAGGCAGTATGAGGAAGCTAGATATAGCTCTTCTTCTACTGAGAAATCTATTTAGTTCCTGATGAAGCTTGAGAAGATCCTAAAGGAAATCGACACAGATATGGAGTTTGAATTAAGGAAGAACAGGATCCTCTATAAATTTCATTTGTATCTGAGAAACTTAATAGTTGCTAGGAGTGAGTTCTAAAGAGAACCTTCTTCTTTTATTAATACTTTTAATGAGAGCCTTTTAAATAACAAAAATTATTCTAGAATTTTTCATTCATAGAACTTCATTGGAGAAAACCACCAATTACCAACAGAAACCTCCTGAAAAAGTTGTTAAACCTTCTGTCCCTGTTGCACCTAAAAATTATGCAACCAACATTTGCTTTAAATGCAGAAAGCCTTGGAAGAAAGGCCATGTTTGTGATATGAAGATAAATCTTGTTGAAAAAACAGAGGAACATGCTGATGACAAAGTTGCACTGGATTATACTTCGAGTGATTGTGCCAGAAATATTTCATATGAATCTCACTACAAAATTTTAATTCTGGAAGAAGATATTCATTATTTGAATAATATTGTCACTGGGAATAATGATTTATCTAAAGTAGAAGACACTGAGATCATAAGAAATCTTGAGGACAACTCAATTATTATTGCCACTTTCAAGGAGGCAATCTTTATAAATGGAAATAACATTGAGGTTGTTTTGGATTCTGGAGCAGGAAGAAGTGTAGTATCTGAAAAAGCACTTGCTTCAGTAGACCAGGATTATAAATAAAAACTTATGCCTATTATTTTTGAGAATTGGAGAGGTTATGGCTCTGTTTTGTCCTCCATTGGTAAATACAAAGCCACAGTATTTTTCAAATAAAACCATGGTTTTTTTTGAGGTATGTGTGATTTTGTAGTTATGTAAAATAATAACTTAAGTAGTTGGTTCAATGTGGGAAATGACATTTTAACCAAATATGGAATTAAATTGGATCCCTCAAACCAATGCTTTACAATGGGGATGAATGGGAAGAGAAAATTTAAAATTTCCTCCCCCAAACATTTTTAACACCAGGATTGAAAACATGTCATTATTTAGTTCATTATAAAGGAAGATCCACAAAAGAAATGCCTGTCCTTCTCTCTGATATTGACACTGCTTCTTTTTGAGAACAAATTTCTGGTGAGGAAAATGATTCCATCATTCAATTGATAAAATCTTTTCCTATGGCCTTTGCTCATGGGTCATATGAACTAGGATTGGTAAAAGAAGAGATAAAGCTCTCATGATCTTGCCCATTAACTGAAATACCACCTAGTTTAAATAGGAAGCCTTATCATGATTCTCCCACAAAGAGAAAAGATACTGAAGACAATATCTCTATCCATTTAAAAATGAATATTATTGAAAGGTAGTTGAAATACTTAAATATTGTGTTATCTCACCTGTCCTTATTTCTTATGAGAAAGATAAAGCCAGGTTTTGTGGTGATTATAGAGAATTAAAACACTTATACTGTAGATGATATCTCTCTTTTAACCAGAATTAGCTCTATAAATCCTACCTTACAAGGTGCTAAATATATCAGATGTTTAGATGGCAATAAAAGATATTCCCAGGTACCTGTTGAGAAGAATTCCCAGAATTTTCTGATGATTGCTACTCATATGGGAATCGATAAGTATGTTAGGATGCCATTTGTCCCCAAAAACGCCCCTTCAGTTTTCAAAAAGTTATGGATAACACATAACATCAAGAAATAATTGAAGAATAGCTAATGGTTTACATGGATGATATCATAATATTCTTTAAAACACTTGAGGACCATCTTAACCACCTGTGTAAAGTGTTTTATAAGATGGATGAGAGATATATGACACTTACCTTAAAAAAATGCAAATTTGGTTTTCATTCCTTAAACGTGCTTGGTCATGTTTTCTCAGGTTTGCAGATATGTCTTGACCAGAAAAAAGTGGCAGCCATACAACAGTTGAAAGCTCCTACCAACATTAGAGACCTCCAGAGTTTTTTGGGAATGTGTGGATACTATATACAGTATATTAAAAATTATGAGGTCATAGCATTACACCTTACCCAATTAACAAGGAAAGATGTTGCTTTTTTCTGGAACAGGGAATTACAAAGAGCTTTTGACACTATGAAAAATTGTTTGATGTCAGAACCAATTATTTCTTTGCCTGACTTTAATCAACCAATTGTTTTATACACTGATGCCAGTTTTATTGGTCTTGGTACTGCTCTACATCAAAAATAAGTTATGAATGATATAGGATCAGAAGTAGTAATTCTTTATACTTCAAGAACCTTTATAAATAGTGAATTGAAATATGGTGCCACTCAATTGTGTCAGAATTTAGAGGCACGTGCTTCCTAACCCATCAAACCTTATTTCAACAACTCCATTTCTCAATCCCATAGTATTTATTTATTTCTAGACACATTAGTCTGGTAACACATATGTTGTAGTGAATAGTGACATTAGGTCTTGAGAAAGGTCAATAATAATGATACTTATATATACATTGAAGCATTGTCCTTTGTCCCCTATTGATTTATTTCTCAAAGCACTAATCAATCACTACTTTATTATTTTCTATATTGCAATTACTCCATCACTACAACACTTTGTTACTCTCGTGTCCAGGTATTATTTCTTATCCCTCTCATTGTTCTACATTAACTATGTATGACTTCATTCTTACTCTAAGGTTGGCTCATTAATCATTGCCAACTCATATTGACTTAGTAACTGACTGAGTCAAATTATTAGATATTAAAGGTTAGATATGTTACTCTTACCATCATGTATTTAGCCCTGTGTTCTTTTGAACTTACATATTTCTATTGATTTATTTCTCAAAGCACTAATCAATCACTACTTTATTATTTGCTATATTGCTATTACTCCATCACTACAACACTTTGTTACTCTCATGTCCAGGTTGGCTCATTAATCATTGCCAACTCATATTAACTTAGTAACTGACTGAGTCTAATTATTAAATATAAAAGTCAATAAATTGGAGTGTTTAGCAGTAGTATGGGCTCTAGAGAAGCTACATTATTATCTGGATGTCCAGAAATTTGAACATGTCACTGATTGAAGTGCAGTTAAATACCTCTTAAACTTGAAAACACCTAACAGACATATGTTCAGATGGCAGCTAGCTATTCAAGAATAAAGAAGGAAGATGACAATAATTCTTAGGGCTGGTATTTTTCACTCAAATGTGTATATGTTATCAAGGTTACCTTAGCCAAATGATGATTCAAATCCTACATATGTTCCTGAAGATGAAATATTTCACATTCATGGGATATATGTGGCTGATATGGAGGAAGAGCTACTACAGCTTATTCTGGATTCATATGATAAAGACACTAACTTAAAAAAGTTATGTACTATATTAAATGATCCAAAGAATTCTTCAATAAAAGCATTAATTAAAGCACTCACACCAAAGTACCAGACTGCTTTGAAAAAGATAAATTTTAAATTGATGAAGGCTACCTCTCACCATGCAATATGGGGGGCAGACTTGCTAGCAAGTCCGCAACTTGAAGTCAGATGGAAATCAGATGGAACTCGGACTGAAGTAATACTGAACTTTCACTTGAAGTATCACACAAATAATAATGGATCTATATTTAAAACATAGTGAAAGTGTGAGGATAACTGAATGGAAGCCAGAAAAAATCATTCCATGAGTCTACTCAATGCAAAGTATTTTTTGAAGCAACTTATTTAAAAAATACTTTATTAAAATAATTTGATCAATAAAAATTGATTGACAATATCACAATTCTTAAATACAATAATTTTATTAAAAACTTTCAGATTACATATAAAAAAATCAGTGACTTTTTCTATTACCTACAACTTTTTTTACATAATTGAAAACTATGTTTCAGCTAATATTTTATGGAAGTGAACTCTGTTCTTTGCCCAAAAAACAGAGTTCATCTACCTATTTTCTCACTCTAATTGCACCAACCTCCATCCCTTTCAATTCTTTCAACACATGCTTGTCTTCCTTCCCCATTCCTATTGCTATTCTCCTAGCCCCATTGTATGCCATCCTCTTTTAATTTCCATTTCACCCCTCTAACCCTCTCCCAGACCCTTTAATTCATTAAAAACGCCTTGGAACCCTTAATCTTCAATTCCAACTCTTTCCCAACCTTTTTTCTACCCCATATACCTGTCCTCACCCCTCTCTCCAACCTTTCCAGCCCTTGTAGCCCCATTCCTCCCCTTTACCTCGTCCCCACAATCCTTGAACCACAATTTCCTCCCTTTCAACTCAGTCCCTATTTCTATATATAAAAATAAAGTGTTAGGGATAAATGGGGAGGTAAGAAAACTGGAAGAAGAGGAGAGGAGAGGGGTAGAGAGGTGTGGAGAGGGAGAGGAAAATGTGGATATGGGTTGAAAATGATGACAAAGGGAGTGAAAAGGTTGGGGAGAAGGATGAGGTGAGGATAAAGAAATATTTCAAAGGGAAAAGAGTGGGTATTCTTGAGAGGGAGTAAAAAAAGACAATAAAAGAAGATAGTAATACAAAATAAATATACAAAAAATATAAAATATATAAAATACGTTACAAAGAGTGGGCACATAAATTCCTTGAATCCTAAAAATTGACAACTCCTATACCTTTATTCTCTTCATTTACTTAAATCTAATAAAAATCTACATTTTAATATTTTGAAAATTTTGAAGAAGAGGGGAAATAATTTCAATAAATATTAGTATAAATTTTTTTAATTTAATAGTGAAATATAGTATGTCAATTGAATTTGAAAATTATATGTCTAAGTAAAGTTTTTCACCACACAATATTTGGGGGGGGGATTGCTAGCAAGTCCTCAACTTGAAGTCAGATGGAACTCAGACTGGACTCAGACTGAACTCAGACTTGACTCAGGCTGAACTTGACTTTGAACTCATCTTGAGCTCTTAACCAAAAATGGATGAGTCTGTGCTGAAATAAGAGTGAAAGTTAAATGAATAATTTATAGAAATAATGAGAAGGAAAGATTAATAATCTGACCCATTCACAGAATTTTTTTCATCAAACTCATTTTCATATTCATTTTGAATTTCACTTGATCATTAAAAATACTGAAAATTATACTATTTATTTCAAAAACATCACTTTTAAACTCTCTAATGATTTTATTCTATTTTTTTTTTTTGAAAAAATGTAAAATAAGATCAGTGGTTCTTCTTAATGATGACTCCTTTTAACCAAGAATATGAAGCTTTTTTTTTAATTTACACCATATTACCTGATTTGTTTTTTGTATCTTTATTCTTTCTGATTATGAAATATAACCAAAATATTTTACTATTACATTAAAAAATAAATACAATTAACTCATAAACTACATAAGTTCAATAGTTTAAAATTTCATTAGATGTTTTGTTCTAGTTTTAATTTTTTTGCTACAATTTTCCTATTATATTATTTATTTATATCATGTATAGTTATCAGAAGCATTCTGTGAATTCTTGTGTAAAAAAGCAAAATAGTATCTCATTACCAATTATTTTACTATATTACTTTCTTAGTCTTAAAGTGCATTGTAAATCAAAAATATAAAATAAAGATGTATAGGTTTAAGTTCAAAAATATCAATAAAAAATAATTATCAATAATTTTCCATATTGGAAGAATAGAGCTGTAGATTGAGGGGGTGGACTCTGATGTTTGCCCGAAGAACAAATTTCACTCTCCATTTTTCACTACCTCAATGGACAACCTCTCAATCTCTCCATACAACTTTTTCTATCTTTTCATTTCTGTTAATTCTATTACCACTCCCCACCCATTTATTGCCCTCCTGGTACATTTGCTACACTTGTAAAGCTTAAAAGTCTAAGTTTAAGCCCTCCTCACTACTCCCCTCCACTCTATTTTCACTTTTAACACAAATAAACCCCTTTTTCAACCTCTCTCTCACCTCCCGTTCCCCTTGATCACCCAAATCACCTCCATTAGCCCTCACCAGCCTTTCTCTCACATTCTCAAACTATTACTCACCTCCGCAGTCTATTGTCCACATTTCCCAGATCTCACTTACCTCCCCTATCCCTTTCTCATCTTCCCAAGACCTTTCCAGCCCTTCACTCACCTCCCCCAGCCTCCCCCAGTCCCTTAATTTTACTGGTGATGTGAGCTAGGTGCTGTATAGACTAAGGAGGGCTGGGAGAATTGAGGGAGAGGCTTTTATCACCTCCCTCAGAATCCCCAGTCCCTTAATTTGGCGGAGGATGTGAGCGAGGTGCTGTAAAGACTAAGTAGGGCTGGGATTAGTAGGTGGGAGGCTTTTATCACCTCTCCTAGCCCTTTAAAGACCCTCTCTCACCTTTTCAAGCCTTCCCAAAGGGGATTAGGGGCTTTTATAACCTCTCACTGCCCTGTAAAGCCCCTCTCTCACCTTCTCCAGCCTTTCTGAGTCCCTCGATTTTTCTGGGTGAGGTGAGAAATGAGATTGGAGAGATGAAAAAAGTGTTGGGGAGGCATTCAAGGGCTTGGAAAGTAGCCAAATTTTGATAAACTTGAGAATAATTAATATGTATAAATTAGAAATAACAAGAAATAAAATCTTGAGGAATTATAAACCATTCCAAGTGGTAAATAAAGTAACTAAATACATATTTCAGAATTTGAGTTGCTTGTGTATACCAAAAAAAATTTGGCCAAGTGTTGAGAAAGTAAGATATTTGTTGGGAAGAAAAATGAAAAATGAAAACATACAATTAAAATAAAACTAAATAGTGACAGTGGGCTGGGAAAGGTGAGTGAGTTTCTGGGGGAGGTGTGAGAAATAAAGAGAAGAGAAGGTAGAGGGGTGGAAGGTGATGAGAGTCATTTTCACACTGTGAAGGGAAGGAATAGGGTAGAAAGGGTAAGTATATTGAAAGGTTAGCAACAAGATAAGGGGGGTAGGATAGGAAGGAAGATTGAAGATAAGGGAGAATTAGTGGAGGAAAGTATCAGATGGAAGTCCCACTTGGAATTCTACCAGGAATTATTTCATGAAGCAAAAAAAGCACTAGGCCTCTAGTGCACACTTTTTTCCTGCTTTGAATATTTTTTGAAATATTAATAAACTGTAGTTATATGTAGGTTCAAATCAGTTTCAAGGTGTTTTCAAAGTAAATTCAATATTTCTTCATGATTTTTACTTCACCACCTCAATGTGTTCTGAAAAAGATATGAATTAAGGTTCAAGGGTGCGGACTTGCTAGCAGGTCCTCTCCCCATATTGCGTGGTGTCTATTATAGAAGAAATTTGAATGATTTTATTTTTATTCCTCTTTCTATGAAAGAGTTCATCTTGAAGATTTTTCATGATGACATATTGGATGGAAATTTTTATCTTGAGAAAACAATGTTCAGAATTAAGAAAACTACTTGGTGGGTTAATATGTCTGAAGAAACAAAATATATTTTGAATTCTGTGACTCTTGTCAGAAATCAAAAAGATTGACTGGAAAAATAGCTGGATAATTGTAACATATTGTAGCTCCTTATGCACCATGGCAAATAATAAACATGGACTTTGTAATAGGATTTCCCATTTCTGGGAATGATTATAACTCTTGTTTGGTTATTGTGGACAGATTCAAAAAAATGTGTAAATTTATCCCTACTCACAAGGATGTTTCCACAAAAGAATTTGCTTTCTTGTGGTGGTCTCATATGTTTAATCTGCTGGTTTTACAAAGGCCATAATATCTGATAGAGACTGTAAATTTACTTCTGAGTTTTGGATGTTTCTGATAGATGTTTGTGGTTGTGATCTAAAGCTTCCTACTTCCCATCACCCCCAGGCTTATGGAATAGCTGAGAGAATGATTCAGAATTTAGAGGACATGATAAGAAGGTATTGTGCTTTTGAACTTGAGTACAAAGACAATGACTGGTTAACTCATGATTGGTTCACCTTACTTCCTGGGTTGTAATTTTCTTATAATAGAACTGCTCATAATGTTACTCAGAGAATGCCTTTTGAGCTCTGGATTGGATATGTTCCTAATACCCCTGCCCAAATCCACAATAATATGATACATAAATTGGATTTAAATCCTGCTGTAAAATCCTTCTTCAAATGCAACAACTTTGCAGAAGCCATGCTCAAAAATGTATCGAAAAATCATTTGAATATGAGAATAAAAGTTGGGACAAATCCCATAAAGAATACACTTTTAAAAAGGGTGATGAAGTACTTATTTCTACAGTCCACTTCAATTTACAGGGTAATAAAAAATTACAAGACCCATTTGTAGGTCCATTTGTTGTCAGAAGAATGGTTGGTGATAATGCAGTTTAAGTTATCCTTTACTCTCCATTTGACAGGAAACATCCTTTTTTTCCAATATCTCTTCTGAAATCTTACACATCAAATAGTGATTTATTTTCCAAAAGGAGTGGAAGACCAAAGAAGACCTCTAATGAACTCACTGAGACAGCAGAAATTGATAAGATTCTAAAGGACAGAATAGTTTCTTCTGAAAAAGGTACTGAGTACTTATTGAAATTCAAGAATAAATCTTCTGAATATGATTCTTGGATACCTAGGAAAGAGGTATCTAACCTTCCTGCTCTACTAAAGAAATATAAAAAGAAGAAATCATAGCATCTATTTTACTCTTTTTTTTAGAGTGAGGGAGTGTCAGCCAGGCTACTAGACTAACCCAGTAAATTAATTAGTTATTTACTGGGATGAAGTCACACTGTAGACAATCCTATAGTACTAGCTATAGGCCTTGACCAAGGGAGTTGGAGAAAAACCAGAAAGAACAACCCCTGTCCCTTTAGAAAAACAAGTGAGATCTACCTGTTGCAGCAAAATGGAGATCTGTTTGCTAGGCCATCTAATTAAACACTCTTGACCTCTTTAAAAGTGAAAGATAATAGTCCCAGACAGTCTTCCAGAAAGAGTTGAAATGAACAGTAATATATTCCAACAAAAAACCAGCCAATGAGACAGTGGGAAACAGAGAGGTGATGAGTAAAGAGATAAGATCCTTTCTAAAAATCTTCCCACACACGCATCATACAGCCAGTGCACAGACCACCCTGACCGATTCCCCACCTAAAATACAGCTTTCCCAGCCTTTTTTATGCATAAAAGTGCATTTTAGCGCTTTCCAAGTGCCCAGGCAGGGGGGCTTCCCAACATAGGGACGGCCGCTTTCAGGCCCTTAAATGCCCAAAAACACCCAAAATCCCCCTCTAAAACAACAAAAAAACATTAAATACATGTATAAACAAGAAAACACCAATAAAAACACCATAACCCCAACTATACCCTACATTCCAAATACCTAAAAATATGCACTCCAAAGGCCTACCCAGGTTTGGATCACCACATCCTCCCTTCAATCAAGAATGTCCCCATTCTTCCTTCACCAAAAACCATTTTCAAAAACCTCTCCAGAATCTTTACAGACAGCCCATTTCTCTCTTCCAACAGATCCAATTCCATCCTAAGTGAACTTCTGAACCAGAATTCCAAGCTTCTTCTTTAAAAGTTCTCTTGCACCATGCTTTTAAATTCAATCTATCCCTGCAAAAAAAATCTCTTTCTTCTGTTCCTGAATTCCAACTCTGGCTGTACCAGCCTCTAACAATGAAACGTGATATCCAGTTGACCAGTCTTCCTGACTATAACCTTCTACCAGCATTAAAAATTACACATTTTATAGTCTTGGGGGACTCACAACCCTCAGTTTAAAGTCTTGGGGGACTAACAGCCCTCAGTTTAAATTCTTGGGGGACTAACAGCCCTCATTTTATAGTCTTGGGGGACTCCAAAAATACTCAGTTTATAGTCTTGGGGGACTGCAAAAGCTTGAATCACAGAACACAGAACCAGAGATCAACCAGAAAAAGATTTAGAGAAGTAACTGACTTTCTGGGGTAGCTGTATATAGAGCTGCTAGCCCATCAGTCACCCCCAAACTTGCCTTTACAAAATTCAGAAGTTCCCCCTTGGATCCTTCTGCGTTTAAAATTCCACCTCAAACTGCCTCCCATTCCTCATTTAATAGTCTTGGGGGACTTTCCATCAAAAAATCTTGAGCCCATAATTAAAAGATCAGTTTAAAGTCTTGAAGGACTTTCCAGAAAAAAATCTTGAAGATATATCCCATAAATAAAAGATCAGTTAAAGTCTTGAAGGACATTCCAAAAAAAAATCTTGAAGATATAGGCCATAAATTTACGATCAGTTTGAAGTCTTGAAGGACATTCCAGAAAAAAATCTTGAAGATATAGCCCATGAATCCCCAAACCAAAAACCATCAAAGCCAAAAAATTTAACCTCCTTTAACAAATAAAACAAAATAAAATGGTATCCTCTAGCCAATTGATGAGCTGATCCCCTGATACCTTATCCACATCCAAGTGCACCTTGATGTGGTCACACCTAAAAAAAAATTATTTATTTATTTTTTTTATTTTGACTCCTCTTCTACCAAAAACATTGCCAGAGCCCTATCTTGAGCGTTTGACAAAACATAGCCTAGATATAAAAATAAAAAGAAAAAATAATAATAATAATATTGAATCCACCAAATCCCCAAACCAAAAACCAACAAAGCAAAAACATTTAACCTCCTTTAACAAATAAAACAAAATAAAATGGTATCCTCCAGCCAATTGATGAGCTGATCCCCTGATACCTTACCCACATCCAGGTGCACCTTGATGTGGTCACACCTAAAAAAAAATTTATTTATTTTTATTTTGACTCCTCTTCTACCAAAGACATTGCCAGAGCCCTATCTTGAGCCATTTAAAAAACATAGCCTTGATAAAAAAAATAAAAGAAAAAAAGAGAAAAATGAAAATAATCTTGAATCCACCACTTTTTCAGCCAACACCCTAAAGCCACATATCAAATCCAGCTCCAGGTCTACAGAAAAGTTTACTGGGTGGGCACCCTCCAATAAGTAAAAATGATGGGAGACCACCAGTGATCCACCACCAATACAAAATCACCAAAAGACATCCAAGGCAATCCAGTTTAAAGTCATAGAGGACTAGAAACCTGAATCACAAAACCAAACACTAGAATTTAACTAGAAAAAAAACTAAATGCTTGAAACAGAAATTCTGGGGTAAACATTCTGCAGAGCAGCCAGCTCATCAGTTACCCCCACACTTGCCAACCCCCTGGGTACCTTCTAACAAAAACACAACATCCAACAAAATTAAACAAAACCAATAAGCATGAGGGGTCCAGCACTTGAAGACCAAAAGAATTTCCAGTTTAAAGTCATGGAGGACTATAAACCTGTTAAAGAAAAAAACCAATACTAGAATTCAACAAAATTTAGAGAAGGGGTTGGAAACAGACAATATGGGGTAACTGTTGTTAGAGAAGCCAGCCCATCAGTTACCCCCACACTTGCCAAAATAAAATCTAGAAGCCCCACCCCTGGGTACCCTCTAACAAAAGGATTTTCCAACACAAATCTTCTCCCATAAAAAAACCATTAAAATTCTTGAAAGCCAAAAAAAATCCAATTTAGAAATAAATTTTTCAGTTTAACCTCATGCCGGAAGTTAGATAAAACCAATGATCATCATTTTTATCTTCATTTTCTTTTAAATAAAATACCCATCTTCACTTGAATTTTTTTTTGTTTTTTTTTCCATCTTCATCATACTAAGATTTTTTTTTTCCTTTTTTATATAGAGACTTGAACCAGAGAGACTGATAATAATTGGAAAAAAAAAAAAAATCCTGACCAAATACATAGAGTCCAAATTAAGAAAAACCAAAATAATGAAGTAGTTTATCCTCATTTCAGAGGAATCAGATTCTTGAAATCCAAAGGTTGAAACCAATAAGTTTGCCCCTAGGGCCTGAAACCCCTAAGCTCCTTTTCCAATTCTGATATCCCAACATCAGACCTCCAAACAAATCTTCCATCCTCCTCCATACACTGAGTCTACCATAGTTCACATCACCAGAATCAATAAATTCTCCACCCTGTGAAACATCTGGAACCTCCACCACGTCTTTAAAATCAACCTCCATACCAGTGATATCCAAAAAATCACAATTTTCCTCTTCCCTATAGGAATCTTGCTTAGAATCTGTAAAATCCTCTTGAATAAAATCCATAACACCAAAAAAAAAAAATACCCCTGCAAGAAGAGACCTTCTGATATTGAGGGAACCACCTGAAAATAATCTTCCTCTATTAGAAAAAGATCCAGGACAGAATCTTTCTGTCCATCCAAAAATTCAACTGATACATCTTCCTCCAATAAGCCATTATCTGAACTTGAGAAAGAAAAATAATAATCCCTCAACAACCATTCATCCACCACAGATTCCTTCTCAATATCCCAAAATCCTTCATCATGACCAGAAAAATCCTCCTTCCCACATAATTCATCCAAACTTAAGGAAATACACTTATCCTCTAGTGCATACATCTCCAAAAAACTCATTGAAACACATTCCTGAGTTCCTATGGTATCCTCTGGAAAAGAAAAATTAGCTTCATAAACATCATCAGAATCACCATATTCTAAATTTGATGGCTCCAACACCTCCCCAGAAGCTGAAATTTCCACCACAGTCTTCTGAACCTCTCTGTCCAACAGTATTTCCTCTCCAGATTCCACATCCCTATCCTTCATACCATCCAAATATACCAAAATAACCTCCTTTAAAACAGCCATAGCAGGAATCTTATTTTCCCCATTTGGAAGAGTCTTCATCAAGTCAGCCTTGAAAAGAATCTCCATAACCTCCACCTTTACATCCCTACCCATGGAACTCCAGAATACATACTTGGCCCCATCTTCATGTGGTAATATATCATTATATACCAGATAATCCAGAGCCTCCCCAAACTCTTCCATATATTCCCCATACTGAGAAAGAGAAGCTACACCACCTTTCAATTCCCACTTCCTAGCAATCCCATGAAGATCCACCATTGAGAAAGTAGTAGGCCACCTTTTAGCCATTTCAATCTTCAACTTTCCCCATTCCTGACTCCTATATCCTGCCATACCAGAAACACCCTTCTCCACCTCCCTATTTCCAATGAAAAGATTACTTGCCTAACCATGTCCAACAGTGAGGCCCCATCAATCTCAGCAGCAACCTCAAACCTAGCCAAAAACCCCTTTACATCCTGCCCCAAAAACCTTGAACCATCCCAAGACTGAATCCTAACCATACTAGCAAATCCAAGTTACAGCCTCCAATATCCACCAAAGATAGCCAAAGTCACCCCCAATAGCCTTAAAGACCTAGGAGGGACCAAATCCAACAGAAAAGAAGACCCCTAGACCAACCACAAAGAGATATAGCACCAAATTCAAAATCCACCAAAGAAGATCCACCAAAGAGAGAAGCCTAGATCAACAGAGATTCTAAAAAGCCAACAGATTCAACCCCACATTGGGTGCCAGAAATGTAGAAAATCCTATAGTACTAGCTATAGGCCTTGACCAAGGGAGTTGGAGAAAAACTAGAAAGAACAACCCCTGTCCCTTTAGAAAAACAAGTGAGATTTACCTTTTTCAGCAAATTGGAGATCTGTTTGCTAGACCCTTTAATTAAACACTCTTGACCTCTTTAAAAGTGAAAGATAATAGTCCCAGACAGTCATCCAGAAAGAGTTGAAATGAACAGTAATATATTCCAACAAAAAACCAGCCAATGAGACAGTGAGGAACAGAGAGGTGATCAGTAAAGAGATAAGATCCTTACTAAAAATCTTCCCACACACGCATCATACAGCCAGTGCACAGGCCACCCTGACTAATTCCCCACCCAAAATACAGCTTTCCCAGCCTTTTTCATGCATAAAAGTGCATTTTAGCGCTTCCCCATTGCCCAGGCGGGCGGGCCTCCTGACATAGGGACAGCTGCTTAGAGGCAGGCGGGCCACCTGACATAGGGATGGCCGCTTTCAGGCCCTTAAACACCCAAAAACACTTAAAATCCCCCTCTAAAACAACAAAACAACAGTAACTACATGTATAAACAAGAAAACACCAATAAAAACACCATAACCCCAACTATAACCTACATTCCAAATACCTACAAATATGCACTCCAAAGGCCTACCCAGGTTTGGATCACTACAACACTTTAAATTCTTATCTTAATAATTATATTTACTTAAATAAATTACTTGTAATAATTTGACAAATTAAAATAAGTAAATTAGGTAAATAATTAAAAATTAATCTCCCCCATATTTTTATTCCCCAACACCGTCCTCATGACAGGTCAGGAGTGAAATAAAAATATATTAATACAAAACTTTAAATTCAAATTATATTATTTTAAAAATGGCATTCACAGAAAACTTTAAAATAAATCAAATAATTGGTATATATTGGAAATACATTTTATTGACACATTCTTTATAGAACATTTTTAACATTTGCAATATTTTATTCTGGAACTTTCTTTTCTCTCATACTCCTGTATATAGGATTTTTAGCTCCATGGTTTCTTTCCCTTTCGCCTATATAAGGCCTCCCATTTTGGTTGTTTTGGATCATCTTTTATTTACTTACATTTTTATTAAATACAACTAATAACACTTTTATTGCTACTACTTATTGCTTTAGTATTTAAAATTTTGTAATTCTAACCCATCTAAGTACTAATAATAATATATTTATACCTTTTTTTTGAGTAATAAATCATAAAGATAAACTTCTATGTACCTTTATTTTGAAATCCTTGAGAATCCACCTCTCACCACCCTTGAACCTCTGTTAAACTCTTCTAGACCATTAAGACCCATTGACACTCCTGGTTAAAAGAAAAAGTTTTGGTGGTGCTACAGTCCAACCCATAAACATTGAGACTGAAAATTTTCAAAAAAATATTGATAGCCCAAAAGTAGAGCTACAGTATTTTTTTTTGACATCTACCATTCATTTGTTGACAATCAGGTTGATTTCTTTGCTGTTTCCCTGCTCTTCATCATCTGAGTTGAAGGAAACTCAACCAGTTGAGATAAAATGAACTGATTCTGTCAAAATATACTGCAGCTCAACTTTTGTGCTGTCAATAAATTTTAGAAAATTTTCATATTTGTCTCAATGTTTACGGGTTTGACTGTACTAAATCTATCTTGGACTAGAAAAGTTGAAGTCGCGCATTACTCAATATAAGAATCTGGCTCAGCTTACATAAAGCTAGAGTTATTCCCTAATCTCTCTTCGTGATCTGTTTTTTACAGTAGCTTTATTACTCCAAAATGTACTTCTAACCACCTTCAATGTCCACTACGTACCCATGAAGCTCAACTCACAAAATCCAAAATTAAAGCTATCTTGAAAATGTAGATGTTCCATCATAAAAATCAAGAAGAGCCACAACCGTAACAAACTGATAAATTTATATGGTGATTAGACGAAATTCAAGTCATATCCATATTAATGATGACAACTAACCTGCACCACTGCCTTCAGTCTCAGCGCAAGAGTAACTTCCAAACTCATTTAAACAAGCTAGAAACAATCGTAAAACCCAATTTTAGCTAGAAATTAAAACAAAGAAATGCATCCCAAGGACTTTTACCTTTACTCGCTGCCGTATCTCGTCCGAACCCAATGGTACAAATTTGAGAGGTAGAGTTACTCTTGTTATTGCGGCTATCCCCACGACATTTTTTTCCAACTAAAAAGATTGAATTTTAATATAAATTTTCAGTAACTTAAAATCATTATGATTAAACCACTAACTCATAAAGTTTCTGCACGCTCCATTGCAGCTAAAACTTGGCCTTTCGTTGCAGGCTACCAAAGATTTATGAGAATATGAGTGCTTCATCAATATGAAAAAGTGAATAGAGTGTAAAGGGCTGACAAAATGTGTTAGTATGTTTGTTAAAAGCGTAATAAGTGCATTCGGTGGGGGTTAAACTTGGCTGGCTTGACTTTGCTTCAACGTACGTGAAGACCAAAAGAAGACAACTAATAATCAAACATGAAATTTTCATGATGTATGATGTTATGATATCAAATTTCTAAAACTCTTGAATGAAAGATTCTTCTCTGTAAAACGTCAACTGCAACAATGTCTAATAACACTTTCAAAAAAAATAAAAAGAATACAAATTGAGGATTTAACTTAGACTATGGGATGAAAGAATGAGGTAATAGAAAAGCTGCTTATATACCTACGCCGCTGGTAGGGACTGGCACTACAACATATGTCAATAAGATAGAAACCAAATGTTTACTAATATAGAATCTATCATATACTGAATTTATTGTTCCGTGTGGAGGCGGTTGATTACTATATCTTCTTAAAACACCAAAGAAAACTTGATTTAGAACAAAAAGTAATGGGTATTAATTTCAATGATTAAAATATAATCTTGTCACCTCTATCTATAAACTGCCAAACCTGAAAAGGCAGCCGCTAAATTTAAAATTCCAACAAATTTCTTACACCCTTCCAAACTTTTTTTTCACTCTTAAAACTTTCATGAAGTAAAAAAGTCAATTTATGTCATGCAGCCATCGAGAATACTTTTGGCATGTCTCATCAATTTTTCCCTCTTTCCTCCTCCCCGTTTTTCACTTTATTATTTCAAATGATTTTCAAGGAGTTTAAAAAAATTCTTGAATTTACGGGGTTTTCCGACAACTTTTTCGGGATTAGCTGTGCGGAAAAATAGTTATATTTATATTTATTGTAATATTCATAATAGCCATTGAACTTTAACGAACGTGAGAGCTAGCAATATTAGCTAATTTTATAAACAGATTTCGCACAGGAAATCTTTAGGGGGTCAAATGATTGGGAGGGATCAAAATGTGTTGTTAATTATTTCGTAGCGCCATCCATCATTGAGACCCACATGGGGCGCAAACTAAATATTCCCCAATCCTGGGAGCGAAGACACCTACTGTTAAATGGTCGAGCAGGTAAACAACCTTCATGTCCCTAGTAGGGTGAGATAATGAAAATAAAAATGAAAAAGGTCGATTATATAATTGGCAATAGAAGAAATCGTAGCTGTGTATCTGGTTCCGCTCGATATTAGGTACAGCTCAACCAGAAAAGCTTGCGGTGCTCTTGCCACTTATTCCTCTCTGCCAAAAGCGACATAAACTCATGTTTTTGGCGGGGGATCAGAGAAGAGAAACCAGCAAGCTTTTCAGGCTTAGCTGTAAAATACTTTTAAATCATTTCCAAAAAACAAAACCAATCCGTCAAAACCATCTGCGACTTCCGCACAAATCGAGGAACTTGATCCCTCACCTCCTACTTCTGTTGCCCACGTCTCATCTGCTTTTGGTTTCTCTGTCTCTGCTTCTTTAGGCCTTCGTGATATAATTTTGTATGACTCTGGTGCTACTCACAATTGTGGTTCCTTTTTGGGATATGATTTTGTTTTTCCTTATTAGTCATATTATAACCTTTACATTATTATTTCTTTATTTATTCTAACTCATTGTTCTTCACCGAATTCCTCTTCCGTCTAAGATATTTTCTTCACTAATACGAACATTTAGTTCACCGCTTTTTGACACTAATTCAGACATAACTAATAAATTACATGAGCTTTTCTCCGAAAAGCTCTCTTGTATATTACTTTATGCGGATCTGTTACTACCGCCTTGTATCTACTATTCTGCGCCTATAAATACTGCGCAGTAAGAGGCAATGAAACTCAAGTTCAACTTCCCTTAGAAACTCAAACGCACCTGAGAATACTAAGGAATCACAGATACGTATCTGTGAGTTTTTTACTCACTAGTTTCTCTTGATACTTAGTTACTAATCTATATTGACCTTTTCATAAATTCTTTTTTTGAAATCTCATCAAAAATTAGTTAGCTAACTATTAACATCAAGACATCAACCTTGCACCATTGCCAAATAGATCTGAAATTGTCAAGTTGGCAGATGTCCGAAGCTCCAGACAATGCTACTCTAGCGGCACAAATAGCTTATCTACTTGAAAAACAGGAAAGAGCCAAAGAACATCTTAGACAGCGTGAGGAATATGATCGAAGGCATGATGAGGAGATAAATTACCTACGATCAATTCAGCCTCGACCACACGATCACGGTCACTCCCTCAGGATTGAACCTCAGAAATTTAAGGGGTACGGGGAAAACATTAATCACTGGCTAAAAGATTTTGAAAACATCTTGACTTCGAAAAACATTCCAGAAGAAAAGTGGCCTGCAATTATGGGTGGCTACCTCATTGGAGAAGCTAAATCCTTCTTTTACCAGTTACAAGAAGACAATGACGAAATCCTCCTTGGTTGGCACTCTCTCAAGAAAGCCTTTCAAGAAAAATATAACCCAAAATACAAAGAGGAAGAAATTCGCCAACAATTAGAAACAATGACGTACCAAAATGGAATAATAGATGACTATGTTGTTAAATTCAGGGAGATCATGGCTCAACTCCCCCACAACCAATTCTCAAATCCCAAAAAAATCTTTTTATTTAAAAGAAAACTTCCTCCTTCTCTTCGACTCCAACTAACTCGCTCTGATTTTCCGGATGACGTACCATTAGAGAAAGTCTTCAATGTAGCACGGGATTATGAATCAACCTACCAGTGAACAATGAAAGGGAATGCAAAAACATCAAATCCTACAAAATTTTACTCCTTCACTAGCCCAACCTGGAGAGCTTCTAGCACCCCTTCAACCAGCCATTTTAATAAGTCATTTAAACTTCAAAGTCCAAAGAAACCAAACTTCTCCAGAGAACGACCAACTCCAATGGATTTGGACTCTATCAATCCAGCCTCTGCCGAATGCTATAACTGTCACAAGAAAGGACACTTTGCTAGAGACTGGAAACAAAAGGAAAAATCCATGAAAGAATCCGAAAAGAAAACAAACGGCTGTCATGCTATTAACCCAGACTTGACTTACGATAAAGAAGTAGAGGATATTCAGAACTTTTGGGAGAATAAAGAAGAGAATGTAAAACTCAATTTTATTGAAGCAATCAACAATGCCGATAATCCCATACTTATTCATGACGATGAAGCAACAATGAAAATACCAAAACGTGACAAACCAGATAGCCCTATATTTGACCCTGAAGATTTTGTAGAAAGAGGACACGACCCTTTCACCTTCAACAAAAGATTCCGTGAAGAACTTTCAGACTTCAACACCTCTTCTCTTTTTACTGAAATTGGACCTAGTGCTTCAGTAAGCCAGATTTCAAAAACCAAAATAACAGATCTCTCAAATATAATCACAAAAGAAGAAGAAGAAATCCCTGTCCCCACATTCAATGTTCAAATAGATAAAAAATACTTCCGAGCAATCATAGACTCTGGAGCAGGAGCAAATTACATCCACCCAGAAGTAGCCGAAATCTTACCAGATAACATCAACCGAAACTCCGGTCACAAAGCCAGACTCGCTGATGGAAGTCTAAAGGTCATCGACGGAAAAATGAATCTCAATCTGATTCATGACAAACTAACCACTGAAGGAACATTTCTAATCCTTCCTAATCTCAATTTTTATATAGTACTGGGATTACCATGGATTGATAAACACAATGTGCTAATGCATCCTAAAAGAAAGTTTGAAATCTTCACTGATAAGAATGGAATAAAAGGAAAACTCTTTCCGGTAAGACAAATAAACAACATTCTAACCAATACAAAAAAAGCTGATGAACTATCCATTAAGATTCTCAATCTTTCCAAAAAAATAGCCCCCAGATGTTTTAGCAAGGAATTGACTTTGAACCTTGATACTAAGTATAAACATACAATCGAAACACAAAATGCATTACCCATTAAAACCAGAGGACAACCTCATAATCCAGTTGAGAACGAAATAATTTGCAAATTTGTCATTGATGGATTAAAAAGGGGCATTATAGAAGAATCAGACTCACCTTGGTCCTCCCCCCTAATTCTTGTCAAGAAACCAGATGGCTCAACTAGGGTATGTGTCGACTACCGACCTCTCAATAATGTTACAGTAAAAAATGCTTACCCTTTACCTCGTATCGATGATACTTACCTCTACTTGAAGGATGCTGTATTTTTTTCAACCTTAGATTTAAAATCAGGATTCTGGCAAATTCCTATGGACGAAAACTCAAAGGAAAAAACAGCCTTCACTTGCCGAATGGGACACTTTCAATGGAAAGTGATGCCTTTTGGCCTATGTAACGCACCAAGCACGTTTCAGTCAACCATGCATAAAATACTCAAAAATTTTATTTACAAATGTGCTCTAGTATACTTGGACAACATAATAATATACTCTAAGGACCTAAAAACTCATATTGAAGACATCAGAAATATTTTGATCACACTCGAAAAAGAAAAGCTCATTTTGTCAATTGACAAGTGCGAATGGGCAAAACAAGAAATTTTATTTCTCGGAAACATAGTAAATGGAGATGGGATCGAAACTAACCCGAATAAAGTAAAAAAAATAACTGAGTGGCCTGTTCCAGAAAACATTTCTCAGGTAAGAGGATTCTTAAATCTTTGCACATACTACAAAAGATTTATATATAAATTCTCTACTCTTGCAACACCTTTATATAAACTCACCGAAAACTCACCTAAGAAGGGAGCAAAGATCAACTGGGGGGAAGAACAGGACAAGTCCTTCCTCCTATTAAAGGAAGCGCTCACAAAGACTATCCTTTTGAAACACCCTCAAGCCTTTCACCCCTTTATTCTTGACACAGATGCCTCAGGAACAAACATAGGTGCAGTACTCCAACAAGACACAGAGACAAAATATGATGCTGATAATTTCAACCCTGTCCTCTACATTAAAACCATCAAAGAAAAAAACATCCGACCCATCGCATACAAGTCAAGGAAATTATCCAAAACCGAACAAAATTACTCGGCACAAGAACGAGAGTTACTTGCAATAGTGCACTCGCTTAAAAATTTCCGATGTTACATTGAAGGATCTCCAGTCATCATTAGAACGGACCATCAATCCCTCAGGTATTTTAAAACTCAAAATGACGTAACTCAACGATTATCAAGATTCATTAATGAAATTGAATTTTTTAACTTTCACATAATCTACAGACCAGGTAACAAACAACTCGCTGCCGATGCACTTTCTAGAAAACCTAATACGAAAACAGATGGAGATCCACCTGAAACCGCCACCTCTCTTTTCAACATCAACCAAAAAGACCCGTGGGAACAGTTAAAGAAAATACTACGAATCTTGTCTTCACAACAAAATCATCCTGAACATCTCAAAAACTATTTCTTGAATGAAAATCAACTCTATTTCTATCCCGACATCACAAAACCAGAAGAATACCTGAAAGTCATCACTAATGAACGAGAGGCAGAAGGTGTCATCTACAAAATACATAATGAATTGGGCCATAGAAACTATAAAGATGTGGTCAGTACTCTTAAAAAACAATTTCTCTTTCCAGAAATGTTAAAGCTGACTCAAAAAGTCATTGACCACTGCCCGGATTGTCAATTCAATAAGGATGCTGCACAAAATCTGAAAATGCCTATCCTTCCAATCATCCGGGGAGGACCATTCATTAGATGGCCTCTTGACTTCGTTGGGACACTTCCTAAAACAAAAAAAGACTATAAACATGTTATTACGGCCATAGATTATGGAACAGGTTGGGCCTACGCCACCCCTCTAAAACAAACATCTACTCAGTCGGCAATAGACATGTTTGAAGTTTTTCTCAAAAAGGCAAACATAAAACATATAAAAATTACTCCATATCACCCTCAATCCAAAGGACTCATTGAAAGATTCCATGGAACTCTTGAAAACTCAATTCGAAAATTTGTATCCCCAGAAAATCAACACGATTGGGATAAATATCTGAACAAAGCCCTTTTTGCATATCACAGTTCACCCTCAAAATCTTTGAAAACTTCTCCTTTTAATCTGACCTATGGCATACAAGTAAGATTACCATCTGATCCCCCTCTCTTGGGAGAATTACCGGAAGTTTCAGAAACTGATCAAGAGGAAATTTATTTCAAACGAAATCTAGCCAATGTCAAATTACGTTCTGAACGTCAACAAAGAATTAATGAAGTTAATCAAGAAGCCGAGAGAAGGTACGCTCAGACTGATGAAACCTATACTGAAAGAAATCTACAAGTGGGAGATAAGGTCCTCCGAAAATTTAAAGAACAACCTTCTAAACTGCATCCCAAATGGGATGGGCCATTTCTTATTAAGGAGTGTCTACCTAATGGTGTGTATCAACTCATGACAGCTAATGGCCATGTTTTACGAACTAATACTAATGGTGCTCGATTAAAATTATATCAAGGAAACTCAGTTAACCTCTATCATGCCAGTAGACGACTCCAAGCCAGAGACAAACAGGCAAAATCCAACACAGGGTACAGGGCCTACGACAGAACACTCAACGCAAAGAACAGACGAATATGGTTTCCTCAACCCTCTGTTCCACAGTGCCACTGAATTTCCACTTGGGTTGTTCCATATGGAAGGACAAAATTGCTACACTCCGAACGGACGACCAGACAGACATTTTAAACTAACCTTTACTACTTATCTATTACACTGGGTAAGATACATGTTTCAACATGATCACTGGGATATAATTAATGTCGTAGAACTCTTCCATGGGATGGAAATAATTACAGCGGCTGCTTATAATTTGATATGTGAAGTAGATGAAAACTTGTTGGAAAGAATCATACATTTTACTCCTGAAGACTTGGCTTGGCGACCTCCCACCACACCAGCTAGGAACTAAGGAGGGGATGATGTGGTTCCTTTTTGGGATATGATTTTGTTTTTCCTTATTAGTCATATTATAACCTTTACATTATTATTTCTTTATTTATTCTAACTCATTGTTCTTCACCGAATTCTTCTTCCGTCTAAGATATTGTCTTCACTAATACGAACATTTAGTTCACCGCTTTTTGACACTAATTCAGACATAACTAATAAATTACATGAGCTTTTCTCCGAAAATCTCTCTTGTATATTACTTTATGCGGATCTGTTACTACCGCCTTGTATCTACTATTCTGCGCCTATAAATACTGCGCAGTAAGAGGCAATGAAACTCAAGTTCAACTTCCCTTAGAAACTCAAACGCACCTGAGAATACTAAGGAATCACACAATTTGAAAAACAACCTAAATGTGTTGTTAGATAACCTTTCAGGCTTTGCTGTAAAATACTTTTAAATCATTTCCAAAAAACAAAACCAATCCGTCAAAACCATCTGCGACTTCCGCACAAATCGAGGAACTTGATCCCTCACCTCCTACTTCTGTTGCCCACGTCTCATCTGCTTTTGGTTTCTCTGTCTCTGCTTCTTTAGGCCTCCGTGATATAATTTTGTATGACTCTGGTGCTACTTACAATTTGAAAAACAACCTAAATGTGTTGTTAGATAAGCTTTTCAGGATTTGCTGTAAAATACTTTTAAATAATTTCAAAAAAACAAAACCAATCCGTCAAAACCATCTGCGATTTCCGCACAAATCGAGGAACTTGATCCCTCACCTCCTACTTCTGTTGCCCACGTTGTTGAACATAGAATATTAACTTAACACTAGTTATATACATATATATATATAGATTTGATTTATTGTTTAAACCTAACTTGATGATATTAAAAAAAGCATATATGGGTGGGGAACCATAATCTCGTTCCTCATCCATTCTTTTATCTATATCTTCTTATTTACTTTTATTTATTTTCTTATTTAAAAATTAACTAAATATCACTCTTAACCAGTCTTTTCTGTCCATCTCACTATTCCGTCCTGTCCTTGTGTCCCATCGTCCATGCTAGCCTAGAAGTCCTACTTACCTGCTGCCTAAATCTATCAGGTAACTTTTCTTTTCTGTCCATCTCACTATTCCGTCCTGTCCTTGTGTCCCATTGTCCATACTAGCCTAGAAGTCCTACTTACCTACATAAATCTATCAGGGTTATGGGCCCAGCGCCTCTGCATCTTTAATCAAAACTGGCTACTCCTGACACTCCGGTATCTATCAGTGAATCCACTGACTCTGAACCATCATCTGCATACACAGCCATGCCTGAGTCATCCTCTACTCCGGTACCTAACTTTTCCTATCTTCAAGATTCCTCCAACTACTCAGAGATTAAAGGAATAGATAAGTTAAACGACAGGAATTATAGTGTATGGAAAACAGACCTTAAATATGCTCTAACCGTCAGGAACCTGGACCAATTTCTGTCTGAGGATTGCCCTATTCCCTCAGATCCAGAATTGCTGTCTATTTTCAATATTCGCAAAAGGCAAACCAATACGATCATCAAGATGTTTATGGATCGTGCAAATCAGAACAAATTCATCCTTGATGACAATGCAGTGGAGCCAGCCAAATTATGGACTCGTATAAAAAATCACTATGCTTCCAAATCCAGGCAAAATTGTTCCTTTATCATCAATAAACTTTTCAAAATCAAGTTTAACGAAGGCAACATTATGGAAGCTATGGACGACTTTCAAAGCACCATTAAACTACTACGTGATGTCCCTTCAGATCTCTTTAAGGACAATATTCTATCTTAAATTATGGCTAATTATGTCCTGAATCTTCTTCCTGAATCATATCAAACCTTCGCTTCAATCATCTTAAGCAAGTTTGACATCACCAACCTACGACCAACTATAGAAAGCATATTTGGCGACATTGAAGTTGAGGTGATTAAACAGAAGACCCTTGATTCCACTAATTTGACATCAGGGACAGCTCTATCTATGGACACTAAATCTAAAATATTTTGTTCAAAAGGACGACATAACCCTTTAGCTCCCCATCCTGAAGCCTTGTGTTTTCAACTACATCCTGAAAAGCGGGATGAATTCTTGAAACGGAAGAAGGAGCAAGAAAATAAGGACAGTAACACCAAAGCTCTATCAGTATTCTCGGAAATTCCTTTTAATCATGCCATCCTGGACAGTGGCGCATCTTTTTCTATTTTTAATTCACTAAAATTCTTCTCTGCTTACGAACCCTCCAAATTATCATTATCAATGGCAAATGGAGATGAACTACTTTCCCTTGGACAAGGCAAAGTAACTTTCTCTTCATCATCTGGCCATATATTCAATATTGATCACGCTTTATATGCTCCGGACGTAAAGGCTAATTTAATTTCAGCCATGGATTTACTCTTGGACGGATGGAGCTTAATTAAGGAAGACAGAATTTTTAAAGTTAAAAATGAGAGTACAACTCACCTCCAGTGTACCATAATGGGAAGAATCATCACTTTCCCTTTATCCATACCTTCTATATTTAGTGTTTCTTTGCATGAGGAAGACAATCTGCAACTCATTCATCACAAATATGGCCATCCAAATAATCAAGTAATGAAGCAGTTATTTCAAGGTTTGGATTTCTCTAAATTCTGTTGCAAAACCTGCGCTCTTGCTAAGTCTCATGTATTACCATATGGGGGTACTTTTCCAACTCCTGAAAATCCCCTTGATGTTGTTCATATGGATCTGTGTGGACCTGTCACCCCAGAATCTAGGGGGTGAAATCATACTTCTTTAAAATAGTAGACGGTCATTCACAATATAGTCACACTTACTTCCTTAGCCTTAAATCTGAAGCCTATTAAATTTTTTTCCATCACCAAACTATGGTTGAAAATCAACTTTCCCAGTCTATCAAATGTGTCGTCTCTGACAACGGAGGGGAGTTCACCAGTAACTCTATGAAAAATCTATTCAGAAACCAAGGAATCCTCCACCTTTGAACCGCACCTTACTCTCCTCAACAAAACCCCATAGCAGAACGAGGAAGTTGATCCATAGTTGAAAAGGCTAAATGTTTGCTTATTGAGTCAGGTTTAGACTCACACTGGTGGGCAGAGGCAGTAAACACCGCCACCTTCCTGCTAAACATACTACCGTCATCAGCTCTTGGTGGTTGTAAAACACCCTGGGAACTTTGGCACAATGGTAAAGTTAAAATTCCTCAGAAATTATATGCATTTTGATCAGATGTAGTTTATTATCAACAAAAGCATATACAAAGTGGCAAATTTGGACCAAGAGGAGAGGAAGGAATTTTTCTGGGTTATTGTGAGGGTCACCTAAATTATTGCATTTACTCTCCCAGTACTGATTCCATCTTAATTACTCACAATGTTAAATTCCAAAACACTTTCACTCTAGCTCGTAAAATTACCAAAGGACAGCCTGTTGAAACACTTGTGTTTCCTGAACTCAAGAATTTTTCAATTCTGACTCCCACCATCTCTTCATCTTACACTGAGGAACAAACAGCTTTTGAAATCAATGCAGATATCTCTTCAAAATTGGACCCCCTTCTAGAAATTCCAGTCCCAATTGAACTCAACCAAACTACTGATTTCCCTCCTCCCTCAAAACACTACACCTATATCGACAAAAATCTCAAACCCTCTCAGGAAATAAATTCCTCCATCAATACTTCGAATATTCTGACCACAAAACAAAGAGGAAACCATATTAAAATGGTAGTTACCCCCTTTGACACACCTAACTCCTTCTATGAAGCTCTTAATTCCCCTGAACGTGATGAATGGCTCAATGCTATCAATGCCAAACTATCTAGTATCACCAAACACAACGTCTGGGAAGAAACTCCCCTTCTGTCAAAAAATCACTTACTAGGAACCACATGGACCTTCAAGCAAAAAACCAATTCTGAAGGCAACATAGTCAAGTATAAAGCTAGGCTGTGCGTCCAAGGATTTGCTCAAATTGAAGGGATTGAATACAACGAAACCTACACACCCACCGGTAGATTGAACACTTTATGCTTTCTTCTTGGTCTTGCTGCCTTCAAAGAATGGGAACTTCATCAAATGGATGTCAAATCCGTCTTTCTACATGGGGAACCTGATGAAAATTTATACCTTCTATTTCCTAATGGATATACTCCTCAGAATCCTAATCAATGTCTACATTTAAAGAAGTCACTATACAGGTTAAAACAGAGCCCCAGATGTTGGTATCGCAAACTTTGTAACTTCTTCACAGACATAGGTTTTGAAGCTAGCAAAGCTGATCCATGCTTATTTCTCAACACTGATTCCTCTAACCCTTGTTACGTCTTTATACATGTTGATGACTTAATTATTGGTGGTCCCTCAGTTCAAGATTTTAAAGACAAAATATCTCAAGTATTCGACATAAATGATCAAGGGGAGCTCAAATGGGTCCTTGGAATGAAGGTAAACAGGGATAGAACTGCAAGAACCATCAGTCTTTCACAAGAACTCTATACCTATAAATTACTAAGCAAATACAATCATCAAGATTGTCAATATGTTACTACTCCCTTAGTCCCAAATTCTCATTTTTCCACTTGTTCCTCTAATCAACTAACTAAATTATTCAATTACCGAAGAGCAATTGGCCTTCTCAATTACCTAGTTCTATGCACTTGCCCTGATTTGGCCTACGCTGCTTCGACCTTATCTCAGTATTTAAATGAACCCTTGGATCAAAAGATACAAGCTTTCTTTCATATACTTTGCTATCTCCAACTAACTAAATCTTTCAGCTTAACTCTTGGAAATGTAGGTGAATCTCATATTATTCAGTTAGCTGATTTCACAGATGCCGACTACAACAAATCCGAGGATTATAAGGTTACGTATGGCACCCTCGTCTTTCATCTAGGGTTAATTAGCTGGAGATCGAGTAAATAACAATCAGTTACGCTCTCCACCTCAGAGGCTGAATACTACACAATGACCGATTGTGGTCAGGACTTGTTGTGGTCAAAGGAACTCTTTAATGACTTTTCAATTCCTCTCAACAAATCTACACTCTTTGGCGATAATCAAGGCAGCATTAATCTAGCTCTCAACCCACTATATCAGCATCGCACTAGACATATTAACACAAGAGCTCACTGGTTGCGTGAACAAGTGAACAACAATGAATTCACTATTGAATATATTCCTTCAGCTCAAATGATCACTGACGTCTTGACCAAACCATTACCCAGACCTAAACATCATGAATTTCTCAAATCTCTCAATCTTTTGCCATTGTTTTCTTGAGCACGGGAGGGTGTTGAACATAGAATATTAACTTAACAATAGTTATATACATATATATATATATAGATTTGATTTAAGGTTTAAACCTAACTTGATGATATTACAAAAAGCATTTATTGGTGGGGAACGATCATCTCGTTCCTCATCCATTTTTTTATCTATATCTTCTTATTTACTTTATTTTATTTTTATTTACTTTTATTTATTTTCTTATTTAACAATTAGCTAAATATCACTCTTAACCAGTCTTTTCTGTTCATCTCACTATTCCGTCCTGTCCTTGTGTCCCATCGTCCATACTAGCGTAGAAGTCCTACTTACCTGCTGCCTAAATCTATCACACGTCTCATCTGCTTTTGGTTTCTCTGTCTCTGCTTCTTTAGGCCTTTGTGATATAATTTTGTATGACTCTGGTGCTATTCACCATTTTAAAAAAAACCTAAATGTTTTGTTAGATTATGAGATATTCATCAAACCTTTTACAGTAGCTGTTGCTAATAGCTCGACATCTATTATTGCAGGTGTTGGTAAATCCTACTTGATTGATCATGTTACTTGTACATGTAGTCTATTACAAAACATATTCTATTGTCGGGACTTGGATAAAACTTTGATTTCTGGTTATGAGTTATTGAAAGAAAGGATTTTCGTTCATCTTGATGATGATGCACTCACCTTGTGAAACCTAGATATCCATGGTTTTGCTGCGAACTTGTGCCTTGACAATTCTTCACAATCTTTTCTCATTTATGGTAAATTATCTTCTACTCCTTCTACATCTGCCATGGCCATTTCTATTTCAACACCTGATGTTTATGAGTTGTGTCATCAGAGATTGGGTCATGCTGGTGAGCAACGTATCAAGAAAATGATTAGTTGTGTTATTGGTTGTAATTTTGATAAATACTCAGTTCCTACTTGCCATGATTGTGCTCTAGCTTCTTCCCTTGTTTCTTCTCCTCTTCAATCATATAATTTTACTTAAAACTTGTTAGATATGGTTGTTGCTGAAATTATTGGACCCTTACCATTGGCTGTTACAGGCGGCTGTTATGTGCTTTCTTTTAAAGATGCGTTTAGCAAATTTAACCGAGTTTATGTCATCACAGAAAAATCTGATTCTGCAAGATATTTTGATGAATTTTTTTGCTTTTGAAAAAAATCAAATTGGTAAATCTATTAAAACTTTATGTATAGATGGTGGTGGAGAATTCACTACTGGGTCTTTTCAATCAGTTATTCAAAAACTTGGTGTCCAACATCAAGTTACCACCCCTATAATCATTTTCAAAATGGCCAAGCTAAAAGGTGGAATTTAACTCTTGAAGTCATAGGTCGTGCTCTCTTTTTTCTAGTGGTTTATTGGAAATCTTCTGGAGTTTTGCCTGCACTTGTGCTTCCCACGTCAAAAATTGCAACCCTAAAACTGCTTCTCAAATAGAACCTTACAAACTCCTCATGGGTGTCTGTCCTTATATAGCTCATTTATGGGTGTTTGGAACACAAGTTTTTGTCCACATCCCTGTGGAAAAACAGCAAACACATGATCCCACCTCTTGCTGTTGTAATTTTATTGGCTACGTTGAGGGGGTTAAGGATTGGCCTTTCTGGGATCCAGTTTCTTGTTGTGTGGTTATTTCTGCATCAGCTAAATTTGAATCTGAAATTTTTAACCTTCCTAATGAAACATGTTTAGCTAATCACCAACCTAAGTTTACTGAGGTTAATCAGGCTAAATTAAATAATAATGATATCCTTGTTGCCCAAAAAGGAACTGTGGAAGCAGTTAATGTTCAATCTTATGATTTTTTTGATGACTTGCCTAAAACTTTGTCTGGTGCACTCAAATCAAAGGATGTGGAACAGTTGCAATTTGTCACCAGACAACCTACGCACAACTTCGAGGGTGTTCCTGGAAGTGAGATGGAGAGAGGAGTTTAGAAACTTCGTCGAGGTACAGAGGAAATGTTTGAGGAAGTGATTTAAAGATGACTTGAAGGAAGAGCTACTGCTTCAAGATATGTTCGAGGAGAATTCTAATATAAGTTAAAGATAATATTAAAATTCTTAAAATCTCACAAAGGGTTGGAAACTCAATAATCAAAGGTTTTAGGATTTTGAAATGATTACTGAGAAAATATGGAAAGAAACAATAATAATGATTTAACTAAAGCTTTACCACTATTAACTATATATACGTTCTATAATTTAATTCTAAAGAATGTCGAACCAAAAACCCAACCCCTTTTATATCCTTTACTCCTCCTCGCATTGACATCATACCCATCCACTATTCCACACACAACAGACCATTAAAATACACCCATTAGACCTGGACCCTCCTCACTAACATCCGTTAACCCCTTAATCCTCCACTAACCATTCCGTCCATTCTCACTACCCCTTTTTAATAATTCACAGACATTTAATAAACCTTTTAGTGTACTATTACATTGACTATTGCGCTGTGCGTCACTTATTGAGGAAAAGACTGTGACACACTATTGAGAGATTGACTAATTTAGATTTAGATTTTTAGGCTAGCACGGTTGAATAGTGAGTACACAAAGGAAAGTCGCAGTTGCAATGGAGAATCACATTCTGCGCTTCGAGTATGGATTTAGACCTCTGTATTATTGATTTAATGAGCTGCTTTTGCCTTGAGTGTCACGTGGCGTGTGACACAATTTTCTTGAAGAGAAGGATTGGCTATGCTAACTTCAAAAGATGTCTGGGATGAACTCCCTTTACCATATGGTGCTAAAGCAAGACTCTCTTGTTGGGTTCTTACTATTAAACAAAATGACAAAAATAAAATCAACAGATATATGGCTAGACTGGTGGCATTCAGTCAAACACAGTTCCACAGTATCAACAATGCTGAGACCTTTTCTCCATCAGCTCAATTCTCAACTCTTTGTTTTTTGTTTGTCTTGGCTTTTAAATTTTTTCTCTATTTTTCTCAATTTGATGTTGTTGGTGCTTATTTAAACCCTGATATTGACACAAATATTGTTGTCTTACCTCTTTCCAATGTTCTATTACAAGCAAGGTCTAATATCCTAGATTAAAAAAAAACTTTATATATATAAGGCACAAAAAATCAGGAAGGTGCTGGTATTTATTCTTCTCTGAAATTCTTACCTCTTCTGGTTTTCAATTTTTAAATATGATCCTAGTGATTACCTGTATTTTAAAGGTAATGAAGTTGTCTATGTATGGGTTCATGTAGATGATGGCTGTGTATTTGGCTCCTCTACTTCCACACTTGATTGGTTTCACAACATGTTGGCCTCTAAAGTTGAAATTACTTGGAAACGCCAAAGTTCTGAAATAGTATGTATAGGTGTGCACCATGAAAATGAAGGGGCATTTCATTTAAACCAGCAAAAATTATGTAACAAGCTTTTATCTGCAACTGGTTTCACTTTTTCATTCTGTAATATGCCAATAGACCCTGATGTCATTTTCACTACTTCTACTAATGACAATGGTTTGAAAGGAATTGATCCTACCAAACTCCTGAGCATTATCAGTACTTTCAATTATTTTCCTGTTGCTACTCAACTGGATTTGTTGTACTCTGTAGGTTACTTATAAATCTATGATAAAGAGCCTAATTTTACGAAACAGAAATCAGTTAAGAATCTTCTAAGTTACATTTGTTCTACTAAACACTATGAGTTAGAACTATGGCCCTCTTCAGTTCAAGCTACATCTTGCTATGCTGACACTAACTGGGGTGGAGAGCTAAGCCATTGAGTAGGAGGATTTTGCTTATTGGCCTATGGTGCGCCTGTTTCAGAAGTTTACTTTTGGTCTAGAAGAATTTTCAATGGTCCAACAGTGGTGATAGGTGAAGGAAGACTAAAATTTTCAAAATTGTTTACGTATTTAGTTCTTGATAAGATATTGATCAAGTAAGAGGTACAAAGGGTTATTATTATTAATTTTAAGCATTAGAATCACATAGATGTAAATATAAAGATGGTAAATAGTAGTAATAAATTATTTTTTGTATATAAAATATAATGTGTAAAAGTAAGAATGGAATGAAAGAAAATAGCCAGAATGAGAGGCCTTATATGAGAAAAAGGAGAGAAAATAGGGAATCAAAATTCTATATACATGAGTATGAGAGAAAGAAAAATTTCATTATTAGAAGTTTCAAATATTAAAGTTGTTCTATAAAGAATGTACCAATATACTGTATTTAACTGTATTTGTCCATTTTATTTTATTTTTCTGTAAGTTTTAAAGTAAGAATAAAATAATTTGAGTTTAATAATAAGTATTAATATATTTTTATTTCACATCTCAACTATCATGAGGACCATTTCAAGGGATGAAAATGAGGGACATTAAATTTGAATAATTACTTGATTTTACTTATTTTATATAGTTAAATTATTATAGCTGAATTGCAAAGTAAGTATAAGTAATAAAATAAGAATTAAAGCATGGCTCTATCCTAGTAAATAATTAATTATTTACTGGGGAAGTCTAGTAGCCTGGCTGACAATCCTTCACTCTAAAAAATAATAAAAAAATGCTATGATTTTTTCTTTTTATATTTCTTTAGTAGAGCAGAAAGCTTAGATATCTCTTTCCCAGGTATTCAAGAATCATATTCTGAAGATTTATTCTTGAATCTCAATATTTATTCAGTACCTTATTCAGCAGTGATTATTCTGTCATATTAAATATTATCAATATCTGCTGTTTCAGTGATTTTGTTAGGGTTTTTCTTTGGTCTTCCCCTCCTTTTTGGAAACAAATCACTATTAGGTGTGTAAAGTTTCAAAAGAGATATTGGAAAAACAGGATGTTTCCTGTCATATGGAGAATGCAGGATAAACTCAACTGCATTATCACCAGAAATTCTTCTGATAAATAATTGACCTACAAATGTGTCTTTTAATTTGTTATTACCCTGTAAATTGAAGCGGAATTTAGAAATTAGTTCTTCATCACCCTTTTTACAAGTTTATTCTATATGTGATTTGTCCCATCTCTTCTTCTCATATTCAAAAGATTTTTCAATAAATTTTTGAGCATGACTTCTGCAAAGTTTTTTCATTAGAAGAAAAAGATTTCAAACCAAGATGTAAATCGAAATTAGGTATTTTGTTATTGAGACTTTGGGCAGGGGTATTTGGAACATATCCAAGCCAGAGCTCAAAAGGCTTTCTTTTAGTAGTTGAGTGAACAGTGCTATTATAAGTTAATTCCAGACCATGTAGTAAGGTGACCCAATATTGAGTGAGCCTGCCATTGTCTTTGTACTCAAGGCCAAAAGCACAATACCTTCTGATCATGTCCTCTAAAGTCTAAATCATTCTCTCAGCTATTCCATCAGTCTGGGGGTGATGGGCAGTAGGAAGCTTCATATCAAAACCACAAACATCCATCAGAGAAATTCAAAACTCAGAATTAAATTTACAGTCTACATCAAATTTTATGGCCTTTAGAAAACCAGAAGTATTAAGCATATGAGATCACCACATGAAGTCTAATTCTTTTGTGGAAACATCCTTGTGAGTAGGGATAAATTTACACATTTTTTTGAATCTGTCCACAATAACCCAACAAAAGTTATAACTGTCCTTCCCAGAAATGGGAAATTTTGTTACAAATTCCATGTTTACTATTTGCCATGGTGCATCAGGAGCCTCAATATGTTGCATTAATCCAGCTCTTTTACCAGTTAATCTTTTTGATTTCTGGCAAGAATCACAGGATTCAACATATATTTTGGTGTCTTCAGACATATTATCCCACCAAGTAGTTTTCTTTATTCTGATCATTGTTTTTTCAAGATTGAAATGTCCAGCCAATATCTCATCATGACAAATCTTGAAGATGATCTCTTTCATAGAAGGAGGAATAACAATAACATTACTCAACTTTTTTATATAATATAGGGATCCTTAATCAATTTAAAATTTACCTTTTTCTAAAGAAATCTGGTACTTTTGTGAGAGGGTTTTAATTAATGGATGTATTGAAGCATTCTTTAGATCATTTAATATATTACATAACTTCTTTAAGTCAGTGTCTTTATCATATGTTTCCAGAATAAGCTTTATCAGCTCTTCTTTAATATCAACCACATATATCCCATTAATGTGAACAATTTAATCCTCAGGATCATATGCAGGTTTTGAGCCATCATATGGCAAAGGTAAACTTTATACCATATCCACATTTGAGTGAACCAGACCAGCCCTCTGAATTATTTTCATCCTCACTCTATATTCTTGAACAGCTAACTTCCATCTAAACATATGTATTTTAGATGTCTTCAAGTTTAAGAGGGATTTCACTGCAATTCAGTCAGTGACAAGTTCAAATTTTTAGTCATCCAGATAATAATGTAGCTTTTCTAGAGCCAACACCACTGCTACCCACTCCAGTTGAGTGGCACCATATTTCACTTCACTTTTTCTCAAGGTTCTTCGAATATAACAAATTAATACTTCTGATTCTTTGTCATTCATAACTTGTTTTTGGTGGAGATCAGCACCAAGGCCAATAAAACTGGAATCTGTGTTTGAAACAAATTTTTGATTAAAGTCAGGCAAAGCAAGAACTTGTGCGGACATCAAAAAATGTTTCTTAGTGTAAAAATCTCTTTGTCTTTCAGTGTTTTAGAAAAAAGCAACATCTTTCCAAGTAAATTGGATTAGGGGTAATGCTATGACCTGATAATTTTTAATATTTTGTATATAGTATCAACACATTCCCAAGAGACTATGGAACTCTCTAACTGTAGTAGGAGATTTTACCTGTTTTATGGCTGCCACTTTTCTCTGGTCAACACATATCTGTAATCCTGGGACAACATGACCAAGCACTTTCAAAGAATGATAGCAAAATTTGCATTTTTTAAAAGCAAGTGTCATATTTATCTCATCCATCTTATGGAACACTTTACACAGGTGTTTAAGGTGGTCCTTAAATTTCTTGGGGAATATTATGATATAATCATTATAAACCATTAGCCATCCTTCAATTATTTCTTGATCAAATGTGTTATCCATTACTTTCAGAAAAACTGAAGGGGAATTTCTTTGGCCAAATTTCATCCTGATATACTTATATATACCCATGTGAGTAGCAATCATTAGAAAATTCTGTGAATGCTTCTCAACAGGTACCTGGTGATATTTCTTATTACCATCTAAACAGCTGATATATTTAGCACCTTGAAAGGTAGCATGGATAGAGCTAATTCTGGGTAAAGGATAGATACTATCTACAGTATAAACATTAAATTCTCTATAATCACCACATAACCTGGCTTTATTGTTCTCATAAGAAATTAGGACAGGTGAGATAACACAATGTTTAGGTGTTTCAACTACCTTTTCAATAATATTCATTTTTAAAAGGGTAGAGATATTGTCTTCAATATCTTTTTTCTTTGTGGAGGAAGCAGGATAAGGCTTCTTCTTTAAACTAGCTGGTATTTCAGTTAATGGGAGAGATATTGAAAGCTTTATTTCTTCTTTTGCCGATCCTAATTCATGTTACCCATAAGAAAAGGTCATAGGAAAAGATTTTATCAACTGAATGATGGAATATTTTTCCTCACCAGAAATTATTTCTCCAAAAGAAGCTGTTTCAATTTCAGACAATAGGGAAGACATCTCTCTTGTAGAACTTCATTTATATTGAACCACAGAAGTACATATTTTCAATCCTGGTGTTAATAACTATTTGGGGGAAGAAGTTTTAAATCTTCTCTTCCCATTCAACCCCATTATGAAGCATTGGTTTGGGGGATCCAATTTAATGCCATATTTGATTAAAATATCATTTCCCACAATGAACTGATTGCTTAAGTTATCATTTTTCATAATTAAATAATCACAAATAGCTCTTAAAAAGCCATGGTTATATTTGGAAAATACTGTAGCTTTGTATTTACCAATGGGAGAAAAAACAGAGCCATTACCTCTCCAATTCTCAGAAGTGATAGGCATTAGTTTTTATTTATAGTCTTTATTTACTGAGGTTAGTGCTTTTTTAGATACAACACTTTCACCAGATTCAGAATCCAATAGAACCTCAATTATATTTCCATTAATAAAGACTGGTGCCTTAAGAGGGGCAATATTTATTGAGCTGTCTTCAAGGTTTCTAATGATTTCAGCATCTTCAACTGTAGATAAGTCATTATTCTCAATATCAATATTATTTAAGTAATGAATATCTTCTTTTAGATTCAAGATTTACTGGTGAGATTCATCAGAAATTTTTCTAGCACAATAACTTGAAGTATCATCCAGTGCAACTGTTTAATCAGAAGGCTTCTCTGTTTTTTTGACAAGGTCTTTTATCTTGTCACAAACATGGCCTATATTCCAAGGCTTGCTAAACTTAAAGCAAGTGTTTTTTACATACTTTTTAGGTGCAACAGGGGAAGAAGGTTTACCAACTTTTTCAGGAAGGGTTTGTTGGTAATTGTAGGTCTTCTCCAATCAAGGTCTAGGAGTGAACCTTCTAGAATCATACTTATTATTTAAAAGGACCTCATTACAAGTATTAATATAAGAAGAATTTTCCCTGGAAAATTCTGTCCTAGAAACTATTTAGTCTCTCAGAGACATAGGCAATTTATTAAGGATCCTGTCCTCCCATAATTCAAAGTCCATGTTTGGATCCATTTCTCTCAGGATCTGTACTAGTTTCATCAGGGACTCAATAGGTTTTCCCACAAAATATGAGCTATATCTAGATTTCTAGTACTGCCTTTAGTGGGCTAAACTAAGCTGTGAACCACCAAACTGTGCTTCAATCAATTTATTCCAATCCTCCCAGGAGTAGTCATTTTTATCTATAAGGAAAGATTCATACCACATCAGGGCAACATTAGAAATAAAATAAATCAATTTACTTACAATATTTTCATCTGGAAGCTTATAAGAACTCTTAAGGTTATCAATTCTACAAATAAATTGCTGTCAATCAGAGAAAGAATCACCATCAAATATTGGGTATTGTTCAAGCATGGGCCAATTATTTTGAATAGAGGCAATTTACTTGTTAAATATTTGTTTCTGTGTAAGAAGAAGTTGTGATTTCTCTAACTGAGCAGTAATCTCATTGTTTAACCCAGCTGTAGATGAACAGGGTGAATCATCAATTTATGATGGAAGCTCAGGAATATATATACAGGAATTTCTTGCACTAATTTTACTTCTTATGAACTTGTGTCAGGTACAATTGGAGTAGCTTGTGAAGCAGGTTCTTTCAAAAAAGTGGCAGAATATTTTTGGTTAAGTAAAAATGAGTTCAATTTTTCTTCAATGGTTGTTAGCATAGTCTTCAGTCTTGGAATACCGGATAATGTCTCATTGATAGTTGTAAAAGATAATTGATTTTTGTTTTTCAGAGATGAAAAATGGTAACTCAGTTGTTTTAAGTTAAACCTATTTCCTTCTAGTTCCTGGCAACAGATAGACACAGATTCTTGTAACTTGGACAAATTATTCTTGATATTTTGCAACAAAGAAAATTTATTTTCATGAGTTACTTCTTAATTATACAAATCATCATAGAACCTCTGAAATTCACTTCTCACTGCTTGGTAATCTTTTTCAGTTAACAAACTATTAAATTTATGAGTCAATTGTAGTTTGTTCATTATTTGATTTTTTTTGGTAACAATATCTCTCAAATATTCATTATTAATAGTAGATAAATCAGGAGTATTTCTCAATAGAGAGACAGAGTAGTTTTCTAGAGTCTCATTAACTTCAGCTTCAATTTTTTCATCTATAATATCCATATAAGGGTCTATCATTGAAGTAGCAATCAACACTAAAGGAGTTTTTACATTAAAATATTGATTAATATGCCTACTAGAACCAGCCTCTACTGGTCTTAAGGTATCATCTCCCATTCCAGAATTACCTGAAGGATTTGAATAAGTAACAAGAAAAGGAACTTGAGATTCAATGGAGGGCTTTAACTTGGCTTTGGAAAAACTTGGAAGTGATTATTTTTCATTTTTCTTCCTCCTTGGTAAGGGTGAGCAGAAGTTGGTTTGAGTTGTTGAGGTCTGGAGAGACCTTCCTGGGGAGCTTGTTGCATTTGTTGATCTTGGAGGGAGTCCCACTGAGTTTTGAGCCAGTCCCACTGTCATTTTGAAACTTCTAACTTTTCCTTTTGATAGGGAGGCAGCTGTGGAGGGTGTTTTGTTGCTTGTGGAGGTTTCCTCTTCTCTTGGAGAAAGGTCTCTACACTTTTTAGTTTTACTTCTAGAGACTCTGCCTTTTATTTTAGCCTGAAGTTCTCTGTCTTCAACTCCTTGATGTGAGTTGACAGGTTGCTTACCTGCTCCTGAAAGGGCATCTTTTTTATTTTCAAGCCTTTTGGAAGCTTTTCTGGGGGAATCACTTTGGGCTTTGAGTTCAGAGGAGTCTTCTCTTATTTTATCTCTACTTCCTACATTTCCAAATCCTGTTTGGTTCAATAATTCATTAATTTGAGAAAGTTTAGCAGTCAAAGGAGAGCTTAAAGAAGTATCATCATAATCAATCAGGTCCAACTTCTCTTGACAGGTAGTAGAAACACTTAAATCAGCCATTGTTTGTATAACTTGAGCTGAGAGAAAAAGGAAATATTAATATTCAATCAGTATTATTTAATTTGTTGAAAAAAAATAAAAGATAAAATAAAAATATTTTAAGTATATGATCAATTGCAAGAATTATTAATCAAATGAAATAGTGAAAATATAATACTTATCAGGACCAAAAAATAAACTGAAATAATTTTTATAATTTTCAATTAATCAAGTTAACTAAGATATTGATATTTTATTACCAGGATTTAAAAAATCAAATGAAATAGTAAAATAATTTATTAATTATCAGGAAAAGTAGTCAACTGAAATAATTAAAACAATTCTTATTCAAATAATAATTCATATATTCATATATAATTACCAGGACTAAGTGCCAACTTAATATTTAATTACAAGGAAACTATGTCAACTGAAATAATTTAATATAATTTTTAATTAATTAATTAATCTATATATTATTATTTTAATACCACAACTAATTGTCAACTGAAGTAATAAAATAATACTTTAACTATCAGGACAAAATTTCAACTGAAATAATCAAAAAAAATGTATATATTATAATTTATTAATTTAATTTTATTACTTCTAGGACTAAGAACAAAGATTCTTTTTCTTGTTCAACTAGGAAAAAAATATATTATATACCTGATACCTTCCCCTGTAATTTGAGAAATGTAATTCCAAGTACAGAGTGATGAGTAAAAAGATATACATATATAATGAAATATGCAGAGTGTGACCTACAAATAATAACTGCTATAGTCACTACATATATATATGACAATTACACTTATATAAACCTTAAATTTTGAGAGAGGTTTTATTCCCAGTCGCAGAAAAAAAGGTTAGTCATGTGCCTTTTGATGTTTTATGTTTTATGTTTGTTGTTTGTCCAAAATTTGCTATTGGTTTTGGAGTCAATGGTCCCACAGTTGCTGGCCTCAAGATATTGATGGGTCAATAACTATTTGGAAAGGCCCCCAACTGTCAGAAGGTTCCTTTGGTCTATAAGAAGTTTCAACAGTCCAACAGCAGTTATAGGTGCAAAAGTGACTCAAGATTTTAGATAGTGTATGTATATTTCTCTTTATAAAAAATTACTCAATTAAAAGGTAAGTTATTGTGTTATTATTAATTAATGAGCTTAAAATTACGAAAAATGAAAGTACTAAGGTGGTAAGAGTAGTAATAGATTAATTGGAGCGTATATAATATATCAAAAGTAAGTAAGAATTGAATGAATGAAAACAGCCAGATTGAGAGGCCTTATATAGGCAAGAAGGAGAGAAAATATGGAATCCAAAAATTCTATATACATGAGTATTAGAAAAAGAATATTTCCACAAGTAGAAATTTCAAATATTAAAGTTGTTCTATAATTTTAATTTAATATTTAGTATTGATATACTTTTATTTCATTTCTCAACTGTCATGAAGACTTTTTAAAGGGATAAAAAATGTGGGACATTAAATTTAAATAATTACTTGATTTTACTTATTTTAATTAGTTAAATTATTATAAGAAAATTACAAAGTAAGTATAATTAATAAAATAATAACTAAAGGCATGGCTCTATCATAGTAAATAATTAATTATTTACTGGGTAAGTCTAGTAGCCTGGCTGACAAGTAATCTCTAAAATAATACCCATGCCAGTCTGATAACCTATTCTTGCTTCAAAACAATCAAAAATGGCCCATTAAGAAATGTTTTCACAGCCCCTCTAGCCACATAAATATTCACCCTTCCAAAAGATCCACCAACACATAACTTGAAATGCTCTTCTGATTCCATAATTTCAGTAGCATTTCCATCAATGCCTCTTAAATTAGCACCTGTACCAGTTTTGATTAAAAAGCCTATTAGTGTAGCTTTCTCCAATGAGATTAAATTAATTTGAGACCCAGAATCTTCCTGGGTCTTAAACTCTTTACCATTTAAGGTACCCATTGAATATCCCAGAAGAGCAGATAAATGGGTTTCAACCTCCTCACCAAACCTTTCCACATTTTCACAAATCTACTCCACCTCTCTCCTTCTCAGATGCTTCTTTTGCTTCTCTGAAAGGGTAGGACTAATCATAAATAATTTGCCTAAGGATAGAGGAATCTGAAGTTGATTCACTCTTCTCAACATCACCTCCATAGCATTTTCTTGACCACCTAATACAGGCCTTTCATTTTGAACTTTATTTTTATTAACCTTGGCTCTGGGCACTTCTTGAGGACCTAAATTGCCATCTCTGACCCCCATAAAAAAATCTTCATCTTCAATAACCATGGCTCCATTGCCTATTCCTCTCCCTAACCCAGATCCATCACTCTTCCTTCTTACCCCTTCCATAGGAGTAGGGCCACTAAAACTTGGTATGGGTAGAGATGCCAATGGTACATCCTCCTCATAATCTGATTCTTCCTCTTCAGTAATAGGCTCACCATTTAAATCTAACTTTCCAAAAATAGGAGGCCCCATATCTGCAATCTCCTTCTACATCCTATAGATTTTTTCCTTAGAGTAAGATTTCTTTTCTATATTTTTAATCTCAACCTTTCCTGGTTTATCCCTAAATTGAATCAAGTTGCTACTCTTAGCTTTAGTAGCATCTGCCTTTATAGAAGCATCCACATCATATTCACCCTCCATACAGTTACCATCCACTCTAGCAACTGAACACAACTCCAAAGCACCAAAATATGTTGAAAATGTGGCCTCACTTAAATCCTTCTCTTTTCTATTATCAAAATTTATACCTTCATTAACACCATTCTTTTTAACACCTTTAGAATCATCATCAACATCACCATTTAGTTCTTCAAATCTGGCCCTTTTCCCTGCCATTGTATTCATTCTAACCAAATCCAAAAGATCTTTCCCATCACAGGGTTTGATGAAAGATAAATTAGAAAATTCATAAAACTTTCCATAAAATTCAACTCTACCAGCTTTCAAGTCCTTATCTGAATAGAAACAGTAATCAGCTTTTTTCCCCCTTCTATCACAATATGAGCACACCCTGTGTCTGCCATATTAACCTCTAAAACCATTTCCACCATTACCATTACCATTAATACCACCATTGTCATTCCAATTCCTATTTAAACCATAGTTGCTTCTCTCATAATCCCTATATTGATAAAAAAAGAAGTAGAAGATGAAGCCACAGACTTTCCATTGGCTTTTTAAGTTTCTTAAACAAATATATTTAGTTTCTTTTTTAAGTTAGCCAAGTGATAAAATATTTTGTTTTCCACATTCCCCTCAACCTTAGCAGTAGGCTGAATTATCTGATCCTTTTTTCCTCTTGAGATTTGACCATAATATTGTTGTTTTCAGCCAAAACTTCACTAACCCTTCTGAAATATTGAGTACAAGATTCTTGATATTTGTCCAGAACCATCAGTTTTAGATAAACCTGGATATTTTCCTTAATAAACTCTAGAGAAAGAAGCTTCTTCTCCCCATTTGGAAGTTTATTCATTAAGATTTTATTAGAAAGTTCCATCAAAAAATACATTCTAATATCCCTACTAAATGATAACCAGAGTAGATCCTTGGCCTGATTTTTATGGACAATCTCCTCCACCAGAATCAAATATTTCACCACTTCATAAAACTTTCCAACCAAATTTTTAAAATACACCATAGTAAAAACACCACCCTTTTCCTGCCAATAACTTACAATCTTGTTGAGATCCACCATAGAATACCTAACAACCCATCTATCAACCATCTCCTTTGACAATATTAACCAATCCCACTTTTTATATCCATCCATAGCAATGACCTCTTTCTCCACCTCTCTGTCCACAATATGAAATTGGACTTGCTTCATCATTTTCAAATGAGAAGCCCCATCCACAGAAGCAGAAGCTTTATATCTGCTTAAAAACCATTTAATTTCACCATTGAGCTTGGGCCCATCCCAAGATACAGTACTAACCAATTCCATGAAAGGAACTTCAGCACCAGCAACACTAGATCCAGAAGCAGAAGACATCTCAAAAGAATAAGTTTAAACTTTTTAAATAAAATAAGTGTTTTTTAATTAAGAATTTTTCAGGCTAAGCATTTCCAGATACCAATATTAATTATAATATAGAGAAATAAAACCCCACATTAGGTGCCACCAATCTAGAAGGACTCTTATATTTTCTTTGCTGTAAGCAGAATCCAAGGGAAATGTATAAACAAAATATAATCCTGTCCCTTTAAGTAAAATATAGGCTCACAATTAAATAAGCTAATAAGTCTACTTGATAAAGAAAGACCAGTTAAATATTTGATTATAATGGTTTAGAGATTTTGAATCGGTATTCTTTTTAAGTTAGGTTAAGAAATAAAACAATGAAGTTGTACTAGAAAGGTTATTTATATGGTTGATATTTATATTTTTTATAAAGTTTATAGTTTTTTAACAGATGCCATAATCAAGTCTCTGAAGTTAAGACCTTTACAATGATACCCTATAAGTATATGAAAATGTTTTGTGAAATAATATTTATAAAGTGTTATATAAAAGTGTTATTTTTAAAAGGGTATTACAATTAATAATTGTTTTTATGTAGTGTTGTGGTTAATGAATATATATTAATTTTATTATGACAGGTTTCTATGATAAGATATGATGTCTATTATAATTTAAAGTCTACAGCTTTATATGCATAGCTAGGTAACACGCCCTATTTTCCCTGTCTGGAGCATCCAAGAGATTTTCTTGAGTAACCCAGAGTTTGCACTGAGCTTGTCCAGAGCTTTCTGGAGCTTCAACAGACCTCTAGACTCAATTATAATCTTGAAATTTTATTATAAAATCTAAAAAGATTGCAGATAATAGAGCTACTTCTCCTCAACATTTATAAATTTTTTTTAGTCTGCACAGCCCTATTCATCTAATTAAAAATCACCAAAGTTAATTAAATTATGAAAAACTCAAAAATAATCAAAAATACTTTATAAAAGTACTGAGAATAGTAGAAATTCCCTAAAAATGTTTAAGAGCTCTAAAGAGTCCTGATTTTCATTTGCATGCACTTTTAACTCAATATTTGAATTTCTTGACCAATAAATATCTGTTAAATGTTGAATTGTAAAATTAACCCTTTTTAACAGCTTATAACTATCAATTATTTCAAATAAAAAAAGTATATAGAGTTAGATTGGCCTCTCCAATGTTTATAGTAATCTCAAAATATACAACTTAAATAAAACATAGTGTCCTACTAATATTTAGGCTGCTACAGCAGGTCGTGATGATGATGCAGAGGAAAAATTCTGACTTTATGTAATGTTTTTGAGAGTACTGGCCAGTCTTAATGATGGTTCTGAGAAGATTCTTAGTCTTAAATGGTGTCATGAAACTACGTCCTGACTTAAATGATGATTCCGTGACTAATTTTGGACTTCTATGGTTTAGTGGAGAAGACAAAGGTGCAACAGATCTCAAGGATGGTGATGATTGGTGAGCACAAAAAGATCATTATCTTTCAATTATGAATAAATTAATTATAAGGAGTGCAGTGGGTCTTGTTAAAAGAAAACTGTAATTAACTGGTGGTGATTAGTGAGAAACAAAAGATGGTGTTCAAAAAGTAGATCTTGCTATCCTTTATTCTTCCCAATCATCACTATGTTCATGATAGAAACAAAATAGTGCTAAAGAAATGTGAAAGTGCTTTTCAAAAAAATAGATATATATATATATATGTGTGTGTGTGTATATATCTTTTATATTTTATGTATTTGCTTGTATGTTTGTAAGAAATTTTGAAGTAACAAGTGTCATAAAATGTTATATACCCATTAAATGGCAGAAACTAGTCAATAGGAAGAGATAATAGATAGAAATAGCTGAAGTAAATATGAGAGAGAAAACAAGTGAAAAAAGGAGTCTACCATGCCCCTTAAATTCTGAAAATAACACTATGGAAGCTAGAAGGGTTTTAGGTAATTGTACATATTTAAGAATGTTAATTCCTGATTTTGCCTTTTTATCATCTCAATTAAGGTGCTTGAAAAGGAAATATGTTGAATGATATTGGACAAAGGAATAAGAAGAATCATTCAAGTTGTTGAAGGAAATTGTAATAAAAGGTATTCTCTTAAAGAAATTGGAATATGGACCAGGCACTGCAAATATTACTCTAGCTGTGTGGCATTCCACATCTGGGTAGGCCAATTAGGTGAAAATTTTATTAAATATTTGTTGAAAGGATATTATGGTGTTACCAGGTGTTAATTTGGTCATTATGGATATTTTTGGATTGATTTTTGGCATTTTGGAATGATTATATGATGATATTTTTATTGTTATGTGATCACCACACAATATGGGGGTCAGACTTACTAGCGAGTCCGCAACCTTGGACCCAAACTCACCACAGATTGAACACACATTCAGCTATTGACAAAGGAATCATACAATCAGGGATGAGCACCACTCAGCAGAACAGTTTTAGGTGGGTGTTCAAGTAGAGTTCAGTATGGTTTTAATATGAGTTAAGTCTGAGTTCCATCTGAGGTCAGGTTGGGGACTTACTAGTGAGTTCACACCCTATACTGAATAGTGGATTGTGTTATGGATTTGGTAATGGTTTCACTGGATTTTGGGGAGGATTCTCCAAGTTTTGGGTATTTTCTGGGGCTCTTTTAGGTCTATTTTTGGAAGAGTAGTAGAAATTTTCTAGATTATCAGGCTGGATATTTAGAATATTTAAAAGTGATTATTATCACTGGATAGCCAAGATTTTTCTCTATCTTTTATGTCCTGATGGTTTTTTAACATATTTTACTGTTTTCCTAGTGTTTTACTTGATTTAGTAACTTTTAGTATTATTGGTGGATATGGTGTGCTAATTGAATGGCCACTGAGCTCCAGTGCTCCAGTGTGCTCTGGTTTTCTCTGGTAATTTTCCGGTGCAAAAGAGAAGTGTAATGGAAAAATTCTGTCATTTTTCAAAGTTTGGTCATTGTGGCAAAATTATCTCACTGTGGAAAATTAAGCTCAATCTGGAAAAATTAGCTCATTATGGCAAAAAGAGCTCATTGTGGAAAAATTTGCTCACAATGGGAAAGTCTGGTCACTGGGTTAAAGTTTTGTCACTGTGGAAAAATTTCAGTGTATCTAGTATTTAAGTATGATTTAATAGTATTTATTAATGGTCCTACTACTTTTTAAAAAATTATTTAGTGATTAAACCTCAGGGGAAGACTAATAAAATAGTTATACTCAAACAAAACTCACAATACTTGGATTTAAATGTGTGCTAGTGGTGGAAAATAGATGAATATAATATAGTTATAGCTTATATAAAGATAATATCAATTTATAAAGGCTTTAAAATATATTTATGAATAATAATAATTTTTTTATAATGTTTATTTGAATTGTACTAAGTAAGTGATGTCTAATAACCGCCAAAATCCTCCCTTACTTATACCAAAATTCACTTGAGTGCACAGACCTTCAATCAAGATGATGTCACTGCTATCCCCAGCAATTACAGCACTGTGAGGGCCCATCACCTCCCCATGGCGACCACTCCAAGTAGATTCAACATTCAGACCTCCAGTAAGGACCCTCCATCACAAGTAATGATAACACAGACCCATACCATAAATAGAAAATCCAAATAAAAGCGGATACCATAAAGAAACAGGTAAAATAACTCATCCAAAGAGAATATAATGAAACCAAAAGCATATAAAGGAAACAAATTAAATGTCCAAGCCCCCAATAACATCCCCAAGCATCCATATTAACCCAGAAATGACCTCCAAACCCATAAATCCGTGAATATCCATCCAAGGAGGCAGATTAAGTTGTCCAAACTGAGTGTATGCGCCTGAAATAGATGTATATGCTTCTGTAGGCGTTGTGAGTCCACTGGATACGTCCATATAACCTAAAATAAGCAGAAAAACAAAGTTTATAGGCTATAAAGAGGCTAAAACTCACTTATAGACCTAAATATACATAATATACTGCATATTTCACTGAATATGAGGTTTATGTATACATATAAGCTTATGTATGTCAATAATTACCTAATATCACTTAAGATAAGTATATTATGACTCTATTAGCACCTTAATAAGTATTATTAGGCTATGGATAAGTAAGTAAACTACTATAATTTATATAATAGAGTGATAATTGTATATATATGTAATATAATCATATATATTATTATTTTAACCTTATTTTTAAGATATAAGCTTAATATACTTAAGGTTATCTTATTTTAAGTATAAGAAATACTAAGTCCTAGGGATATCTACGCTGATAAAAAATTTGGCTATTGTGGCAATATTTGGTTAGAAAGTTATTATGCTTACTAGATCAAAAGTTTATTGTAGGTTCTATGCATGTAGGGTATTTTTGGAAAGGTCTGGAGCATGAGAGTTAGGAGGAGATGAAGAGAATCTTTGTCTTCTACATGTTTTTGTCTTTTAGTTTTGATAATAAGGGTCTTTTTTATAATTAACAATAATTAACATCAAACAACAATTATAATAAAAAATTAACTTATAGGGTATCATTGGAAAGGTTTCAACTTCAGGGACTTGTTTTTATTGGTATTTCTTTAAAATTAAATCTCCATAAAAACATATAAGTCAATCTTTTTAGATATTTTCACTGGTACACCTTTATTGTTGTAATCCAGTATTTCTTATCCATCAGCTGTTGTTTCTCATCTCAATAAGTGTTTATAAATTAGAGTTTCATATATTATTTATCAATTCAAGTAGACTAGTAAGCTTAGTTAATTTTGAAACCCTCATTTTTTTTACAAGGACAGGGTTTTCTTTGGTTTCTCCAACTCCTTTAAATTCTGCTTACAGCAAGGCAACTGTTAGAGTCTTTCTACATTTTTGGAGCCCAAAGTGGGGCTTGAATTCTCTAGATTTTTTTAGTACCTACTTGGATTAAGGAATTTCTTAGCCTGAAAGAGGCTTATTCTTTGGAGCTCTTATCAATTTTTTTATCTTAGCCTGAAAGAGGCTTGCTTATTTTAATGCTCTAAAGGCTTATCTTACTTTATTGGGATGTCTTCTCTCACTACTTCTGGCTGTTCTCTTCCTCTCACTCCATCAGTCAGGATTTTTTCTATGGGCAGTCCAAAGTTTAATGGGGAGGAGGTTAAATGGTTTAGTAGCAGGTATGCAGCTGCTGCTTCTGTTGATGGTACTTCTCATTAGGATATGGTGAAGCAGGTTAGGTTTTTTATTGCTGATAGGGTGGTGGAAAAAGAGGTCATTGCTATGCAGGCTTTTAAGGACAAGGATTGGGTAAAGTTGTCAAAGGCTATGGTTGATAGATGGGGCGTTAGATTTATTATGTTGGACCTTAATAAAATTGTTGGTGACTGGCGGGCGAAAGGGGGTGTTTCTTCCATGGCTGAATTCAAGAAGCTATGTGTTCAGTTTGATGAAGTGTTGAATATCTTATTTTGGTGGATGAATTGGTTAATGAAAATCAAGCTAAGGATCTGCTCTGGCCAGCTTGCAGTAGGGATATTCAAATGGACGTCTTAAAGGATCTCTCAAGAAAGGATCTGATGAAGAAACTTCCCAATGGTTAACAAAAACTGCCTTCATTGGAGATTATTAAGGAGAATATTCAAGCTCATCTTAAATTAATGGCTTTGGACAAATATCAAGAGTCCTGCACTCAATATGTCAGCAAGGTTAGTGAATTTTAGCAAAAAAATGATATTATGATCAAAGCTCAAGAATCTAAGAAGGCTCAAATTGGACTATTGGTGAAAAAATTGAGAGTAATGTGGACAACAAGATGGTTGATCACTTGGCCGATTTAACTAAAAAGCTAAAAATATTTGCCTAAGAGACTCAAAGGGTTAACAAGGCCCCAATGGCTTTTTCTTCAATGTCTACTTCTTATCAATCTAGAGGATACAAATGTCAAAAATTTGATGGCAATTGAAACGGACACCACTTCTCTGGAAATGGTAGAAATGGGAATGGTAAGGGTGGTAATGGTTATAGAGGTGGCTATGATGAGACAAAGTTGTGTTCCTATTGTAACAGGAGGGGGCATGGAGCAGGTGTATGTTTTACTTTGGATAAAGACTTGGATGCTGGTAGAGTTTTATTTGATGGAAAGCTCTATAAATTTCCAGATGGATCTTTTATTAAACCCAGAAATGGACAAGGGCCTTCTGATTTGGTTAGAAGGAATATGGCGGCTGAAAGAAGAGTCTGGTTTGAAGAATTAAAAGATGATGATGATAATGCCAAGGGTGGAAAAAATGTTGATGGTAAAAATGGTGGAAAGGTTGATAAGGGTAAAGAGAAAGAGGTCAGTAAGGCCACATATTCTACTTCTTTTGGTGGTTTGGAGCTGTAAAAAATTGGTAGAATGTAGGCTAACTGTATGGCTGCCCAATACAATGTCAATGCTGCTAGAAGAGCAGCTGCTACTAAAGCAGAAAGTAGCATTCAGAGCCAATTAAAGGCTAAACCTGGAAATTCAATTAAAACGTCAAGACCTAACTCTAAGGACAAAATTTAAAAGATGCAGAAGGGGAAGGCTAATATGGGGCCTCCTAGTTATGGTAAATTGGATTTAAACAGTGAGTCTATGCCAGAAGATGATTTGGATTCTGAGGAGGACATACCTTTGGAGTCACTACCCAGACAAAGTTTTAGTGGTCCCATCCCAATGGAGGGAGTATGAAGAACTAGCAATGGATCAGGATTAGTGAAAGAAGCTGGTGAAAGAGCTAGGGTTATTGATAGTGAAGATTTTATTATGGGTGGTGAAGATGGAAATGTGGGTCCTCAAGAGGTACCCAGGGCCAAGGTTATTAAATATAAAGTCCAATACAAGCGGCCAGTAGTATCTGGCCAAGAAAATTTTATGGAAAATGTTTTGAATAGGGTGAATAAGCTGCAGATTCCCTTATCTTTGGGTGAGCTTTTCACAATTAGTTCAGCACTTGCAGAGAAGCAAAAGAAGCATCTGACAAGGAGACAGGTTTCTGCTGGAGAGGTGGAATATATATGTGAAAATTCTTGAAAATTTAGGGAGGATTTTGAAACTCATTTTTCTGCTCCCCTGGGTTGCTTGGTGGTAACTCTTAATGGTAAAAAAGTGAAGGCCTTGGTAGATTCAGGGTCTAAAATTAATATAATTTATTTAGAGCAAGCAATGGTTATAGGCTTGCAGATTAAAGCTGGTACTGGGGGAAACCTCAGAGGTATTGGGGGGCATGCAACAGAGCTGATGGTTACAGCTGAGCATGTTAAGTTAGGTACTGGTGGATTTATTGGTAAGGTTCACTTTTATGTTTCCAGATTGGCATTTAAAACTGTTCTTGGTGGTCTTCTTTTAATGAATTTTGAGGCTAGGATTGGTTATCAGGCTGGAATAAGTATTAGTTTGGAGATTACTGGTGAGGATATGCAGGGGCTACATATGCGGTTGGCACCTCCTGGAGATGAAGGTTGGGAAACAGGGCCAGGGATCACTACTATGTGTCAGTTTTTTACGTGTACCAAGAAGCAGAAAATAAAAAGGATGGCTTCTGTTGGATTATGGAAACCCTCATTTTTTGGGGTAGAAGGGGCTTATTACCCTAATGTTGCAATCTCTCCCCCTGATGAGATCCTGGATTGAAATAGTTCAGCTCACTTGGAGATAATTCAACTGGATTCTCAATAATTTTCTGTTAATAATACTTTAAATTTTTATTATGTCCTCAAATTTTTAGTTTGTCTTTCTTTTCTGTCAGGTTTATTGATCACATTCAAGAATAGATCAAGAGGGATGATGGTATATATTATGTTGGATAAAGTTAGGAATGGTTTATTTTCTGACCTCCAGCAAGAGGGTAAGCTGAAATTTACTGATCGAAATCCTATTAAAAATCTTAGTATAATTAAAACACAAAAAAATAATTTTTGTGAAAATTCTAAATCTGTCCTCCAGCAAGAGGTTAAACTGCCAAATTTTTTATGGGTGATTTTGAGATGAATAAGGGAATTAAAGGTGATGGGAAAATTTTTAATAAATTAGACAAAGGAAAAAGGGGAAAATTGGTTAAATTTAATAAAAATATAAAATATTATTCTTCTTATTTTAATTCTAATTCTGACAATAAAGAAAATTCCTTTGATGAAATTTTTAATGGCTATACTAAAATAAATATTTTACCTCAAGTTTATGTGGATGTTGATGCAGAAAAGTATAAGAAGGTAGCTAATAATGTCCGACAAATTAATGTACCTCTACCAGCTGAATTAAACCCACCTTTTAGAAGAACGAGGTTATCAAGAGATCCTTATGAAAGTATCTTGGTGAAAAATCTGCCTGAATTTTCTGAAACAACAAGAGTTATTTTTGATAGATTATGTTTTGTTAATTTTAGACCTGATGGTTGGATTTTGGATGAAGAGAAGTTGTTGTTGTTGGATGTGATTGTCAAGCAAGAGAAGGCCATTACTTTTGTAGAAAAAGAGAGGGGTGTGTTAAAGAATTCCTATGGAGGGCCTTACAAGACTCCTGGGGTATTTGATGAACTGTGGCGGAAAAAACCAATCCCAATTCCATCTGCATTGAAAGAAGCTTATATTGAAGTTTTCAGAGAACAGATTTGCACTAGAATGTATGATCAATCATCATCAAGTTATTCTAGTCCAGTATTTTGCATCAAGAAACCAAATGGCAAACTTAGAGTTGTTCATGATCTCAGGCAATTAAATAGGGTTAAAATAAAGGATGCTGGTATACCACCTAGTTCTGGGGAGTATGTTGAAGCGTTTTCTGGGAGAGTGTGTTATGGTTTAGGAAATATTATGGGGGGATATGATGAGATAGAGTTACATCTAGACTATAGGCCTCTCACTACTTTTGATACACCACTAGGACATTTACAGTTGACAATATAACCTCAAGGAGCAACAAATTTGGTTATTTTTTATCAAGCTCAGATAGAATGGACTCTACAAGATGAAATTCGTCAATATTCTGGTATCTTTATTGATGATGGAGGAATTAAAGGACCTTCAACCAATTACGATAGCAAAATTTTGGAGGAGAATCCGATGATAAGAAAATTTATCTGGGAGTATGTGATCACTTTAGAAAGGATTTTGTTTAGGATAGAAGAAGCTGGGTTAACTATTTCAGGTTCAAAATTTTCATGTTGTTTTCCAGCTTTAGAGATTTTAGGTCATGTGGTATATAGAGAGGGTAGGATTATGTCCAAGAAGAAGGTAAATAAAATTCAGTCCTGGCCAAGACCCAAGAATACAACTGAAGTCAGAGGGTTTTTAGGTGTATGTGTTTATGTTCAAATGTTTATCAAGGACTTTTCTTCATTGGTAGAACCATTGAGAAGGTTGGCGAGAAAGTATGCAGATTGGGAGTGGGATGAAAAGTGGGAAAAGGCTTTTGTGAAGCCAAATAAGGCTGTGGGGAATATTTAGTCTTGCACAAGTTAGATTATGGAAAAGATGCTGGTAGGATTTATTTAGAAGTTGATTCAATTCAAGTTGCTTCTGGGGCAGATTTGTCTAAGATGGATAAAGCTGGCTATGTTATGCAAGTTAGGTATGAAGCTGTGGTATTTACTGAGGTTAAATCAAGATACTCAAAGCCAAAATTAGAACTGTTTCAAGTAGAAAAAATTCTGAAAAAGCTTCAAAATATTTTATGGGGTCAACACTTCAAGTTGAAAGTGGATGCAAAATCATTAATTCAAATGATTAATTCCCCAAGTTTACCAAATGCACCTATGATTAGATGGATAGCATTTATCCATCATTTTTCTTTTGATTTAATTCATAAGCCTGGAAAACATTTACTATTCCAGATGGTTTGTCAAGAAGGCTACCCACTGAAGAAGATTCAGACTCAGAAGAGTTTGATGAGGATTTACCAATTATTAAAGCCAGCACTAAAGGATCTGAAGACTTTCCATACCACTTTCATGAGGGTAAACTTGAACAAAAAACATGTGTAGAAAATTATGGTGATGACCTCCACCAAGAGGATAAACTGAAAAATTATTTTTATGTGGATAAATTTGAAGGAGAGTTAAATGAAGAAAGTGGTGCAGAAAAATTGGGTAAAGAAGAGGTTGAAGAAGATGTGGTGTACATAAATTAAGATGGAGTTGATGTATGGGATAGTAGTAGGTTGAGGAATGGTATATATGTTGGAGAATTAGTAAATTTGGTTAAAGAGAGGTTGAGTAGTGTAGAGGAACATTCAGTTAAAAAGAGGATGGACAAAGGTAGGTGTAAAAAAAGTGAAGAAGAGAAAGAGGTGTTTTAAAATTCAGTATATGAGAGGACGAAAGGTTCAGAAGAAGAATGTCAACATAGCACAATCAAGAGGCAAATTTGTGGTCAACAATTATTTACTCATTCATGTGAAGGTGATGTTGGTGATAGAGAAGTGCCCATTGATATTATATTAATAAATTTTCTAGATAAAGTCTGGGGTCAGACTGGTTTTTATTTTTTATTAGTAAAATATTTGTTGACATTAGAAAGGCCAGAAGATTGTGAAGAAGTCAAATGGGTAGCTATCAAAAGGAAGTCATTTGTGTTTTACTTATGTGGTCAACAATTAATGAAAAGCAGGTACCCAAATCCTCAAGTTGTTTTAACACAAAATAAAGTGCAAGAATTAGTTTTGAAATCACTGCATGAAGATATTGGGCATAGAGGCATTGGTAAAACGTTTAGAAAAATTTCTGGTCAATTTTAGTGGCCTGTCTTGAAGATGGCTGTTAAAAATTGGTTCAGTCATGTGAAGAATGTCAAAGATGATGTTATTTAAGGCCAAAAGAACCTGGACATGCAACTGGTGAAAAAAGTCTTTTTAGAAGGATTAGTTTGGATGCGTTAATATTAAGGAGGGTTGGTATGAATATTTAATTGTGGCCAGAGATTATTTATGTCATCCAGGCTGCTAGACTTACCCAGTAAAATAATTAATTATTTTACTGAGATGAAGCCACACCTTTTAATCCTTATTAATAATTAATTATTTACTAACTACTTATGTATTACTTAAAACTAACTAGCTAAGTAAAATAAGTAATGTAAATAATTAATAAAAATAAGTAATTGTCACACATATTTTTACTCCCTAACACCGTGCTCAATAATACAGATGAGAGGGAATAAAAATAGTATCAAAAATATAAAAAATATAAAAAGAAAAAACTTTTCAAATTCCTTTATTTAGATTTTGTTGAATCTCTATTTTAAATTAAATGTTTTTTGAACTAAATGTGACGGACCAAGGGATTCTAATTTTTATTTCAAATAAAATGATACCTTTTATCTACACTCTATTTAGTATATATTTTATTAATTCACATACACTCTTTATTTAGTTTCTTTTTTCTCACACCCTTGTATCAGGTGGTGTTAACACCATGTCTTTATTTCTCACATCTTTGCCTAGAAAAGGCCCTCTCTTTTTGTACTTTTCATTCATTACTCATTTACTTACTTACTTAGCTTTTTATAATTACATAAAAATAAAAACTATTTATTATCATTTAGTATTTACATTAAGCCGTAATTCTAAACTTTTTAAATAAAATAGTAATTATCCCTTTACCTCTTTAAATTATTTGAGTAAAGATCTTTAAAAAGATAAGAGAAATACGTACACATTTTGATTCCTCTAAAATCCACCATTGCCATCCTTGAAATTCCTTGAATAATCTTCTAGACTTGAAGGACCACCCGACAATTGGAGGCCTTTCTGAATCATCAACGGCACATTGATTACTTGAGGCCATAGAACGTGGGGATGATTGCCATTTGAGGTACCTATAAGGACAAATAAACAACGAAAAAGATGAGCGTCATATATCACATGACAAAAATTTTTGCTGCGAATGGGAATCGAACCGTGCTCCAGAACTTAGGTTCATATATTGACTAAACGTCTTATATTTTGTGGTAATTATTGAAATTACTATTTGCGGGTCACTTTGCACTCTTCATTCTCTACGTATTTCTTTTTTACTCAGCACTCTGTAAGTGGCATTAATTTGCTCATTCAACTGGGGGAGGTGTCTAGTAAATTGGAATTAAATTTTATAATTATTATTTATTTTATTTTTCCTAGTTGACAAAGATAGAGCAATTGTGTTCTTAGTCCTATAGGTAATAAATTATATTTAAAAAAATTATTATTCATTATAATTTTCAGTTGACTCTTTTCCTGATATATTTAAATTTTATTTGTTCCAGTTGAAAAATTTTCCTGAAAATAAAATTCTTTAAAATTCATATTTAATATTTCAGTAGACATTAAGTCCTGTTAATTATTAAATTCTCAGTTGATATAAAATCCTGATAATAATTATCATAAAATTGTTAATAAGAAATTTAAATTTAATTCTTCAGTTGATTATTATATCCTGGTTTTAAATTGTTTTGAATTAATAAATTGATTATTATTTTAGTTGATTTTATCCTGAAAAATTTTATTTTATTATTTTTCTTTTAAACAAAAGTAAAAATACAAACTAATTCATCTTATTGTCTCCCTCTCTCATCTCAGTAAAATTTAGAAATGACTGAAAAGGTGTCTCTACTGCACCTGAAGAGGTATTAGATTTAATTGATTATGATGAGGCTACTTCTGTGAGTTCTCATTTAATTAGTAAATTATCTCAAATTAATCAATCATTTCCCCCATCAGGATTTAGAAAAGGAGGAAGTGGAAATTCTGGTAGAAACAACTCAGGAACAGAAACCTGTAATAAACCCCCCAGAAGAACTTCCAAAACGCTTCAAAATAAAAAAGATTCCACTACCTCAACAAGTAAAGAACCTGTCAACACACATAAAAGAATTAAGGACAGAAAACTTGAGATTGAGGTCAAGAGTAGATGCTCTAGAGAAAAGGTAAGAAAGATAAATGCTTTTCTTCAAGACAAGAGGAGACCTCCTCCCCCCAGTGATCTTCATCAATTGGCTCCCCAGCAGCCAGAGAAAGTGGAAGTATCCAAGTGGTAGTGGGATTGGCTGAACACTCAGTGGGATTACCTGTCTCAAAATCAACAGACTCAATTGCCCCAAGCAGGTCCATCAAGACCCAGGCAAGTCAACCCCACACCTCCTCACCCCTATCGAGGAGGAAGAAGAAGAAAAAACAAAATGATCTTCCCACCAAACATTGGTAAACCCCTCTATTGATTCACAAGTACCATTTCTTGTAACTAATTCAGTTCCCTCAGGTAATTCTGGAAGAGGTGATGAGACTGTGAGACCTGTAGAGGCTGAGAACAGAAGACAAATTGCTCAAATTTCCAATGTATCAAATCCTTTAGTTCTAATTGCTACTCAATGATAAATCCTGATATGGCTATTATTGATGAAACACTTGAACCTGAGTTTTATAAGATGCTGGAAAGTTACTCTGTTTCCTTATTGAGAAACACTCCAGATGTAGCTAACATTAATGATGAATATTTGAGGGATATTATTGCTAAACAAAATCATACAATGAGAAACATGCAACTGACTCAGAAATATAATAATTTGTTAACTGAACAGGGTTATCAAGCATTAAGGAGTGAATCACAGAGAGTTTCTGATGAATTTTTTTATTACAAGGCAACCCATGAAAAGAAAGTTGCTTTATGGAAAAATATCAAAAATGATTTGTCTAAACTTAAAATATACTGTATCTGCCTGTTGCCAGGAGGTGGAGATAAATAAGATGAATCTGAAAAGATTGAATGACTATTTTTCATCTTTTCAAAATAAAAATCAGTTATATTTTTCAACAATCAATGAGAGTTTATCTAGTCTTCCAAGAGTGAAAACCAGACTAACAACCATTTAGGAGAAATTGAACTCATTGTTTAATGATCAAAAATATTCTGAGATTTCTTTAAAGGAACATATAGTACAGGATGCTCCAAATTTACCTGTGGCTAGTTCATCTAAAGGAAAATTAGTTCCAGAAATACCTGTTGATACCCCTGAGTTTCCATCAAAAATTGATGATGCACCAGGATCTTCAACAGAAGGATTAAAAAATGAGATTACTGTACAACTAGAAACGTTACAGCTGCTCCTTACTCAGAAACAAGCTGGTACTAGGGAGATTCATTCAAATCTAAAGAATTGGAAAAAACTTGTAGAAACTCCCAGATGAGGAAATTGTGTCTAAGTTAATTTCTTTAATTACCAATGTTTCCCTAACGTGGTATGAATCTTTTCTCCTGGAAAGAAATGACTACTCATGTGAAGATTGGAAAAAATTGATTAAAGCACAATTTGGTGGCTTCAAGTTCAGAATGGCTCAACAATGGCAGTATGAGGAAACTAGATATAGCTCTTCCACTGATAAACCTATTGAGTTCTTAATGAAACTTGTAAAAATCTTAAGGTCAATGGACCCAAATATAGAGTTTGAGTTATGGAAGAACAGGATCCTTTAAAAATTACCAATGTCTCTGAGATACTTGATAGTGGCTAGGACTGAGTTCTTCAGAGAACCCTCTTCTTTCATTAATACTTGCAATGAGATCCTCCTTAACAACAAGTATGATGCCAGAAGATTCATTCCTAGGACCCCTTTAGAGAAACCCTCCACTTACCAACAGAAACCTCTGGAAAAGGTTGGTAAACCTTCTGCCCCTGTTGCACCAAAAAAAGTATGCAAAAAACACTTGCTTCAAGTGCAACAAGCCTTGGCAGAAAGGCCATGTTTGTGACAAGAGGATAAATCTTGTTGAACAAACTGAGGAGAAGGCTGATGACACAATAGAACTGGATGATACTTCAAGTGATTGTGCCAGCAATATTTCATATGAATCTCAACAAGAAATCTTGATGCTGCAAGAAGATATTCATTATTTAAATACTGATTATATTGATAATAATGATTTATCTACATTTGAGTATTCTGAGATTATAAGAAACATTGAGGATAGCTCAATTGTAATTACCCCTCTCAAAGCACCAGTCTTGATCAATGGAACCAGAATGGAAGTTGTTCTGGATTATAGAGCTGGAGGAAGTGTAGTATCTGAAAAAGCACTTGCTTCAGTGGATCAAGACTATAAATAAAAGATGATGCCCATCACTTCTGAAAATTGGAGAGGTTATGGCTCTCTTTTGTCCCCCATTGGTAAATACAAGGCCATAGTATTTTTTAAATATAACCATGGTTTTGTAAGAGCTAATTGTGATTTTGTTGTCATGAAAAATGATAATTTAAGCAGTTGGTCTAACATGGGAAATGAAATTTTAACCAAATATGGCATAAAATTAGATCCTTCAAACCAATGCTTCACAATGGGGATAAATGGAAAGAGAAAATTTCAGTTTTCCTCCCGCAAAAAATTATTAAAAGCAGAATTGAACACATGTAATTCTGTGGTTCAATATAAAGGAAGATCTACAAAAAAAATGCTTGCCCTTATGTCTGAAATTGACAATGCCTATTTTGGAGAACAACTTTCTGGTGAGGATAAAGATTCCATCATTAACTTGATAAAGTCTTTTCCTATGGCCTTTGCTCATAGCTCACATGAACTGGGTTTAGTTTAATAAGAAATGAAACTCTCATTGTCTTTTCCATTAACTGAAATACCACCTAGTTTAAAGAAGAAGCCTTATCCTGATTCTCCCACAAAGAGAAAAGATATTGAAGACAATATCTCTACCCTTTAAAAATGAATATTATTGAAAAGGTAGTTGAAAAACCTAAATATTGAGTTATCTCACCTTTCCAAATTTCATATGAGAAAGATAAATCCAGGTTATGTGGTGATTATAGAGCACTAAAAACTTATACCGTTGATGATATCTATCCTTTGCCTAGAATTAGCTCTATACATGCTACCTTACAGGGTGCTAAATATATCAGCTGTTTGGATGGTAATAAAGGATATCACAAGGTACCTGTTGAGAAAAATTCTCAGAATTTTCTGATGATTGCTACTCATATGGGTATTTATTAGTATGTTAGGATTCCATTTGGCCCTAAAAATGCCCCTTCAGTTTTTCAAAAAGTCATGGATAACACATTCCATCAGGAGATAATTGAAGGATGGCTGATGGTTTATATTGATGATATCATTATATTCTCAAAAACATTTGAGGACCATCTCAACCACCTGTGTAAAGTGTTCCAAAAAATGGATGAGATAAATATGAAACTTGTTTTGAAGAAATGTAAATTTGGTTTCCATTCTTTAAAAGTTCTTGGTCATGTTGTTTCAGGCTTACAGATATGTGTTGACCAAAACAAAGTGGCAGCCATACAACAAGTGAAGGCTCCTTACACATTTAGAGAGCTACAGAGTTTTTTGGGAATGTGTGGATACTATAGAAAGTATATTAAAGATTAGCAAGTCATAGCATTACCCCTAACCCAATGAACTAGAAAGGATGTTGCTTTTGTCTGGAATAGTGAAAGACAAAGGGCCTTTGACACTATGAAACACTGATTGATGTCAGCACCTATTCTTGCTTTACCTGACTTTAATCAGCCATTTTTTTTATATACTGATGTAAGTTTTATTGGTCTGGGTGCTGCCCTTCATTAAAAATAAGTGATGAATGATAAAGTATCAGAAGTAGTAATTTGTTATATTTCAAGAACCTTGAGAAATAGTGAATTGAAATATGGTGCTACTCAATTGGAATGTTTAGCTTTAGTGTGGGCTCTAGAAATGCTACATTATTATCTAGATGACCAGAAATTTGAACTTGTCACTGACTGCAGTGCAGTTAAATCTCTTTTAAACTTAAAAACACCTAACAGAAATATGTTCAGATGGCAGTTAGCTGTTCAAGAATACAGAGGGAGAATGACAATTATTCATAGGGCTGGTATTGTTCACTCAAATGTGGATATGTTATCAAGGTTACCTATACCAAATGATGACTCTAATCCTGCTTATGATCCTGAGGATGAAATTATTCATAATCATGGGATATATGTGGTTGATATTGAGGAAGAGCTTTTACAGCTTATTCTGGATTCATATGATAAGGAAACTGACTTAAAAAAGTTATGCACCATATTAAATGATCCAAAGAATGCTTCAATACAAGCATTAATTAAAACCCTTCCACCAAAGTACCAAAAAGCTTTGGAAAAAGGTAAATTTTTAATTGATGAAGGATATCTATATTATAGAAGAGAGTTGAGTAATGTTATTGTTATTCCTCCTTCTATGAAAGAAATCATCTTGAAAATTTGTCATGATGACATATTAGCTGGAAATTTTGATCTTGAAAAAACAATGATCAGATTTAAAAACACTGCTTGGTGGGTTATATGTCTGAGGACACCAAATTATATGTTGAATCTTGTGATTCTTGCCAAAAATCAAAAAGGTTTACTGGTAAGAGAGCTGGATAAATGCAACATATTGAACCTCCTGATGCACCATGGCAAATAATAAACATGGATTTTGTAACAGGATTACCTATTGCTGGTAAAGACAGTTATAACTCTTGTTGGGTTATTGTGGACAGATTCACAAAAATGTGTAAATTTATCCCTACCAACAAGGATGTTTCCACTAAAGAATTAGCTTTCTTATGGTGGTCTCATATGTTTAATACTGCTAGTTTTCCTAAGGCCATAATCTCTGACAGAGACCCTAAATTTACTTCTGAATTTTGGATGTCTCTGATGGATGTTTGTGGTTGTGATCTGAAACTTTCTACTGCCCATCATCCACAGACTGATGGTTTAGCTGAAAGAATGATTCAGAATTTAGAGGACATGATAAGAAGGTACTGTGCTTTGGCCTTGAGTATAAAGACAATGACAGATTATTTATTGAGATTCAAGAATAAATCATCTGAATATGATTCTTGGATACCTGGGAATGAGATATCTAATCTTCCTACTCTACTAAAGAAGTATAAAAAGAAAAAATTATAGCATTTTTTTTATTGTTTTTTTTAGAGTGAGTGAGTGTCAGCCAGGCTACTAGACTTACCCAGTAAAATATTTAATTATCTTACTGAGATGAAGCCACACCTTTTAATCCTTATTAAAAATGTATTATTTACTAACTACTTATGTTTACTTACAACTAACTAGCTAAGTACAATAAGTAATGTAAATAATTAATAAAAATAAGTAATTGTCACACATATTTTTACTCCCTAACACCGTGCTCAATAATACAGATGAGAGGAAATAAAAATAGTATTAAAAATATAAAAAATATATATAGAAGAAACTTTTCAAATTCCTTTATTTAGATTTTGTTGAATCTCCATTTGAAATCAAATTTTTTTTGTACTAAATGTAACAGACCAAGGGATTCTAATTTTTATTTCAAATAAAATGATACCTTTTATCTACACACTATCTAGTATATCTTTTATTATTTCACATACACTCTTTATTTAGTTTATTTTTTCTCACACTCTTGTATCAGGTGGTGTTAACAGCATGTCTTTATTTCTCACATCTTTGCCTATAAAAGGCCCTCTCTTTTTGTACTTTTCATTCATTACTCATTCACTTACTTACTTAGCTTATTACAATTACATAAAAATAAAAACTTTTTATTATCATTTTAGTATTTACATTAAGCCATAATTCTAAACTTTTTAAATAAAATAGTAATTATCCCTTTACCTCTTTAAATTATTTGAGTAAAGATCTTTAAAAAGATAAGAGAAATATGTACACATTTTGATTCCTCTAAAATCCACCATTTCCATCCTTGAAATTCCTTGAATAATCTTCTAGACTTGAAGTACCACCCAAAGATTTATCTGGTTGGGTGGAGGCAGCGCCTCTTATTGATTTTACTTCCAAAAATGTGACTGATTTCTTGTTTAAAAACTGGGTGTATCAATATGGAGCTATGAAATTGGTGATGGTGTAGACAATCCTATAGTACTAGCTATAGGCCTTGACCAAGGGAGTTTGAGTTATACTGGAGAGAAATACCCCTGTCCATTTGAGAAAATACTAGGTGAGATTTATTTGCTACAGAAAATCAGAGACTGTTACTATACCCCTTCCAACACACTTCTTGGCTGCTTAACAAGTCAAGACAGTAGCCAATTGCAGACCACTGAGAACCAAAGAGCCATAAATCTGAAACGAAGAAAGATCCACACCACAAAAACAAAACACTGTACACTTGTTTTACAGAAAACAGCAATAATACTTGATGCAGCTTGAAAAGCTACACCAGAAAAACTAGTTGACAAAGTTGAGTTAAATGAAGAACTAACCTTGCAACAAACACAGCCGATTGTGGCCAAAAAACAGTGAAGACTGAGTGAGAAACAATGATATCACCTCCAGATGGTTTTATTATAATTAAAGTTTCCCCAAACTGTCTTACTTAGTATTTACACACAGACCATCATCTAAAAAATCCATGCACAGCAACAAATTTGGTGCTTTTGGCAGCCAAATTGAATAAAAACCCTCTAGAAGCGCTCCCCAGCCTTCTATAACCAAGGCAGGCTGCCCGCCTAGAAGCGGCCAGACCTCCTTGAAGCCAGAAAACCACTAAAAACCTCCAATAATGCCCAAAATACTTAGAAAAATCAATCACAACTATTAAAACCCTTAAAACAAAAAATTATGCTATGACAACATTGAGACATAAAATATAGAGCCAAATAAGCTCTAATTAATCTTACTAAGAACTTAACTCTAAGACTTAAGGTTAGCCCACAAAACACAAAAACCAAAATTAAACAGCTATCTTTTAGAAATGAAAAATGAGAAAATGACCCCTTAAAACCATAGTCCCAATATTCACTGAATAAAACCAGAAAAACATCCATTTATTCAACCAATGTCAATTAAGACATACCAAAACAGCACCAAAAAGACCAGCCAGGGCCTCTTCCAATGTTGGAAGACCACATCCTACCTCCAATTGAGAATGTCCACATTCTCCTTCACCAAAACGACCATGTTCACGCATTTTTCAAAATCCATCTCTGAAATGGGTCACAGTCAATACTGTATTGACCATAAACTCATCTGTACCATAACACCACCAATCCATACATACAGAACTGCTTATGACTCCTGCTATTCCACAGAGAAATCTTGCTCCAGACTTGGTCCATTATCATCTGCAACAGATTCACCTGCCCCTCAACCTGGTCCATCTTCCAGAAAAACCAAAAGATCTAGGCCTTCCATCTTGATAACCAGATTGATCAACAAGTTACACCCTTCCAAAAAGAGTGCCAACACCACTAAAACAACTAACTCTAGCATACCTGGTTCTTTTGATGGTAAAACCAATGCTATTATATATTGAAATTTAAGCTGATGAATTTCCAGCTCATTCACATCCAGACAGTGATGATGACAATGTGTGAACTATTGAAAAACCACCACCCAATCAATTGCCCACCATCAAGGAAAAATTCCAAAAAAAACTCTTCTCAACAAAAACATCTCATTCTAAACTCCTTCCAATCCATTCCTGCCAAAGATCCACAGAAAATTGAGAAAAGAAGACACCTCATCCACCAGTTCAGGACTAATGCTGAAAACTTTGTTTCATCTCTTGACTCTCTACTGAAATTGATTATTGTCTGAAATTCTTGACTTATAAATAAAGTAATAAAAAAAACTCTTCAGCTTAAAGTCTTGGGCGACCAATCCTCAGTTTTAGGTCTTGGGGGACTAACAGCACTCATTTTATAGTCTTGGGGGAAATAAAAACCCTCAGTTAATAGTCTTGGGGGATTAAAAACCTAAATAATAAAGAAAGAACTAGAGATAAAACCATTAAAGACCAAAGAAAATAAACTAACATTCTGGTTTAACTGGTATACAGAGCAGCCAGCTCATCAGCTACCCCCACACTTGCCTTAACAAAATTCAGAGACTCCCTCTTTCGATTCCCTCTTCCAGAATTACACCAGCATCACATTTTCAGTTTATAGTCCTGAAGGACTTAACGATCAAACCATCCTCAGTTTATAGTCTTGGGGTACTCTACCATTCTTTAGTTTAAGTCTTGACTTACTGCCCACAGTTTTAAGTTTAAAGTTTTGATAGAATTTCTACAGTGTTCAGTTTAAAGTCTTTATGGACTTCAGAAACAATAGAGGATTCAAATTCTTGAAATAAAGTTGTAATCAGCCAGTTTAATGTCTTGGAGGACTAGTAGATCCAAAAAAGCATAAGCCAAATTCTTGATAAAATCTTAAAGCCCCCATATTCCTTCTATCCAAATCAGAAGGTGATTGTCCATTTATGGGCTTGATGAACAATCCATCAGGAAATTTATAAACTTTACCATCAAATAAAACTCTCCCAGCATCCAAATCTTTATCTAGAGTAAAACATACTCCAGCTCTGTTCCCCCTGCTATTACAATAGGAGCACACCTTTGGCTCATCATAGCCACCTCTAAAACCATTTCCACAATTAACATTCCTATTCCTACCATTTTCTGAGAAGCAGTTTCCATTTCCATTGCCATTATAATTTTGATGTTCATATCCTCTAGATTGATAAGATGTTGAAGTCCATAAAGAAGAAATTGGGGCCTTATTGGCCTTCTGAGTCTCTTGGACAAATCTTTTTAATTGTTTAGTTAAATTGGACAAGTGATCAACCATCTTGTTGTCCATATTTCCTTCAACTTTTTCCACCAGTAGTCCCATCTTAGCTTTCTTGGCCTCTTGAGCTTTGACCGTGATATTTTTGTTTTTGGACAAAATATCACTAACATTGCTGACATATTGAGTGCAGCACTCTTGATATTTTTCCAAAGCCATTAATTTAAGATGGGCTTGGATATTCTCCTTAATAATCTCCAATGACAGCAGTTTTTGTTCACCATTGGGAAGTTCCTTCACCTGATTCTTTCTTGAGAGATCCTTCAAGACGTTGTGGTCTTCCAACATTGGCAGGTGCCTTTGTTGTGTTTTTTGGCGCTGTTTGTACATGTCTTAATTGACATCTGTTAAAGAATTGGGTATTTTTCTGGTTTTATTCCGTGGATATTGGGTCTGCGGGTATGTGGTTACTATCATTGGATAGCCCCAGTTTTTCTATATATTTCATGTCTTTATAATATTTTTTATATTCTAAGTTTTAAGGGTTCAATTCCTCATTCTTCAGTTACAAAAGATAGCTGTTTAATTTTGCTTTTCTTGTTTTACGGGCTAACCTTAAGTCTTAGGGTTAAGTACTTAGTACCATTGGATAGGGCTAATTTAGCTCTATATTTCATGTCTCAATGTTGTTATAGTGAAATTCCGTGTTTTAAAGGTTTTAGTAGTTGTAGCTAATTTTTCTAAGTAGATTAGTGGTTTTTCTTGGTTTTCTGGCTTCAGGGAGGCCGGGCCGCTTTAGGCGGCATCTCAGACGTCGGGCAGCCCGCCCGCCTCTGTTTTGGGAGGTTGGGGAGCGCTTCAGGAGGGTTTGTATTCAATTCGGCTGGTACAGGCGCCAAATTTGTTGGTGTGCATGGGCTCTTAGATAGTGGTCTGTGTGTACATAGTGAATAAGACAGTTTGGGGAAACTTTAATTATCATACAACCATCCGGAGGTGATATCCTTGTTCCTCACTCAGTTTTCACTGTTTTTGGCCACAATTGGCTGTGTTTGTTGCAAGGTTAGCTCTTCATTTAACTCAAATTTAGAAACAGGTTCTCTGGTATAGTCTTACAAACTATATCAAGTATTATTGCTGTCTCTTGTGTGGATTTGCAGCCTACATCAAGTATCTTTGCTTTCTCTGGTGTGGACATTGGTCTACATTTCAGTTTTTTGGTCTGGTAGTCTGTCTGGGGACTACTTTCTTGGCTCATCAAGCAGTCAAGTGTGTTGAAAAAGGGGCTTTAGCAAACAGGAACCAACTTACTTTAGCAAGTAAATCTCACTCTATTTTTATAAAGGGACAGAGGATTTTCTCTCTGGGTTTTCTCCAACTCCCTTGGTCAAGGCCTATAGCTAGTACTATAGGATTGTCTACATTTCTGGCGCCCAACATGGGGGGAACTTGCTAATTTTTTGGAATCTCCATTTTCTTTGGTTGGCTCTTTTTGGTTTTTTGGTCTGGAGGAATGGCTTCTGGTTCCTCTATTCCTGTGGTGACTGTCAGTGGGGGAGATGGTCCTCCTGCTGTGATGGTGAAAGAGTGTGAGGATTAAAACTTGGGATGGTACCAAGTTTAATGGGTAGGATGTCAAGTGGTTTCTAGAGAAGTATGAAACTGCTTCTGGAGTGGATGGTGCTTCTTACCTGGACATGGTGAAGCAGATTATCTTCTTCATTTGTGATAGGGCAGTGGAGAAGGAGATTGTGTCCATGTCTGGCTACAAGAAGAGGGATTGGAAGTTATTGTGTAGGGAGATGGTAGATAGATTGGGTGTCAGGTGCACTATGGTGGATCTGAACAAGGTTGTCAGTGAATGGAAATCTTATGGTGGTGTTGGTAACTTGCTTATTTACAGAAAGTTTCTGCTACAGTTTGATCCTGTGGTAGAATACTTGGTGGAAGTGGAGGAGCTGGCACATGAAAATGCTGCCAAGGATGTTTTTTGGTCTGCCCTGGCTAGAGATGTCAGGATGGATGTGTTGAAGGAGCTGTCAAAGAAGGACTTGATGAAGACTCTTTCTAATGGGGACCAGAAGTTGCCTGCCTTGGATAAGGTGAAGGAGGCTGTTGAGGCCCATTTGAAGTTGTTGTCTGTGGACACCTATCAGGAGGGGTGTTCCAAATATGTCAGCAAAGTCAGTGAGGCTTTGGCTGAAGAGGAAGGTAGGGAGAAGAAGGAGGAGAAGAATATGGTGCAGGTTCCCAAACAGGAGAGGGACCCAGTGGTGGAGCAGTTGGCTGATCTCACAAAGCAGCTGCATATTTTTGTTCAGGAGGCTAAGAATATCAATATGGCACCTTCTCAGCCTAAAGATTTTGATAGGAGGGCTGGTAGGAGTGATCCTTGGGTCTGCTCTTATTGCAGCAGGAGGGGGCACAGGTCCAATGATTGTTTGGCATTGAACAGGGATGTGTCTGAACAAAAGGTGGAATTTTATGGCAGGGTTTTCAAGTTCCCTGAAGGTTCATTTGTGAAGCCCAGTGAGGGGCAGGCTCCTGTTGATTTGGTCAGGAGAAGGGGTGGTCTCAATCAAAGGAGCCCAAGGTTTGAGGAGATTCCTGATCAGGGGAATTCTTCTGGTAAGGAGAATGAGGACGTCAAGGGAAAGGGAAAGGAGGTCAATAAGGTCTCTTTTTCCACTTCCTTTGGTGGTTTGGAGTTGTATTCCTGTGGTGGACATTTAACTGGAGAATGCTTGGCTGGTGTTTATGATGTGGAAGCAGGGAAGGTGGGAAGGCCTAAGAGCAGTTCTCAGGCCCAACCAAAGCCAAAGGCTTCAAAGGTGGATCCTAAGCTGAGTGCAGCTAGGAAGAGGTACAGATAATAGGAGCTTTAAAAGATGAAGAAGGGTATGGCTGACATGGGCCCCCCTAGTTTTGGTGCATTGGACATGAATGGTGAGCCAATGCCAATGAAGGTTGATTCTGACTCTGAGGAGGATGTCCCTTAGGCTTCATTGCCAAAGCCTGCTGGAGTTAGAGGTTCTGGTGAGGGATCTGGTTTGGTTCCTGTTAATGGTAAATCTGTTAGTGGTGCTGGTCCTCAAGAAGCTTCTATGACCAAGGTAGTGAAGCAAAGAGCTCACTTTGAGAGGCCAGTAGTTTCTGCTCAAGTTTATGTTATGGACTCTGTCCTGGAAAGGATGAATCAGGGTCAGGTTTCCCTTTCTTATCGAGAATTGTATGCTATCAGTCAAGGGTTGGCTGATAGACAGAAAAAGTTGTTGACCAGGAGAAGAGTTTCTTCTGGGGAGGTGGAATACATATGTGATTCTGAGGAAAAGTTTGGTGAGGGGTTGGAAACTCATTTTTCTGCTCCTCTGGGATATGTCAATGTCACTCTGAATGGCAGGGAGGCAAGGGAATTGGTGGATTCAGGCTCTCAGATAAACCTGATTTCTTTGTTTGAGGCAACTCATTTGGGCCTCCCCATCAAAACTGGTATTGGTGGGCATTTGTGAGGGATCGGTGGCCATGTCACTGAATTGGTTGGAACTTCTGAGTTTGTGAAGTTAGATGTTGGTGGAGCCTCAGGGAAGGTTCATTTTTATATTGCTAAGGGAACAGTTAAAGCTGCTTTGGGTGGGCCATTCTTGATGGATTTTCAGGAAAGAATTGGTTATCAATTTGAATTGGGAATCAGCTTGGAGTTGACTGTTGAAGACGAAAGGAGGCTTCACATGAGGTTATCATCCCCTGGAGAGGATGGTTGGGAGACCAGGCCTGGTTTATCTTCAATGTGCCAGTGCATGGATTGTTGCAGGAGAAGGAAAGAAGTGGGTGCCGCCTCTGGATTTTTGGAGTGTGGCTTGGGCTCTAGTCAGGGTCTGTCTTTTTTAGAATGAGTAGGGCTGATCAACCTAGTGCTACAACCTCTCCCCAAGATGAGGAAATCCCAGGTTGTAGTAGGTCAGCTCCCTTGGAGATATACCAAGTGGATTTTCAACTTTCTCTTTTTAGTGTTTCTCTTCTCTGCAAGTATTCATCAAGTTTTTTATCAAGTCTCTGTTCTCTCTCAAGATTCTCAATTATTTTTAATTCAAGCTCAAGGAAGAGGATTGGTTATATATCTTTATTGAAAGATATGCGGAAAATTTTTGGAGCGGTGAGATTGGGGTCTAAAAGTAAGTCCTCCCAATTGTGCACTGCTAGGGTTTTTTCTACACCTTTCAAAAACATTACCTGGGCCACACCTGTGAGCATTGGGGAAACCCCTGGTTATTTTTGTAGGTCAGAAGAAAACTCAATAAAAGAAGAAAAAAATTTCAAGATAATTCAAGAAAATCAAGAAAAAAATCTGAAGATAATGAAGAAAGAAGATTCAAAATATTTTTGTGGAGATTGTCAAGATCAATTTTTGGGCCTCCAGCATGAGGATAAACTGCACAATTTTAAAAGAGTTGATTCTGAAGATGAATCAAGATTTGAAGATTTGGAAGACAGAAGTGAAGATGAAGATTTGGAATTGCGGAAAAGTTTTGGAGTGGTGAGATTGGGGTCTAAAAGTAAGTCCTCCCAATTGTGCACAGCTAGGGTTTCTTCTACACCTTTCAAAAACATTACCTTGGCCACACATGTGAGCAATGGGGAAAACCTTGGTTGGTGTTACAGGTCTGATGGTGAAGATTTCCTGAAGATCCCTCAAGTTGAAGGTGGAGCGGCAAGGTAGCGCAGAAGATTAGGCCTTTCAATGAGCCTATGCCTGTGGGTTTGAATCTTCCCTTGAAGAGACCTCCTTTGTCAAGAGATCCGTACTGTACTCCTTTGGTGAAGAATACTCCAGAATTTGTAGAGACGGCTAGTGTGACTGTGGAAAGGTTGAAAGTTGTTAATTTTGGTCCTGATGGGTGGTTGTCTGAAGAAGAAAAGAAGTTGTTGTTGCACATTATTGTGCTAAGGGAAAAAGCTGTGGCATTTGTTGAAGATGAAAGGGGTGTGTTGAAGCACTATTATGGGGAACCTTGCTTTATTCCTGTGGTTTGTCATGAACCTTGGCAAATCAAACCTATTCCAATTCCAGCTGCTATCAGAGAGGATTTTGTTGATATTGTTAGGGAAAGAGTCAGGACTGTATTATACAAACAATCGACATTGAGTTACTCAAGTCTGGTTTTCTGTGTAAAGAAGCAGAATGGGAAGTTGAGGGTGGTTCATGATCTTAGAGCTTTGAATAGAGTCACTATCAAGGATGCTGGTATGCCACCAAGTGCAGAGGATTTTGTTGAAGCTTTTGCTGGAAGGGTGTGTTATGGTTTGGGTGATATTATGGGTGGTTATGATGAGAGGGAACTTAATATGGATTCAAGGCCTCTCACAACTTTTGAGACTCCTTTCGGAAGATTTCAGCTCACTAGGTTTCCTCAAGGAGCAACTAATTCAGTGGCAGTATATCAAGCACAGATGGATTGGATTTTGAAGGATGAGGTTCCTACTCATACTGGTATTTTTATTGATGATGGTGGAATTAAAGGACCATCCACTGATTATGGTAATGAGGTGTTAGCGGAGAACCCTGGAATAAGGAGGTTTGTTTGGGAATATGCAATAACTCTAGAGAGAGTGTTGTTTAGGATTGAAGAGGCTGGTTTGACCATTTTAGAGTCAAAATTCTGTTGTTGTGTTCCTGCTCTGGAAATTCCGGGTCATGTGGTATGTAAAGAGGGAAGGATTATGGCGAAGAAGAAGATTAATAAAATTCAGTCATGGCCAAGGCCTAAAAATACTACTGAAGTCAGGGGATTATTGGGTGTGTGTGTATATTTCAGGATTTTTATTAAGGATTTTTCTTTGTTGGCTTCACCTTTAAGGAGGTTTACCAGGAAAGATGCAGATTGGGAATGGACTGAAGAGTGTGAAGAGGCTTTTCACAAGTTGAAAAAGGTTGTTGGGGAAGATATTGTTCTTCATAAGTTGTATTATGGTGTTGGTGCTGGGAAAATTTATCTGGCAGTGGACTCAAGCTATATTGCTGCTGGTGCTGTTTTGTCTCAGGAGGATAAAACAGGGAGGGTCAGGCCAGTACAATATGAGTCTGTGGTGTTTAATGAGGTAAAATCTAGGTATTCTCAACCTAAGTTGGAATTGTGTGGTGTAGAAAAAATTTTAAAGAAGATACAAACGGTTTTGTGGGGGCAGAATTTTGAGCTGCAGTTGGATGCAAAATCTTTGGTTCAGATGATCAATACACCTAGTATTCCAAATGCTCCAATGACTAGGTGGGTGGAATTTATTCAACATTTTTCTTTTGACCTGGTACACAAACCAGGCAAAAATTTTACAATGCCTGATGGATTATCAAGGAGGCCACCTACAGATGAAGATTCTGAAGCTGAAAAGTTTGATGAAGATGTTCCAGTGGTTAGGGCCAGCACTAAGGGTGCTGAAGATTTTTCTGACCTCCCCCAAGAGGCTAAACTGGCTTGATCTGATCTTGATTCTGGTGGTTGGGATGTTTTTGTTGATGAAGATGGAGTTGTTGTTGGGACAGCTCAAAATTGGAAAAGGGTGTTTTTGTTAGTGAACTGGATTCTCACAAGGTTCAGTGGAAAGAGAAGGACGTGCCAAAATTTAAGGACTGGTGTCCTGGATGGGCTGGTAAATTGGCTCATGTTCAGACTGGTGATTTTGATGACAGAGTTGTACCCTTGGATGTTGTTTTGTTGGATTATGAAATGAGACCTGAAGTCAGTCTGGATTTTATTTTATTTTGGTGGAATATCTTTTTACCTTGGAGAGGCCAGATAGTTGTGATGATGATACTTGGTTGGCAATTAAGAAGAAGAGTGCTGGATTTTATGTGTCAGGAAGAAAGTTGATGAGGAGAAGGCATCCTAATCCTCAAGTTGTGGTGACTCAGAAGAAGGGTAAAGAAGTTATGTTGAAGTCTTTGCATGAAGTCCTTGGTCATAGAGGCTTTGGGGAGACTTATAGAAGAGTAGCTAACAGATTTTGGTGGCCAGTTATAAAGTTGGCTGTACATGGTTGGTTTAAATCTTGTGAAGAATGTCAAAGAATAATTCACTTCAAACTTAAAGAGGTTGGCCATGCTACTGGTGAAACAACTGTGTTTGGAAGAATAAGTTTGAATGTTTTCCATATTAAAGAGGGCAGGTATAAATACTTGATTGTTTCTAGGGATGATTTGTCTGGTTGGGTTAAGGCAGTGCCTCTGGTTTATTTGACTGCCAAGAATGTGGCAGAGTTTTTGAATAAGGAGTGGATTTATAGGTATGGGTTGATGAAGTTGGTGACTGTTGATGGCGGGCCAGATTTGGTGCCAAATTTAAAGAAGCTGTGGCTAGTTTTGGTTCTAAAGTTAGATTGGCTACACCTTATTATCCTGAAGCTGAAGGCATGGTTGAAAGAGGCCATCAAGTTATCAAGAATGCTTTGGTAAAGATGTGTGGGGATAGTGCTGAAAAGTAGAAACATTATTTACCCTTGGTGTTATTTGCTGATAGGGTCACTGTGAAGAGGACAACTGGCTATTCTCCTTATGAGTTAATTTTTGGTCAGAAAGCTGTTCTACCAGTGGACTTGGAAGCTGTCTCTTATCTTTGAATTGATTGGGATGATGTTCACTGAACAGAAGAATTGCTCTGTGCCAGGATGCAACAGTTGGAATGTAGGGAGGAATGTCAAGAGAAGGCATACTCTAGAATGATGAAGATTAGGAATCAATCAGTCAGATACTGGGACAAGAAGTTGGCTCATAGTCTCAGGAATCCCTTGAGACCTGGTTGTTTGGTTTTGGTTTATAATAGAAGTTTGGAGAGTCAGTGGGGAAAAATGTTTGCCGACAGATGGAATGGACCTTACAGAGTCAGATCACAGGCCTCTGGAGGTTCTTATGTTTTGGAAGAGTTGGATGGTGCAGTCTTAAAGAAGAGAGTGGCTGAAGACCAGGTGAAGAGGTTTTATCCCACAGGCACTAGGCATGAAGAAGATTGACTCCACAATGAGGATAAACTATGGAACGTTCTTTAAATTTTGGAATTTTTGGTGTTGCAGAGCAAATTTTGTGTTGGAAACTTTTTTTTAGAAGGTACACATGGGTGGGGATTCTAGATTTGATCTTTCCAAGTGTAGGTGTAACTGATGGGCTGGCTGCTATGTAGAACAGTTACCCCAGATTGTCAGTTTCCAACCCTTTCTCTTAATTTTGTTGAATTCTAGTATTGGTTTCTTTTCACAGGTTTTAGTCCTCTATGACTTTAAACTAGAATTTCCTTTGGTTTTCATGTGCTGGAATCTTCACTCTTATTGGTTTTGATTTATTGTGTTGGATGTTGTGTTTTTGTTACAAGGTACCCAGGGGGGCTTCTAGATTTTATTTTGGCAAGTGTGGGGGTAACTGATGAGATGGCTGCTCTGTAGAACAGTTACCCCAGAATTTCTGTCTCAATTCTTTTGTTTTTCCTATTTGAATTCTAGTTCTGTTGTTTATTATTCAGGTTTCAAGTCCACTATGACTTTAAACTGGTTTGGGACTGGCTTCTTTATCTGTGGTTTTTTTTAGGATTGGTGGTGGATCACTGGTGGTCTCCCATCATTTTTAAATATTGGATGGAGCCCACCCAGTGATCATTTCTATGTACTAGACTTTCTCTTATTGGACCTTCTCTTAATCTGGACAATCCATGGAGCTGGATTTTCTTTGATTTTTTAGTTATAATTTTGCTAGATAGTAGTTTCAGATTATTTTCTTTTTTCTCTTTTTTTCTTTTAATTTTTTATGGGGGTTTCTTAAAATTATAAAATCAAAAATATAGGGTGTTACCACATGAGGGTCACCTGGATGTGGGCAAGCATTGGTGGGGAAAGGCTCATCAATTGGCCGGGCAATGCTATTTTATCATTTTATTTTATTTTATTTTTATTTTTATTTTCACTAATTTCATTTTTTTTTCTCATTATTACACTTAATTTATGCTTCTTATTTCAAATTATTTAAATTATTTAAGGTGTATCCACATCAAGGTGCACTTGGATGTGGGCAAGGTATCAGGGGATCAGCTCATCAATTGGCTGGGGGATACCATTTGTGTTATTTAAAAAAAAAAATTAGAATTTATAGTTATTAATTGTTTTTTATTATTTATTTATCATTATGTTTCTAATCTTTTTGCAGGAGCTCATTGTATGGATGATGAAGTTTCTGAAGGCTTTTCTGGATTATGATGTTGTTTTTGTTTTTTGTTGGGGTTGTTGGAAACACTGTGTTCTTTGAAGTGCATCCTGCTGGAGAGATTATATGGATTATAATGGGCAGGAATGGGTTTGGATAGAAGTTCAGAAGAGGAAGAGGAATAGGCAGGAATGGATTGTTGGAAGGTGTGCTTAATGATCCTGGACATCTTCCAGTGGTCGTCCAATAGTTGTTTCCTCAAGGTTTTCTCAAAGTCATTTAAAGGTCCATGGAGGGCAAAGGCATTCAGCATGTTTGAACACATGGTGCTGAGGTGTTGTTTCATGTCTCCAAAATCCAGGGTCAAAGAAGTTTCTAGAGGTTGGCCAACTCCAATAGTAGATTCAGGAGGAGGGGTTCCAACTAGACAAGAAGAATTGGATCAGTATTTATTTTTGTTGAATAAATTGGATGAATTAATGTGGTACTTACAGATTGGATGCTCATCAAATTTGTAAGCGGCCGGAATTTGGACTTCTGAAGATTTTGGAATGGTGATAGTAAGTGGATTAATCAGGGAAAGATATGGATTCTCTTGGTCTTCCTCTGAAAGGTTTTGAGAAGGTGAACTAGGAGGCTGATTTTCCTGGGGCCTAGTTGGAGCAGAAGGTCTGCTGTTGCTGTTGTTAATATTTCTGCTTGAATCAGTTCGATGAGTTGCTGTTGATGGAGTACCAGGGTTGTTATAAGATGGAGCAGGAGAGGGTGATTTGGAAGTGGATTGATCTTTTCTGGATGGAGCTTTTGAAGGAATGGAACTGTCAGAAGAATATTTGGCTGACAGAGGAGAGCTGTAGTTTTGTTGCCTTAGCTGGGGATGAAGTTGTTGCTTTGGTGCAGTGTTGGGTGCTCTGGTTTCTTCATGGGGTCCTCTGGAAGGTCTCCTAGAAGTTTTTGAAATTTTGGAGTTTTTGACCTTGGAAGGGTTGGCTGCATTGCTCTGGGAGCAGTGGGAGGTGATTGCGTGGAGTTGTTTTCGTTGATTGGAGGAATTTGGCTGTTTTCTGGTTGTTTTTGGAGGTTTTGAGCCTGATTTTCACTGTCTAGTGAGGCAGGTGGGCCGCCTGGACATGGTCTAGAAGCCTAGGAGCTGATTTGGAAGCTTTTGGAGCTAATTTAGTAGAGATAAAAGCTGTTTCTTGGGAAGTTTATGCAGGCCTTTTTGAGAGAGTTCTGTAAACTGAGTTCTGGGATCTTCTGGATGGTGCTGAGGATAAAGATATAGAGGCTGGACCAAGATCTGGGGATCTGGTAGGGAATCTGGAGAGGTATTTATGAGAAGGTGAAGGAGGAGTAATAGGGTAGTTGGCATCTCTGTAACATTTCTTCTTTTTGGAGTAGAAAGAGTCACAAGCCCTGTTGTAGAATTTGGCTTCAGGAGTTAGAAGAGTGAATGTGCAAGGTCTGAACATGTGGATGCACTGTTTGCAGGCATAGTCCTTGGGAGCAGTGAAGCAAGGAAGAGTAGAGGGGTCAACATTAGGGGATCCAGCCATGATCTGTGGTGAGAAAGATGATGGAAAGAGATAAGAAGGAGATTTTTGTCAGTGGTGGGTAGATGATGAAGTAAAGGTGGAAGTTCAGCAGTTTGGCTGTAGGTGTGTTCTGTATGAAATTGGCTGCATTTATTTTATGAAAAACTCTGGCAGTCCTCCAAGACTTTAAACTGGCTGGTTTCAAGAATAGTCCATAAAGACTCTAAACTGAAAAATCTATGATTTCAAGATTAGTCCCAAAAGACTTTAAACTGAGGGCTGTTAGTCCCCCAAGACTTTAAACTGAGGATTGTTTGATGGTGTAGTCCCAAAAGACTATAAACTGAGGAATGGGGTTTGTTGTTGGAATGGGTTTGAAAGATTGGCAGAGGGTATCCGCAGGAGGAGCCTCTGAATTTAGCAAAGGCAGGTTTGGGGGTAATTGATGGGCTGGCAGCTCTATTCACAATTACCCCAGAATTTTAGTTTTTTCTCTGTGTCTTAATGTGGTTGATCTCTGGCTCTGGGTTTATGATTTAGGTTTTGAGTCCCCCAAGACTTTAAACTGAGGGTTTTTGAGCCCCCAAGACTTTGGGTTTTTGAGTCCCCCAAGACTATAAAATGAGGATGGTCCCATAAGACTTAAAACTAAGGGTTGTTTGGTGGCTACATCCTATAGAGGGTGTGGTCAACTTTTCTTTTCTGAATTAAACTCAAGTAATAGTGGAATTACAGAGGGAATCAAGAGATGAAATGAAGTGTTCAGAATTAGCCTTGAACTGGTGAATGAGGTGTCTTCTGTTCTCAATGTCCTGTGGATATCTAGCAGGAGCGGATTGGAAGTAGTTTAGCAGAAGGTGTTTCTGTTGAGACATGTGTTTTTGGAACTTGTCCTTAATGGTGGGCAAGTGGTTTGGTGTTGATGGTTCAATGGATCCTACATTGTTATCATCACTGTCAGAAGATGGAGGAACTGAGAAGTCATCAGTTTTATAAAGTGGAAAGAAGAAATGGTAGTTTTTACCATCAGATGGACCAGGGATGGTGGAACTTGTTGTTTTTGTGGTTTTGGCACTCTTCTGGGAAGGGTGTAGCTTTTTGATTAATCTGGGAATCAAGATGGATGGCCTAGATCTTTTGGTGCTTGTAGAAGATGGACCAGGTTCAGGTGGAGGTGAAGCTGTTGCAGAAGATAATGGACCAGGTCTGTAGCAGGACTTCTTTCTAGATTGGTAGACATCGCAGGACATTCTTTATGGATGGACAGGAGGTGTGATGGTGCAGATTAAATTATTTTCAATGCAGTATTGGCAAGGACCCATTTCAGAGGCAGATTTAGGAAGAAGGTTGAACATGGTGGTTTGATGAAGAAAGAATGTGGACATTCTTAATTGGAGGGAGGATGTGGTCTTCCAACATTGGCAGGGGCCTTTGTTGTGTGTTTTGGCGCTGTTTGTGCATGTCCTAATTGACATCTGTTAAAGAATTGGGTATTTTTCTGGTTTTATTCCGTGGATATTGGGTCTTTGGGTATGTGGGTACTATCATTTGATAGCCCCAGTTTTTCTATATATTTCATGTCTTGATAATATCTTTTATATTCTAAGTTTTAAGGGGTCAATTCCTCATTCTTCAGTTACAAAAGATAGCTGCTTAATTTTGTTTTTCGTGTTTTACGGGCTGACCTTAAGTCTTAGGGTTAAGTACTTGGTACCATTTGATAGGGCTAATTTAGCTTTATATTTCATGTCTCAATGTTGTTATAGTGAAATTCCATGTTTTAAAGGTTTTAGTAGTTGTAGCTAATTTTTCTAAGTAGATTAGTGGTTTTTGTTGGTTTTCTGGCTTCAGGGAGGCCGGGCCGCTTTAGGCGGCATCTCAGACGTCGGGCAGCCCGCCCGCCTCTGTTTTGGGAGGTTGGGGAGCGCTTCAGGAGGGTTTGTATTCAATTCGGCTGGTACAGGCGCCAAATTTGTTGGTGTGCATGGGCTCTTAGATAGTGGTCTGTGTGTACATAGTGAATAAGACAGTTCAGGGCAACCTCAATTATCATACAACCATCTGGAGGTGATATCCTTGTTCCTCAATGAGTTTTCATTGTTTTCTGGCCAAAATTTGGCTGTGTTTGTTGCAAGGTTAGTTCTTCATTTAACTCAACTTTAGCAACAGGTTCTCTGGTATAGTCTTGCAAGCTATATCAAGTATTATTGCTGTCTCTGGTGTGGATTTGCAGCCTAAATCAAGTATCTTTGCTTTCTCTGGTGTGGAAATTGGTCTACATTTCAGTTCTTTGGTCTGGTATTCTGTCTGGTGACTACTTTCTTGGCTCATCAAGCAGTCAAGTGTGTTGAAAAGGGGGTTTAGCAAAACAGGAACCAACTTACTTTAGCAAGTAAATCTCACTCTATTTTTCTAAAGGGACAGGGGATTTTCTCTCTCATTTTTCTCCAACTCCCTTGGTCAAGGCCTATAGCTAGTACTATAGGATTGTTTACAACATCCATTCGAATATCCCCAGTGCAAGCTGACCAGAACAGATCCTTAGCTTGATTTTAATGAACCAATTGATCCACAAAAATAAGATATTCCACCACTTCATCAAACTGAACCCATAGCTTCTTGAAGTCAGCCATGGATAAAAACCCCCTTTTGCCTGCCAGTCACCAACAACTTTATTAAAGTCCAACATAGTAAATCTAACACCCCATCTATCAACCATAGCCTTTGACAACTTCACCCAATCCTTGTCCTTAAAAGCCTGCATAGCAATGACCTCTTTTTCTACCTCCCTATCAGCAATAAAAGACCTAATCTGCTTCACCATGTCATCATGAGAAGAACCATCAACAGCAGCAGCAGCTTCATACCTGATAATAAACCATTTGACCTCCTCCCCATTAAACTTTGGGTCAATCCCATGAAATTATCCTTACAGAAGGAGTAAGAGGAAGAGAAGATCCAAAAGCAGAAGCAGAAGACATTCCAATAAAGAAGAAAAGCGTTTAAAACACTAAAATAAGCAAGCCTCTTGCAGGCTAATAAAAAAATCAATTAGAGTTCCAAAGAATAGGCCTATTGCAGGCTAAGAAAGACCGAGATCCAAGTAATTCCTGGAAAAATTTAGAGATTTTGATCCCCACGTTGTGGTGGCCTAAAGTTTATTATGGCACCCAAAATACAAAACTGGAGTTATTACGATGTGCAAGATTGACGATCTTATTATTTTAAAAAGGGTTTTATTTAATTTATTTGAGTTTTAATTATGAAGAAATTGGTTAAAAACGAATGCCTACGCAAAAAAAAACAATTTATTTTACGAAGAAAACTTATTTTTATGGTCTGAAAAGCTTATAAGTATCAAGTCGAGTCACTCAAGAACCTTGGGAAATTTTCCCAGAATTTTTACTATTTTTCTTATATTTTTAAATGAATTTTAAAGATTTATAGAAATATTTACGTTTTTAAAAAATTACTTATCTTTGATAAATTTTCACGGGGTGATTAGAGCTGGGCAGACTACAAAAATTAGTTGGGACTTTAAAGTGGAAGTGGCTCTATCATGTTTAATTTTTCTAGTTTTTTTATTATATTTTTAAGGTTCTAATTGAGTCCGGAGGTCCGGACGGACTCTGTTTGGACTCCAGACAGACTCTGCTTGGACTCCAGATGGACTCTGTACGAGCTCCGTACAGGCTCCTGATGGGCTCTGGCTGAGCTCTGGAGAGGAAAATTAGGAACGTTATGGTAAGGTAAACTCTTACAGTCGCCTTGCTGTAAGCAGAATCCGGAGGAGATATGTGGATTTAGCTGAAAACCCCGTCCTTCCAATAAAAATAACAAAATGGGAATTATAAATCACTAAGCTAACCAGTCTACATGGATCTGATTGATAAAAAATAATGAAACTCTAAAATATTTAACGCTTATTGAGATTTAATGGTTGTGGCTGTTGAGAAAAGAAATACTGATAACAACAATTAAGGTGTACCAGTGAAAGATCTGAAAAGATTGACTTTTATGTTTTTATAATAATTTGAGTTTTTATGAGACAGAAATAATAAAGTCCCAGTGATGAAGACCTTTCTAAAGATACCCTGTATGAAGTGTTATTTAAATTGTTGAGTAGTATTTCTAAAATGTTATATATAAAATATAAAGTTATAAGGGTATTACAATTTTATTTAATTTGTTGAGTAATAAAAAATGAGACCGTGGTGGTTAATGATTAAGCTGTATGTTGTATCCCCCCTCTCAATTTCGAGTTTGAGAGGCGCTTAAGTATTCCTAGTCACGTGCCTAAGTTTTCCCCTCCAGAGCTCTCCCAGAGTCAATCCAGAGCCCGTATGGAGTCGGAACGGAGTCCGTCCGGACTTCCGGACTCAATTAGAACCTTAAAAACTATAATAAAAAATTTAGAAAAATTACACATGATAGAGCTACTTCCCCTTTATATGCCAAATTAATTTTTGTAGTCTGCGCAGCTCTAATTACCCCGTGAAAATTCATCAAAGTTAAGTAATTTCTGAAAACGTAAATATTTCTATAAAACTTTAAAATTCATTTAAAAATATAAGAAAAATAGTAAAAATTCTGGGAAAATTTCCCAAGGTTCTTGAGTGACTCGACTTGATACTTATAAACTTTTCAGACCGTAAAAAATAAGTTTTCTCCGAAAAATAAATTGTTTTGTGTAGGCATTTGCTCGTGACCAATTTCTTCATATTTAAAACTCAAATAAATTAAATAAAACCCTTTTATATAAAAATAATAACACCAATCTTGCATGCCGTAATAACTCCATTTACGTACTTAGGTGCCATACTAAACTTTAGGCTACCACAACGTGACTAGGTATACTTAAGAGTCTCTCAGACTCGAAATTGAGCATCATCATACATCATACAGACATCATACAGCTTAACCTTTAACCACCACTGTCTTATTTTTTATTACTCAAAAAATTAAATAAACTTGTAATACCCTTATAACTTTTTATTTTATATATAGAATTTTAGAAATATTACTCAACAATTTAAATTAAACTTCATACAGGGTATCTTTAGAAAGGTCTTCATCACTGGGACTTGATTATTTCTTTCTCATAAAAACTCAAATTATTATAAAAACATAAAAGTCAATCTTTTCAGATCTTTCACTGGTACACCTTAATTGTTGTTATCAGTATTTCTTTTCTCAACATCCACAATCATTAAATCTCAATAAGCATTAAATGTTTCAGAGTTTCATAATATTATATTACATCAGATCTAAATAGACTGGGTAACTTAGTGATTTAGAACACCTACTTTGTTATTTTTGTTGGAAGGACGGGGTTTTCAACTAAATCCACATATCTCCTCCGGATTCTGCTTACAGCAAGGCGACTGTAAGAGTTTACCATACCATAGTTGGCGCCCAACGTGGGGTTTGAAATCTATAGCTTTTTCTAGGACTTGGATCTAGGACTTTCTAGCCTGCAAGAGGCTTATTCTTTGGAACTCTAATCGATCTTTGTTATTAGCCTGCAAGAGGCTTGTTTATTTTAACGGTTTTTAACGCTTTTCTTTACTTATTGGGATGTCTTCTGCTGTTGCTTCTGGATCTTCCCACCCTCTTACTCCCTCAGTTAGGATTGTTTCTTGGGATGGCCCAAATTTGATAGGGAGGAGGTTAAATGGTTCATTAGCAGGTATGAAGCTGCTGCTGCTGTTGATGGTGCTTCTCATGTGGATATGGTGAAGCAAGTTAGGTTTTTTATAGCTGATAGGGAGGTGGAAAAAGAGGTTATTGCTATGCAGGCATTTAAGGACAAGGATTGGGTTAAGCTTTCTAAAGCTATGGTTGATAGATGGGGTGTTAGGTTTACTATGATGGAACTCAATAAAATTGTTGGAGACTGGCAAGCAAAGGGTGGTGTTTCTTCTATGGCAGACTTCAAAAAGCTGTGTGTTCAGTTTGATGAAGTGGTTGAATATCTCATACTGGTGGACAAGTTAGTGCATGAGAACCAGGCAAAGATTTGTTTTGGTCAGCATGCAGCAGGGATATTTGTATGGATGTCTTGAAGGATCTTTCAAGAAAAGAATTTATGAAGGAACTGTCTAATGGTGAGCAGAAATTGCTGCCTTTGGAGGTTATAAAGGACAACATTCAAGCCCATCTAAAGTTATTGGCGTTGGACAAATATCAAGAGTCATGCACTCAATATGTTAGCAAGGTTAGTGAAGTTTTGGCTGAGAATAACGATATCATGGTCAAAGCTCAGGAGGCCAAGAAGGCTCAAATGGGACTACTGGCTGCAAAAGTTGTGGGTAATGTGGATAATAAGATGGTTGATCACCTGGGTGATTTAACAAAACAGTTAAAAATATTTGTTCAAGAGACTCAGAAGGCCAATAAGGCCCCAATTTCTTCTTCATCAATGTCGACTTCTTATCAATATAGAGGGTACGAATGTTGAAATTATAATGGCAATAATAACGGTAACCGCTTCCCAGGAAATGGGAGAAATGGTGAGAATGGTGGTACTAGTTATAGAGGTGGCTACGATGAGCCAAAGGTGTGCTCCTATTGTAATAGGAGGGGGCACAGAGCAACAGTTTGTTTTGCTCTTGATTAGGATATGGATGCTGGGCGAGTTTTATTTGATGGTAAAGTTTATAAATTTCCTGATGGTTCGTTCATCAAGCCCAGTGATGGACAGTCTCCTTCTGATTTGGTCAGAAGAAATTTAACGGCTGAAAGGAGAGCCAGATTTGAAGAGATAAATGATGAAGATGTTAATGCCAAGGGTGACAAAAATAGTAATGGTAATGGTGGTAAAGCTGACAAGGGCAAGGATAAAGAGGTCAGTAAAGCCACATTTTTTACTTCTTTTGGAGGTTTAGAGATGGAAACGGTTGCCCAAGTGGAGGGTAGTTGTATGGCCGGCGAATACGATGTTAATGCTGCTAGAAGAGCAGCTGCTACTAAGGCAAAGAGTAGCATTCAAAGCCAACTGAGGGCTAATCCTGGAAAGGCCAATAACAAAGTGAACCCTTACTCTAAGGACAAAAATTCTAGTTCTCAAACAGCCGCCAAAAAATTGAACCCTTACTCTAAGGACAAATTATATAAAATGCAGAAGGGGATTGCTGATATGGGGCCCCCTAGTTATGGCAAGTTTGATTTAAATGGTGAGCCTTTGCCAGAGGATGATTCGGATTCTGAGGAGAACGTACCGTTGGCGTCTCTACCCAGACCAAGTTTTAGCGGTCCCATCCCAATAGAGGGTGTAAGGAGGACTAGCAATGGATCAGGATTAGTGCAAGAAGCTGGTGATGGAGTTAGGGTTATAGAAAGTGAAGATGTTATAATGGGGGGTGAAGATGGCTCGGTTGGACCTCAAGAGGTACCCAGGGCCAAGGTTGTTAAATCAAAGGTTCAGTATGAGCGGCCAGTAGTTTTTGGTCAAGCTAATGCGATGGACGTAGTTTTGAATATGGTGAATCAACTGCAGATTCCCTTATCTTTGGGGGAGTTATTTATGATTAGTCCGGCGCTTGCTGAAAAGTAAAAGAAGCATTTGACAAGGTGTCAGGTTTCCACTGGAGAGGTGGAATATATTTGTGAAAATGTTTAAAAGTTTGGGGAAGATGTAGATACACATTTTTCTGCTCCCCTGGGTTACCTGGTAGTAACTCTTAACGGTAAAGAAGTAAAGGCCTTGGTCGATTCAGGGTCTCAAATTAATTTAATTTCATTGGAGCAAGCGACGAGTATAGGCTTTCCAATTAAAAGTGGAACTGGGGGAAACCTCAGAGGCATTGGAGGGCATTCAAAAGAGCTGATGGGCACAGCTGAGAATGTAAGGTTAGGCATTGGTGGATCTGTTGGTAAGGTTCACTTTTATGTGGCCAGAGGATCAGTCAAAACTGTTCTTGGTGGTCCTTTTTTGATGGATTTTGAGTCCAGGATAGGGTATCAAGCTGGCATGGGGATGAGTTTGGAAATCACTGGTGAAGATATGCGGAGGTTACATATGCAGTTAGCTCCTCCTGGAGATGAAGGTTGGGAAACACGGCCAGGGATTACTACTCTGTGCCAGTGTTGTGTTTGCACCAAGAAGCGGCGTATAAAAGGGACGGCTTCTGGTGAATTATGTTTGTTGGAAAGGGATGAATGCCCTCATTTTTTGAGGTAGCAGGGGCTGATCACTCTAATGTTGTAATCTCTCCTCAGGATGAGATCCCGAATTGAAATAGGTCAGCTCACTTGGAGATAATTCAAGTGGATTCTCAATTATTTTCTGTTAATATTACTTTGGAGTGCAAATACATTTTGGACTTTTCTATATGTTTATTGGATTTACCCTGTTTTTCTATTAAATTTAAAAATGGTGAAAAAGGCAAAATGGGCCAAATTAGGTTTGATAAAAATTGGAAGGGTATGTTTTATGACCTCCAGCAAGAGGGTAAAATGCTAATATCACATCAAAATCCGATTAAAAGTCTCAGTATAATTAAAACACAAAAAAAAAATTTATGTGAAAATGTTATTCCCGACCTCCAGAAAGAGGGTAAACTGCAAAGATCACATCAAAACCCGATTAAAAATCTCAGTATAATTAAAACACAAAAAAAAAAATATGTGAAAATGTTATTCAGGTCCTCCAGCAAGAGGTTAAACTGCCAACTTTCTTTACGGGCGATTTACTGTTGGATAAGGGAAGCAAAGGTGTTGGAAAATCTGTTTATAAATTAGACGAGGGAAAGGAGAAAAGGGTAAAATTTAAAAATGAAATAAAATATTTTTCTAATTTTTCTTATTCCGATTCTGACGATGAAGAAGATTCATTTGATGAATTTTTTAATGGCAAAACAAAAGTAAATGTTTTACCTCAAGTTTATTTAGATGTGGACGCAGCCAAATATAAGAAAGTAGCAATTAAAGTTTGACCTATTATTGAACCGCTACCTGCCGAATTAAATCCACCCTTGAGAAGACCAAGGTTATCAAGAGATCCTTATGAAAGTCTTTTGGTAAAGAATCCACCTGAAGTTTTTGAGACATCAAGAATCACTTTTGAGAGACTGGGTGTTGTTAATTTTGGACCAGATGGTTGGTTGTCTGGAGAAGAGAAGAAGTTGTTGTTGGATGTGATGGTCAAGCGAGAGAAGGCCATTGCTTTTGTAGAAGAGGAGAGGGGTGTGTTGAAGCATTCCTATGTGGAGCCTTACAAGATTCCTGTGGTATGTCATGAACCGTGGCAGCAGAAACCGATTCCTATTCTGGCTGCATTAAAAGAAGCCTATATTGAAGTTGTCAGAGAACGGATACGCACTGGACTCTATGAGCAATCATCGTCAAGTTATTCTAGTCCGGTATTTTGTATCAAGAAACCGAATGGTAAGCTTAGGGTTGTTCATGATCTTAGGGAATTAAATAGGGTTACAATAAAGGATGCTGGGATACCGCCTAGTGCTGAGGAGTTTGTTGAAGCGTTTTCAGGGAGAGTGTGTTATGGTTTGGGAGATATTATGGGTGGATATGATGAGAGAGAGTTACATCCGGACTCAAGGCCTCTCACTACATTCGATACACCACTTGGAAATTTACAGTTAACAAGATTACCTCAAGGAGCAACAAATTTGGTTGCAGTTTATCAAGCTCAGATGGCTTCGATCCTTCAAGACAAAGTTCCACAATATGCTGGAATCTTTATAGATGATGGAGGAATTAAGGGACCAACAACCGACTATGATAACCAGGTGTTGGAAGAGAATCCCGGGATATGCAAATTCATTTGAGAGTTTGAAATTACTTTAGAAAGAATTTTTTTTCTAATTGAAGAGGCTGGCTTAACTATTTCAGGTTCAAAATTTTCATGTTGTGTGCCAGCTTTAGAAATATTAAGCCATGTGGTATGTAGAGAGGGTAGGATTATGTCCAAGAAGAAAGTTAAAAAAATTCAGTCTTGGCCAAGACCCAAGAATACGACCAAAGTTAGAGGGTTTTTAGGCGTTTGTGTATATGTTAGAATTTTTATCAAGGACTTTTCTTCATTGGCAGCTCCATTGAGATGGTTAACAAGAAAGGATGCAGACTGGTAGTGGGATGAAGAGTGTGAGAAGGCATTTGTGAAGTTGAAGGTGGTTGTGGGGAAGGATTTAGTCCTGCACAAGTTGGATTATGGAAAAGAAGCTGGAAGAATTTATTTAGCAGTTGATTCAAGTCAGGTTGCAGCTGGGGCGGTTTTGTCTCAGATGGATAAATCTGGTTACATCAGGCCAGTTAGGTATGAATATGTAGTATTTACTGAGGTCGAATCAAGATATTCTCAACAAAAATTGGAATTATGTGGTGTGTCAAAAATACTGAAGAAGCTTCAGCATATTTTGTGGGGGCAACATTTTGAGTTGCAAGTGGATGCGAAATCTTTAATCCAGATGATTAATTCACCAAGTTTACTGAACGCACCCATGACGAGATGGGTGGCTTTTATTCAACATTTCTTATTTGATTTATTTCATAAGCCTGGCAAGACTTTTACTATGCCAGATGGTTTATCAAGGAGACCACCCACTGAAGAAGATTCAGACTCAGAAGAGTTCAATGAAGATATACCTATTATCAAAGCCAGCACTAAAGGAGCTGAAGACTTTCCATACCTCCCCCATGAGGTTAAACTTGCAGGATTATTGTGTTTAGATTATGGTGATGATGACCTCCACCAAGAGGATAAACTGAAAAATAGTTTTTATGTTAAAAAAGGTATTGGAAAAGGTGTAGATAAATTCGGTAGAAAGGAGGTAGAAGAAGATGTGGTGTATGTAGAGGAAGATGGATTGGTAGTGTGGGATAGTAGTAAGTTAAGGAATGGTGTATATGTTGGAGAATTAGAGAATTTAAATAAAAAGGTGGATAAAGAGAAAGAGTTATTTTAGAATACAGTTTATGTAGGATCCAAAGGTTCAGAAGAAAAATGTCGGCGTAGCTCGATTAAAGATTTATTTAGGGGACAACACTTATTGGCTCATTCATGTGCAGGTGATATTGGTGATAGAGAAGTCCCTATTGATGTTATATTAATATATTTTCAAGATGAAGTCTGGGGTCAGACTGGTTTTTATTTTTTGTTAGTCAAATATTTGTTGACTTTAGAGAGACCAGAAGATTGTGAAGACGATGAATGGGTGGCTATCAAGAGGAAGTCATCTACGTTTTACCTATCTGGTCGACGTTTAATGAGGAGAAGGTATCCAAATCCTCAAGTAGTTATAACTCAACAGAAGGGGCAAGAATTAGTTTTGAAATCACTGCATGAAGATCTCGGGCATAGAGGCATTGGAGAAACGTTTAGAAGAATTTCTGATTGTTTTTGGTGGCCTGGAATGAAGATGGCTGTTAAACAGTGGGTTCAGTCATGCAAAGAATGTCAAAGACAAAGTTATTTAAGGCCAAAAGAACCTGGACACGCTACTGGAGAAAATACACTCTTTTGGAGAGTCAGTTTAGATGCCGTTCATATCAAAGAGGGACGGTATAAATATTTAATTGTATCCAGAGACAACTTATCTGGTTGGGTAGAGGCAGAGCCTCTTATTAATTTGACTGCCAAAAATGTGGCAGAATTTTTGTTAAATAATTGGGTGTGTCGATATAGAGTGATGAAATTGGTGACGGTAGATGGAGGTCCTGAATTTGGGGCTTAGTTTAGAGAGACTGTATCTAAAATTGGATCAAAGGTTAGGGTAGCAACCCCATATTATCCTGAAGCTGAAGGTATGGTCGAAAGAGGGCATCAAGTTATAAAGGATGCTTTAGTTAAAATGTGTGGGACAAGTGCCGAAAAGTGAAGGCATTATTTACCTTTAATTTTATTTGCTGATCGAATCACTACCGAAAGGACCACTGGATTTTCACCTTATGAACTTGTTTTTGGACAGAAAGCAGTTTTACCGGTTGATTTAGAAGACAAATCATATCTTGGAGTTGACTGGGACACAGTCAAAACTACTGATGAATTATTATGTGCAAGAATGATGCAGCTAGAAAAGAAAGAAGAATATTTAAAAAAGGCATATTTGCGGATGATGAAGATCCGAAATCAATCAGTTAGATAATGGGATGAGCGGTTGGCACATCGATTAAGGAAACCTTTGAACCCAGGAGATATGGTCTTGGTGTATAATAGGAGTTTGGAAAGTCAGTGGGGAAAGATGATTGCAGATAGGTGGAATGGACCGTATAATATCAAGGAGCAAGTTTCCGGCGGCTCATATGTGTTAGAAGAATTGGATGGAGTTGAATTGAAGAAGAGGGTAGCGGCCAATCAAGTGAAATGGTTCTATCCTAGAGGCACCACGAGTGCCAAAGTCTCCCTCCGCAATGAGGATAAACTATCATGTTCATAAAAATCTTATCAACCTCCGCAACGAGGATAAACTATCTTCTTTTTATCAGAATACTTTACTATCGCTACACTGCATATGGGCAACGAAACTGTGATGAGACTTAAAGAAATGCAAGAAAACCTTCTTTGAAATTTTCGAAATTTAAAATTCTTAAAATATGGGTGAAGATAGTGTTGGAAAATTTTAAAAATTTATAGGAAGAAGTTTTCACAGGGGAACCTTGTCAAGGTACGCTTTTAGTCTAGAAGTTTTGGTACGAAGTTCTACGAGGATTTAAAAGGTTTTAAATTGACTCTCAACAAATTTGTACGTATTTCTTAATTCAAAGATGATTGTTTTACTCAATAAAAAGAGGTAGGATTAAAATATTAATATAAATTATAGATTAGAATTACGCTATTGTAAATACTAATGATATAGAATATAAGAATAAGTTTTTTATTAGTTATTGTTGTAATAAAATGGTTTGGTAAGATAGAATGATCAAAAGACAACAAAAAGAGAGGCCTTTTATAGGCAAAGGAGAGACAAAGCACGGGAATCAAATTCTAAAAACAGTAGGAAGAGAGAGAGAAAAAGAACATTCCAGAAAGAGTATTTCAAATAATAAAGTTATTCCAAAAAGAAGGCGTCAAAAAGATGTATTTACAGAGTATGTCAGAAATACATCAATATTTTTAATATTTACTGTAAATGTCAATTCCAAATAGGAAATTTGATTTTTTTGTATATATTTAATATTAGTTGAATATCTAAATCTTATTTTATCTTTGTATTTTTATTTTTTTAAATATAAAGTCTTATTTTTCCCAACCTGTCAATTGAGCACGGTGTTAGAGAAAAATATAAGGGACAAAATTATAGTTTTAATTTTACTTATTTATTTAATTAATTAATTTAATTTTAACATTCTGTAACTAGTTAATTTATAACTAATTTTAATGTAACTAAATGATAATTAAATAAATAATAATTAAAGATGATAAGGTGCGGCTTCATCCAGTAAATAATTAATTATTTTACTGGGTAAGTCTAGTAGCCTGGCTGACACTCCCTCACTCTAAAAAAAATAATAAAAAAAAATGCTATGATTTTTTCTTCTTATACTTTTTTAGTAGAGTAGGAAGATTAGATATCTCCTTCCCACGTATCCAAGAATCATATTCAGATGATTTATTCTTGAATCTCAATAAGTATTCTGTACCTTTCTCAGCAGTGACTATTCTGTCATTTAATATTTTTTCAATTTCTTCTGTCTCAGTGATTTTATTTGGGGTTTTCTTTGGTCTGCCCCTCCTTTTTGGAAATAAACACTATTGGATGTGTAAGGTTTCAAAAGAGATATTGGAAAAACAGGATGTTTTCTGTCATATGGGGAATACAGAATAACTTCAACTGCATTATCTCCAATCATTCTTCTGACAACAAAAGGACCAACAAATGGATCTTTTAATTTGTTATTACCTTGTAAGTTGAAGTGGACTGTAGAAATCAACACTTCATCACCCTTTTTAAAAGTGTATTCTTTATGGGATTTGTCCCATCTTTTCTTCTCATATTCAAATGATTTTTCAATACATTTTTGAGCATGATCTCTACATAGTTGTTGCATTTGAAGAAAAGATTTTACACCAGGATGTATATCCAATTTAGGTATTTTGTTATTGAGAATTTGGGCAGGAGTATTAGGAACATATCCAAGCCAGAGCTCAAAAGGCTTTTTTTGAGTAACAGAATGAACAGTGCTATTATAAGCAAATTCTAACCCAGGAAGTAAGGTAACCCAATCATGAGTGAATCTGTCATTATCTTTATACTCATGGCCAAAGGCACAATATCTTCTTATCATGTCCTCTAAAGTCTGAATCATTCTTTCAGCTAAACCATCAGTCTGAGGGTGATGGGCAGTAGAAAGTTTCAGATCACAACCACAAACATCCATCAGAGACATCCAAAATTCAGAAGTAAATTTAGGGTCTCTGTCAGAGATTATGGCTTTAGGAAAACCAGCAGTATTAAACATATGAGACCACCATAAGAAAGCTAATTCTTTAGTGGAAACATCCTTGTGGGTAGGGATAAATTTACACATTTTTGTGAATCTATCCACAATAACCCAACAAGAGTTATAACTGTCTTTACCAGCAATAGGTAATCCTGTTACAAAATACATGTTTATTATTTGCCATGGAGCATCAGGAGGTTCAATATGTTGCATTAATCCTGCTCTTTTACCAGTTAATCTTTTTGATTTTTGGCATGAATCACAGGATTCAACATATAATTTTGTGTCCTCAGACATATTAGCCCACCAAGAAGTGTTCTTATATCTGATCATTGTTTTTTCAAGATCAAAATGTCCAGCTAATATGTCATCATGACAAATTTTCAAGATGATTTCTTTCATAGAAGGTGGAATAACAATAACATTACTCAACTTTCTTCTATAATATAGATATCCTTCATCAATTGAAAATTTTCCTTTTTCCAAACATTTTTGGTACTTTGGTGGAAGGGTTTTAATTAATGCTTGTATTGAAGCATTCCTTGGATCATTTAATATGGTGCATAACTTTTTCAAGTCAGTGTCCTTATCATATGATTCCAGAATAAGCTGTAATAGCTCTTCCTCCATATCAACCACATATATCCCATGGATATGGATAATTTCATCCTCAGGATCATAAGCAGGATTTGAGTCATCATTTGGTAAGGGAAACCTTGATAACATATCCACATTTGAGTGACCAATACCAGCTCTGTGAATAATTGTCATTCTCCCTCTGTATTCTTGAACAGCCAGCTGCCATCTAAACATATGTCTATTAGGTGTTTTCAAGTTTAAAAGGGATTTAACTGCACTGCAGTCAGTGACAAGTTCAAATTTCTGGTCATCTAGGTAATAATGAAGCTTTTCCAGAGCCCATACTACAGCTAAACACTCTAATTGAGTAGCACCATATTTCAATTCACTATTTCTCAAGGTTCTTGAAATATAACAAATTACTACCTCTGAAACTTTATCATTTATCACTTGTTTTTGATGGAGGGCAGCACCAAGACCAATAAAACTGGCATCAGTGTACAAAACAAATGGTTGATCAAAGTCAGGTAAAGCAAGAATTGGTGCTGACATCAAACAGTGTTTCATAGTGTCAAAGGCTCTTTGTCTTTCACTATTCCAGACAAAAGCAACATCCTTTCTAGTTAATTGGGTAAGGGGTAAAGCTATGACTTGGTAATTTTTAATATACTGTCTATAGTATCCACACATTCCCAAAAAACTTTGGAGCTCTCTCACTGTTGTAGGAGCTTTCACCTGTTGTATGGCTGCCACTTTGTTCTGGTCAACACATATCTGTAAGCCTGAAACAACATGACCAAGAACTTTTAAAGAATGGAAACCAAATTTACATTTCTTTGAAGCAAGTGTCATATTTATTTCATCCATTTTCTGGAATACTTTACACAGGTGTTTAAGATGGTCCTCAAATGTTTTTGAGAATATAATGATATCATCAATATAAACCATCAGCCAACCTTCAATTATCTCTTGATGGAATGTGTTATCCATTACTTTTTGGAAAACTGAAGGGGCATTTTTAGGGCCAAATGGCATCCTAATATACTTATAAATACCCATATGAGTGGCAATCATCAGAAAGTTCTGAGAATTTTTCTCAACAGGTACCTGGTGATATCCCTTATTACCATCCAAACAGCTGATATATTTAGCACCCTGTAAAGTAGCATGTATAGAGCTGATTCTAGGTAAAGGATAGATATCATCAACAGTATAAGTATTTAGTGCTCTATAATCACCACATAACCTGGCTTTATCTTTCTCATAAGAAATTAGGACAGGTGAGATAACACAATATTTAGGTGTTTCAACTACCTTTTCAATAATATTCATTTTTAAAAGGGTAGAGATATTATCTTCAATATCTTTTCTCTTTGTGGGAGAAGCAGGATAAGGCTTCTTCTTTAAACTAGGTGGTATATCAGTTAATGGGCAAGACAATGAAAGTTTCATTTCCTCTTTAACTAATCCCAGTTCATGTGACCCATGAGCAAAGGCCATAGGAAAAGATTTTATCAAGTTAATGATGGAATCTTTATCCTCACCAGAAAGTTGTTCTCCAAAAGAGGCATTGTCAATTTCAGACATAAGGGCATGCATTTCCTTTGTAGATCTTCCTTTATATTGAACCACAGAATTACATGTGTTCAATTCTGGTTTTAATAATTTTTTAGGGGAGGAAATTTTAAATTTTCTCTTCCCATTCAACCCCATTGTGAAACATTGGTTTGAAGGATCCAATTTTATGCCATACTTGGTTAAAATATCATTTCCTACAATAAACCAATTGCTCAAGTTATCATTTTTCATGACAACAAAATCACAAATAGCTCTTACAAAACCATGGTTATATTTAAAAAACACTGTGGCTTTGTATTTACCAATGGGGGACAAAACTGAGCCATACCCTCTCCAATTTTCAGAAATGATAGGCAACAGTTTAGATTTATAGTCTTGATCTACTGAGGCAAGTGCTCTTTCAGATACTACACTTCCTCCAGCTCCAGAATCCAGAACAACTTCAATGCTGGTTCCATTAATCAAGACTGGTCCCTTAAGAGGGGCAATAACAATTGAGTTATCCTCAATGTTCTTTATGATCTCAGCATCCTCAACTGTAGATAAATCATTATTATCAATGTCAATAGTATTTAAATAATGAATATCTTCTTCCAGCATCAAGATTTCTTGTTGAGATTCATATGAAATATTGCTGGCACAATCACTTGATGTATCATCCAGTGCCACTGTGTCATCAGCATGCTCCTCTGTTTGTTCCACAAGATTTATCTTCTTGTCACAAACATGGCCTTTCTGCCAAGGCTTGTTGCACTTGAAGCAAGTGTTTGTTGCATACTTCTTTGGTGCAAAAGGGGCAGAAGGTTTTCCAACCTTTTCCATAGATTTTTGTTGGTAAGTGGAGGGTTTCTCCAAAGGGTTCCTAGGAATGAATCTTCTTGCATCATACTTATTGTTTAGAAGTATCTCATTGCAAGTATTAATGAAAGAAGAGGGTTCTTTGGAGAACTCAGTCCTAGCCACAATCAAGTCTCTCAGAGACATTGGTAATTTATAGAGGATCCTGTCCTTCCATAAATCAAACTCCATATTTGGGTCCATTGCCCTTAAGATTTTTACAAGTTTCATTAAAAACTCAATAGGTTTATCAGTAGAAGAGCTATATCTAGTTTCCTCATACTGCCTTTGTTGAGCCATTCTGAACTTGGAGCCACCAAATTGTGCTTTAATTAATTTCTTCCAATCCTCCCATGAGTAGTCATTCCCATCCAGGAGAACAGATTCATACCACATCAGGGCAACATTAGTGAACAAAGAAATTAACTTGGACACAATTTCCTCATCTGGGAGTTTGTAAGAATTTTTTAAATTATCAATTCTGCAAATAAATTGTTGCCAATCAGAAGAAGAATCACCATCAAATGTTGGGTACTGGTCAAGTTTTGGCCAATTCTTTCGATTTGAAGGAGTCTCCTTAGTACTAGCTTGTTTCTGAGTAAGAAGCAGCTGTAATTTCTCTAATTGTGCTGAAATCCCATTGTTTAATTCTGTTGCAGATCCTGGTGCATCATCAGGTTTTGATGGAAACTCAGTGTTATCAACAGGTATTTCTGGATCAATTTTTATTTTAGATGAACTAGCCACAGGTACTGGTTGAGCATCCTGCACTATATGTTCCTTCACAGAATTGTCAGAATATTTTTGGTCATTTAACAATGAGTTCAATGTTTCTTCAATGGTTGTTAGTCTTGTTTTCATTCTTGGAAGACTAGATAAACTTTCATTGACAGTTGCAAAAGATAATTGGTTTTTATGTTGAAAAGATGACAAATGGTCACTCAATCTTTTCAGATTTATCTTATCTATTTCTACCTCCTGGCAACAGGCAGATACAGTATCTTTTAGCTTAGACAAATCATTTTTTATATTTTTCCATAAAGCGATTTTCTTTTCATGGGTTGCTTTGTAATGAGACAATTCATCAGAGACTCTCTGTGCTTCACTTTTTAATGCTTGATAACCCTGATCAGTTAACAAACTATTATATCTCTGAGTCAATTGCATATTGTTCATTATATGATTTTGCTTGGCAATAATATCTCTCAAGTGCTCATCATTAATTCTTGCTACATCTGGAGTGTTTCTCAATAAGGAAACTGAGTAACTTTCCAGACTCTCATAGAACTCAGGGTCAAGAGTTTCATCAATCACAGCCATATCAGGATTAATCATTGAGGTAGCAATTAAAATTAATGGATTGGATACATGAGATAACTGTCTACTATTCCCAGCCTCTATAGGTCTCAAGGTTTCATCCTGACTTCCAGATTTACCTGAAGGAACAGAGTCAGCCACAAGAAAAGGCACTTGAGAATCAATAGAGGGACGTACCAGGGTTTGCTGGGTATCACCATATTGGGCTTCCTTCTTCTTTTGCCTCCTTGATAAGGGTGGGGAGGAGTGGGGTTTGCCTGGGTGGGCCTTGATGGAACTACCTGAGGTAATTGATGCTGATTTTGAGCTAAGTAGTCCCACTGTGTGTTGAGCCAGTCCCACTGCCACTTGGACACTTCTACCATCTCTTGGGATTGGGGAGCCAATTGTTCTTGATCCCTGGGAGGAAGAGGTTTCCTTTTCTCTTAGAGAGAAGTATTTGTTCTTTTCTCCCATTCTTCCAAGGCATCTACCCTTACCTTTAGTTTTAAGCTGTCTGTCTTTAACTCCTTTATGTGGGTTGACAGATTCTTTATCTGCTGGGACAACGGCATCTTTTTTATCTTGAAGCCTCTTGGAAGCTCTTCTGGTGGGTTTGTCCTGGGTTTCTGATCCTGAGTATTGTCCACTAGGATTTCTACTTCTTCCATTTCCACATCCTGTTTGGGGCAAGGATTTATTAGTTTGAGAAATTCTTCTTGTTAAAGGAGAACTTACAGAAGTAGGCTCATCATAATCAATTAAGTCTAGTTCTTCTTCACGTGCAGCAAAACCACTTTGATCAGTCATTTTAAGATTCTACTGAAATGAAGGAAAAGAGACAAAATTAATTAGTCTTTATTTTTAATTTTTTATTTAACAGAAATAAAATAAAAATAATAATAAAAAATCTTTTTAGGATGAAAATCAACTTTAAATAAAATTAAAAAAAATTTAAAACCAGGATAATGCAATCAACTGTAGAAATAAATTAGAATTTCTATTAATTTTTATTTTCAGGATTTAAATCAACTAATTTATTACCAGGATTTATTGTCAACTGAAATAATCAAATATGAATCTTTAAAAATTATTTTAACTGATTAATTAACTACCAGGACTTAATGTCAACTGAAGTAATTTAAATATGAATTTTATTACTTAAAAAGATTTATTGGATTACCAGGACTCAAAGTCAACTGAAGTAATGAAATGTTAATTATTTATTTAAAAAAAATATAATTGTCAGGACAATTTGTCAACTGGAACAGTTAATTAATCAGGACAAATGTCAACTGAAAAATTATAATAATTATTTTATTTAATAAAAATATTATTGTCAGGACAGTTTGTCAACTGGAACAATTAAAATTCAAATTAATCAGGACAATTGTCAACTGAAAAATGATAATAATTAATATTAATATATAATTATTTTATTACCTCTGGGACTAAGAACAGTTATTGCTCTATTATGGTCAACCAGGAAAAATAAAAAAAATATAATAATAAAAATAAATTCCAATTACCAGACACCTCCCCCTGCAAAATGAGCAAATTAATGCCACTTACAGAGTGCTGAGTAAAAGGAAATACGTAGCAAATGAAGAGTGAAGAGTAACCCACAAATAGTAATCACAATAATTACCACGATATATACGATCTTTAGTCAGTATATGAACTTAAGTTTTGGAGCGCGGTTCGATTCCCGTTTGCAGCAAAAACTTTTATCACGTGACGTATGACGTTCGTCGTTTTTCTAGCCTCCACTCGTCCTTTACAGGTGCTTGTACGCCGATGGTCCCCTCGATTACACCTCAAGTAACGTTGCGCCGTCGATATTTTGGAAAGGTTCCCAATTGTCAAGGTACGCTTTTAGTCTAGAAGTTTTGGTACGAAGTTCTACGAGGATTTTAAAGGTTTTAAATGGACTCTCAACAAATTTGTACGTATTTCTTAATTCAAAGATGATTGTTTTACTCAATAAAAAGAGGTAGGATTAAAATATTAATATAATTTATAGATTAGAATTACGCTATTGTAAATACTAATGATATAGAATATAAGAATAAGTTTTTTATTGGTTATTGTTGTAATAAAATGGTTTGGTAAGATAGAATGATCAAAAGACAACAAAAAGAGAGGCCTTTTATAGGCAAAGGAGAGACAAAGCACGGGAATCAAATTCTAAAAACAGTAGGAAGAGAGAGAGAAAAAGAAAATTCCAGAAAGAGTATTTCAAATAATAAAGTTATTCCAAAAAGAAGGCGCCAAAAAGATGTATTTACAGAGTATGTCAGAAATACATCAATATTTTTAATATTTACTGTAAATGTCAATTCCAAACAGGAAATTTGATTTTTTCGTATATATTTAATATTAGTTGAATATCTAAATCTTATTTTATCTTTGTATTTTTATTTTTTTAAATATAAAGTTTTATTTTTCCCAACCTGTCAATTGAGCACGGTGTTAGAGAAAAATATAAGGGACAAAATTATAATTTTAATTTTACTTATTTATTTAATTAATTAATTTAATTTTAACATTCTGTAACTAGTTAATTTATAACTAATTTTAATGTAACTAAATGATAATTAAATAAATAATAATTAAAGATGATAAGGTGCGGCTTCATCCAGTAAATAATTAATTATTTCACTGGGTAAGTCTAGTAGCCTGGCTGACAAACCTTCTTAATTTAAATATTGGCAAGTTTGGGGGTAATTGATGGGCTGGCTGCTCTATACACAATTACCCCATAATGTTAGTTTCCAAAATTTTCCCTGTTTCTAGTTGAATACTGGATTTGTCTTTTAATTTTAGGAAGTCCACTAAGACTATAAACTGGAACAAATCAAGAGACACCGCTCTCAACGCCGGATTCAAGATTTTTTTTATATTTTTTTGATTTTGATTTTTTATGTTAGATTGTGATTTCTTTCCTTTAAATATATATTATTAATTATTGAAAAGGTGATGCTCACTGGTGGTCTCTAATCACTTTTATAAATTGGAGGGAGCCCACCCAGTAATCATCATTATAAAATTATCTTCTAAAAACTTTCATTTATTTTCATTTATTTTCAATTTCTCAAAATTGTGTAACCACATCAAGTTGCACTTGGATGTGGGTATGATGTTAAGGGTACGGCTCATCAAATGGCCAGGGGGCATCTTTTAAAATTTTATTTTGAAATTTTTATTGTCATTATTATTATTATTTTTTTTTATCTTTCTTTAAAAATTAAATTTTAACTTTTATTTCAAAACTATCTTCTCTAAAATCTTTTATTTTAAATTAAAAACAAATTTAAAAAAAATAAATAAATAAAAAATAAAATAAAAATAAAATAAAAATAAAAATAAATAAATAAAAATAAAATAATAAAATAAAAAAAAATTATTATTATATTTCTTAGTTTTATTTTTCCCTCTTCACTCTTTTTAGTTTTATTCATTTAATTTAGACAGGAAACAGGGTCTAGGGGAGCTCAAAACCTATGGGATTTTACTTCAAGACATCTGTTAGTCCTCCAAGACTTTAAACTGGCTACTGTTCAAGACGTTCTTTAAGGTTTTTTTATACGTATTTTGGATCTGTTAGTCCTCAAAGACCTTAAAATGGCTACTGTTAAAGACGTTCTTTGAGGTTTTTTATACGAATATTGGAGCTGTTAGTCCTCCAAGACTTTAAACTGGCTAATTTTCAAGACTTTCATTAAAGATTTTATATTGGAGTTGTTAGGTCCACCAAGACCTTAAACTGGACTATTATCAAGTTGTTGGGTCCACCATGTCGTTAAACTGGATTTCTCATCGATCAAATGTTTGGTCCACTATGACATTAAACTGGATTATCAAGTTTATTCAATCTTTGGTCAAGCCTAGGCCTTACTTAGGAATATTTCAAGTTATTCATGCACTTAAACGATCTTTGGTCCACCAAGACCATAAACTGGCAATCGATTATATTTTTGGTCCTCCAAGACTTTAAACTGGAATGTCAATCTTGTTTGGATAACTCAATTCAATCTTTTAATTTATCACTGTCCACTAAGACTCTAAACTGGTTATTCAATCATATCTGGAATTGGGTGATGATAAGCTTTAGGAGGTTAAAATTTTAGGTGGTGATGATGCTAAGGAAGGCGTAATGGTTAATTAGGTGAAATTTGTGGCGCTTTAACATGGTCTAAAGATAATATTATTATTATTGGAAGCCTGGAAAAAGTATTTTATAGGTTGCTATTTAGAAATGGTTGAAATTAGGATGAAGGAATCAGAAGTTAGGATGGTAGTTGGATTTTAGGGAATGATTTTTAGTGCCTCATTGTTAGGCAATTTTTGGTGTGAAGCTTGGAGGACCTTATGGCAAGACTGGAATCATAGAATTTGGCTCAGTGGGGGGCCCTATGAGGCTGGAATCAGGAGTATTCAGCTCATAGGAAGATCCACTCTCTCAATGCTGTGACAAGAAGGAAGACTGGTATATGGGAGTCTGAAGGGATTCACACCTTGCTCTCAGTAGTGAAATCATCACAAGATTTATATTATTTATTATTTTATGTTATGTTAATCCAGAGAAGAAAGAAAACAACATTTATTTCAAAGTTAAAGAAGACCAAGCAAAAACAAAATTTTATCAAGTTATACTGTTAGAAAAGATAATTTCTTTGAAATTGTTCAACATCATTATCAATGCTTTGCATTAAAATTCTTCTTTTCATGAGGTCTTCATGGTTATTAGCTGGAGTTTCTTGAAAATAGGCCAGCATTTTTTGTTTCAATTCATTTGTAAAGTCAAGAAAAAGATAGCAATGAAAATTTGGATAATGATTAATATAGTCTGTCTTCACTTTGCCAACGTCATCAGTGTTGGTTATTTTGACAACTAGAAGTTCAAATATGTTATTAAGTTATAGGTTTAGTCAATTTTGATTAAAAGTTTTTTTTAGTAAGATAATAGGGTCTTACATTTAGAGTCAGGAAACATAATCTCAGAAAAGTTGGTTGGGGGCACTGGCGTTATAGGATTAGGATCTTGTGAAGGCAAAATTAGGCCAGGATCCGCTGAAGAAGATTGAACTTTTGACGTTGAAGCTGTTTTTGATCTTATTCGTTTTAAGAAGACAGGAATTTTTGATCGCTTTTTAGAAGTTGTGGTATCAGGGAGAGCTGCTGGTCCTAAATATACATTTGTTTTAGAAGGAACTATTGGATGGTTACATTTGACTTTTTTCACACGGCATAAGTTGCAAGTGGTCCTGCCAGGAAGATTAGGGTTGGACATTAAACAAGGTACCTGGTAGCGTGCGCAGAGTTCACATGGAGCAACAAGTTCTTTGAAAGACATATTGATGAAGATGAATTTTAAAGTTGATTGAAGAGGATGGTGGTTGAAGGTTAAAGATGAATATTGTGTTTGATCACTTATGCAAAGTTTAAAGAATGAGGACATTCTCAATTGGAGGGAGGATGTGGTGGCCTAAAGTTTAGTATGGCACCCAAAATACGAAACTGGAGCTATTAAGATGTGCGAGATTGACGATGTTATTATTTTAAAAAGGGTTTTATTTAATTTATTTGAGTTTTAAATATGAAGAAATTGGTTAAACACGAATGCCTACGCATAAAAAACAATTTATTTTACGGAGAAAACTTATTTTTACGGTCTGAAAAGCTTATAAGTATCAAGTCCAGTCACTCAAGAACCTTGAGAAATTTTCCCAGAATTTTTACTATTTTTCTTATATTTTTAAATGAATTTTAAAGATTTATAGAAATATTTACGTTTTTAGAAATTACTTAACTTTGATGAATTTTCACGGGGTGATTAGAGCTGGGCAGACTACAAAAATTAGTTGGGACTGTAAAATGGAAGTGGCTCTATCATGTGTAATTTTTCTAGATTTTTTATTATATTTTTAAGGTTCTAATTGAGTCCAGAGGTCCGGAAGGACTCTGCTTGGACTCCGGACGGACTCCGTACGAGCTCCGTACGGGCTCCTGATGGGCTCTGGCTGAGCTCTGGAGAGGAAAATTAGGCATGTGACTAGGTATACTTAAGAGACTCTCAGACTCGAAATTGGGCATCATCATACATCATACAGACATCATACAGCTTAATCTTTAACCACCACTGTCTTATTTTTTATTACTCAACAAATTAAATAAAATTTTAATACCCTTATAACTTTTTATTTTATATATAACATTTTAGAAATACTACTCAACATTTTAAATCACACTTCATACAGGGTATCTTTAGAAAGGTATTCATCACTGGGACTTGATTATTGCTGTCTCATAAAAACTCAAATTATTATAAAAACATAAAAGTCAATCTTTTCAGATCTTTCACTGGTACACCTTAATTGTTGTTATCGGTATTTCTTTTTTCAACAGCCACAATCATTAAATCTGAATAAGTGTTAAATTTCTCAGAGTTTCATAATATTATATTGCATCAGATTTAAATAGACTGGGTAGCTTAGTGATTTAGAACGCCTACTTTGTTATTTTTGTTGGAAGGACGGGGTTTTCAACTAAATCCACATATCTACGGATTCTGCTTACAGCAAGGCAACTGTAAGAGTTTACCATACCATAACGTTGGGCACCAAATATGTAGGTAGACTCTTACAGTCGCTTTGGTGTAAGCAGAATCCAAAGGAGTTGGATAAACTGTAGAAAACCCTGTCCTTCTAAGTAAAATAAGGTTTGCTCAAATAACTTAGCTCTCTAGTCTACTTGAATTGATTGAAATATATGAAACTATGGTTTATAAACACTTATTGAGATTTAGAAATAGAAGCTGTTTAAAAAGAAATACTGATGACAACAATTAAGTTGTACCAGTGAAAGATCTGAAAAGATAGACTTTTATGTTTTATAAGATTTTATTTTTAATGAGATAAAAATAAAAACAAGTCTCTGAGATGGAGAACTTTCTAACAATACCTTTATGTTGATGAAAATATAATTGTTGGGCTGTATTTCAAAAGTTTTATGAATAATATAAATGTTATAAGGGTGTTATAACTTTATTTAATTTTGTTTAGTAATGAAAAATATTAAGGTGGTTGTTAATTATTCCAAAAAGACTCTCAATATCGAAAACTAAAGAGTGAAAAAAATCTAGAAGACTAAGATACTCTCCCTTCTATCTGGTTCTCCTACTCCAGACCTTTCCAACAATACCCTACATGCATAGGATCTACAATAAACTATTGATATAACAAGCATAATAAATTCTAACCAAATTTTGCCACAATAGCCAAAATTTTCTGAAGTGACCAGACTTTTCACTGGTGATCAGACTTTTCTACAGTGACCAAACTTTGCACTGGTGATCAGACTTTTCTACAGTGACCAAACTTTACCACAGTTCCCAGACTTTTCTGCAGTGACCAAACTTTGCACTGGTGATCAGACTTTTCTACAGTGACCAAACTTTTCACTGGTTATCAGACTTTCACATTGTGAGAAAATTTGCCACAATGAGCTATTTTTCTATAATGAGCTTATTTTGCCATAATGAGCTAATTTGGCCAGAGTGAGATAAATTTTCCACAGTGAGTTAATTTTGTAACCATGACCAAACTTTTCCACAATGACAGAAGTTTTCCAGTACACTTTGCTTTTTCACTGGAAAATCACCAGAGCAAACCAGAGTGCACCGGAGAACTGGAGCTCAGTGGCCATTCCATCAGCACACCATGTCCACCAAAAATACTATAAGTCACTAACTCAAGTAAAACACTAAGAAAACAGTAAAATATGATAAAAAATCATAAAGACATAAAAGATAAAGAAAAATATGGGCTATCCAATGATAAGAATTATTTTCCAAAATTCCAAATATCCAGCCTTATAATCCAGAAAATTTCTACTAATCTTCAAAAATTAACCTAAGTGGCATACCCAGATGTGGAATGCCACAGCGGTGGATTCAAGTGTGTCTTCAGTAGGCACAGTTTCAATGCAAGAGGATGAGGAAGGCAATGATAGGTATATCCTTTATTAATCAAAGTCTTTTACAAAGGTAGAGTCTAGTTACTCACAGTCAAAACTGGAGCTATGTGCAGTTTCAAAGAACTTAAAGAAGTTTCAGTGTGTGAGAATTTGGGTTAAAGGGCGAGGAGGTGTGCTATGGGTTCTATGCATGATAACAGGTGGAAGAATGAATATTGCATAAGGGGTTATTTGGGGAAAGTGCTGTGGGGTAATTCTCTTCAGAAAACTTATCTAGTAATCCAATTTCTCTCTAGTCTCACTTATCTGTCCAGAATAGTCAGTCCTATCATCCCTTAATTTTAATATTCCTAACATAGTCAGTCTAAGTTAGTCTCACTTCTGTACTCAAAATAGTCAGTCCCACCTCAGGCTAGCTTTAGCACTAGTAGCAGTCGACCTTCTTAGGTCTTAACATTTTGACAGATATAAATGGTTCCCTACTTAAGAGAAATGAACCCCTCAGGTAAACCTGAGGCAGAAATCCTCACTTCAATTCAAGATAAAATGGAATGCAGCAAGAGATAAAGACCAGACTCTTGGAACATCTACTGGAGGAACAGCTTTCATATCATGGCCCACAGAATCATAACTGGATGTCACCAAAGCTGATGCACTGGTACTTCCTATAACACCAGTTCCACTTGTTAAACACTTAAAGATTGCAGTCCCAGATACCTTTTATGGAAAGAAATACCCCCTTGTGGATTAGTAAAGATCTCAAGTAAACCTTTTCGTCCTGCTCAACTGCCATCAGTTCCCAGATGAGCAATCAAAAATTGAACTCACACTCTCGTACCTTAAGGATAAGGTGGCCCACTGGGAAAGGCTATAAACAAAGGAGCACCTTGTGAATGGACATTTAGAAACAGATTTCTGTCAGTTCATGGTGGCATTCAAATAAGCATTTGGTGACCCCAATGTGGCCACAAACTTGGAGAATTCTCTCAACAAGTTACAACAGAAACACTCTTTTTCCAAGTATGTGTCAGAATTCTGGGGCAACACTAGCTATATTACCACATGGGGAGAAGTTGCAGTTATGTTTCATTTTAGAAATGAGCTCTTTCAAAAAATTAGTAACACCCTAATCAGTCAACATTGTCCAGCCTTCCTCCCTGTGCTAATGGAACTGGCCATCCAAAATGATAACAAACTTTCACATCAGTTAATTGTTGGTTGGATTGGTGCTTTCCAGTGGCACTGTAGAAAATCCTATAGTACTAGCTATAGGCCTTGAATAAGGGAGTTGGAGCAGAACTTAAGAGAAAAACCCCTGTCCCTTTGAGAAATACCAGGTGAGACTTATTTGCTACATAAAATTAGAGACTGTTACTATACCCCTTCCAACACACTTCTTGACTGCTTAACAAGTCAAGACAGTAGCCAATATCAGACCACTGAGAACCAAAGAACCAGAAACCAGAAACGCAGAAAGATTCACACCAGAAAAATAAAACAGTGTGCACTTGTTGCAAAGAAAACAGCAATAATACTTGATGCAGGTTGCAAAGGTACACCAGAGAAACCAGTTGCCAAAGTTGAGTTAAATGAAGAACTAACCTTGCAAAAAACACAGCCAACTGTTTCCAAAAAACAGTGAAAACTGAGCAAGAAACAATGATATCACCTCTGGATGGTTGTATGATTATTAAACTTGCCCCAAAATGTTTTATTCAGTATGTACACTCAGACCATCATCTAAAAAATCAATGCACAGAAACAAATTTGGCACTTTTGGCAACCAAATTGAATAAAAACACTCTAGAAGCTCTCCCCAGCCTTCTAAAACTGAGGAATGCGGCCCGCCTATAAGTGGCCAGACCTCCCTGAAGCCAGAAAACCACCAAAAACCCCCAATCAAGCCCAAAATACTTGGAAAAATCAACCACGACAACTAAAACCCTTAAAACACAAAAGTAAGCTATGACAATTTTGTGACATATAATATAGTGCTAAGTTAGCTCTACTTAATGGCTCTAAGCACTTAACCCTAAGACTTAAAGTTAGCCTGTAAAACATTCAAAACAAAATTAAACAGCTATCTTTTAGAAATTAAAAATGAGCAAACGACCCCTTAAAATTTAGAATATGAAGAATGTCATCAATACATAAAATAGAAAGAAGAACCAGTTCCATCCAATGATAGTACCCACATACCCATAGTCCCAATATTCACTGAATAAAACCAGAAAAATATCCAATAATTATTTAACCATTGTCAATTTAGACATACCAAAAAAGCGCCAAACAGACCAACAAAGGCCTCTGCCAATTTTGAAAAACCAAATCCTCCCTCCAATTGAGAACTTCCACATTCTCCATCACTAAAACCACCATGTTCACACATTTTTCAAAACCCATCTCTGAAATGGGTCCCTGTCAATACTGTATTGACCATTACCTCATCTGCACCATAACACCACCAATCAATCTATACAGAAATGCTTTTGACTCCTGCTATTCCAGAAAGAGATCTTGCTCCAGACCTGTTCTATTATCATCTGCAACAAATTCACCTCCCCCTCAACCTGGTCTATCTTCCAGCAAATTCAAAAGATCTAGGCCTTCCATCTTGATACCCAGATTAATCAACAAGTTAAACCCTTCCAAAAAGAGTTCCAAAACCACCAAAATCACAAGATCTACCATACCTTCTCCTTCTGATGGTAAAACCAATGCTTCTCCCTACTGAAATTTAAGCTGATGAATTTCCAGTTCATTCCCATCCAGACAGTAATGATGACAGTGTGGGAACCATTGAAACACCACCACCCAATCAATTGCCCACCATCAAGGAAAAATTCCAAAAACACTCTTCTCAACAAAAACATCTCATTCTAAACTCCTTCTAATCCACTCCTGCCAAAGATTCACAGGAAATTGAGAAAAGAACACACCTCATCCACCAGTTCAAGACTTATGCTGAACACTTTGTTTCATCTCTTGATTCTCTACTGTAATTGATTCTTGCCTGAAATTCTTGACTTAGAAATAATTTAATTCAAAAAAACTCTTCAGTTTAAAGTCTTCAGGGACTCATCCTCAGATTTATGTCTTGGGGGACTAAAAGCCCTCATTTTATAGTCTAGGGGGACTCAAAAACCCTAAGTTTATAGTCTTGGGGGACTCAAAACCTAAATCATAAAGACAGAATCAGAGATCAAACCATTAAAGACCAAAGAAAATAATCTAAAATTCTGGGGTAACTGTTCTACAGAGAAGCCAGCTCATCAGTTACCCCCACACTTTCCCTAACTAAATTCAGAGACTCCCCCTTTGGATGACCTCTTCCAGAATTACACCAACACCACATTATCAGTTTATAGTCTTAAGGACTCAACCATCAAAACATCCTCATTTTATAGTCTTGAGGGACTCCCCCATTTTTCAGTTTAAAGTCTTGATGGATTTACCACATTTTTCAGTTTAAAGTCTTGACGGATTTTCACACTTTTCATAAAACAGAAAGAGCCATTTCCATTCAAAATACTCTGAAACCACCCTACTGAACTTCCACTTTCTCCTCATCATCTACACATCACTGATAAAACCTTTTTCTTTTATCTCTTTTCTCTTCATTGTTTTCTCATCACAAATCATGGCTGGATTTCCAGATTTTGACCCATCAGACCTTCCTTGTCTCTCTGCTCTCAAGGGCTATGCTTGAAAACAGTGTATCCACATGTGCAGATTTTGAACCTTCACTCTTCCAACTCCTGAAGCCAAACTCTATAACAGTGCCTGAGTTACTTGCAACTCCAAAAAGAAAAAATGAGACAGAAACCCCAATTATCCTATACCATCACCTTCACCTTCACACAAAAACACCTCTAGATCTCCTACAAGGTCCCTAGAATTAGTTCCTGCTTCCTCTTCTCGATCTTCAGCTTTATCCAGAAGATCATGCTGCTCTGTCCCCAGAACTCTCTCTAAAAGACCTGCTTTATCATCCCAAAAAACATCCTTTATCTCAGAAAATTCAGCTAAAACAGCTTCAAAATAAGCTCCCAGGCTTCTAGACTGCATCCAGGTTGCCCGCTAACCTCACTAGGAAGCAGGAATTAGGCTCAAAACTTCCAAATTCAACCAGAAAACAGCCAAAATCCACCAGTAAACAACAACAAATCCACATAACAACCTCCTAGAGCTCCCAGAGCAATGCACACAACAATTTTTTCATCAAAAATTACCAAATACTCTAAAAGTTCTAGAAGACCTGCAAAAGGACCTCAAGAAGGCACCAGAACACCAAACACTTCCCCCAAACAAAATTCTCCCTCTCAATCAATAAGATTTAACTACACCTCTTCTCTAACAGCCAATTACTCTTCTGAAAGTTCCATTTCTTCGAGATCTTCATCCAGAAGATCCCAAGCAGCTTCAGGTCACCTTCTCCTGGTCCAACCTACAACAACCCTGGTACTTCACCACCATTGTCCAACCCAACTGGGCCAATCAATAATATCCACAACAACAACAGCAGCCCTGCTGCTCCAACCAGGCAACAGGAATGCCCTCCTTCTAGTCCATATTCACAACACCATTTAGAGAATGATCATGAGAATCCATACCTCCATCTGGTTAATCCTCCTACAACATGCATTCAGAATTCTTCAACATCCCAAATCCCTGCCGCTTAAAAATTTTAAGAGCTCCCAATCTGTAAGTACCAAGTTAATATATCCAATTTCTTTAGCCAAAAACAATTACTGGTCCCATTTCTTCTGTTTAGTTGCAAAACTTCCTCCTGAAACTGAAATTAGGATTGTCCAACCTCTAGTAACTAATTTAAAGCTCAATTAAGCCAACATGAAACAATGCCTAAGCATGATGTGTTATAACATGCTTAAGGCCTTTTCTCTTTATGGTTGTTTGAATGAATTTGAAAAGAATCTGCAGAAACAGTTACTTGAAGACCACTTGAAGATGTCTAGAATAATCAAGCACACCTTCCAACACCCTATCCCCGCTTCATCCACTTCTTCCCAAAAATTACCTTCTAATCCAGTCACTGAACATTACAACCCATATACTCTTTCTAGCCATCTACATTACAAAGAGCACAGTTCTTCCTCCAATCCTAAAAAAAAGTAAAAATTCCACCATAATCCAGACCAACCACTGGGGGCTTCTTCTTCCAGACATTAAAATAAAAAGAAAGAAATTAATAAGTCACTAAATAGAGAGAACAATTATACTTAAAAGATATATATATATAAATTTGTTTTATTTTTATTTTTGTTTTTATTTTATTCTTATTTATTGTTATTTTTTGATTTTTTTATTTATTTAAGCTACTAACATACTAAAAAAAACTTTAAAATAATTAAACAAAATTACCCAAAAAATATGAGAGCTGAGAAATTAAAATTAAATGAATAATAATAAAATGAGATAAATAAAAATTTAAAATGGTATTTCCCAGCCAATTGATGAGCTGATCCCCTGATACCTTTCCCACATCCAAGTGCACCTTGATTTGTATACACCTTTAAATAATTTTTAAATAAATTGAGATGAAATAAATTTATAAAAATAATATCAATGAAGAAAATATGAAATAAATAGAAATCAATGAAAATAATAAAAAAATGAGATAGAGATAAAAAAAAGAAAATAGCATTGCCCGGCCAATTGATGAGCCTTTCCCCACCAATGCTTGCCCACATCCAGGTGAACCTGATGTGGTGACACCACATAATATAATTTTTGATTTTTCAGCTTTTATATACTAATAACCCCTATAAAAAATTAGAAGAAAAAAATAAAAAAAATAAAATAATCTAAAACATCTACATAATCCAACCATAGACAAAAAAATTAAAGAAAAGAAAAAGAAAATGTCCAGCTCTATATAAAGTCCAGTACAAGGAAATTATCACTGGGTGGGCTCCCTCAAATAAGTAAAAATGATAGGAGACCACCAGTGATCCCCCACCAACCAAATATACCAAATAAGCTGTCCCAAGCCAGTTTAGAGTCATAGTGGACTTGAAACCTTAATAACAAAAACCAGAACTAGGATTTAACTAGGACAAAAAAATTACTTAAAAAATAAATTATGGGGTAACTGTTCTGCAGAGCAGCCAGCTCATCAGTTACCCCCATACTTGCCAAAATAAAATCTAGAAGCCCACCCCTGAGTACCTTCTAACAAAAATACAAAATCAAACACAATAAACCAAAAACAATAAGGGTGAAGAGTCTGGTACTTAAAAACTAAAAGAATTTCCAGTTTAAAGTCATAGAGGACTAAAACCTGTGAAGAAAAAAACAATATTAGAGTTCAACCATATTAAGAGAAGGTGTTGGAAACAAACAATCTGGGGTAACTGTTCTACAGAGCAGCCAGCCCATCAGTTACCCCCACACTTGCCAAAATAAAATCTAGAAGCCCCACCCATGGATACCTTCTAAAAAAAAGATTCCAACAAAAAAAATGCACAGCATCACCAAAATCCAAAATTAAAGAAAAGTCCATAGTTTATCTTCATTGCGGGGTCAATATTCTTCACTTATAGTGGCTCTTGGGAAAAATTTCTTCACCTGATCAGCAAACACTCTCTTCTTTAAGACTGAGCCATCTAACTCCTACAAAACATAAGAACCTCCAGAAAACTGATATCTGACTCTATAAGGTACATTCCATCTTTCAAAAAAAAATTTCCCCACTGACTATCCAAACATCTATTATACACCAAAACCACACAACCAGGTTTCAAGGGATTTCTAAGTCTATGAGCTAAATTCTTGTCCCAGTAATTGACTGATTGATTTCTTATCTTCATCATTCTGGAGTATGCCTTCTCTTGACATTCCTCTCTACATTTTAACTGTTTCACCCTGGCATAGAGCAAATCTTCTGTTGAGCATAAATCATCCCTATTTGTTCCAAGATAAGAGACAGCTTTCAAATCCACTGGTAAAATAGATTTCTGCCCAAAAATTATTTCATAAGTTGAATAGCCAGTTGTCCTTTTCACAGTGACCCTATCAGCAAATAACACCAAGGGTAAACAATGCCTCCACTTTTTAGAAATATCTCCACACCTCTTCACCAAAAAATTCTTGATAACTTGTTGGCCTCTTTAAATCATTCCTTCAGCTTCAGGATAATAAGGTGTATCCATCTGACTCTAGAACCAATACTTGCCACAGATTGTTTGAATTCAGCTCCAAATTCTGGCCCACCATCGACAGTCACCAACTTCATCAACCCATACCTAAACACCCATTCCTTTTTCAAAAATTCTCCCACATTTTTGGAAGTCAAATTAAGAAGAGGCATTGCCTCAACACAACCAGACAAATGATCCCTAGAAACAATCAAGTATTTATACCTGCCCTCTTTAATATGGAAAGCATTCAGACTTATTCTTCCAAACACAGTTGTTTCACCAGTAGCATGGCCAACCTCTTTAAGTTTGAAGTGAATTATTCTTTGACATTCTTCACAAGATTGAAACCAACCATGTACAGCCAACTTTATAACTGGCCACCAAAATATATCTGCTACTTTCCTATAAGTCTCTTCAAAGCCTCTATGACCAAGGTCTTCATGCAAAGACTTGAAAACCAACTCTTGACCTTTCTTCTGAGTCACCACCACTTGAAGAGTTGGATGTCTCCTCCTCATCAACCTCCTTCCTGAAACATATAATCCAGGACTTTTCCTCTTGATTGCCACCCAAGTATCATCATCACAAATATCTGGCCTCTCCAAGGTTAACAGATATTCAACCATATTAAAATAAAACCCAGTCTGAACCCAGGTCACATATTCAAAATCCAACTAAAAAACATACAAGGGTACAGCCCTATCATCAAAATCATCAGTGGACACATGATCAACACAACCAGCCCATCTAGGATACTAATCCCTAAATTTTGGTACATCCTTTTTATTAAACTGAATCTTAAGAGAATCCAGTTCACCAACAAAAACACCATTCTCCAATTTTAAGCCATCCCAAAAAACAGCCCCATCTTCATCAACAAAAAAATACTGATCACCAGAAACAATATCAGAACAAGCCAGTTTAACCTCTTGGTGGAGGAGAGAACAATCATCCATTTCAGCCTCATGGGGGAGGAGAGAAAAATCTTCAGCACCCTTTGTGCTGGCTCTAACCACTGGGACATCTTCATCAAATTCTTCAGAATCTGAATCTTCATCTGTGGGTTGTCTCCTTGATAATCTATCAGGCATTGTAAAAGTTTTTCCAGGTTTGTGTACCAGGTCAAAAGAAAAATTCTGAATGAATGCCACTCACCTAGTCATTGGAGAATTTGGAAGACTTGGTGTATTGATCATTTGAACCAGAGATTTTGCATCCACCTGCAGCTCGAAATTCTTCCCCCACAAAACAGTTTATAGCTTCTTCAAAATTTTTTCCACACCACACAATTCAAACTTTGGTTGAGAATATTTAGATTCCACCTCATTAAATACCACAGACTCATACTTTATTGGCCTGAACCTCCCAGTTTTATCTTCCTGAGACAGCACAGCACCAGTGGCAATATAACTTGAGTCCACTGCCAGATAAATTTTTCTAGCTCCCACTCCATAATCTAACTTATGAAGAATAATATCCTCATGTACCACCTTCTTCTACTTCTGAAAATCCTCTTCAAACCCTTCAGTTCATACCCACTCTGTGTCTTTCATGGTCAGCTTCCTCAAAGGTGAAGCCAAAAAGAAAAATGGTTAATAAAAATTCTGATGTACACACAAACCCCTAAAAATCAACTGACTTCAGTAGTATTTTTAGGCCTTTGCCATGACTTAGTTTTATTAACTTTCTTCTTTGCCATAATTATTCCCTCCTTACATACAACATGACCCAGAATTTCCAGAGCTGGAACACAACAAAAAAAATTTGACCAAGAAATGGTCAAACTAGCCTCTTCAATCCTAAACAATACACTCTCTAAAGTAATTGCATATTCCCAAACAAATCTCCTTATACCAGGTTTCTCCTTCAGCACAGAATTCCCATAATCAGTGGATGGTCCTTTTATTCCACCATCATCAATAAAAATACCAGCATGAGTAGGAACCTCATCCTGTAAAATCCATGCCATTTCTACTTGATATACTGCTACTGAATTTTTATCTCCTTGAGGCAACCTAGTTAGCTGAAATATCCACATAGGAGTCTCAAGCATTGTAAGTGGCCCTGAATCAGTGTGTAGTTCCCTTTTATTATAACCACACAGAATAACTCCCAAACCATAACACACCCTACCAGCAAAAGATTCCACAAAGTCCTCTTTACTTGGCAGCAACCCCAAATCCTTGATTGTGACTCTATTCAAGGCCCTAAGATCATGCACCACCCTCAGGTTCCCATTCTGCTTCTTTACACAGTAGACTGGACTTGAGTAACTAGATGTTGACTGTTTGTATAAACCAGTCCTGAATCTTTCCTTAAAAATCTCTAAAAAATCATCTCTAATAGCAGCTGGAATTGGAATAGGTTTGATTTTCCAAGGTTCATTTCAAACCACAGGAATCAAGTAAGGTTCCCCGTAAGAGTATTTCAACACACCCCTTTCTTCTTCAACAAATGCCACCACTTCCTCCCCCAGCACAATAACATGCAATAAAAACTTCTTTTCCTCATCAGACAACCACCCATCAAGACCAAAAATTACAACTTTCAACCTTTCCCCAGTCACCCTATCAGTTTCCACAAAATATGGAGGATTCTTTACCATAGGAGTACAGTACAGATCTCTTGACAAAGGAGGTCTCTTCAAAGGAGGATTCAAACCTACAGGCATAGGCTCATTGACAGGCCTAATCTTCTGTGCTACCTTCTTATACTTTTCAGCTCCCCCTTCAACTTGAGGGATCTTCAGGACGTCTTCACCAAAAGACCTGGAACAAAAACCAAGGGTTTCTCCATTTCTCACATGTGTGTCCAAGGTACTGTTTTTGAAAGGTGTAGAAGAAACCCTAGTGGTGCACAATTGGGAAGACTTACTTTTATTCTCCAATCTCACCACTCTAAAACTTTTCTGAATTTCCACATCTTCATCCTTGCTTCCATATTCTAAATCTTTAAATCTTGATTCATCTTCTGAATCACATCTTCTAAAATTGTGCAGTTTAACCTCAAGCTGGAGGCACAAAAATTGATCTTTCTGATCTTCTTTCTTCAAAAGCTTGTGCATTTTAACCTCATGCTGGAGGATCAAAAATTGATCTTGATGATCTTCACAAAAACAATTCTTTTCTTCTATCTTGATTATCTTCAGATTTTTTTCTTGATTTTCCTCAGTTATCTTGAAATCTTTCTTTTCTATTCTTGAGTCTTCTTCTACCCTACAAAAATAACCAGGGGTTTCCACAATGCTCAAAGGTGTGGCCCAGGTAATGTTTTTGAAATGTGTAGAAGAAACCCTAGCAGTGCACAATTGGGAGGACTTACTTTTATTCCCCAATCTCACCACTCTAAAACTTTTCTGAATTTCCACATCTTCATCCTCGCTTCCATATTCTAAATCTTTAAATCTTGATCCATCTTCTGAATCACATCTTCTAAAATGGTGCAGTTTAACCTCATGCTGAAGGCCCAAAAATTGATCTTTCTGATCTTCTTTCTTCAAAAGCTTGTGCAGTTTAACCTCATGCTGGAGGCTCAAAAATTGATCTTGATGATCTTCACAAAAACAATTCTTTTCTTCTATCTTGATTATCTTCAGATTTTTTTCTTGATTTTCCTCAGTTATCTTGAAATCTTTCTTTTCTATTCTTGAGTCTTCTTCTATCCTACAAAAATAACCAGGGGTTTTTCCAATGCTCACAGGTGTGGCCCAGGTAATGTTTTTGAAAGGTGTAGAAGAAACCCTAGCAGTGCACAATTGGGAGGACTTACTTTTAGACCCCAATCTCACCACCCCAAAGCTTTTCCCCATATCTTTCAATAAAGATATATAACCAATCTTCTTTTTTGAACTTGAATTTAAAATAATTGAGAATGTTTAGAAAGAACAGATACTTGATAAAAAACAAGAAGAAAACTTGCAGAGAAGAGAAACATTAGAAAGAGAAAATTAAAAATTGACTTGGTATATCTCCAAGGGAGTTAACCTACTACAACCTGGGATTTCATCATCTTGGGGAGATGCTGCAGCAGTTGGGACATCAGCCCTAATCACTTTAAAAAATAAAGACTCTCACTAGAGCCTGAGCCACACTCCAAAAATCCAGAGGCACAACCCACTTCTCTCCTTCTCCTACAATGATCCATGCACTGGCACATTGATGCCAAAAAAGGCCGTGTCTCCTAACCATCCTATCCAGGGGATGTTAACCTCATATGAAGTTTCTTTAATTTTCACCAGTCAACTCCTAACTGATCCCCACATCAAACTGATAACCAATTCTTACTTGGAAATCCATCAAGAATGGTCCACCCAAAATAGCTTTTACGGTGCCTTTGGCAATGTAAAAATGAACCGTTGTGGTACGCTTCTCGCAGGAAGCGTGATTTTTAACCAATCTTCGCGCGTAGTCCAGGAAGAACAAAGGGGAGCTAGTGCAGCAGGAAATTTTAAAATATAATATGTATTTGCGTGTTTCAAGGAACAAAGGAAATGGAAGCGCGGAGAAAGATTGAGGGTCTGTGCGCTCGGATTTTGTAGCAAAATGTGCCACACAATGGGGAATTGTGTGTTATTGATTTAGGACCATAAAGCGCTAAACAATATGGATTTGGGCTTTCCAAAAGGTATGTGTTACGCATTAAGAAGAAAGTCATGGATTAAGGACAACTCAAGTGCATGGTATGCTGCACCCCGGCCAGTTGGGAAACTTACCGAGACAAGTAATAAAAAAGGCTAACTAGTAAAGCAAGCTGTCAGAACTACGAACCTAGTATTAAAGCAAAGAGAGTGGGGACTCAATCGTAAAACTACCCAAGAGCTAAGGCAACTAGACGCAGCGTGAGGATAAGTCAAACATGGAACTAGTGCTGAAACAAAATAAGGTATAGTTAAAAGTGCATATGTGGAGAATCAGTGAAACAAGTTAATACTAGTGTTAGTAATAATAGGGTCTGATTTAGGCGCTGTAGTTGTTGCAAGCAGTGTAACTAGAATACTAATAAATTATTTATTGTTTTACTAATGTGGCGCTAGAGTCAGTGCTGGAGATCCATTAGGGAACTGTGTCTTGAGGGCCGGAAGAATATAAAAGGAGGACTATTAGATAGGGACAAGGAGAGAACTGGTCAATCTATCTATTTAGTTAATAAAATAAGAAAAATCACATTAGTTGTCATTTTTAAAAAGCAGATCATAAAGAAAATCAATATAGAGATATATGTGTAGCTATAGTCATAGTACCCAGTATAAGATATTAGATCATTTGTGATTAATTGTTGAGAGAATATTAAAAGGTATTTTCTGAGTCTTTAGAGTTTGTGCATCTGTGTGTGTATTTCCTATAGTATAGTGAAAGAGCGCACCATAGAGAGAATATATAGATTCAGTGGGATTAACTATTATTAGAGATATTTTATAACTATAATAAGGCAAATTCAAAGAGAGCGCTTAAAGAGGGAGTAGCTGTGGATAATAGCGCTTGTTAAGAATAGAAATATCCAGATAGTAGTGCTTGTTTCCTTATCTTTAACTCATCTCAACTTATAAACTTTCTAGTCAAATATTAGTGTTACACATTATTACACTGTCTTTAAAAAATAAGAGTGGCAGGCACTTCTTTTTATAAATTAAAAAGGAGAACCAACCCATCTCGCATTGTGTCTACTGCTTAGAACTTTAGAACTGTCTACAATTGGTGTCCCAACAGTGGCATAATTGTAACTAGTGTTTTTGATTAGATTGTTTTTTTTTTTTAGGGTTTTGTCAAGAGGACGTAATCAAGCCGGCGCTTCAGCAGAAGAGTTGTAGGATCTACAACAAGTGGATCAATAGCTGTTATCAGAGGATAGGGTAGGGCTGTATCATGAAAACAGTCAGGTTTAATTAACCAAGAGTGTGTTTTTTCCTTTGTGATCTTTTCTTGGATTATTTTAGTGATGTTAATGCGTCGTTACCTTGGTTTTGCGAAGAGTTAGCGCCAGAAGTTGAAGACTGGGTAAAAAGGCGCTTAGATAAAGAAGGAAAGTTGGTTAAAAAGAGGGACAGAAATTATAAGTACCCTGGATTAGAGGAAGTAGAAATGGCAGTGGAAGCAGAAATGAAGTTGCGTCAAGTTGAGCGACGTGCAGCAAGGGTGGCTCTGGATAATGAGGATATGGGGGAAGATGCGCCAGGCGTACGATTGCCTTCTCAGATCTTGTCTCCTAAAGATAAAATTCTCTCTAACGATCCAGATTCAGTCATGGCAAGAATCGATGAGTTGGAGAAGAAGATAGTTGAAGCGGCAAAAGCAAAAGAATCGTTTAGGCCCAAGAGTTCTCCTCAAACTTCGCGTTTTTCCGCTATGGTGTGCTATTATTGTAATAAAGAAGGGAATACAAGGATGAGGTGTAATGCGCTTCAAAAGGATAAAGAGGAAAAGGTAGTTTACGAGGATGGGACTACACTTATGTTGGAAGATGGTACCAGGTTAATTAAAGACAAAGATCGAGGAATGCAAGCCATGCTCATTGATCATATTAATAAAAAGTCTATGGAAAGCAGGTCAAGCAAGGGAAAAGAGCCGGAAAATAAGGAGAAAAGCAAGGATACGAAGTCGGTTAATTTTGCAGTTACTTGCGCGGTGTTAGATTTTAAAGTATAAGAAGAACAAGTGGTTGAAGCACCACTTACCGCAGCATGACTGGAGATGTTCGTGGTGAAGCATAAGAAAATGGCCCCACCTACAATTAATAGGCCAAGAAGGGCTGGCGCTAGGTATGCTAATCCAGAGGATATGGAGGAAGTAGGGTATACTACTAGAGAAAATACACCTGCACCTATCGAGGATGTTGAAATGGATGGTATGGACTCTGGAGGTTACGGCGTGGATCACCACAAAATAGAACAGATGGCAATGTTAGAGAAACCAGTGGTAGTACAGCAAAGAGCGGTACCTGCTGAAGGAATGCCAGGAGCAAAGCATAATACTCCAAAGAACCCACCCGGAAGAGCGAAAACTGGTGCCAAGGCAACTCAGCCTAAATGGAGAATGCAGCGCCCGGTTCATTCTGATTTTCCCAAAGCTGCCAAGGATTTAGTTGCGAAATGTTTGAAGACTACAGTTTCTGTTCCATTGGGGATGCTGACTGCAGTAGCGCCAGACGTAGCAAATGGAATCGTGGATAAGTGCAGAAAGCAAAGGATTGCTAATTGTGCTGAGTTTGATATGGCGGAACACTCATTTCAACCAGTTGTTGGATTACCTAGGACGCCACATTACGCAGGACCCTTAGGGTATTTAACTATTACGGTAAATGGTAAGCAAATTAAAGCATTAGTGGATACGGGTTCACAAATCAACATGGTATCAGTGGATGATGCAGTGGAATTAGGTCTTCCTGTAAAAGACGGCGAAGGCACTGTTGCAGGAATTGGGGGAGGTAGGTTACCTGTTATAGGTGTAGCAGAGTATGTACGCACTAGAGTTGCGGGAGCAACGAGAGATATACATTTTTATGTTCCAATGGGTGAAGTTAAAACAGTTTTAGGCACGCCATTTTCAATGGATTATTCAGCGACTATAGATTATTGTTTAAATAAGACTATAGGAATCAGGATTATGGGTGATGACGGTGTTCCAGTAACAGCAGTCTTAGTAGCGCCCAAGGATGGTGGCTGGGAAACTAAGTACTCTGGAGCTGCGCGGTTAGAGAAAGAAAGTGAGTTTTATGAGGAAGTCTCAGATGAGGAGATAGGGCAACAGCCAGGAAGGCGTCAACATTTTCATTAGGGACTGGCATTTTAGGTGTTTATATCTCCCAGGATGAGAAGAACCCGGATAGTGACCAGTCAGTCCAACAAGGAGGGATACGTAAAGCTGTACTTCATAGGTGTCTTGGGGATACTACTATAGAATGTATTATACCTAAGCTTTTTAATTTCTTTAATTATGGATATTGTTATACTCATATTAAAAAGAAAAGACAAAAACAGGATTTAGGTGTAACCCGTAGTTATATTAGAAAGGGTTTTATTTTAATTAATGAAGGAAACAGTAAGGACTGTTTTGCATCTAAGTATAAACCAGTAGCTTTTAAGGTTAAACCAGTGAATATAGCGATACCTGATTTGAATCCTCCTTTGCAGAGGCCGGCACTATCTAGAAATCCTTATGATACACCTTTAACAAAGTTTCCGCCTGATTTTGCATTCACCAGTAAGATCATGATGGAAAGGCTTCAGATGGTAGATTTTGGACCAGAGGGCTGGTTATTGCAGGAAGAAAAGAAGTTATTATTACATGTTATGGCTCTTAGGGAAAAGGCTATTGCGTTTTCAGAAGAGGAAAGATGTTTGTTAAAACACTCTTATGGTAAACCTTATATTGTTCCAGTTATACCTCATGCGCCATGGCAAAAGAAGGCTTTTCCAATACCAGCGGCTATAAGAGAAGAGTATACGCAATTAATTAGGGGAAGGTTAAAGTCCGGCTTGTATGAACAGTCTATGTCTAGTTATTCAAGTCCAGTGTTTTGTGTGGTCAAACATAATGGTAAATTAAGGGTTGTTCATGATCTTAGGGAGATGAACAAGGTTACGGTAAAGGGTGCAGGTATGCCACCAACACCAGAAGAATTTGTGGAATCTTTTGCGGGGCGTGCATGTTACGGATTAGGTGATATTATGGGAGGATACAATGAGCGCGAGTTGGACAAATTGTCCAGACCCATGACGACGTTTGAAACACCACTGGGGTGCTTTAGGTTGACAAGGTTACTGCAAGGCGCAACAAATTCTGTGGCGGTATATCAAGCACAGATGATGTGGATATTGCAGGATGAAATCCCAGAACATGTGGGAATTTTCATTGATGAAGGCGGTATAAAAGGACCAGCCAGTGATTATGAAGGGGGGGTGTTAAAAGAAAATCCGTATATTAGAAAGTTTTTTTGGGAATATGGGATTACCCTGGAAAGAGTGCTATTTAGGATAGAGGAGGCAGGATTAACGATTTCTGGGTTTAAATTTGCCTGTTGTGTTCCAGCGCTAGATATAGTGGGACATGTGGTATGTAAGGAAGGGAGAATCATCGCTGAAAAACAGAGGAATAAGGTACTTACATGGCCAAGACCAAGAAATACTAAGGAAGTTAGAGGGTTTTTAGGCATTTGTACATATGTAAGAATGTTTATTCGAGATTTTGCTTTGATGTCTTTGCCTTTACGGCGCTTAACAAGAAAGGATGTTGTATGGGATTGGACGGAGGAAGGTGAGGAGTCATTCGAGTTATTAAAGAGGAATGTAGGAAAAGATATTCTTTTGAAGAAATTGGAGTATGGACCAGGCGCTGGAAAAATTACTCTAGCAGTGGATTCTAGTGTGTCCGCGGTGGGCGCAGTTTTGATGCAGGAGGACGAAGAAGGTAATGATAGACCTGTCCTTTACGAGTCCAAGACTTTTACCAAAGTGGAGTCTAGGTACTCCCAGTCCAAGCTGGAGTTATGTGGAGTAGCGAAGATCCTTAAAAAGCTACAATGGATGCTTTGGGGGCAGCATTTCGAGCTGCAGGTTGATGCGCTATCGTTGGTGCAAATGATTAGTAGCCCGAGTTTACCAGATGCGCCCATGACGAGGTGGGTAGCGCAGATTAATTTGTTTTCTTTTGATTTAGTCCATAAGCCAGGGAAATCTTTCACTATGCCAGATGCGCTGTCAAGAAGACCGTTGTGTGAAGAAGACTCGGAAGTGGAAGAATTTGAAGAAGATAAGAGATGGGTAAATGGGATAGATTATTGTTATACAAAATTTGGCAAGAACGTCCGCAACAACGATAAAGTATCAAGCAAGAATGTCTGCGAAGACCATAAACTAGATTTTTGTAGCAAGGTTGAACTGCAACTGGATTTAGGGAACACTGAAGCTAATGTAGCGACAAGGAGTGCACAAGGCGAGGAAGTGGAGGAGTCAGAGGATGGAGATACTTCAAAGGGAAGTCAGGATAGTAGTACTCAACTTGAAGAGGGGGAGTATTTAGAAGACAACGCATCTACAGATGAGGGAGTAGAGTTGTTAAAGTTATATTTGGAAGGTAATAGTTGACCAGATTTTTGAGATAAAAAGGTTTGGCGCAATATTAAAAGGCGCGCTAAAGGCTATTTTATTAAAAATGGGAAGTTATGGAAGAATCAAGCATTGTCTCCTCAGTTAGTTATTCAAACTAGGGAAGGGAAGGAGAAGATACTCAGGGAGTTACACAAGAATTTAGGACATAGAGGTCAAGATGAGACTTGTCGCAGAGTTAGGGAAAGATTCTGGTAGCCCAACATGAAAAATGAAGTAAGAGATTGGGTTAAATCTTGTCCTGAATGCCAGTGCAGAAGTTACAGAAAGCCAAAAGAAAAAGGGAGAGCGACAGGCGAGGATACTGTTTTTGGTAGGGTCAGTTTAGATGCAGTCCATATAAAACAAGGACACTTTAAATACCTGGTAGTAGCCAGGGATGATCTATCAGGATGGGTTGAAGCACCGCCGTTGATAAACCTCAAGGCAAGTAATGTGTCCGAGTTTTTGAAGAAAGAATGGATTTATAGGTATGGGGTAATGAAGATGGTAACCGTAGATGGTGGTGCTGAATTTTTGGGAGAATTCCAAGAAGTAGTAAAAGGTATTGGCGCAAAGTTACGAGTTGCAACACCATATTATCCTGAAGCAGAGGGAACGGTAGAAAGAGGGCATCAAGTTATAAAAGATGCGCTAGTTAAGTTATGTGGAAATAATGGGGCGAAGTGGAAGAACTACTTGTCATTAGTTTTGTTTGCGGACAGGATTTAAGTTAAAAGGACAACAGGGTTTTCGCCGTTAGAGCTTATGTTTGGTCAAAGGGTGGTATTACCTATTGATCTGGAGGCTGGATCTTTCCTAGGATGTGATTGGGATCAAGTGCGCTCAACCAAAGATTTAATTCTAGCAAGGGTAGCGCAACTTGAAAGAAAAGACGAGTTTGTGGAGAAAGCGTATGAAAGAATGATGCAGATCCGGGACAAGTCAGTTAAATATTGGGATGAGCACTTGGCGCATAGGTTAAGAAAGCCATTGAACCCAGGAGATTTGGTTTTGGTTTATAATAGAAGTTTAGAAAGCCAATGGGGGAAGATGTTTTCTGACAGATGGAATGGTCCTTATAGGATAAGAAAGCAGATAACTGGAGGGTCTTACTTACTGGAGGAATTAGATGGTACTGAGTGGAAGCGGCGTGTGGCCGCAGACCAGATCAAAAGATTCTACCCACGGGGTGTTCTAGTGATACAAGATAGCCTCCGAAATAAGGATAAACTACCAGAATAATACCTCCGGGAAGAGGATTAAACTAAAAAGTTATGTTAAGTTTTGTTTTTTTTCTAAGAGGACTCACAGGAGGCTTTTGACACAGTTGTGACGGATAGAGGGCACTAACTGGAAGTTAGGCGGACTATGGCAGAACAGGCAACTGGCACAAGCGCTTAGATGAGGGTGCAGAAGAAAATGAAATCTTATATTTTCATTGTTTGAGGGGGCATGACAAAATAGGTAATTGAATTAAAGGATATGTGTATCATGTAAACGCAAAAGACGCTGGGGATTTAGCTAATGGGTTAACTAACTAGGAGTGGAATAGCAATTTATAGATGAGGCGCTCTACAGTTCAATTCTTATATTACGTAGTATATTTCTGTATCGCAGTAAAGGCCGTAAAGTTTTACAATATGAAGGTTTATTTATGATTTTTTTGGGTTTACAGTCTTTTAAAGAAAGTAGAGGGAGCAAAGTTAGGCGCTCTAAAAGTATGGAAGACAGGTGTAACAAAATAGCGCCATGTCTAAAAAGATTATTTGAAGGCATAGCATGAAAAATATATGAAGACTATTTACAGGAAGGATGGACAGAGGAGACTCATAAGGAGAAGCGCTATGGTAAGGTAAACTCTTACAGTCGCCTTGCTGTAAGCAGAATCCGGAGGAGATATGGGGATTTAGCTGAAAACCCCGTCCTTCCAATAAAAATAACAAAATGAGAATTCTAAATCACTAAGCTAACCAATCTACTTGAATCTGATTGATAAAAATAATGAAACTCTAAAATATTTAACGCTTATTGAGATTTAATGATTGTAGCTGTTGAGAAAAGAAATACTGATAACAACAATTAAGGTGTACCAGTGAAAGATCTGAAAAGATTGACTTTTATGTTTTTATAATAAATTGAATTTTTATGAGACAGCAATAATCAAGTCCCAGCGACGAAGACCTTTCTAAAGATACCCTGTATGAAGTGTGTTTTAAATTGTTGAGTGGTATTTCTAAAATGTTATATATAAAATATAAAGTTATAAGGGTATTACAAATTTATTTAATTTGTTGAGTAATAAAAAATGAGACTGTGGTAGTTAATGATTAAGCTGTATGTTGTGTCCCCCCTCTCAATTTCGAGTTTGAGAAGTGCTTAAGTATTCCTAGTCACGTGCCTAAGTTTTCCCCTCCAGAGCTCTTCCAGAGTCAATCCGGAGCCCGTACGGAGTCCGTACGGAGTCGAAACGGAGTCTGTCCGGACTTCCGGATTCAATTAGAACCTTAAAACTATAATAAAAAATCTAGAAAAACTACACATAATAGAGCTACTTCCCCTTTACATTCCAAACTAATTTTCGTAGTCTGCGCAGCTCTAATTACCCCGTGAAAATTCATCAAAGTTAAGTAATTTCTGAAAACGTAAATATTTCTATAAAACTTCAAAATTCATTTAAAAATATAAGAAAAATAGTAAAAATTCTGGGAAAATTTCCCAAGGTTCTTGAGTGACTTGACTTGATACTTATAAATTTTTCAGACCGTAAAAATAATTTTTCTCCGTAAAATAAATTGTTTTTGTGTAGGCATTTGCTCGTGACCAATTTCTTCATATTTAAAACTCAAATAAATTAAATAAAACCCTTTTATAAAAAATAATAACACCAATCTTGCATGCCGTAATAACTCCATTTACGTACTTAGGTGCCATACTAAACTTTAGGCTACCACAGCGCTAGTGGTCTATTCAGTATCAGGATGAAAGCTAATAGGATATCCTTTCCAGTCTTCAGGCATGACAAAGTGACGGGGATCAGCAGGGAATCCAAGAATAGTCGTTGAGCTGATTTTGTTCATTAGTTGACCTATCATTTCTATATGAGTATAGCAAGCTTCAAGTTCAGCCTCAGAAAAAGCTGGTGCGTTATTGTAGGATAGGGACATAGCATCATATATAAGACGAAGTCTGGAAAACATTTGCATGGAATGGACAAAAGGTAAAGGAATGGGAACCCATCCCAAGGAGATGGATTCATTGAAACCTGAGAGGAAGTTAGTAAGCAAGAAGAGCATAAGTATTGTGAAGGATGCTTACTTGCTAATAAGTTTTGTGGGTGCGCTGACGGTGAAGTAACAGTAACCGCGTCAGGAGCAGCTGTAGGGGAGCCTGAGCGCATGGAAGCACTGGAACTCGGAGGGGGAGAAAGTGTAGCGCTAGGCTGTATGGATATTTGGCACCTGGGAAAACTAGGAAGTGATGGCGACTCATAAGGAACATTATTATTATTAGTGGAAATAGCGGGACTAGTGGTGGTAATTATGGGAGCGCTACTAATAGAGCTAGGTGGAAAGCGAATATAACCAGTAGGCTGAAGAGTATTCTGGTTAAGGGAGGTATTGCAAGTTTTGTGGTATCTAAAGCAATTATCACAGGCAGGTCTAAAAGAGGCATAACCCCGAGGTCTAGAAAATGTACAGTTAAAGTTACGGCGTTTGCAAAATGAGCAAGCTTGATCTCCGGGAACTGTGCGATATTGAGTCATGATGTTAGAATAGAGGAAACTCAGGTTATTAGAAGGGCTATTTATAGGTTAACAATAGCATTATAAAGAAGTCATCAGTTGCGCCACTTCTGGCTTGAGCGCTGGATGGTTTCTAAGAAGCTAGCAAGAAGCGTTTCTCATAATGAAGAACCCAAGGAAAGATGAATTGTTACAATCAAGGGAAAGGTATGTATTGCGAAGGTTTAAAGATTGAAAGAAAGCACATATGCAAATGATGCAGGAGAAGTAATTGCTGTAGCAACAATCTCAAGTTGTTATTTTTAGTTTCATCTTTCATAGGCACTTAGTAAAAGGGTGCGCTGCTTAGAAAAAGGATGATATTTTGGGGGCAACTCATCTCGCGGTTGTAGAGTTTTCACAGGAAAGTTAAGTGAAAATAATAATAAAAATAAATAAATATATATTACATTTTTTTACAAAGCTATATACATTACAAGGAATAAATACAAAAGAAAATATTTTTTTAGTGGTATTCTTCTTCATCAAAGATTGGGACGCAGATAGCCCAATTGTTAACAGCTTCTTGCATGTTTTGTTGCAAGGCAGCTATTAGTTGTTTTCGCTTATTATACTCAGCGCGAGTATAAACCGGAACCTCCTCAAGGAATGTTTCAATGGCCCCAATCATGTTATTCATACGACGCATGGTCGCATCGTAAGGAGCGCAGGCGATTTGTTCTGCAAATTCCCAGTTTTGAGCCATGGCGGGCTCATCCTCATCTACTACCGAAAAGTTATCGGTTGGCCACTCGACCGGAGTGAGGGTATTGAAGACCGGCTGCATATCAGACCAGTCAGGAGTGGGCGAACGAGGAGTAGGTGTCGTATCCCAGGTGGGATCTTCTTCCAAGGTAGGAAGGAATAGTGGAGTGATAGGAGGCAGAGGCCTTTCAGCGTAAGGAGTATCTGGTGCATCCTACATAGTAAAAAAAAAAAAAAAAAAAAAAAAAGGGGAAAAAGAGAATGTTAGTATTAGAAAGGGAAGAAGTAAGAAAAAGAAACTTACTGTACTTTCCTCCGAGAAAAGATATTTAGGGACAGAAGCGACGCTACTAGGAGTAGGCTCGCGGTAACCAACCTTGGTTCGTTTGTTACTAGGTGGGGTAACAGGAGCAGGCTCCGGGCACTTGATGGTCATTTGACTCATCATATTTGTCGTAGAAGCATTTGGGTCCAGGCGCGCTACGGTGGGAAGCCCATTGTAACTGCATTTCTTCTTGCGTTGCTTGCAGTAATCGCATGACTAGGAATAAATGAAAAATGAAAAGGTTAGAAACAAATGGGAAGGAGAATGAAGAGAGCTTACAGTGAAGAAAGTATTGCCACAGTGGGATTTTGAAAAATGTCATGGAGTTATGCCATTTTTGATGCAACAAGTGCATCTCGTCCCACCCATCAGTGTGGTTATGGGCGTTGTTGGGGAAGCAGTAGGGGGCTGAGTGCGCACGAACTGTCAAATAGCGTCCACGACGTTGGTGGTATTTTCAGCGTTAGTAGGGGTTCTTCTGGTATTCATTGTGAAAAATAAAAATAATAAAGATAATAAGAAAAGTGAAAAGGATAGAAGGTGGAGGAAGAAAACTCTGTGAGACGCAGAATATTTATGGGCTCCTGGGGACAGTCGCGAGTAGAGGGAGGATGTGGTACGCGCCTGGCAGGAAACGTGATTTTAGACCAATCATTGCACGTAGTCCAGGAAGAACAAAGGGGAGCTAGCGCAGTAGGAAATTTTAAAATATAATATGTATTTGCGTGTTTCAAGGAACAAAGGAAATGGAAGCGCAGAAAAAGATTGAGGGTCTGTGTGCTTGGATTTTGTAGCGAAATGTGCCGCACAATGGGGAATTGTGTCTTATTGATTTAGGACCATAAAGCGCTAAACAATATGGATTTGGGCTTTCCAAAAGGTATGTGTTACACATTAAGAAGAAAGTCATGGATTAAGGACAACTCAAGTGCATGGTATGCTGCACCGTGGCCAGTTGGGAAACTTACCGAGACAAGTAATAAAGAAGGCTAACTAGTAAAGCAAGCTGTCAGAACTATGAACCTAGTATTAAAGCAAAGAGAGTGGGGAATCAATCGTAAAACTACCCGAGAGTTAAGGAAACTAGAAGCAGTGTGAGAATAAGTCAAACCTGGAACTAGCGCTGAAACAAAACAAGGTATAGTTAAAAGCGCATATGTGGAGAATAAGTGAAACAAGTTAATACTAGTGTTAGTTATGATAGGGTCTGATTTAGGCGCTGTAGTTGTTGCAAGAAGTGTAACTAGAATACTAATAAATTAGTTATTGTTTTACTAATGTGGCGCTAGAGTCAGTGCTGGAGATCCATTAGGGAACTGTGTCTTGAGGGCCGGAAGAATATAAAAGGAGGACTATTAGATAGGGACAAGGAGAGAACTGGTCAATCTATCTATTTAGTTAATAAAATAAGAAAAATCATATTAGTTGTCATTTTTAAAAAGCAGATCATAAAGAAAATCAATATAGAGATATATGTGTAGCTATAGTCATAGTACCCAGTATAAGATATTAGATCATTTGTGATTAATTGTTGAGAGAATATTAAAAGGTATTTTCTGAGTCTTTAGAGTTTGTGCGTCTGTGTGTGTATTTCCTATAGTATAGTGAAAGAGCGCAACACAGAGAGAATATATAGATTCAGTGGGATTAACTATTATTAGAGATATTTTATTACATTAATAAGGCAAATTCAAAGAGAGCGCTTCAAGAGGGAGTAGCTGTGGATAATAGCGCTTGTTAAGAATAGAAATATCCGGATAGTAGTGCTTGTTTCCTTATCTTTAACTCATCTCAACTTATAAACTTTCTAATCAAATATTAGTGTTACACATTATTACACTGTCTTTAAAAAATAAGAGTGGCAGGCACTTCTTTTTATAAATTAAAAAGGAGAACCAACCCATCTCGCATTGTGTCTACTGCTTAGAACTTTAGAACTGTCTACACCGTTCCTGAGGCTCCACCAACATATAACCTCACAAACTCAGATGTTCCAACAAATTCAGTGACATAGCCACCAATACCTCTCAAATTACTACTGATACCTGTTTTTATGGGGAGTCCCAGATGAGTAGGCTCAAAAAAAGAAATCAGGTTAATCTGAGAGCCTGAATCCACTAATGCCCTAGCCTCCCTGCCATTCAGAGTGACATTGAAATATGCCAGAGGTGCAGAAAAATGAGTTCCCAACCCCTCTCAAAAATTTTCAGAAGAATTACAAATGTATTATACCTCCCCAGAAGAAGCCCTTCTCCTAGTCAAAAACTTTTTTGGCCTATCAGCCAACCCAGGACTGATAGCATACAACTCCCCACAATTTAGTGAAACCTGAGCATGATTAATCCTTTCCAGGACAGAGTCCATAACATTAACTTGGCCAGAAACCACTGGCCTCTCAAAGCAATCTCTTTGCTTCACTACCTTCGTCCTAGAAGATTCTTGAGAACCTGAACCACCAACAGCTTCACCATCAACAGGAATCAAACCAGATCCCTCACCAGAACCTCTAACTCCAACAGGTTTTGGAAATGAAGCCAAAGGGACATCCTCCTCAGAGTCAGAATCAACATCCATAGGCATTGGCTCTCCATTCATTTCCATGCTCCAAAACTAGGGGTCCCATATCTGCCTTACCCTTCTGCATTTTATACAGCTCCTATTTGCTGTACTTATTCATAGCTGCACTCAGAATAGGATCCACATTTGAAGCCTTAGGCTTTGGTTGGTCCTTAGAAATACTCTTAGGCCTTCCCACCTTTCCTGCTTCCACATCATTCACACCAGCCAAGCATTCCTTACTTGACTTTCCACCACAAGAATGAATCTCAAAACCACCAAAGGAAGTTGTAAATGAGACTCTATTAGCCTCCTTTCCTTTGCCCTTGCCATCATCTCCACCTTTACCAGAAGAAGAAGCCTCATTAGGCAACTCCTAAAATCTTGGCCTCCTTGAGTTGACATTATGTCTCCTCCTCGTCAAGTTTACTGGAGCCTGACAATCATTAGGCTTCAAAAAAGAACCATCTGGGAAATTGAAAACTTTCCAATAAAATTCCACCTTCCATTCTGACACATCCCTATTCAGTGCCCAAAAATCATTGGTCTTGTGGCTCTTCCTGCTGCAATAAGAACAGACAAAAGGATCACTCCTGCAAGCCCTCCTATCAAAATCTCTTGGCTGAGAAGGAGCCTTATTGGCCTTCTGAGCCTCCTGAACAAAAATATGCAGATGTTTGGTTAAATAAGCCAACTGCCCCACCACAGGGTCTACCTCCTTAGGCTTCTTAGGAGCCTTCCCCTTGTTCACCACTTCCTTCTTTCTGGACTCCTCCACATCCTCAGCCAATGCTTCACTGACCTTGCTAAAATATTTAGTGCTAGCTTATTGGCAAGAATCCACTTCCAACAGTTTCAGATGCTCCTCTACAAACTCCTTCACCACAGAAAGAGCAGGGAATTTCTGATTGCTATTAGGAAGAGCCTTCATCTTGTCCTTCCTAGCCAACTCCCTCAAAACATCAATCCTGACATTCCTGGCCAGAGAAGACCAGAAACTATCCCTTGCAGAGTCAGTACTCTCCAACTCTTGCATGTCCACCAAATATTCCACCACTGGCTCCAACTGAGCAGGAAACTTCTTATTAGTGTGGAGATTATCCAGACCTCCATAAGATTACCATTCACTAGCAATCATATTGAGATCCACAATTGATTACCTGGAAAGCCACCTGTCTGTCATCTTCAAACACAACTTTTTCAAATATTTTCTCCTATCACCCTCCATAGCAAAAATTTCCTTCACCAATTCCCTGTCACTAATGTAAAAGATGACTTGCTTCACCATGTCCAAGTGAGAAGCCCTATCTACATTCCCAGAAGCCTCAAATATCTCCAGAAACCACTTCACATCCTCCCCCATAAACATAGGCTCCTTCCAGGACTTTATCCTGAAAGAAGGCCTAAAATAAACAGGAGGAGTACCATCCTCAGCTGCAACAACAGTGCCACTACCACCACTAGAGAAAGAGGGTCCAGAAGCCATGGTCAAATAGATTCCAGAAAACCAATTTCCACCCACAGAAGAGTTCCAAAAGTAACAGAAAATCCAAAAAGCTAGCAAATCCTCACCCTACGTTGGGTGCCAGAAATTTAGACAATCCTATAGTACTAGCTATAGGCCTTGATCAAGGGAGTTGGAGTAAAACTGGAGAGAAAACCCCTGTCCCTTTGAGAAATACCAGGTGAGATTTATTTGCTACTGAAATTTAGAGACTGTTACTATACCCCTTCCAACACACTTCTTGACTGCTTAAAAAGTCAAGACAGTAGCCAATAGCAGACCACTGAGAACCGAAGAACCAGAAACCAGAAATACAGAAATATCCACACCAGAAAAACAAAACACTGTGCACTTTTTGCAAAGAAAAAAGCAGTAATACTTGAAGCAGGTTGCAAAGCTACACCAGAGAAACCATTTTCCAAAGTTGAGTTAAATGAAGAACTAACCTTGCAACAAACACAGCCAATTGTTGTCAAAAAACAGTGAAAACTGAGTAAGAAACACTGATATCACCTCCAGATGGTTGTAAGATAATTAAAGTTGCCTCAAACTGTCTTATTTAGTATGTACACTCAAACCACCATCTGAAAAAAATCCTTGCAGAGCAACAAATTTGGTGCTTTTCGCAACCAAATTGAGTAAAAACCCTCTAGAAGTGCTCCCCAGCCTTCTACAATGAAGGCAGGTGGGCCGCTCAATGGGGGTGGCCTGCCTAGAAGCAGCCAGACCTCCCTGAAGCCAGAAAACCACCAAAAACCCCCAATAAAGCCCAAAATACTTAAAAAAATCCACCACTACTACTAAAACCCTTAAAGCACAAAATTAAGATATGACAAAATTGAGGCATAAAACATAAAGCCAAATTAGCTCTACTTAATGTTACTAAGCACTTAACCCTAAGACTTAAGGTTAGCCCATAAAACACGAAAACAAAATTAAACAGCTATTTTTTAGAAATGAAAAATGAGCAAATGACCCCTTAAAGCTTAGAATATGAAAATTTCATCAAGACATACACCACGGAAAATCTAGGGGTGAATCACTAGCAATCCTCTCTCTTGAAATTTAGAGTGTCCCTTAAATATGCCAGGTTTATCAATACTTTATAAACATAAGTAAATTAGAGTTAGATTTACATTTATTCTCGGATTGATTATAGACAGAATATCAACTGATTCGAAATTATGCACAAGTTGATCCTCCAGAACTTGATTTTGGTCCTCTGATGAGCACAAATTGAGCACAAACTGATCTAACCTAAGCTTATGCATATATAATAATTCAGGATACTTGCTCTATTAAATTTGATAATTAAATAAAATATTGATGAATTTATATAAAAGAAATTATTATGTAAGATATTAAATTATAAATTTAGGCATCATAGGAGGGCACTTAATAGAATTTAATTATACTATGTGACACATTAATACTGTATCACGCAGTTTGAAACATTTAAAACAAAATGAGTCATGATGGGCAATGAAATTGCTTGGACAGACACTTTCAAAATTAATAATGACCATAATACACAAGTATGAAACCTAGGCATCTATCCAATAAAAGATTTTCCTTCTGATAAATGGATTTTTCTCAGTTACTCCCTGCTAAAAAGTGTCCTTCTGAGCTTTGTCTGACCTTCAGGGGGGTAATTTGGCCACATCACACTACTTCTATTTCCATGATTGACCAAAACATCATCCTCATTCCCATCTAAAGAGTTGATCTCATCTGACTGTGGCTGATCAAAGGGGTCCACCACAAGTTTAGCCAAAATTTTGGTGAACAATTTTTTGATGGATAGTGACTAACTTGTGCTTTCCAAAATTGTCCACCTCAAGTTAGGCTAAACTTCAGGAGGATAAATTTATTATTAATACCAAATTAACTGAAGAATACTTTTGCCCTAGCTACTCTGCATCATAAAAGTGTCCAACTGAGGTTTATCCATAATTCAGGTAGACACTTTTGGAAAGGCACAGTCTGATGGGTTTAATATCTATAGATGGCAAGAAGTATCAGTTTTTTATCAAAATGGAACTAGAATTAATTTAATATGGCCAAAGTGTCCACCTGAAGTTTGGCCAAAATACAGGTGGAAATTTTTATGAGGATTACTTGATGAAATGAAGAAGACTTGAAATTACTTTCCATCATAAAATTTTCAAACTTAAGTTTATCAAAAATTGTGGTGACACTTTTGCCAGATCCATTCATATGGGATCAACTCTCTGTATGGAAATGAGAATCAATTTTTAGTCAATCATTGCATTAGAAGTAATTTTATATGGAAAAATGTTCCACCTGATTTTTGGCCAAAAATAAGTTGGAAATGTTTATGAGGAATACTAGATTAACTAAAGAAGACTTGCACCCTACTACTTTCCATCATAAAAGTGTCCACCAGAAGAATTCTCAAACTTGTGGTTGACACCTTTGGCCTGGTCCAGCCATATGGGATCAATTCTGCATATGGAAATGAGGATTTAATTTGGTCAATCATGGTACTAGAAGTAGTTCAATATAGATAAAGTGTCCAACTAAATATTGGAAAAAAATCAGTTGAAAACTTCATTTAGTTTTTCAAAAAATCAAATTAAGTAAAAAATTTTTCCTGATGATGCCCATTTTATCCAACACCTCTTCTGAGCCTTGAAAATAGGCATTTAGCTTGAATTTTGAATTTCATATAAAATCCCTATTATTCAACCTATTTCTTTTTATCCCTTTTTTTTCTTTTAGATATCAATTAATTTTATGTAAAACAAATCATTTTCATAATTTTTTACCTGGATTTAATAAAATTATTAAAGGTTTAACATCACCCTGTAAGCATTTGGCACATGTTTTTTTGCTATACTAATAAAAATAATAATATACTGGTAACAAAAAATTGATCAAATGATAAAATATTAATAAAACAGAAAGATCAAATACCAGTGGATATTTTTTAAAAAAATACCAGTTGCACTGAAGAAGAGCTGCACCCTACATACTCACCATCAAAAAAGTGTCCAGCACAAGTTCGGCCGAACTTGTGCTGGACACTTTTGGTCAGTTGCAGTCATATAAGATCAATTCTCGCTATGGTGATGAAAAAATATTTTTGTATAAAAAACTTCACTAGAAGTTGTTTTACATAGCCAAATTTTCTACCTAGATTTCATCCAAACCACAGGTGCACAATTTTTTATCTTTGAAAAAAAGTCAATTTAGTACAATTTATCCCTGATGGCTCTCATTTGCTTCAAAACCTCTACTGTCAGCCTGTATATCCCCAGGACTGAGTAAAAAGTGCTTATAAGTTATGTTAAACACATGAACTATACATGGGAACAAGAAATGAGAGTACACAAACAGTATACATAAGTAAAATTATGATAATACACATAGAATGCCATTATAACACCTTATATACACGCATATATCCACCTTTTATAAGTCTTATATACTTAATATTCAGTTGGAATATGTTAGGGTAATCTTAAGAACCTTAAGTATAAGGCTACATAATTTTTAAGTACACTTAAAGCTGTTATATTCATTGTTTTACACAAAAAACAAGAAATGCGCTTTATTTCACTTAAAAGTTGACTATATGCGCTATAAAATTGAGAATATCAAAATTGCCCTTTGACAGATCAATTGGGCTCATTTAGAACTATTGATTTGGCTATTTAAACGTATAAAAATAACACTTTTCAAATTTGGTGTTTTTTATGCCAGAAATGGCTTCTGTGTACTGGCTACATACTGCCTGCTTTTTTCCCGTGTGAATAGCTTCATTTTTAGCAAAGTTAGCTTTTTCACACTATAATTACCCCACATTCTACGCCCACTGTGGGGAAACACACTAAAATAGGCAACAGGCGCTTATTTAGTGTCCTTGCTTAATTAATAACGCATTGACCTTGTTTATATGCACTAATTTCATTAATAACCTTACTCTTGGCACTTTATTTCATCACCACGCTTAAATTCGCCTAATTTTAGTCAAGGATTTACCCGTGCAAGCGCCTGCCAAGGACTGCATGTAGTTACCCCACATCTCACGCTGTTTTTTAAGTTTTTGGGTGATTTCTCAGTCAATATTGGTTATTTTTGAATGGGAATTTCATGTAGTATAATGTCAGGATTAGCCCCTCCATTTCTACTGTAGACTCCCCTTACTATTAAGCTATAATTAACCTTAAAAAGTCTCCTTTCACCTTGTTATAATATTGTTTTCAACGCATATACTCTCTTTTTGTCTTTTCTTTAATTTTGATGGATCTCCCTTATTATTAATAGGATTTTAGTGGTTTTTGTTTGTTTAATTATGTTATTGGACACTAGGGGCGTTGATGGAGAGGTCTATTAGTTGTTTGAAGGCGTCATTAACATTTTATTGAGTGGTACATCAAGGTGGTTATTGGGGAAACTTAGTGTGTATAAAAGGAGGGGGTTTTGGTCTTGTTTTCTGCATTCTTTATCAATTACAATTTACACCATATAACCAAATCAATTACAATACACTTCAATTAGTACTTTATAAGACTTTTGAGTAGTATCTGAATTATTATAATCTATTTTTCTACCAACTAAAAGATTGTAAGCCACATATAAAAATAGTAAGAATTATATTACTGAGACCTTTATTCTGAATTATATTTTATTATTTGTTGGATTTACACTACAGTATTCATATAGGACCATTTAAATCTTCTAGAAAAAGACTTTTCAAGCTATTTCACGTCCTTTTACTTGATCTTAGCCTGAAAATTGGGGGCCTTTCCTCAAGAATTCTGTTATAATCCAGTAAGTGAAATTTTCAATAGAAGGTGCACGTAAATAATATCCCTATAGAAATATTTGGATAATTACAACAGGTTGGGGTCACTTATATAGTGATTTCAGAAAAAGAAGCCCTGTTATATAATAAAAATTGTGATATTGAATCAACAATTTTACCACTAATTTAACATAAAATTGTTATTAGTGGGAGTCTGTCAATAGACCAATTAAATTTGTGATCTTTGCAGATAATAAACCAAATAAACTGATTAATTGTTTTCTTTTAACAGGACTCTTAATTTTTTCTTTTTATTGGTTTGTAATACTCATTAAATATTTAGAGAGAATCTTACTAACAGTTGTTTTATTTTAAATATAAAAACACGGCTACATATTGTAGACCAGTTAAATTAAGTGACCACATAAAAAGCATATTTGACTTTTGGCACTTAAAGATTCACTTCATACCAATAAGTAAGCAATAAAATTGTCTTCAGTGGTATTGATAAATACTGATAAAACTCTTTTTTGAAAATTTTTTTATCTAAATTCTCAAATTCTTTAAATTCCCTGTGAAAATGTGTGACAACAATGACATTGTAAGTAATAAGGCAAAACCTTATAACTTAAGACCTAGAGCTGAAAGACCTGTTACAGGACATTCAAATGGAGGGCCAGGACTCGCCCATAATCAACAACACTCCACAAATGTCTCTGGAGGAAAGGGAAAAGCTTCTAAAGCATGTTTCAATAAAGAAGTCAAAAAATACTTTACAAGAACAAGTTCACTCCCTATCCACCCTAATGAAAACCTTGACAATAAGAGTCAACAACATAGTGGACCAGATCAACAATCTGGAAAAGAGAGCAGCTCAAGGTTTCATAGAAGTCAACCAAGCTCTAGTGGACATAAAGACTCAACCACCAACAGTGGCATCCAACAATTCCATAGCAACACCTCCAGCCCAAGAGGAGGACCAAAAAATTACAGAAAGCAAATGGAAATGGGATTGGTACGCCCAAAATTACAACAATCCTCCTCAACAAGGATCCAGCAGTCACCCTTACAGGGGAAAGCCAAAGAGAGGCAGGGGAAATGGAGTAGGACCTTGGTGAGTCATCCAACTTCTTATGAACAATTACATCAACCTAACAATGAATTACTTATAGGTAATGAGATTGATATGGAAATATTGGATATAATTGATAATGATTTAAAGGAGTATTCATTTGAAAAAAATATGTTAAACTTGTCTTTGCACAAAGACAATGTAGATAGTTTTATTGATCACCAGGATAATGCTATTAATATTAAAATGGAATCAAATGATTAGTCTTCTGAGTTGGACACAGAAAAAATAGAATATTTTTTAAAAGAAAATCCAATGGAATCAAAGATAATAAGTAAATTATTATTGAGAATTGAAAAATTGGAAGAGTTCTCAAAAGAGTCAAACAATAATAAAGAAAAGGTATTATTACAGCTAACACAATCATTGAGTGCAACGGCCAATAGATTAAAAATTATTGAAAATTCATATAATGAATTAATCAATGTGAATAAAGGTTTAAAATCTGAGATTAGAGATTTAGAAAATAAATTAGAACACTCTCAGAATATTATGGCTACCATTGAGGGACGTGTTAAATTATCTTTTTCAAATGTAAATGACACCCTAACTCATGTACCAGTAATACAGGATAGGTTACAAAGAGTGGAAATAGAAGTGGCAAACATGATGAAAAATACTAAAAGAATAAAAGATAACACTTCTTATGTAACAAGAATGCCTGTTTTCATGAAACATGCAAATGAAACACCAATGATGGAACATGAACACAGTATCATGGGCTCTGAGAATAATAAATCAGTAAAAAATGAAATACATGATCATATTTCTAAAGTAAGTGAATTACTCAATATTCCTCAGGTTAGGGAAGCAAAAACTAGCCAAAAGAACGGGCCTAAGTTAGATCAGTACCCATCTTTTGACGGAGATTCAAAATCTGATTGGCAACAATTCATACAAAGAATTGATAACTTAAAATTTTCATACAAATTACCTGATGAAAAAATTACTTCAAAGTTAATATCTTTACTTACAGATGTGGCCTTATTATTGTTTGAATCTGTATTGAGTGAGGGAATTCATTACTCCTGGAATGAATGGAAGGCACTAATTGAAAGGCAATTTGGTGGCCCAAAATTTAGAATCACTCAACAAAGATTGGATGAAAAGGCCAGATATAATCCAAATGCTGGAGATAAACCTATAGTATTTTTAATGAATTTAATAAAAATCATGAAAGCCATGGATCCAAAAATGGATTATGAAGAGTGGAATGAAAAAATAATATACAAGTTACCTATATCAGTTAGAGACATTATTGTCGCTAGAACTGAAACTATCAGAGATACCTCTGGGTTCATTAATATATTTAATGAAATATTATTAAACCACAAATATGAAACCAAGTATATTAATTACAGACAAAGTGTTGACGTGGTAAAACCTACTACAAGTAAATTACCAGTGGAGAAGAAAAAACCTTCAGCTCCCCTTGTCCCTAAAAGACAAGAGAATAACACTTGTTATAAATGTAATGAACCTTGGGTTAAAGTTCACACGTGTAAGAAAAGAATAAATGTTATTGAAACCTCCCAGAATTCTGAACCAAGTAATCATGAAGATGAAAATATGGAATCCAGTGAGGATTGTAAAAGTAACATATCTTACAGTGATGATGAGAATGAGATATTTGTATTAGAACAGGATATAATGTTCCTGAATGATGCTATACCTCATACAGATACATCTTTAACTTCCTTTGAAGAAGCTGAGATAATTAAAGATTTATCTCATGATACTTACAAAATAACACCTATCAGAGCACCTCTTATTATATGTGGAAAAGAAATGAATGCCATTCTTGACACTGGGGCTGCAGGTAGTGTATTTTCTATTAATAAATTAATGAAACTTGACAGTAAGTATAAGGAAAAACTAGAACCTGTTCAGACAAAGAACTGGAGGGGTTTTTGTTCAATATTAAATCCAATTGGCAAATACAAAACTGCAGTATTCTTTAAATATAATAATGGATATGTAAGAGCAGTTTGTGAATTTGTAGTAATGGATAATAATAATTGTAGTGATTGGTTTATTATTGGCAATGATTTATTGACAAAATTTGGAATTAAACTAGATCCTAAAAACAGTTGTTTCACCATAGGAGTGAATGGTAAGAGAAAATTCAAGATATGTTCTGAAAATTGAGTGTATGCCATTTCTCCTAGAGAAGAACAACTACAAGGTGGAAGAACCACCAATAAAATGGGTGAATTGGAAAATGAAATCCAAAAGGCCTCTTTCAGTCCTCAACTCTCAAAAATTAAAGAAAAAAATATTTTGAGATTGATTAAATCATATCCTATGGCATTTGCTCATGGTTCAAATGAACTAGGATTGGTCAAAGACCATGAGATAAAAATCTCTCTAAGCTGTGATTTGGATAATATTCCTTGCAGCCTAAAAAAGAAACCTTACCCAGCATCTCCTGCAAAAAGGAAAGATATTGAAGACAATATAAAAATGTTGTTGGAAATTGGTATTGCTGAAAAAGTGGACACAACACCTAAGTATTGTGTCATCTCACCAGTATTGATCTCTTATGAAAAAGATAAGGCAAGATTATGTGGTGATTATAGAGCTCTGAATACATACACAGTAGATGATATTTACCCTCTACCAAGGATAGCTTCTATCCATTCTACTTTACAAGGAGCAAAATATATTTCCTGTCTGGATGGAAACAAAGGTTACCACCAGATTCCTGTGGAAAGAATTTCTCAAAATTACTTATTAATAACCACACATATGGGTATATATAAGTATGTGAGAATGCCATTTGGCCCAAAGAATGCGCCTTCAGTCTTCCAAAAATTGATGGATAGTGTTTTTCATCAGGAAATGGTTGAAGGATGGCTATTGGTCTATATTGATGACATCATAGTGTTTTCAAAAACATATGATGAACATTTAAGTCACCTGAAAAGAGTCTTTCAAAAAATGGATCAAATTAATATAACAATTGCATTAAAGAAATATAAATTTGGATTCCAATCTTTGAAAGTACTTGGACATGTTGTATCTGGATTACAAATTTGTGTTGACCAGAACAAGGTGGCAGCAATAAAAAACATTGGTATACCTAAGAATGTAAAAGAAACTCAAAGTTTTTTAGGTATGTGTGGATATTATAGACAATATATAAAAAATTACCAATCTATTGCAGCCCCTTTGACAACATTAATCAGGAAAAATGAAGCTTTCATTTGGAATAATGAAAGACAACATGCCTTTAATAAATTAAAGGAATGTTTAATGACAGCTCCAATTTTGGGACTGCCTGATTTCACCTTACCTTTTATCTTGTACACTGATGCAAGCTTCATAGGTTTAGGTGCTGATTTACAGCAAAAACAGATAATAAATGGAAACTTATCTGAAGTGGTTATCTGTTATATATCCAGAACCTTAAGAAAAACTCAATTAAGGTATGGTGCCACACAGTTAGAATGTTTAGCCGTGGTGTGGGCTTTGGAGAAGCTTCATTACTATCTGGAAGACCAGAAGTTTGAACTTATAACAGATTGCAGTGCAGTAAAATCATTGCTAAACATGAAAACACCTAATAGGCACATGTTTAGATGGCAACTAGCTGTACAAGAGTACAGAGGAAGAATGACAATCACTCACAGAGCAGGAACATTGCATTCTAATGTGGATTTATTATATAGAATTCCTTTGCCAAATGATGCTGACAACCCAGCTTATGTACCTGAAAATGAGGTTATACATATATTTGGGAATCATATAGTGGATTTAGAAGAAGAATTTATGCAAACTATATTAGAAACTTATTTATCTGATAAAGATTTGTCTAAACTATCTACCATTCTTAATGATCCAAAAAATGCCTCCATGAGTGCATTAATTAAAACCTTGCCTCCAAAGTTTAAAAATGCATTGGAAAAAGGTTAATTATCAATTGAAGATGGATATATATATATTACAGAAAAAAGTTAAGTAATGTTATAGTAATACCACCTTCTATGAAAGAGTTAATGTTGAGTACTTGCCATGATGACATCTTAGCTGGTCATTTTGATTTTAACAAAACATTAACCAGAGTTAAAAATACAGCCTGGTGGATAAACATGAAAGAAGATGTACAAAAATACATTGAAACATGTGACTCTTGTCAGAAATCTAAAAGATTAACTGGTAAGAGAGCTGGGTTGTTACAACAAATAGAGCAGCCAAAAGCTCCATGGGAAATTATAAACATGGATTTTGTAACTAGCTTGCCATTAGCAGGAAAAGAAAGTTTCAATTCTTGCTGGGTAATTGTGGATAGATTAACAAAAATGTGTAAATTTATCCCTACCCATAAAGAGGTATCTGCAAAAGACTTGGCATTATTATGGTGGACTCAGATGATGAATACTTCTGGGTTCCCCAAAGCCATAATCTCTGAAAGAGATCCTAAATTTACTTCAGAGTTCTGGACATCCTTGATGGAAGTATCAGGTTGTCAATTAAAATTGTCTACAGCACACCATCCACAGACTGATGGGCTGGCTGAGAGGATGATACAAACTCTAGAAGACATGATCAGAAGATATTGTGCCTTTGGATTAGAATACAAAGACAATGAGAAATTCACACATGACTGGGTAACATTAATTCCTGGCCTTGAATTTGCTTATAATAGCACAAATCATTCCGTAACAGAGAAGAAACCATTTGAACTCTGGCTGGGATACGTACCAAATACCCCAGTAAATGATTTTAATAAATTAACAAGGTTAGATATACACCCTGGTACTAAATCTGTCAGCCTAAATATCCTTAGGACTGAGTATTTCTTATGTTTAAAATAAGATAACCTTAACTAGATTAAGCTTATATCTTAAAAATAAGGTTAAAATAATAATATATATTATTTTATTATATATATATATAATTATTATTCTATTATATAATTTATAATAGTTTAAATAGCTTATCCATGGCCTAATAATACTTATTAAGGTGTTAATGGAGTCATAATATACTTATCTTAAGTGATATGAAGTAATTATTGACATACATAAGCTTATATGTATACATAAATCTCATATTCAGTGAAATATGCAGTATATTATGTATATTTAGGTATATAAGTGGGTTTTAGCCCCTTAATAGCCTATAACCTTTGTTTTTCTGCTTATTTTAGGTCATATGGACGAAATCAGTGGATTCACAACGCCTACAGAAGCATAGACACCTATATCAGGCGCATACACCCAGTTTGGACAAACTAAAATTACTTCCTTGGATGGTTATTCACGGATTTATGGGTTGGAAAGATGTTTCTGGGTTAATGTGGATGCTTGGGGATGTTATTGGGGGCTTGGACATTTTATTTGTTTCCTTTATATGCTTTTAGTTTCATTAAATCTCTTTTTGATCTTTTATTTTACCTGTTTCTTTATGGTATCCGCTTTTATCTGGGATTTCTATTTATGGTATGACTCTGTGTTATTATTAATAGTGATGGAGGGTCCTTACTGGAGGTCTGGGTGTTGAAACTGCTTGAAGTGGACGCCATGGGGAGGTGATGGGCCCTCACAGTGCTGTAATTGCCGGGGATAGCAGTGACATCATCTGGATTGAAGGTCTGTGCACTCCAGTGGATTTGGGTATAAGTAAGGAGGGATTTTGACGGTTTATTATCATCATTCAATTACTACACTTCAAACAAACATTACACTACAATTATTAACATTCAGAAATATATTATAAAGCCCTTATAAATTGATATTATCTTTATAATAGCTATAACTATATTTTATTCTTCTATTTTCCACCACTAGCACGCATTTAAATCCAAGTATTGTGAGTTTAATTTGAGTATAACTATTTTATTAGTCTTCCCCTGAGGTTTAATCACTAAATCATTTATTAATAAGTAGTAGGACCATAAAATAACACTATTATATCATACTTATATACTAGACTGTACTGACAATTGGGGGTCTTTCCTTATATTTTACTTATTATTTAGTATAAGCCTTGGGACGTGATTTTTCCCTTAGTACAACTCAAAATTAACCAAATATTTGGGTCTGCTGCATATTAGTGGGTCATCATAACTCATTGATTGCGGAAAAGAATCCTTATAATAATTGTACTAATTTTTTATTATAAAAATTAGATATTTACAGTAGTAACTGTACCCAATATAAACCCAATTTCACTTGGTATTTGGACACCAATATAACACCCAATTAAATTGGTATTTGGCTAAAGCTTGGTAAGCTAATTATTCACCGTTATAGAGGTCTAGTTAAACTTATTATTATATTTTTAACAGATTTTTTCGAATTTTTCCTACATTTTATTTAAATAAATAAAGATATAAATTCAGGGTAAGCTTCATTGCTTTTTTTTATTAGTAATATAATTACTAATATCTTTTGTCTACTAATTCCACAGAGTTTTTTCCTTTTGTAGACGTAAAATATTGTTATTCTGAACAATATGAGTGCTCCTCAGGATAGTGTAAGTGAACAGCCTGCTTATAATACCAGGTCTAAAGCTAATAAAAACTTTCCAGGACATCACCATGGAGGGACAACAGTACCCCCAACCAGAAAGCATGAGTATAGAGGAAAAGGATGCCCTCTTAAAAAAGATAACTATCAAAAAGACGTCTCCTCCTCTTCAGGATCAACTGTCCCACCTGGCCAAACAGGTTCTGAAGCTAGAGGAATCAAAATCTCTCATGTTCAAAGAAGTAGAGCAGTTGCAAAACAATTGCAAGGTAGGATTTCAGCAGATGAATCAGGCAATGGCAGAATTAAAGGGAGGCCAGCCCAGTCAATCAAATCAGCAACTCCCCTATCCAAGGAGGGTCCACTCACTCCCAGGAGAAAATCCTGGTAGACAAATGGAAATGGGACTGGTTTCACCAACAGTGGACAAGCCACAGTTGCAACAGGGATCCACCCCCTCATCTGACTTCCTCAGCTCACCCTTACAAGGGAAAAAAGCGCCAAAAATCAGGCCTGGCAACCATCCCTTGGTAAGTAACTTACCCTCTCAGATTAGACATAATACTGATAATTACAATATAGGTAATTCTATTGATGTTAAATCTGTACAAAAAATAGAGGAGGATTTAAGAAATTTGGGTTTTAGAGTAGATACACCTGACTTGTCTTTTATCCATAATAACAGTACTATATACAATGATAATACAGTTAATCCTCAGTTGCAACCACCTACTAGTGAGATGAGTACTTCACAGGAGAGTGAGAGAATTGAAAAGGAGGACATGGAATATTTTAACAATAATCCAACTGTCCATAGAATTGTTTCAGCATTGTGGAATAGAATGACTGATTGTGAGGAACAGACAGTTAAGCTCACTAGTGATACAATTTCATCCTTAACATTGAACATTTCTCAATTAGCAACACGTAATAAAGAATTAGAGAAAGAACATTTGTCTCTAACTCTTAAATATGATTCATTGAGTAATAAATATAATGACCTTTCAAACAAATTTTGTGAGTTAGAAAAATTATATGAAACACACTTATTAAAGACTGAATCAAGAACAAAGTTATCTTTTGCACAGACAAATCAAAGTGTCTCTGAGTTGCTACAAAGATTAACTAAAGTTGAGATTGAAACTGCCAATCTACTAATGAACCAGGATAATCATAAGTATAATCAATATAATAATAATCCTTTCATTGGCAAGAGTGAATCTCATTCCTTCCCTGTACCACCACAATTAAAACCATCTGGTGGTAGTGTCAAATCTGAAAATGTAAGTCACAAATCCGTGCAGGAAGAAATACAAGACCATTTATCAAAAGTAAATGAGTTGTTGAATTTACCTAAGATTAGTGAGATAAAATCCAATCAGAAGAACTGGCCTAAGATAGATCAGTACCCAACTTATGATGGGGAAGCCAGCTCTGATTGGCAACATTTTATTCAAAGAATTGACAACTTGAAATTCTCATATAAGTTACCAGATGAAGAGATAACATCAAAATTAATTTCTTTATTTAAGGATGTTGCTTTATTATGGTTTGAAGCTGTCTTAAGTGAGGGTAGAGACTACTCTTGGGCTGAATGGAAACAACTTATTGAAAAACAATTTGGAGGTTCTAAATTCAAGCTTACTCAGCAGAGATTGTATGAGAAGACTAGGTATAATCCGTTGAATGGTGACAAACCTATGGTATTTTTAATGAATTTAAACAAAATATTAAAAGCCATTGAGCCTCATATGGATTTTAACTTATGGAAAGATAAGATAATATACAAATTACCTATATCTGTCAGAGACATTGTTGTAGCTAGAACATTAAATGTTACTGAATATTCTGACTTTATTAATATTTGCAATGAAATATTATTAAACCATAAGTATGAATCAAGGTATTCCACTTATAAACAAAATGTTGAACCTGTAAAAATTCAGAATTCAAAAACACTTCAGGAGAAGCAGAAAAAACCTACTGCACCTGTAGTACCTAAAAAGTATGAAACAAATACTTGTTATAAGTGTAACAAACCTTGGGTAAAAGGTCACAAATGTGAGAAAAACATAAATATTGTTGAAAATCAACGTGAATCTGAAACTGAAACTGAAAAAAGTAAAGAATCAAGTGATTATGACAGTAATATCTCATATAGTGATGAAAATGAAGTCTGTATGTTGGAAGATGATTTGTCCATCTTTTACAATCCAATATTAAATATAGACTCAAATGAATCTTTAATGAATTTTGAGGATGTTAAAATCATTAAGGATATATAAGAAGATACTGTGCTTTTGGTCTTAACTTTAAAGACAATGACAAATTCACGCATGATTGGGTAACCCTTATCCCAGGTTTAGAATTTGCATATAATAGTACAGTACATTCTGTCACTGGCAAAAAGCCATTTGAGTTATGGTTGGGTTATGTACCTAATACCCCTGCTAAAACTCTTAATAAGTTACCTAGATTGGATATTCATCCAGGTACTAAATCTTTTCTTCAGATGCAAGAATTATGCAGAAAACATGCTCAAGAATGTATAAATAAGGCTTTTGAGTATGAAAAGAAAAGATGGGATAAAGCCCATAAAGAACAAATGTTCAAAGAGGGTGATGAAGTCCTTATTTCAACGCTACATTTCAATTTAAATGGTAATGTTAAATTGAAGGATCCATTCATTGGAACATTTGTAGTTAAAAAGATGGTTGGTAATAATGCTGTTGAGGTTATTCTATATGCACCTTATGATAGAAAACATCCAGTATTTCCTATTTCTCTTATAAAACCATACCATTCTAATGATACTGCTCTCTTTCCAAGAAGATCAGGAAGGCATAAACAGCAACCTGAAGAAATAGTGGAAAAAGCAGAAATTGAAAAGATACTTAAAAAGAGACACCTTACAAAAGAAAAGGGAGTTGAGTATCTACTAAGATTAAAAAATAAATCAAGTGAATATGACCAGTGGATTCCAGAAAATGAAATCTCTGATCTTAAAAATCTCTTGAAAAAATTTAAATCTAAATAATACTGTTCATTCAGTATATGTATTATAAAAATTATTTTTTATTTTTTATTTCATTCCTTAAGATTAATTAAAATGTCTTAACATTTTTTTTTGTTTTTTTTGGGGTGAGGGAGTGTCAGCCTAAATATCCTTAGGACTGAGTATTTCTTATGTTTAAAATAAGATAACCTTAACTAGATTAAGCTTATATCTTAAAAATAAGGTTAAAATAATAATATATATTATTTTATTATATATATATATAATTATTATTCTATTATATAATTTATAATAGTTTAAATAGCTTATCCATGGCCTAATAATACTTATTAAGGTGTTAATGGAGTCATAATATACTTATCTTAAGTGATATGAAGTAATTATTGACATACATAAGCTTATATGTATACATAAATCTCATATTCAGTGAAATATGCAGTATATTATGTATATTTAGGTATATAAGTGGGTTTTAGCCCCTTAATAGCCTATAACCTTTGTTTTTCTGCTTATTTTAGGTCATATGGACGAAATCAGTGGATTCACAACGCCTACAGAAGCATAGACACCTATATCAGGCGCATACACCCAGTTTGGACAAACTAAAATTACTTCCTTGGATGGTTATTCACGGATTTATGGGTTGGAAAGATGTTTCTGGGTTAATGTGGATGCTTGGGGATGTTATTGGGGGCTTGGACATTTTATTTGTTTCCTTTATATGCTTTTAGTTTCATTAAATCTCTTTTTGATCTTTTATTTTACCTGTTTCTTTATGGTATCCGCTTTTATCTGGGATTTCTATTTATGGTATGACTCTGTGTTATTATTAATAGTGATGGAGGGTCCTTACTGGAGGTCTGGGTGTTGAAACTGCTTGAAGTGGACGCCATGGGGAGGTGATGGGCCCTCACAGTGCTGTAATTGCCGGGGATAGCAGTGACATCATCTGGATTGAAGGTCTGTGCACTCCAGTGGATTTGGGTATAAGTAAGGAGGGATTTTGACGGTTTATTATCATCATTCAATTACTACACTTCAAACAAACATTACACTACAATTATTAACATTCAGAAATATATTATAAAGCCCTTATAAATTGATATTATCTTTATAATAGCTATAACTATATTTTATTCTTCTATTTTCCACCACTAGCACGCATTTAAATCCAAGTATTGTGAGTTTAATTTGAGTATAACTATTCTATTAGTCTTCCCCTGAGGTTTAATCACTAAATCATTTATTAATAAGTAGTAGGACCATAAAATAACACTATTATATCATACTTATATACTAGACTGTACTGACAAAATCCTTTATTCATATGCAACAAATGTGTAGAAAGCATGCTGAAGAATGCATACAAAAAGCATTTGAATATGAAAAGAAAAGGTGGGACAAATCTCATAAAGAATTTGAATTTAAAAAGGGAGATGAAGTTCTCATATCAACCCTACATTTTAACTTACAAGGTAATTTTAAATTAAAGGATCCCTTTGTAGGACCTTTTGTAGTAAACAAAATGGTTGGTAATAATGCAGTGGAAGTCATATTATATGCTCCATATGATAGGAAACATCCAGTTTTCCCTATCTCATTATTAAAACCTTACCATGCAAATTATCCTGACTTATTTCCAAAAAGAAGGGGAAGGCCTAAAAAGCAACCTGAAGAAATTGTGGAAAAAGCAGAGATTGAAAAAATACTCAAGAAAAGAATCCTTACTAAAGAAAAAGGAACTGAGTATTTACTAAGATTTAAAGGGAAATCAAATGAATTTGATAAATGGATACCTGAAAAAGAAATTTCTAATTTATCCACCCTTCTTAAGAAATTTAAACAGAAATAAATTTCTGTTTAACCAGCTGAGGGGTTAAAAACCAGTACTCATAATATTTTATTATGTTTTATTTCTTTAAAGTTTAATCTTTAATGCTACAGAATTATTCTGAATACCTGAAAATTACAAATAAATAAATAAAATGTATAACTTATCATTTTTTTTATTGTTTTTTTTGGGTGGGCGAGTGTCAGCCTGTATATCCCCAGGACTGAGTAAAAAGTGCTTATAAGTTATGTTAAACACATGAACTTGTCACCGGACGACCTACGCACAAGGTTGAGGATGTTCCTGAAAGTGAGATGAGAAATTTAGAAACAACTTCAAAGCACAGAGGAATGATTCGAGGAAATGGTTCGAAGGTCACTCGAAGTAAGAGCTACAGGTTCGAGGTTCGTTCGAGAAGAATTATAGACTAGTTTCAAAGGTAATAGTAATTCTTAAAATCTCACGAAGGGTTGGAAACTCAATAATCAAAGATTTAGGATTTAGAAATGAATATTGAGAAAATAAAAGAAAGATACAATAACAATGATTTTAACTTTAAAGATTTACCACTATTAATGTAAATACGATTTTATAATTTAATTCTAAGGAATATCGAACCAAATACCCAACCCCTTTTATATCCTTTGTTCCTCCTCGCATTGACCTCCCTTCCATCGCACCATTCCCATTCCATTGACCATTACTAACATACACTTAGACCCTCTTTGCTAAATATCCGTCCATGCTCAATTTACCCCTTTTTAATTAATTAACAAAACTTTAATGAAAACTACTACTGTACTATTTCGTTGAACCTAGCGCTGTGCGTCGCTTATTGAAAAGGACTAAGGCACCCTATTGGGAGATTTACTAATTTAGATTTAGAGTTTAGGCTAGCGCAGTTAAATAGTAAGTACACAAAGGAAAATTGCAGTTGCTATGGAGAATTGCTTTCTGCGCTTCGAGTATATATTTAGGACTCGATATTATTGATTTAATGAGCTGCTTTCGCCTCGAGTGTCATGTGGCGCGTGACAGATGCCCGGGTATAAGAATTGCGAACTCCGTTGAGCTTGAGCCATCTTCCCACACTAGTTTCCCTTCTTCTATAATTTTTTCCTCACTTATTATTATCTCTTTTTTATAATGAGCTGCCCCACTCCCACACCTACGCCTCCACACCCTAAAGCGGATGGGGGAATGATTACGCGACAGTTTTCACAAACTTGCACCGCTTGTGAAAGCATGGAGTATTTCTGTGTCGAAAGTAAGGTGACTCAAGGCCCTCGCCAGAAATGCGAGTTTTGCCGTTGGCGACGAGTGGTGTGCGATGTGTTGACAAAGAACGCAGAGATCGAAAAGCGATTCACCAAGACCAAGTTTTGGGTAATCCCTAAAACCAAAGAGGTGGTCCAAGACATTTGGGATGTCTCGATTGAAGATGAACAATCGGTGGGGGAAAAGGATAAGGAATTAAATAAACAGATCTCAACCTGGGTAACCCAGGCCACGAGTTCGAAGCAAGGTGTCAAGGAAGAGGTCGACGAGTTGGTGGAGGAAGATGAAGATGAAGTCCCTGTTCCAGGTCGGGCACCCAAGAAACGATGGGTGGTCATCGAAGACAACGAGGAGGAGAGAGAGGCAGAGGTCGAAGTGGCGCCAAGGTTATTTTTAGAGCCTGACCCCATCTTCGAGGTAAGTTTTAATTGTTATTTTTAAGGATGAAGTTACTGATGAGTTTTGTTTAGACATCGAATACCCTTGAAGAGCCAATTGGGGAGCCTGCGCCGGTTATAACAACTGAGGCAAACCCTCCGGCCATGGAAGTAGTTGAAGAACCTGAAGACACCCTGGACCAGGTGTGGTCGAAGAAACCTCGTCAAGGTCGACGAGTAAGGTTTGCGGAAGAGTTATGTGGGGAGGTCGACACAATTATTGACGCTGCTTCCTTCGACGTGGCAGAGGAGCTCTTGGAGATCGAAGAGGTGGTTCCAGTAGGAGAGGAGGAGGTATTTGAGAAATGCAGGAAGGAGATAAGGGTAGTTTTGGAGAAAATGAAAAGATTGGGTCGAGAAAAATTAAAAGAAAAGATTTGAAATGAAAAGGAGATGTAAAGAAGTAGAAAAAACTTGTATTTTAGTTTTATTTTATTTTATTTTATTTTATTTTATTTTATTTTTTTATTGTAGGTGAATATTATTAATTTTATAAGATTTGGGAGAGAGAGAAAAAGAAAGAAGAAGTTTTAAAATAAAAAATTTTAGAATTTGAAAGAAGAAATTTAAAGAAAGAAAAAGGTTGTTTTAATTTTTTAAAAGGAAAATTTTATGTAAGAAAAGAGAGAGAAAAAGAAACGGTTTTGTGATTGAGATGAGTTTGTTAAATTGAGGATTTAATGAAAGAAAAAATATATGTTTTTTTTTTTTTTTTTTTTTTTTTTAGGAAATTTTAGTTTGAAAAGAAAGGAAGAAGAAAGAAAAGAAAAAAGCAGAATTTAGAATTTAAGAGAATTTGAAAAGAAGAATTATTTGTTTCGAAGAATTATTATAGGGAGATTTAGAGGTTGAAGTTGAGTTCGAGGAAATGGTCGTGTCGTACAAGATTTGATGATTCGAAGGAAAGAAAGTTTTTAAAGAGAGAATAAATTTTTAGAAAAGAAATTTTTAAAGAGAATTTTAAATTTAAGAAAAGAATGTATTTAGAGAATTGAAAAAGAAAAGAAAGAAAATATTTAGAGAGATTTAAGAGTTTTTTTTTTTTTTTTTAGTTTATTTTATTATTTATGTTTATTCTATTTATTTTATTTTATTATTTATGTTTATTCTATTTATTTTATTTTATTTCATTTTATTTTATTTAATTTTAATTTTGATTTTACTTTTTGTTGGTTTTGGAGAAAATTTTATAGAAGGAGAAGAAAGAAAAAAGAAGAGAGAAAAAAGAAAACAAGGCTAAGAAATTTAAGAGGTGTTTTAGATTTTAAAAAAAGAAAGAAAAAGAAAAGAAAATTTTAAATAAAGAAATTTTAAGGTTTTGGTTTTAAAGGATATTTCAAATGAAAAGATTTTAGGAGTTCAGGGGCATTAGAAACATTGATGGCTGGTTCCCAGGATGTTTTGTCTGAGTCATTGAGGAAGCCTTCGCATTCCACGAGGTATTGAAGTTTCCCCTTGCGTATTCTTGAATCAAGGATACAACTTACTTCCCACTCTAGATGATCTTCTACTTCGACCGGTTCCGGAGGGGGTTGGTTCTTGCCCGGATATATTTCTCGAGCCAGTTCCAGGAGAGATACATGGAAAACAGGGTGAATTGCCTGCCATTTAGGAGGTAACTTGAGTCGAAATGCAGTTTTAGAGACTTCAGAGTTGATTTCGAATGGTCCCAAGCGCTTTTCAGCCAGTTTCTTTGATGGTCGTGTTGTTCGAATGTTTTGTGCGTTGAGCCATACTTTGTCGCCTGGTTTAAAGGAAGGAGCAGATTGTCGATGTTTGTCGGCCTGTTCCTTGTATCTTCGAATCGCTGATTACAAATTTGTTTTAAGTTCTTCTTGAAGTCGTGATATAGTTCGAAGATAATGTTCCGCAGGATGATTAGTTCCTACATGGATTGAGTTGAATCGAGGATGTCGTCCATAAATGGTTTCGAAGGGAGATTGTTGTGTCGAAGAATGAGTCGAGTTACTATAAGCAAATTTGGCCAATGGTAACCATGTGGTCCAATCGTCTTGTTGGTAACTGACATACATTCGAAGATATTGTTCGAGGATTTGGTTAACTTTTTCTGTTTGACCATCGGTTTCAGGGTGATAGGCCGTGGAGAGATTCCTCATGATATTGAGTTGTCGACACAGTTGGGTCCAGAATGTGGATACAAACAATGAGCCTCTATCTGAAATAATATCATTTGGTAAGCCATGTTTAGAAAATACATATTCTAGAAAAAGTTTTGACAAATCTTCTGCTGTAGCAGTAGTAGTGGTTTTAATGAAAATAGACATTTTTGAAAATCTATCTACTATTACTAATATAGCATCAAAATCATTAGAAATAGGAAGTTGAGAAATGAAATCCATCGATAAAGATTCACAAGGTTTAGAGGGAATAGGAAGTGGTTGAAGCAACCCATGCTTCCAGTGACGGGGAGCCTTATTCCTATTACATTCGTAACAAGCTTTTATATAGGCCTTGATTTCCCTGGTCATACCTGGCCAGAAGAAATCCCTCGCTATTAACTGGTAGGTTTTATCAACCACAAAATGACCAGCTAATGGAGAATCATGTCGACTGTTGAAAATCCATAATTTTATCTCTTTGTTGTCGGGTATGACTACTCTACCTTCGAATACTAATAGACCTGATTCAATACTAAATCTTTTAGCCCCTTGCTTCGAGAGTATTTTGTCTTTTATCCCTAAACAATATTCGTCCTTCGACTGAGCTTCGAGGATGTTGGATAGTGGATTTCGAAAAGATTGAATTGTCATAGAATTAAGTTGATGAGTTGTTAACATTGATTCGTTGAAGATTGATTGCACATTTTCTGGGTTCTTGTCAGAAAATGCGTCCCCCCGCTGTGGGTAAACGTCGTCACGACGTGACAAGATATCTGGGACAATGCAGTTTTTTCCTGGGCGATAGGAAATAGAGAAAGAAAATTCAGACAAAAATTCAGCCCACCTGGCTTGACGCCTGGTTAACACTTTAGAAGACATGAAGTATTTCAAAGCATTATGATCTGTTAAGATTTGAAAAGGACTATCTAGGCTGAGAAGAAAAGAACGCCATTTTTTAAGACAATGGATAATAGCTAAAAGCTCTTTGTCATGAATTTCATAATTTAATTCTGCGGCTATGAGTTTGCGTGACTCAAAAGCAACAGGATGAAACAAATTTGTTTCAGGATTTAATTGGGAGATGACCCCTGCAATAGCATAATCGCTCGCATCTGTCTCAACTATTGTCAAGGCAGAAGGATCAAAATGTCAAAGAATTAAGGCTGTGGTGAACGCCGTTTTTAGTGCTTCAAATTCCTTTTGTGCTGTAGAAGTAAAAACAAAAGGAATGTCTTTTCTAAGAAGAGTAGTAAGATTGGAAATAGTTTTAGAGTAATCTTTAATAAATCTTCTATAGAAGTTTGCAAAACCCAAAAATCTTTGGAGCGATTTAATGTTTTTGGGCTCAGGCCATTCCAGGATTTTCTGGACTTTGTTGTTATCCATGACTAAACCCTCAGTGGACAACGTAAAACTCAAAAAATCAATTGATTTGAGGTGGAATTTGCATGTATTATGCTTGGCGTAGAGACCATGATCTCGAAGACGATTTAGGACCTGTCGAACATGATGAATATGTTCATATAGTGTTTTCGAGAATATTAAAATATCATCTAAATATACGACTACAAATTGTTCAACAACATCTTGAAAGATATCATTAACAAAAGTTTGAAAAGTTGAAGGTGTTTTACATAATCCAAAAGGCATAACTAAATATTCAAAACTACCAAATCTAGTGCGCATTGCAGTCAGTGGTTCATGACCTTCTGAAATGCGAATCAGATTGTAAGCGCCTCTAAGATCAATTTTAGAAAAGAAATTAGCACCATTAAAAAGGGTAAGAAGTAATGACATAGGAGGAACAGGATATGCATTCTTCTTCGTGACTGTGTTGAGCTTTCTATAGTCAACACACAACCTAAGACTACCGTCCTTCTTTTTTACAAAGAGGACAGGGGAGCCGGTTGGAGATTTACTGGCTCTGATGAAACCTTTGGCTACATTATCTGCAATGTAGTCTCAAAGAACTTGAGATTCATCCTTCGATAAAGAAGAGACAGGACCTGCCAGAGGTACTGGGCCTATTAACTCTATTTGATGATCATAGGGTCAATGAGGTGGTAACTTATCGGCCTTACGAATTGAGAAAACATCGAGGAAATTGTGGTAGATTTCTGGTAGAGCTGATTTAATGGCTTCAACGTTGATTTGGTCGTCCTCTTCATCTTCGAGAGAATCTGTCGAGGGGATACCTGCATTGAGAGAGCATAATTCGATTACTTCGAGGCAATTTAAATCCTCTTCGAGTGAAGTCATCGAGCTAGAAGGGTTAGCCAATTGCTCATTTAAAGAAGGATCAGATGCTTGCAAGTCATCTGGCAGAGACTTGTCCTCTAGCAGGATGTTGTCAGGCGGGTTGTTTAACTCCCTATTGACCTGCATTGAAGAATCAGAAATATACTTAGATCGTGGGGTGATCAATCCCTTAGTCCAATCAATTTCGGGGTTCCAATGCATTAAAAAGTCATGGCCAAGAATGGTATTGTCCATTCTTGGGGCGTCCAAGACTGATAATTCCCACTCGAAGGAGGGAAAGTTCGGAAAGTTGAAAACCCATAAAACTTTCTTACTTACCCAATATTTGGGTTCCTCTGATTCGACCAAATAGATTGGAGTTCGATCGATATCTGTAAATGTTAGTTGAAGCTTCTCGGCAAAAGATAAACTAACAAAAGAAATTGAAGCTCCAGAGTCTATAAGACAACTGAAGGGGATATCCTCCTTAAAAAGAATGAATCTCAAGCGGTTTAAGGCAACTCCAGTCCTTAAGACATGGAGGTTCTGTGCACTGGGAGAGATAAGATAGTTTGCTTTGCACACAAGTAAACTATCTACTAGTTTTTTGACTTCGAACTAGTACCTTCTCTTTCCTTTAACTTTACACAGTCTTCCAACTTGTGCTTACCCCCACAATACATACATAACCCATTATCTGCTCGTCTCTTCCTCTCAGCTTCTTTAAGTTCCCCTTTAGGATCCAGTACTTTGCTGATATTGCCTGGGGTCGAGCCTTTTGGTCGAGGTTTATCCTTTCCCTTATTGAATTTGGATTGAGTCGAGGAGGATTGATTTGGTCGTGGGTGTGAAGAAGGTCCCGATTTAAAATTTAGGCCTTTGGATTTGTTGGCATATCGACGATGTTGAAGTCGTCCTTGATAAACGCCATCAAGTTTGAGGGTTAGATCCATTAAATCCGTTAAAGTAGTCATCTTCTGACCAAGAATATTTAATTGATCTAGAATCCTTGAAGGAAGTCCTTTCTTGAAATGATACTTAAGGGCAGCATCATTCCAACCTACTCGAGTTTGAAGTGCTCTGAAGTTTGAGATATATTCAGAGGCTTTACCATTATCACTCATGCAAAGAAAATCAAGTTCAATTTCCGCGTTGTCCGTTTCATTAGGGTCCCCAAACAACATAAAAAGTTGGTCTTCGAACTTTTCCCAATTATTGATAAGTAAGTAGGTTTCTGTCGAAGAAAGCATGAGCAGATAAGGTTTGAACCATCTTGCTGCTTTCCCGGCTAGGAATGAAGAAGCGTAAACAACCTTTGATCGGTTTCTGTTAAAGGTTCGAGGGTCATTATGGAACAGTAGCTTGCAGGTTTGCAAGAAGGGTCGCAATCTGTCGGGGTGATCTCCGTCGAATTTGTCAGGAGATTTCATAGAAGGAGTTTTGTACTTAGATCCCTCTGAAGATGTTGGATTTGAAAGGGTTTTCATGAAAAGTCTCATGAAATCTTCCAGAGAGTTAGATGGTCCAGGTTCTGAGGATTGACCAGAAGGGTGATTGGCAGGGGCGGATGGTGCCTGGTGCATTGTATCCTCTCCTTCTTCTTCATCACTAGAATCCTCAAAATCTTGTGGGATGTCTTCTACAGATTGAACTGAATGTTGCCGTTCTCTAAGGTCAAGTGGTTCCAAAGAGTGAGTGCGGGCGACAGACCTTGTGGCTGTTGGCCTGCCTCTAGCGCGAGCTCTAGTAGTAGTGCCTGTAGGAGGAGTGCATTGAACAGGTGCCATTTAAAATTTTAAAACACCTAAAAGGATGTAGTAGTGCAAAGAATGAGAACTACAGAGAATTAAATTATACTGTCACCAGACGACCTACGCAAAAGGTTGAGGATGTTCCTGAAAGTGAGATGAGAAATTTAGAAACAACTTCAAAGCACAGAGGAATGATTCGAGGAAATGGTTCAAAGGTCACTCGAAGTAAGAGCTACAGGTTCGAGGTTCGTTCGAGAAGAATTATAGACTAGTTTCAAAGGTAATAGTAATTCTTAAAATCTCACGAAGGGTTGGAAACTCAATAATCAAAGATTTAGGATTTAGAAATGAATATTGAGAAAATAAAAGAAAGATACAATAACAATGATTTTAACTTTAAAGATTTACCACTATTAATGTAAATACGATTTTATAATTTAATTCTAAGGAATATCGAACCAAATACCCAACCCCTTTTATATCCTTTGTTCCTCCTCGCATTGACCTCCCTTCCATCGCACCATTCCCATTCCATTGACCATTACTAACATAGACTTAGACCCTCTTCGCTAAATATCCGTCCATGCTCAATTTACCCCTTTTTAATTAATTAACAAAACTTTAATGAAAACTATTACTGTACTATTTTTTTGAACCTAGCGCTGTGCGTCGATTATTGAAAAGGACTAAGGCACCCTATTGGGAGATTGACTAATTTAGATTTTGAGTTTAGGCTAGCGCAGTTAAATAGTAAGTACACAAAGGAAAATCGCAGTTGCTATGGAGAATTGCTTTCTGTGCTTCGAGTACAGATTTAGGACTCGATATTATTGATTTAATGAGCTGCTTTCGCCTCGAGTGTCACATGTCACGTGACAGAACTATACATGGGAACAAGTAATGAGAGTACACAAACAGTATACATAAGTAAAATTATGATAATACACATATAATGCCATTATAACACCTTATATACATGCATATATCCACCTTTTATAAGTCTTTTATACTTAATATTAAGTTGGAATATGTTAGGGTAATCTTAAGAACCTTAAGTATAAGGCTACATAATTTTTAAGTGCACTTAAAGCTGTTATATTCATTGTTTTACACAAAAAACAAGAAATGCGCTTTATTTCACTTAAAAGTTGACTATATGCGCTATAAAATTGAGAATATCAAAATTGCGCTTTGACAGATCAATTGGGCTCATTTAGAACTATTGATTTTGCTATTTAAATGTATAAAAATAACACTTTTCAAATTTGGTGTTTTTTATGCCAGAAATGGCTTCTGTGTACTGGCTACATACTGCCTGCTTTTTTCCCGTGTGAATAGCTTCATTTTTAGCAAAGTTAGCTTTTTCACACTATAATTACCCCACATTCTACGCCCACTGTGGGGAAACACACTAAAATAGGCGACAGGCGCTTATTTAGTGTCCTAGCTTAATTAATAATGCATTGACCTTGTTTATATGCACTAATTTAATTAATAACCTTACTCTTGGCACTTTATTTCATCACCACACTTAAATTCGCCTAATTTTAGTCAAGGATCTACCCGTGCAAGCGCCTGCCAAGGACTGCATGTAGTTACCCCACATCTCACGCTGTTTTTTAAGTTTTTGGGTGATTTCTCAGTCAATATTGGTTATTTTTGAATGGGAATTTCACGTAGTATAATGTCAGGATTAGCCCATCCATTTCTACTGTAGACTCCCCTTACTATTAAGCTATAATTAGACTTAAAAAGTCTCCTTTCACCTTGTTATAATATTTTTTTCCACGCATATACTCTCTTTTTGTCTTTTCTTTAATTTTGATGGATCTCCCTTATTATTAATAGGATTTTAGTGGTTGTTGTTTGTTTAATTATGTTATTGGACACTAGGGGCGTTGATGGAGAGGTCTATTACTTGTTTGAAGGCGTCATTAACATTGTATTGAGTGGTACATCAAGGTGGTTATTGGGGAAACTTAGTGTGTATAAAAGGAGGGGGTTTTGGTCTTGTTTTCTGCATTCTTTATCAATTACAATTTACACCATATAACCAAATCAATTACAATACACTTCAATTAGTACTTTATAAGACTTTTGAGTAGTATCTGAATTATTATAATCTATTTTTCTACCAACTAAAAGATTGTAAGCCACATATAAAAATAGTAAGAATTATATTACTGAGACCTTTATTCTGAATTATAAGATATCTGGGACAATGCAGTTTTTTCCTGGGCGATAGGAAATAGAGAAAGAAAATTCAGACAAAAATTCAGCCCACCTGGCTTGACGCCTGGTTAACACTTTAGAAGACATGAAGTATTTCAAAGCATTATGATCTGTTAAGATTTGAAAAGGACTATCTAGGCTGAGAAGAAAAGAACGCCATTTTTTAAGACAATGGATAATAGCTAAAAGCTCTTTGTCATGAATTTCATAATTTAATTCTGCGGCTATGAGTTTGCGTGACTCAAAAGCAACAGGATGAAACAAATTTGTTTCAGGATTTAATTGGGAGATGACCCCTGCAATAGCATAATCGCTCGCATCTGTCTCAACTATTGTCAAGGCAGAAGGATCAAAATGTCAAAGAATTAAGGCTGTGGTGAACGCCGTTTTTAGTGCTTCAAATTCCTTTTGTGCTGTAGAAGTAAAAACAAAAGGAATGTCTTTTCTAAGAAGAGTAGTAAGATTGGAAATAGTTTTAGAGTAATCTTTAATAAATCTTCTATAGAAGTTTGCAAAACCCAAAAATCTTTGGAGCGATTTAATGTTTTTGGGCTCAGGCCATTCCAGGATTTTCTGGACTTTGTTGTTATCCATGACTAAACCCTCAGTGGACAACGTAAAACTCAAAAAATCAATTGATTTGAGGTGGAATTTGCATGTATTATGCTTGGCGTAGAGACCATGATCTCGAAGACGATTTAGGACCTGTCGAACATGATGAATATGTTCATATAGTGTTTTCGAGAATATTAAAATATCATCTAAATATACGACTACAAATTGTTCAACAACATCTTGAAAGATATCATTAACAAAAGTTTGAAAAGTTGAAGGTGTTTTACATAATCCAAAAGGCATAACTAAATATTCAAAACTACCAAATCTAGTGCGCATTGCAGTCAGTGGTTCATGACCTTCTGAAATGCGAATCAGATTGTAAGCGCCTCTAAGATCAATTTTAGAAAAGAAATTAGCACCATTAAAAAGGGTAAGAAGTAATGACATAGGAGGAACAGGATATGCATTCTTCTTCGTGACTGTGTTGAGCTTTCTATAGTCAACACACAACCTAAGACTACCGTCCTTCTTTTTTACAAAGAGGACAGGGGAGCCGGTTGGAGATTTACTGGCTCTGATGAAACCTTTGGCTACATTATCTGCAATGTAGTCTCAAAGAACTTGAGATTCATCCTTCGATAAAGAAGAGACAGGACCTGCCAGAGGTACTGGGCCTATTAACTCTATTTGATGATCATAGGGTCAATGAGGTGGTAACTTATCGGCCTTACGAATTGAGAAAACATCGAGGAAATTGTGGTAGATTTCTGGTAGAGCTGATTTAATGGCTTCAACGTTGATTTGGTCGTCCTCTTCATCTTCGAGAGAATCTGTCGAGGGGATACCTGCATTGAGAGAGCATAATTCGATTACTTCGAGGCAATTTAAATCCTCTTCGAGTGAAGTCATCGAGCTAGAAGGGTTAGCCAATTGCTCATTTAAAGAAGGATCAGATGCTTGCAAGTCATCTGGCAGAGACTTGTCCTCTAGCAGGATGTTGTCAGGCGGGTTGTTTAACTCCCTATTGACCTGCATTGAAGAATCAGAAATATACTTAGATCGTGGGGTGATCAATCCCTTAGTCCAATCAATTTCGGGGTTCCAATGCATTAAAAAGTCATGGCCAAGAATGGTATTGTCCATTCTTGGGGCGTCCAAGACTGATAATTCCCACTCGAAGGAGGGAAAGTTCGGAAAGTTGAAAACCCATAAAACTTTCTTACTTACCCAATATTTGGGTTCCTCTGATTCGACCAAATAGATTGGAGTTCGATCGATATCTGTAAATGTTAGTTGAAGCTTCTCGGCAAAAGATAAACTAACAAAAGAAATTGAAGCTCCAGAGTCTATAAGACAACTGAAGGGGATATCCTCCTTAAAAAGAATGAATCTCAAGCGGTTTAAGGCAACTCCAGTCCTTAAGACATGGAGGTTCTGTGCACTGGGAGAGATAAGATAGTTTGCTTTGCACACAAGTAAACTATCTACTAGTTTTTTGACTTCGAACTAGTACCTTCTCTTTCCTTTAACTTTACACAGTCTTCCAACTTGTGCTTACCCCCACAATACATACATAACCCATTATCTGCTCGTCTCTTCCTCTCAGCTTCTTTAAGTTCCCCTTTAGGATCCAGTACTTTGCTGATATTGCCTGGGGTCGAGCCTTTTGGTCGAGGTTTATCCTTTCCCTTATTGAATTTGGATTGAGTCGAGGAGGATTGATTTGGTCGTGGGTGTGAAGAAGGTCCCGATTTAAAATTTAGGCCTTTGGATTTGTTGGCATATCGACGATGTTGAAGTCGTCCTTGATAAACGCCATCAAGTTTGAGGGTTAGATCCATTAAATCCGTTAAAGTAGTCATCTTCTGACCAAGAATATTTAATTGATCTAGAATCCTTGAAGGAAGTCCTTTCTTGAAATGATACTTAAGGGCAGCATCATTCCAACCTACTCGAGTTTGAAGTGCTCTGAAGTTTGAGATATATTCAGAGGCTTTACCATTATCACTCATGCAAAGAAAATCAAGTTCAATTTCCGCGTTGTCCGTTTCATTAGGGTCCCCAAACAACATAAAAAGTTGGTCTTCGAACTTTTCCCAATTATTGATAAGTAAGTAGGTTTCTGTCGAAGAAAGCATGAGCAGATAAGGTTTGAACCATCTTGCTGCTTTCCCGGCTAGGAATGAAGAAGCGTAAACAACCTTTGATCGGTTTCTGTTAAAGGTTCGAGGGTCATTATGGAACAGTAGCTTTCAGGTTTGCAAGAAGGGTCGCAATCTGTCGGGGTGATCTCCGTCGAATTTGTCAGGAGATTTCATAGAAGGAGTTTTGTACTTAGATCCCTCTGAAGATGTTGGATTTGAAAGGGTTTTCATGAAAAGTCTCATGAAATCTTCCAGAGAGTTAGATGGTCCAGGTTCTGAGGATTGACCAGAAGGGTGATTGGCAGGGGCGGATGGTGCCTGGTGCATTGTATCCTCTCCTTCTTCTTCATCACTAGAATCCTCAAAATCTTGTGGGATGTCTTCTACAGATTGAACTGAATGTTGCCGTTCTCTAAGGTCAAGTGGTTCCAAAGAGTGAGTGCGGGCGACAGACCTTGTGGCTGTTGGCCTGCCTCTAGCGCGAGCTCTAGTAGTAGTGCCTGTAGGAGGAGTGCATTGAACAGGTGCCATTTAAAATTTTAAAACACCTAAAAGGATGTAGTAGTGCAAAGAATGAGAACTACAGAGAATTAAATTATACTGTCACCAGACGACCTACGCAAAAGGTTGAGGATGTTCCTGAAAGTGAGATGAGAAATTTAGAAACAACTTCAAAGCACAGAGGAATGATTCGAGGAAATGGTTCAAAGGTCACTCGAAGTAAGAGCTACAGGTTCGAGGTTCGTTCGAGAAGAATTATAGACTAGTTTCAAAGGTAATAGTAATTCTTAAAATCTCACGAAGGGTTGGAAACTCAATAATCAAAGATTTAGGATTTAGAAATGAATATTGAGAAAATAAAAGAAAGATACAATAACAATGATTTTAACTTTAAAGATTTACCACTATTAATGTAAATACGATTTTATAATTTAATTCTAAGGAATATCGAACCAAATACCCAACCCCTTTTATATCCTTTGTTCCTCCTCGCATTGACCTCCCTTCCATCGCACCATTCCCATTCCATTGACCATTACTAACATAGACTTAGACCCTCTTCGCTAAATATCCGTCCATGCTCAATTTACCCCTTTTTAATTAATTAACAAAACTTTAATGAAAACTATTACTGTACTATTTTTTTGAACCTAGCGCTGTGCGTCGATTATTGAAAAGGACTAAGGCACCCTATTGGGAGATTGACTAATTTAGATTTTGAGTTTAGGCTAGCGCAGTTAAATAGTAAGTACACAAAGGAAAATCGCAGTTGCTATGGAGAATTGCTTTCTGTGCTTCGAGTACAGATTTAGGACTCGATATTATTGATTTAATGAGCTGCTTTCGCCTCGAGTGTCACATGTCACGTGACAGAACTATACATGGGAACAAGTAATGAGAGTACACAAACAGTATACATAAGTAAAATTATGATAATACACATATAATGCCATTATAACACCTTATATACATGCATATATCCACCTTTTATAAGTCTTTTATACTTAATATTAAGTTGGAATATGTTAGGGTAATCTTAAGAACCTTAAGTATAAGGCTACATAATTTTTAAGTGCACTTAAAGCTGTTATATTCATTGTTTTACACAAAAAACAAGAAATGCGCTTTATTTCACTTAAAAGTTGACTATATGCGCTATAAAATTGAGAATATCAAAATTGCGCTTTGACAGATCAATTGGGCTCATTTAGAACTATTGATTTTGCTATTTAAATGTATAAAAATAACACTTTTCAAATTTGGTGTTTTTTATGCCAGAAATGGCTTCTGTGTACTGGCTACATACTGCCTGCTTTTTTCCCGTGTGAATAGCTTCATTTTTAGCAAAGTTAGCTTTTTCACACTATAATTACCCCACATTCTACGCCCACTGTGGGGAAACACACTAAAATAGGCGACAGGCGCTTATTTAGTGTCCTAGCTTAATTAATAATGCATTGACCTTGTTTATATGCACTAATTTAATTAATAACCTTACTCTTGGCACTTTATTTCATCACCACACTTAAATTCGCCTAATTTTAGTCAAGGATCTACCCGTGCAAGCGCCTGCCAAGGACTGCATGTAGTTACCCCACATCTCACGCTGTTTTTTAAGTTTTTGGGTGATTTCTCAGTCAATATTGGTTATTTTTGAATGGGAATTTCACGTAGTATAATGTCAGGATTAGCCCATCCATTTCTACTGTAGACTCCCCTTACTATTAAGCTATAATTAGACTTAAAAAGTCTCCTTTCACCTTGTTATAATATTTTTTTCCACGCATATACTCTCTTTTTGTCTTTTCTTTAATTTTGATGGATCTCCCTTATTATTAATAGGATTTTAGTGGTTGTTGTTTGTTTAATTATGTTATTGGACACTAGGGGCGTTGATGGAGAGGTCTATTACTTGTTTGAAGGCGTCATTAACATTGTATTGAGTGGTACATCAAGGTGGTTATTGGGGAAACTTAGTGTGTATAAAAGGAGGGGGTTTTGGTCTTGTTTTCTGCATTCTTTATCAATTACAATTTACACCATATAACCAAATCAATTACAATACACTTCAATTAGTACTTTATAAGACTTTTGAGTAGTATCTGAATTATTATAATCTATTTTTCTACCAACTAAAAGATTGTAAGCCACATATAAAAATAGTAAGAATTATATTACTGAGACCTTTATTCTGAATTATATTTTATTATTTGTTGGATTTATACTACAGTATTCATATAGGACCATTTAAATCTTCTAGACAAAGACTTTTCAAGCTATTTCACGTCCTTGTACTTGATCTTAGCCTGACATCTACTGGCCTTTGATAGTAGGAATATTACTTTGATTTCTTTTTTCATATTTGATCCCTTTAACTTAATTTTTTTTCCTAATATTGCTTTTGGATATCAATTAATAATTTTTAAAATAAACTATTTTCATATTTTTATACATTTATTTAATAATATTATAAATGGCATAACATCACCTGGTATGCATTTGGCACATGAGTTTTTTCTATACTTATAAAATTAATAATATAATTGCGACCAAAAATAAATCAAATGTTATTAATGAGTGAGGAACAAATATAAAATACCAGTAGACATGTTTGTAAGAAATACTAGATGAACTGAAGAAAAATTCTACCCTAGCTACTCTCCATCATAAAAGTGTCCAGCACAAGTTCGGCCAAACTTTTGCTGGACACTTATGGTCAGGTGCAGTCAGTTGGGAGAAATTCTCTCTATGGAAATGAAGATAAATTTTTGATATAAAATTACACTAGAAGTAGTTTGATATGGCAAAATTTTCATGCTGAAGTTTTGGTAAAGCTCAAGTGGATTTTTTTTAATTTTTACAAAAAAGAAAATTTAGTGCAAGTTTAGCCCTCATTGTGCTTATTTGATTCAACATCTCTTTTTTCTGTTTATGGCAGGAATTTAACTTGGATTTTAATTTTCATCTTTGATTTCTTTTATTTTACTTTATTCCTCTCATATTGATTTTGAATAGAAGTTTATTTTTTGTAAAATAAATCATTTTCATATTTTTTTACCTTTATTTAATAATATTATAAAAGGTGTAACATCACCCAGTATTCATTTGGCACACAAGTTTTTGCTATACTGATAATATTAATAATATAATGGTGACAAAAAATTAATCAATTGATAAATATGAGTGAGGCACAAAGATTTAATAACACTGGAAATGTTAATAAGAAATTTCAGATGATTAAAAATGACTTGCACCCTGGCTACTCTTTATGATAAAAGTGTCCAGCACAAGTTTGGCCAAACTTGCGCTGGACACTTTTGGTTGCATGCCGTCAGACGCAATCAATTCTTTTTATAGAAATGAGACTGAATTATCACTCCATCATTGCACTGAAAGTAGTTTTATATAGACAAATTGTCCCCTGGAAGTTTGTCCAAAACTAAGGTAGACAATTTTTTCCTTTGGAAAAAAGTAAATTTGATCCATGTTAATCTATGATGGTGCCCATTTTTTCTGAAGCCTCTACTGGCTCATGATAGCAGAAATTATACTTAATATCTTTATTTCATGTTTGATCTCTTTAATTTTAATCTTACCCTTTTATTTACCCTTTAGCTTTTAAATATCAATTTTGTTTTGGTAAAACTGATAACTTTCACATTTTTTTACATTTATTATATTATATTATTAAAGTTGTAAAATCATCCAGTGTACATTCATTACACATGTTTTTGCTATACTAAAAACATTAATAATATAATGGTGACTAAAAATAATCAAATAATAAATATGGATGACAAAGAAAGATCAAATACCCATAGACATTTTTAAAATGAATATAAGATTAACTGAAGAAGACTTTCACCCTAGCTACTCTCCATCATAAAAGTTTCCAGCACAATTTCAGCTGAGCTTGTGCTGGACACTTTTGGTTGCATGCAGTCAGATGGGATAAATTTACTCAATGGAAGTTAAAATGAATTTTTGCTCAATCATTGCACAAGAACTAGCTTTATACTGCTATACTATCCTCCTTATTTTTTGGAAAACCTCAGGTGGACACTTTTATTAATTTTAAAAAAAAGAAAACATATTCCAAATCTAGAACTGGTGGTGCATATTTGGTCTGAAAACTCAAATTATCTTAGATGGCAGAAATTTTTTTGAATGTTTAATTTCATATTTAATCACTTTTATTTTACTTTTTTATTTCTGTTTTTGCTTTCAAATATCACTTTATATATTGTAAAACTAATAATTTTCATATTTTTTTTACTTTTATTTAATAAGATTATGAAAGATGTAGCATCTCCCAGTATGCATCTGGCTTACAAGTTTTTTCAATACTAATAACATTAATATTATAATGGTGAAAAACAATGAATCAAATGAATAATATGAATGACACAGAAAGATCATATACAAGTGGATTTGTTTATAGGGAATACCTGATGAACTGAAGAAGACCTGCACCCTAGATACTCACCATCATAAAAGTGTCCAGCATAATTTTGGCTGAACTTTTGCTGGACACTTTTGGTTGCATGCAGTCATATGGGATAAATTTACTCTATGGAAATGAAAATGACATTTTTCTCAATCATTGCACAATAAGTAGTTTGATATTGCCAAAATGTCCTCCTGATGATTTTTCAAAACTCATCAGAACCATTTCTTTGGTTTATCAAAAAAGTAAATATAGTGCAAGTTTAGCCCTTGTGGTGCACATTTGATCTAACACCTCTACTTGTTATTGATAGTGGGAATTTTCCTTAGATTTTTTTTTCTTATTTTATCCCTTTTATTTTACTTTTTTATTGCTCATATTGCTTTGGATATCAATTTTTAATTTTTAAAATAAATAATTTTCATACTCTTATACCTTTATTTAATAATATATGATTAAAGGTGGAACACCACCTGGTATGCATTTTTCACACAAGTTATTACTATAGTAATAATGTTAATAATATAATGATGACAAAAAATTAATCAAATGGTAAATTTAAATGACACAGAAAGATCAAATTCCAGTGTAAATGTTTATAAGAAATCCCTTTTGAGTTTAAGAAGATTTGCTGTATGCCTACTCTCAATTATAAAAGTGTCCAGCACAAGTTCGGCCGAACTTGTGCTGGACACTTTTGGTTGCATGAAGTCATATGAGATAAATTCTCGCTATGGCAATAAAAATGATATTTAACTCAATTATTGAAGTAAAGAATGTTTAATATTGTAAAATTGTCCCCTGGAAGTCTGTCCAAACCTCAGGTCAAAATTTGTTAGCTATACCTAATAGTAAGTTTAGACCAAGTCTTGACCTAGGGGTCCCCAACTGTCCAACACCACTTCTGGCTCTTGATAATAAAAATTTTACTTGTATTTTTTATTTCTTATTTGATCCCATTTATTTTCATTTTACTTTTCTATTACTCTTTTTAATTTTAAATATCAATTTATTTTTTTAAAAACTAAACATATTCATATTTTTTTAACTTTATATAATAATATTATTAAAGTTGTAAAATCACCAATTTTGCATTTGGCATGCAGGTTTTTGCTATACTAGAAACATTAATAATATATATGGTGACAAAAAATTAATTATAAGATAAATATGAATGATAAAAAAAAGTTAAAAACCCAATAGAAATGTGAAAAACACAAAACTGATGAACTGAGAAACACTTCTACCCTAGCTACTCTCCATCATAAAAGTGTCCAGCACAAGTTTGGCCGAACTTGTGCTGGACACTTTTGTTCAGGTGCAGTCAGATGGGATCAATTCTCTCTGTGGAAATTAAATTAAAAAAATGCTAAATAATTATATTAGAAGTAGTTTGGTATGGCTGAATTATCCACCTTGAGTTTTTCCAAATCTCAGGTTAAAAATGTTTTATCTTTAAAAAAAATTAAATTTTATCAAATTTAGCCCTTATGGCACCATATTGTTTCAACACCTCTTCTGGCTCTTGAAGGGAGGAATTTTTCTTGAGTTTTTCTTTTTCATATTTGATCTCTTTTACTTTACTTTTTTATCACTCATGTTACATTTGGATATTAATTTATAATTTTGGAAAAGAAATCATTTTCATATTTTTTTAACATTTTTTAATAATATTATAAAAGGTGTAATATAACATGGCATGCATTTGGCGCACAAGTTTTTTCTATACTAATAAAATTAATAATATTCTAATGACCAAAAATTAATCAGATAATAAAATATGAATAACACAGAAAGATCAAATATGTCAGCCAGGCTACTAGACTTACCCAGTGAAATAAGTAATTATTTACTGGATGAAGCCGCACCTTATCATCTTTAATTATTATTTAATTATCATTTAGTTACATTAAAATTAGTTATAAATTAACTAGTTACAGAATGTAAAAATTAAATTAATTAATTAAATAAATAAGTAAAATTATAATTATAATTTTGTCCCTTATATTTTTCTCTAACACCGTGCTCAATTGACAGGTTGGGAAAATTAAAACTTTATATTTAAAGAAAAAAAAATACAAAGATAAAATAAGATTTAAATATTCAAATAATATTAAATATATACAAACAAATCAAATTTCTTATTTGGGATTGACATTTACAGTAAATATTAAAAATATTGATGTATTTCTGACATACTCTGTAAATACATCTTTTTGACGACTTCTTTTTGGAATAACTTTATTATTTGAAATACTCTTTCTGGAATGTTCTTTTTCTCTCTCTTTTCCTACTGTTTGTAGAATTTGATTTCCGTGCTTTGTCTCTCCTTTGCCTATAAAAGGCCTCTCTTTTTGCTGTCTTTTGATCATTCTATCTTACCAAATCATTTTATTACAACAATAACCAAATAAATACTTATTCTTATATTCTATATCATTAGTATTTACAATAGCGTAATTCTAATTTATAATTTATATTAATATTTTAATCCTACCTCTTTTATTGAGTAAAAAATTCATCTTTGAATTAAGGAATACGTACAAATTTGTTGAGAACCCATTTAAACCTTTTAAATCCTCGTAGAACTATGTACCAAATCTTCTAGACTAAAAGTATACCTTGACAATTGGGAACCTTTCCGAAATATCAACGGCGCAACGTTACTTGAGGCGTAATCGAGAGGACCATCGGCGTAGAAGCACCTGTAAAGGACGAGTGGAGGCAAGAAAACGACGAACATCATACGTCACGTGATAAAAGTTTTTGCTGCGAACGGGAATCGAACCGCGCTCCAAAACTTAAGTTCATATACTGACTAAAGATCGTATATATCGTGGTAATTATTGTGATTACTATTTGTGGGTTACTCTTCACTCTTCATTTGCTACGTATTTCCTTTTACTCAGCACTCTGTAAGTGGCATTAATTTGCTCATTTTGCAGGGGGAGGTGTCTGGTAATTGGAATTTAATATTATTATTATATTTTTTTTTTATTTTTCCTGGATTGACCATAATAGAGCAATAACTGTTCTTAGTCCCAGAGGTAATAAAATAATTATATATTAATATTAATTATTATCATTTTTCAGTTGACAATTGTCCTGATTAATTTGAATTTTAATTGTTCCAGTTGACAAACTGTCCTGACAATAAAATATTTTATTAAATAAAATAATTATTATAATTTTTCAGTTGACATTTGTCCTGGTTAATTAATTGTTCCAGTTGACAAATTGTCCTGACAATTATATTTTTTTTTAATAAATAATTAACATTTCATTACTTCAGTTGACTTTGAGTCCTGGTAATCCAATAAATCTTTTTAAGTAATAAAATTCATATTTAAATTACTTCAGTTGACATTAAGTCCTGGTAGTTAATTAATCAGTTAAAATAATTTTTATTAATAAAGATTCATATTTGATTATTTCAGTTGACAATAAATCCTGGTAATAAATTAGTTGATTTAAATCCTGAAAATAAAAATTAATAGATATTCTAATTTATTTCTACAGTTGATTGCATTATCCTGGTTTTAAATTTTTTTATTAATTTTATTTAAGTTGATTTTTATCCTAAAAAGATTTTTTTTGTTATATTTTTATTTTATTTCTGTTAAATAAAAATTAAAAATAAAAGACTAATTAATTTTGTCTCTTTTCCTTCATTTCAGTAGAATTTTAAAATGACTGATCAAAGTGGTTTTACTGCACGTGAAGAAGAACTAGACTTAATTGATTATGATGAGCCTACTTCTGTAAGTCTCCTTTAACAAGAAGAATTTCTCAAACTAATAAATCCTTGCCCCAAACAGGATGTGGAAATGGAAGAAGTAGAAATCCTAGTGGACAATACTCAGGATCAGAAACCCAGGACAAACCCACCAGAAGAGCTTCCAAGAGGCTTCAAAATAAAAAAGATGCCGTTGTCCCAGCAGATAAAGAATCTGTCAACCCACATAAAGGAGTTAAAGACAGACAGCTTAAAACTAAAGGTAAGGGTAGATGCCTTGGAAGAATGGGAGAAAAGAAAAAATACTTCTCTCAAAGAGAAAAGGAAACCTCTTCCTCCCAGGGATCAACAACAATTGGCTCCCCAATCCCAAGAGATGGTAGAAGTGTCCAAGTGGCAGTGGGACTACTTAGCTCAAAATCAGCATCAATTACCTCAGGTAGGTCCATCAAGGCCCACCCAGGCAAACCCCACTCCTCCCCACCCTTATCAAGGAGGCAAAAGAAGAAGGAAGCCCAATATGGTGATACCCAGCAAACCCTGGTACGTCCCTCTATTGATTCTCAAGTGCCTTTTCTTGTGGCTGACTCTGTTCCTTCAGGTAAATCTGGAAGGCAAGATGAAACCTTGAGACCTATAGAGGCTGGGAATAGTAGACAGTGATCTCATGTATCCAATCCATTACTTTTAATTGCTACCTCAATGATTAATCCTGATATGGCTGTGATTGATGAAACTCTTGACCCTGAGTTCTATGAGAGTCTGGAAAGTTACTCAGTTTCCTTATTGAGAAACACTCCGGATGTAGCAAGAATTAATGATGAGCACTTGAGAGATATTATTGCCAAGCAAAATCATATAATGAACAATATGCAATTGACTCAGAGATATAATAGTTTGTTAACTGATCAGGGTTATCAAGCATTAAAAAGTGAAGCACAGAGAGTCTCTGATGAATTGTCTCATTACAAAGCAACCCATGAAAAGAAAATTGCTTTATGGCAAAATATAAAAAATGATTTGTCTAAACTAAAAGATACTGTATCTGCCTGTTGCCAGGAGGTAGAGATAGATAAGATAAATCTGAAAAGATTGAGTGACCAGTTGTCATCTTTTCAACATAAAAATCAATTATCTTTTGCAACTGTCAATGAAAGTTTATCTAGTCTTCCAAGAATGAAAACAAGACTAACAAACATTGAAGAAACATTGAACTCATTGTTAAATGACCAAAAATATTCTGACAATTCTGTGAAGGAACATATAGTGCAGGATTCTCAACCAGTACCTGTGGCTAGTTCATCTAAAATAAAAATTGATCCAGAAATACCTGTTGATAACACTGAGTTTCCATCAAAAACTGATGATGCACCAGGATCTGCAACAGAAGGATTAAACAATGAGATTTCAGCACAATTAGAGAAATTACAGCTGCTTCTTACTCAGAAACAAGCTAGTACTAAGGAGACTCCTTCAAATCAAAAGAATTGGCCAAAACTTGACCAGTACCCAACATTTGATGGTGATTCTTCCTCTGATTGGCAACAATTTATTTGCAGAATTGATAATTTAAAAAAATTTTACAAACTCCCAGATGAGGAAATTGTGTCCAAATTAATTTCTTTGTTCACTAATGTTGCCCTGATGTGGTATGAATCTGTTCTCCTGGATGGGAACGACTATTCATGGGAGGATTGGAAGAAATTAATTAAAGCACAATTTGGTGGCTCCAAGTTCAGAATGGCTCAACAAAGGCAGTATGAGGAAACCAGATATAGCTCTTCTACTGATAAACCTATTGAGTTTTTAATGAAACTTGTAAAAATCTTAAGGGAAATGGACCCAAATATGGAGTTTGATTTATGGAAGGACAGGATCCTCTATAAATTACCAATGTCTCTGAGAGACTTGATTGTGGCTAGGACTGAGTTCTCCAAAGAACCCTCTTCTTTCATTAATACTTGCAATGAGATACTTCTAAACAATAAGTATGATGCAAGAAGACTCATTCCTAGGACCCCTTTGGAGAAACCCTCCACTTACCAACAAAAACCTCTGGAAAAGGTTGGTAAACCTTCTGCCCCTGTTGCACCAAAGAAGTATGCAACAAACACTTGCTTCAAGTGCAACAAGCCTTGGCAGAAAGGCCATGTTTGTGACAAGAAGATAAATCTTGTGGAACAAACAGAGGAGCATGCTGATGACACAGTGGCACTGAATGATACATCAAGTGATTGTGCCAGCAATATTTCATATGAATCTCAACAAGAAATCTTGATGCTGGAAGAAGATATTCATTATTTAAATACTATTGACATTGATAATAATGATTTATCTACAGTTGAGGATGCTGAGATCATAAAGAACATTGAGGATAACTTAATTGTTATTGCCCCTCTTAAGGCACCAGTCTTGATTAATGGAACCAGCACCGAAGTTGTTCTGGATTCTGGAGCTGGAGGAAGTGTGGTATCTGAAAGAGCACTTGCCTCAGTAGATCAAGACTATAAATCTAAACTGTTGCCTATCATTTCTGAAAATTGGAGAGGGTATGGCTCTGTTTTGTCCCCCATTGGTAAATACAAAGCCACAGTTTTTTTTAAATATAACCATGGTTTTGTAAGAGCTATTTGTGATTTTGTTGTCATGAAAAATGATAACTTGAGCAATTGGTTTATTGTAGGGAATGATATTTTAACCAAGTATGGCATAAAATTGGATCCTTCAAACCAATGTTTCACAATGGGGTTGAATGGGAAGAGAAAATTTAAAATTTCCTCCCCTAAAAAATTATTAAAACCAGAATTGAACACATGTAATTCTGTGGTTCAATATAAAGGAAGATCTACAAAGGAAATGCATGCCCTTATGTCTGAAATTGACAATGCCTCTTTTGGAGAACAACTTTCTGGTGAGGATAAAGATTCCATCATTAACTTGATAAAATCTTTTCCTATGGCCTTTGCTCATGGGTCACATGAACTGGGATTAGTTAAAGAGGAAATGAAACTTTCATTGTCTTGCCCATTAACTGATATACCACCTAGTTTAAAGAAGAAGCCTTATCCTGCTTCTCCCACAAAGAGAAAAGATATTGAAGATAATATCTCTACCCTTTTAAAAATGAATATTATTGAAAAGGTAGTTGAAACACCTAAATATTGTGTTATCTCACCTGTCCTAATTTCTTATGAGAAAGATAAAGCCAGGTTATGTGGTGATTATAGAGTACTAAATACTTATACTGTTGATGATATCTATCCTTTACCTAGAATCAGCTCTATACATGCTACTTTACAGGGTGCTAAATATATCAGCTGTTTGGATGGTAATAAGGGATATCACCAGGTACCTGTTGAGAAAAACTCTCAGAACTTTCTGATGATTGCCACTCATATGGGTATTTATAAGTACATTAGGATGCCATTTGGCCCTAAAAATGCCCCTTCTGTTTTCCAAAAAGTAATGGATAACACATTCCATCAAGAGATCATTGAAGGTTGGCTGATGGTTTATATTGATGATATCATTATATTCTCAAAAACATTTGAGGACCATCTTAAACACCTGTGTAAAGTATTCCAGAAAATGGACAAAATAAATATGACACTTGCTTTGAAGAAATGTAAATTTGGTTTCCATTCTTTAAAAGTTCTTGGCCATGTTGTTTCAGGCTTACAGATATGTGTTGACCAGAACAAAGTGGAAGCCATACAACAGGTGAAAGCTCCTACAACAGTAAGAGAGCTCCAAAGTTTTTTGGTAATGTGTGGATACTATAGAAAGTATATTAAAAATTACCAAGTCATAGCTTTACCCCTTACCCAATTAACTAGAAAGGATGTTGCTTTTGTCTGGAATAGTGAAAGACAAAGAGCCTTTGACACTATGAAATACTGTTTGATGTCAGCACCAATTCTTGCTTTACCTGACTTTGATCAACCATTTGTTTTGTACACTGATGCCAGTTTCATTGGTCTTGGTGCTGCCCTCCATCAAAAACAAGTGATAAATGATAAAGTTTCAGAAGTAGTAATTTGTTATATTTCAAGAACCTTGAGAAATAGTGAATTGAAATATGGTGCTACTCAATTAGAGTGTTTAGCTGTAGTATGGGCTCTAGAAAAGCTTCATTATTACCTAGATGACCAGAAATTTGAACTTGTCACTGACTGCAGTGCAGTTAAATCCCTTTTAAACTTGAAAACACCTAATAGACATATGTTTAGATGGCAGCTGGCTGTTCAAGAGTACAGAGGGAGAATGAAAATTATTCACAGAGCTGGTATTGTTCACTCAAATGTGGATATGTTATCAAGGTTACCCTTACCAAATGATGACTCAAATCCTGCATATGATCCTGAGGATGAAATTATCCATAACCATGGGATATATGTGGTTGATATGGAGGAAGAGCTATTACAGCTTATTCTGGAATCATATGATAAGGACACTGACTTGAAAAAGTTATGCACCATATTAAATGATCCAAAGAATGCTTCAATACAAGCATTAATTAAAACCCTTCCACCAAAGTACCAAAAAGGTTTGGAAAAAGGAAAATTTTCAATTGATGAAGGATATCTATATTATAGAAGAAAGTTGAGTAATGTTATTGTTATTCCTCCTTCTATGAAAGAAATCATCTTGAAAATTTGTCATGATGACAAATTAGCTGGACATTTTGATCTTGACAAAACAATGATCAGAATTAAGAACACTGCTTGGTGGGCTAATATGTCTGAAGACACAAAATTATATGTTGAATCCTGTGATTCATGCCAAAAATCAAAAAGATTAACTGGTAAAAGAGCAGGATTAATGCAACATATTGAACCTTCTGATGCCCCATGGCAAATAATAAACATGGATTTTGTAACAGGATTACCTATTGCTGGTAAAGACAGTTATAACTCTTGTTGGGTTATTGTGGACAGATTCACAAAAATGTGTAAATTTATCCCTACCCACAAGGATGTTTCCACTAAAGAATTAGCTTTCTTATGGTGGTCTCATATGTTTAATACTGCTGGTTTTCCTAAAGCCATAATCTCTGACAGAGACCCTAAATTTACTTCTGAATTTTGGATGTCTCTGATGGATGTTTGTGGTTGTGATCTGAAACTTTCTACTGCCCATCACCCTCAGACTGATGGTTTAGCTGAATGAATGATTCAGACTTTAGAGGACATGATAAGAAGATATTGTGCCTTTGGCCTTGAGTATAAAGATAATGACAGATTCACTCATGATTGGGTTACCTTACTTCCTGGGTTAGAATTTGCTTATAATAGCACTGTTCATTCTGTTACTCAAAGAAAGCCTTTTGAGCTCTGGCTTGGATATGTTCCTAATACTCCTGCCCAAATTCTCAATAACAAAATACCTAAATTGGATATACATCCTGGTGTAAAATCTTTTCTTCAAATGCAACAACTATGTAGAAATCATGCTCAAAAATGTATTGAAAAATCATTTGAATATGAGAAGAAAAGATGGGACAAATCCCATAAAGAATACACTTTTAAAAAGGGTGATGAAGTGTTGATTTCTACAGTCCACTTCAACTTACAAGGTAATAACAAATTAAAAGATCCATTTGTTGGTCCTTTTGTTGTCAGAAGAATGATTGGAGATAATGCAGTTGAAGTTATTTTGTATTCCCCATATTACAGAAAACATCCTGTTTTTCCAATATCTCTTTTGAAACCTTACACATCCAATAGTGATTTATTTCCAAAAAGGAGGGGTAGACCAAAGAAAACCCCAAATGAAATCACTGAGACAGCAGAAATTGAAAAAATATTAAATGACAGAATAGTCACTGCTGAGAAAGGTACAGAATACTTATTGAGATTCAAGAATAAATCATCTGAATATGATTCTTGGATACCTGGGAAAGAGATATCTAATCTTCCTACTCTACTAAAGAAGTATAAGAAGAAAAAATCATAGCATTTTTATTATTATTATTTTTTTTAGAGTGAGGGAGTGTCAGCCAGGCTACTAGACTTACCCAGTGAAATAAGTAATTATTTACTGGATGAAGCCGCGCCTTATCATCTTTAATTATTATTTAATTATCATTTAGTTACATTAAAATTAGTTATAAATTAACTAGTTACAGAATGTAAAAATTAAATTAATTAATTAAATAAATAAGTAAAATTATAATTATAATTTTGTCCCTTATATTTTTCTCTAACACCGTGCTCAATTGACAGGTTGGGAAAATTAAAACTTTATATTTAAAGAAAAAAAAATATAAAGATAAAATAAGATTTAAATATTCAAATAATATTAAATATATACAAACAAATCAAATTTCTTATTTGGGATTGACATTTACAGTAAATATTAAAAATATTGATGTATTTCTGACATACTCTGTAAATACATCTTTTTGACGCCTTCTTTTTGGAATAACTTTATTATTTGAAATACTCTTTCTGGAATGTTCTTTTTCTCTCTCTTTTCCTACTGTTTGTAGAATTTGATTTCCGTGCTTTGTCTCTCCTTTGCCTATAAAAGGCCTCTCTTTTTGTTGTCTTTTGATCATTCTATCTTACCAAATCATTTTATTACAACAATAACCAAATAAATACTTATTCTTATATTCTATATCATTAGTATTTACAATAGCGTAATTCTAATTTATAATCTATATTAATATTTTAATCCTACCTCTTTTATTGAGTAAAAAATTCATCTTTGAATTAAGGAATACATACAAATTTGTTGAGAACCCATTTAAACCTTTTAAATCCTTGTAGAACTACGTACCAAATCTTCTAGACTAAAAGTATACCTTGACAAAATACCATTTGACATGTTTTAAAAAAATAACAGTTGCAATGAAGAAGACCTGCACCCTAGCTACTCTCCATCATAAAAGTGTCCAGCACAAGTTCGGCCAAACTTGTGCTGGACACTTTTGGTCAGGTGCAGTCAGATGGGATCAATTCTCTCTATGGCAATGAAAAAATTTATTTGATAAGAAACTTCACTAGATGTAGTTTGATATAGCTGAATTATCCACCTAGAGTTCATCCAAACCACAGGTACACAATTCTTTATCTTAAAAAAAATCAATTTAGTACAATTTATCCCTGATGGCTCTCATTTGCTTCAACATCTCTACTGGCCTTTGATATTAGCAATAATACTTGGAGTTTGTTTTTCAAATTTGATCCCTTTAACTTAATTTTTTATTCCTTATATTGCTTTTGGATATCAATTAATAATTTTTAAAATAAATTATTTTAATATTTTTATACATTTTTTAATAATATTATAAAAGGTGTAACATCACTCAGTATGCTTTGGCACACAACTTTTTTCTATACTTATATAATTAATAATATAATTAAGACAAAAAATTAATCAAACAATATGTATGAGTGAGGCACAAAGATAAAATACCAGTAGACATGTTTGTAAGAAATACCAGATGAACTGAAGAAAAATTCTACCACAGCCGCTCTCTATCATAGAAGTGTCCAGCACAAGTTCGGACGAACTTGTGCTGGACACTTTTGGTCATGTGCAGTCAGATGGGATCAATTCTCTGTATGGCAACAAAAAAATTTTTTTATCAAATTTCACTAGAAGTAGTTTGGTTTAGCTGAATCATCCACCTGCTGTTCTGCCCAATATCAGGTGTATAATTTTTTATCTTTAAAGAAAAGGTCACTTATTACAATTAAGCCCTGATGGCTCCCATTTGCTTTAACACCTCTACTGGCTCTTGATAGCAGGAATTTTACCAGTATTTTTTTCATATTTGAACTCTTTGACTTTTATTTTACTCTTTTATTCCTCTTTTTACTTTTAAATTTCTATTTAATTTTTGTAAAACTGATCCTTTCCATATTTATTTATGTCTATTTTAAAAAATTATGGAAGGTATAACTTCACATGGTATGCATTTGGAACACAAGTTTTTGCTATACTTATAACATTAATAATATAATGGTGATAAAATATTAATCGGATGATAAATATGAAAGATACAGACTGATCAAATACCAGTAGAAATGTTTATGAGAAATACAAGATGAAGGAACTGAAGAAAATTTCCACCCAAGCTACTCTCCATCATAAAAGTGTCCAGCACAAGTTCGGCTGAACTTGTGCTGGACACTTTTAGTCACATGCAGTCAGATGGGATCAATTCTCTATATGGCAACAAAATAACATTTTTTTATTAAACTTCACTACAAGTAGTTTTGTTTAGCTGAATCATCCACCTGTTGTTCTTCGCAACCTCAGGTGTATAATTTTTTATCTTTAAATAAAAGGTCACTTATAACAATTTAGCCCTGATGGCTCCCATTTGTTTCAACACTTCTACTGGCTCTTGAGAGCAAGAATTTTACTAGTATTTTGTTTTTCATAATTAATCTCTTTGAGATTAATTTTACCTTTTTATCCCTCATATTGCTTTTGTATATCAATTTATTTTTTGTAAAACAAATCATTTTCATATTTTTTTACCTTTATTAAATAATATTATAAAAGGTGTAACATCACCCAGTATGTGTTTGGCACACGAGTTTTTGCTATACTTACAATATTAAAACATAATGGTGACAAAAAATCAATCAAATGATAAATATGAGTGAGGCACAAAGATCAAATACCAATGGACATGTTTATAAGAAATACCAGATTAACTGAAGAAAAATTCTACCCTAGCTACTATCCGTCATAAATGTGTCCAGCACAAGTTTGGCTGAACTTTTGCTGGACACTTTTTGTCACATGCAGTCTGGTGTGATCAATTCTCTCTCAATCATTGAACTAGAATTTGTTTGATATGGCTAAATTGTTCTGCTGAAGTTTTTTTAAACCTCAGATTGGCACTTTTTTGTTTTTCAAAAAGCAATTATAGTCCAAGTTTAGCCTCACTGGTGGACATTTGCCCCAACATGTCTACTTGCTCTTGATGGCAGTAATTTTATTTTAATTTTTTATTTCATATTTGATTCCTTTAATTTTACCTTTTTATCCCTCATATTGCTTTTGTATATCAATTTATTTTTTGTAAAACAAATCATTTTCATATTTTTTTACCTTTATTTAATAATATTATAAAAGGTGTAACATCACCCGGTATGCATTTGGCACACGAGTTTTTGCTATACTTATAATATTAAAACATAATGGTGACAAAAAATCAATCAAATGATAAATATGAGTGAGGCACAAAGATCAAATACCAGTGGACATGTTTATAAGAAATACCAGATGAACTGAAGAAAAATTCCACCCTAGCTAACCCCCATCATAAAAGTTTCCAGCACAAGTTCGGCCGAACTTGTGCTGGACACTTTTGGTCACATGAAGTCTGATGTGATCAATTCTCTCTATTGCAATGAAAATGAATTTTTCTTCAATAATTGCACTAGAAGTTGTTTGATATGGCAAAATTGTCATCCTGAAGTTTTGGTAAAGCTCCAGTGGATTTTTTTTTATTTTTAAAAAAAAGAAATTATAGTCCAAGTTTAGTGCCACTGGTGGGCATTCACCCCATCATGTCTACTTGCTCTTGATGGGAGGAATTTCACTTTAATTTTTTATTTCATATTTGATCCCTTTAATTTTACCTTTTTATCCCTCATATTGCTTTTGGATATCAATTTATTTTTTGTAAAACAAATCATTTTCATATTTTTTTACCTATATTTAATAATATTATAAAAGGTGTATCATCACCCGGTATGCGTTGGGCACACGAGTTTTCGCTATACTTATAATATTAATAACATAATGGTGACAAAAATCAATCAAATGATAAATATGAGTGAAGCACAAAGGTCAAATACCAATTAATCAATAGTTCTTTTTAATATTATAAATTTTATGATTAAATAAAATGGTAATAATGAATTATATTTTTCATCCACAATTCCACTCTAATGATTCCCACTGCACAAAAGGGTTCACTTGGTCCTTTCTTTACTGCTTGTGCATATATTTTATTGCCCACAGTACAACAATTTTTTGTAGTGATTATCCCACATCTGATTCAGGAATATTTTTAAACAATATAAGTTTTTTTTACAAAAGACCTTATCATATCCAATATCCCACAAAAAATACAACCTGTTTTTGTATTAAAGCCCGTTAATTATTAAGAAATTGTTAAAATAATTAGATTAGACCCTGGCACAGCTAGATCCATACCAACCGACCTAAAGTCTTTTCAATATTGAAAACAATTAAATAAAATTATGATATCATACCAAATTATGGGCACCAACCATAATTCAGCACTTCTCATTTGCTCTGCTACAAAATGAGTGCATGTAGCATTTTTCTAACGTCGGACTGTTTTTCTTCCGTCCCTCACACCTTTAGTCCAGAATGAAAATTTAGTATGAGTTTTGGTCAAAATGGTTTGCCAGTGTTATCTGTATGCAATATGAATTCATATTGCATATTTCTATTTATGCATAAAATATACTCGTTAAGCATCATTTTTTTTGCATTTTTCAATCATTATGCATATTTATGCATATTCATATGCATATTCATTATACAGATTTATATGCATATTAATATATTTTATTCATATACATATATGCAACTTTTTTTTGCATATTCAATATGCATATTTTTAATGCATATTCAATATGCATATTTTTATGCATATTTTTATGCATATTCAATATGCATGTTTTTTATGCATAATCACTATGCATGTTTTTTATGCATATTTTTATGCATATTTTTTATGCATATTTATTCTTCATAGTCATTATGCATACACTTTGGATAGGCATTTCACATCAATTTTTAGCATGCAATAAGTATCCACCATGCAAATTCAAATGCATATGCATCTATATCATACACGCAACATATATTCAAGTTTAATATTTGAATATTAAAGTATGCTAAGTGATGTGGTTCAACCTTTTTCCAAACCTGAGATTAACTGATGTTCAATGTGGTTCTTAAGCTCTGCTCAAGGAGGGATTGTTCTGGATTCAATCTGTGACAGTTTATTTTTTCAATGTTTTTTCATCAGATTTAAAAACATCTTTCTGACACTTTCAGGATGGTTTCCCAACAGTTTCCTGACAAATTCCTGATAGTTTAAAATAGAGGGAACTGCTAGCAGTTCACCCCCAGATTTCCCGTGGTGATAATATAGAGAAATACCAGGTCTGTTCAACATTAGTACCCACATACCCATAGTCCCAATATTCACTGAATAAAACCAGAAAAACACCCAATAATTCCACAAATGACAATTAAGACATACCAAAACAGCTCCAAACAGACCAACAAAGGCCTCTGCCAATGTTGGAAGACCACAGCGCAACTATGCCTTGTCATGCAGGACCAGTGCCAGGGAGCCAAATTCCATGGACATTGACACAGTCAATTCACACAGTGCTAGTGGGAAGAGAAGGCTATCTGATTAGGAACAGCAGAGGAATATGAGCAGAGGGCTGTGCCTTCAATGTGGGAGTGGTGTTCATCTATCCAGGGAGTGTAGGGGGAAAATCAGGGTTAGTGAGGTTGAAGATAGTGCAGATAAGGCACAGGTAAAAGACAACTACCAGGAGTGAAGGTTGCGTCCTCCTTGAGAAAATTAGAGGTAAAAAATAAGGGGAATTTAGTAGAAGAATTATCAGCATGTAAGCCACTTTAAGTAAATGATAATTGTATTTTACTGAACTATCCTTTAATGACCCTTTATTCAACAATAACTTTGTGAGACCTATTGGAATTTGGGGCCACAGAATTTTTTATTTCTAACAAGTTTTTACAAAGAAATAGAATGAAAAAAGAAAATGGACCACTTTAGGCATCTAACTACGTTTGATAGATCCCCAAGTGGGGGAGAAGAAGTAAAAGAAGAGGTTTTGTGCAGATTCTGGTGTGATGAAAGGGAGTCTCAATGCAAGGCATATGCTACAAAACTGAAGGCCTGGTTGGACATGGTACTGGATATGATTTGGCTGGACCAATAAAACCCATGCATTGACTGGATGAAAAAATTTTTCAGATTGAAAGTAAAGAATCACTGGTGCTAAAGTATTGTCCCCCTGGCCCCTTTCAGAGAGTCTTCTGATGCTTTGTTATCATCAGTTGACTTTTATGCAGAACTGGTGATTTCTCTTGATTCTAAGCAGCAGTCTAAGGATAGGTTAACAGCAGGGAGCACCAGAGAGGACCAAAAAAGACATGAAAGGAACCAAAAGGAGTAGAAGGCAGTAGATGGAAAGGTGGATGGTGCAGGGAAAGCATTTTCCCCTGGCCTGATCAGGGGTCAGGGGAACATACCAGAAAGTGTCCTGTTTTTTATTATCAACAGTAGAATTTACAAAAAAACTGAAACTTTCTCTTGATTCTAAGTTTCAGGACTTGGAGGGGGTTCTAGAGGAAGAGGAGAAATTGGAGTGCAACAAAACAGCATGGAATATATCTGACAATATTGCTGCCAAGTTTCAGTCTTCAAGGCCATCAACAAGCCTCAAGGAGACAGTTCCTTAAGCATACTAAGAATTATTACTACTATTTGAAGATGGAGGAGTCAAAACCCTACCACCTCATCAACCATATAATTTTGCAATTGGTATGATAACAGGCAAAACTCCTCAATGTAGCCACATAATCCCATTTTCAATCTTGAAATCAAGAGTACTAAAAGAGATACTTGATGAAAATTTAAAGAATTGTTTCATCTGAGAATCTAAATCTCCCAGAGAAGCCCCTGTAATTTTTTTAGGTAAAAAGGATGTGTCACTGAAACCATGTATAGATTTCAGAAGATTAAATGCACTGAAAGTTAAAAACATATATTCCCTCCCACTGACTAGTGAGTTGATTGAAAGTCTTCATGTTTCACATATTCTCACATCCTTAGATCTAAGGGAAGTATACCATACAATATGTGTGAAAGAAAGAGATGAACACTAACTGGAATTTCATACTAAATTTGGTAATTTTGAATGGTTGGAAATGCCATTTGGTATATGTAATGAACCTTCCACTTTAAAACACTTCACCAATAGAATCTTCAGAGATTGAATAGGAATAGATGTGGAAGTGTATCTAGAAAACATCTTGATTCACTCCAGATCAGGGGGAGAGCACCAGATACATGTAAAGGACTGCTTGCAACCATTGAGGGGGGTGAAAGTATGGTTAAAACCCAAAAAATGCTTCTTTTAAGTAAGTGAAATCTCCTACCTGGCTATGGTTATTTCAAAGAATAGGGTGCAAATGTACCAAGGGAAAGTAAAGGAAGTATTAAAATGGCCAAAAATTTGCATGTTTAAAGGAGCTCCAGTAATTTTTATGACTTGAAAATTTTTACTGCCACTTTATTTAAAACTACTCCCATATTTGCTGATCACCACATGATCTCATAAAGAACAAAGCCAGATTCAATTGGACAAGTAGAAAACTAGATGTTTTTGATTACTTTAAAAGAAAAGTTGTGACATCCCTTTTTCTTTTTGTTACCAGACTTACTAAAGCTATTTGTTCTGGAATGTGACTGCTAAAAATTTGTGCTAGGTGGGGTATTATCTTATTATGATGCTGGAAATGTCCTACACCCAGTAGCATATTTGTAACAAACACTGATAGGTGCCAAATTAAACTATGAAATATATGATAAGGAGTTATTGGAACTAGTAGCAGCCATATGTACCTGGCTCCACTATTTGGAAGGAGGACCTCACCATTTACAGTTTATTATTTACATGGATCACAAAAACTTGGAAACCTTCCTGACCACAAAAAAGTTGACTTTCTGGAAAGCATTCTGGGTAGAACTTCTGAGAAGAATTAATTTTTTTTCAATTCCTACTAGGGAAGAAAAGTGGAAAGCTGGATGTACTTTCACAATGTCCTGCCTTGGGCCCAGCACCGGACCAGCTACATATTGTTGGCCCAACACTATCAAAGGAGGACCTTGAAGAGGGGGTAATTCTAGATGATGTGGAGATGGAAAAAAAAGATCTGTTGTAATGAGGAAGTAGGAATCAGGAAAATGATGAGGGGATTCAGGAGTTGGTGAAGGCACTGTTATCAAAGAAGATAATGTTAAGAAAAGGAGTGTAAGAGTATCACCTTGAAGTGGAAAAGCTGTTTTGGAATGGGAGAATAGTGATGCCAGATGATGAAGAGCTCAAGTGTCAGGTGGTCAAATCAAGAAATGATTCCCCTATAGTAGGAAACCCAGGACCTCTAAAGAAAGTGAAGCTGGTAAATTTCAACTTCTACTGGAAATCCACGAAGTCATATGTCCAGCACTATGTAGCAGTGTGTGACTCTCGCCTGAGGAATAAGATCAGCTCAACTTCCACACCACTAACCCCATTAAGAATACCTAAGTATCCATGGAAGGAACTCTCTTATGATCTTATAGTGCAGTTACCCATGTCACAATGTATGAATGCTATTCTCATAGTAGTTGACCTTTGCACCAAGATGGTGCCATTTGTTACCACCACTACAAAGTTAAATCTGAGGGTATTTCAGACTTAATTTTGGCACTTGTCAGGAAGTTGCATGAATTCACTGAAAATATAGTATCAGATAGAAAAATACTTTTAACTCTAAAATGTTGAAGGCTATTTATGAAAAACTAAGCATTAATCCCATTTTCTCAACAGAATGGAATCTGTAGATTGATGGGCAATCTGAGATAGAGAATAAATAAATTGAACAATACCTGCCCTATTTCATTAATTATCAACAAGATGATTGGGTTGAGAACCTACTATTGGTGGATTTCTCATAAAACAACCAGGAACATGGTGCAGCTGGCATGTCACCTCTCTACTCTAACTAGAAATACCACTCAACATTCTCAACTGGTACCTCATAAAACCTGCCAGTTCCAGATACAGAAGAAAAAATTAAGAAAATATTGATCTTACTTCAGGAATTAGAAGTTGCACACAAGCTATCTCAAAAGTCAATGAAATACCACCATGATCAAAGAAAGACTCAACATGGGGAGATAGAGGTATGTAACAGAGTCTGGCTAAGCTCACATTTTCTTTTTATATTATTCCCAAGCGCCAAAATAGATCACAGAAAGGTGAGCCTGTTCAAAATAAAGTGCAAAATATCTGACTTGGCACATGAATTGAAACTACCAAGTTCAATAAGACAAATGCATACAGTGTTCAATATCTCCTTTCTCACAAGTTTCCAAGAAGATACAGTGCTAGGACACCCATTGGAGCCACTGGTGCCAGTCTACGTTGGAAATGAAGAGGAGTTTTAGGTAGAAAAAGTTATTGCTAAGAGGTTTTACAGGGGGAAGATTCAGTACTTGGTACATTGGAAAGGTTATTAAATAGGAGATAGATCTTGGGAGCCAGTAGTAGATTTAAGTAATTCTAAATAGAAGTTGAAGGAGTTTGATAAGGAGCGCATGGGGAAGGAAGGGTAAAAGAATGGCTAATGTTACGATTTGGGTTGAGGGGAAAAGAGGAGGGGTGCTATGGGCAATATGTGTTGTAATAGAGGGAGGAATGGATATTTCACAAGGGGGTCATATGGGGTGAGTGATGTGGAGAGCTTCTAATCAGAAAACTTATCTAATAATCCAATTACTCTAGTATCACTTCTGTATTCAGAATAGTTAGTCCCTTCTTCCGTCACTGTTTATAGTCCCAACATAGTCAGTCTTAGATAGTCTCACTGCTTTACTCAGCATATTCAGTCCTGTATCAGGCTAGTATTAGTGCTGGTAGTAGTCTTCCTGTATAGGTCTTAACACTGTAGATACTTTGGGAGAAAAATTTTTATTTGTAGGTTGATGTGTTGTCACTGGTGCAGATGATTAGTAGTCCAAGTATACCAGATATGCCTATGACTAGATGGGTGGTGCAGATTAATTTATTTTCTTTTTTTTTTTTTATAAGCCAAGAAAATTTTTCACAATTCCAGATTCTCTATCTAGGAGGCTGTTGTGTGAAGATTCTAAAGCAGAATAATTTGAAGAAGATGAAAAGTGGATAAATGGGCTATATTATTGTTATCAGAAGTTTAGTAATTATAGGAATGGAGTCTGGGAAGATTTTAAACTATCAGGGAGTGTCTGAAAAGAAGAAAAACTAATGACAGGCATCCATGAAAAATTTAAACTAAGGGATCTACAAGAGCATTTGTAAGATGTCCGCAATGACATCAGACCTCCAGTAAGGACCCTCCATATCAATTAATGATACCACAGACCCATACCATAAATAGAATAAACAGATAAAAGCAGATACCATAAAGAAACAGGTAAAATAACTCATCCAAAGAGTATATAATGAAACCCAAAGCATATAAAGGAACCAAATTAACTGTCAAAGCCCCCAATAACATCCCCAAGCATCCATATCAACCCAGTAATCATATCCCAGCCCATAAATCCATGAAAATCCATCCAAGGAAGCAGATTAAGTTGTCCAAACTGGATATATGTGCCTGACATAGGTGTATATGCTTGTGTAGGCATTTTTAGTTCACTGACTATGTTCATATGACCTAAAATAAGCAGAAAAATAAAGGTTATAGGCTATTAAGAGTTTAAACCCCACTTATAGACCTAATTATACATAATATAACTACATATTTCACTGAATATGAGGTTTATGTATACATATAAGCTTACGTATGTCTATAATTACTTAATATCATTTAAGATAAGTATATTATGACTCCATTAACACCTTAATAAGTATTATTAGGCTATGGATAAGCTATTTAAACTACTATAATTCATATAATAGTGTAATAATTATATATATGTGTATTATAACCATATATATAAGTATTTTGACCGTATTTTTAAGTAATAAGCTCAATGTAATTAAGGTTATCTTATTTTAAACATAATAATTACTCAGTCCTGGAGATACCTAGGCTGACACTCCCTCATCCAAAAAACCAATAAAAAATGTTAAGACATTTTAATTAATAAGTAAGGAGTGAATAGAAAAATAATTTTAAAATTTCTATGTTACATATACTGAATTAAACAGTATTATTTGGATTTTAATTTTTTCAAGATATTTTTTAGAACAGAGGTTTCATTTTCTGAAATCCACTGGTCATATTCACTTGATTTAATTTTAAACCTTAATAGATACTCAACTCCCATTTCTTTAGTAAGAGGTCTCTTTTTAAGTATCATTTCAATTTCTGAATTTTTAAATATTTCTTCAGGCTTCTGTTTATGCCTTCCTGTTCTTTTTGGAAATGGAGCAGTATCATTAGAATGTTATGTTTTTATAAGAGAAATAGGAAATACTGGATGTTTTTTACTAAATGGTGCATATAGAATAACTTCAACAGCATAGTTACCAACCATCTTTTTTACTACAAATAGGCCAATGAATGGATCCTTCAATTTAACATTACCATTTAAATTGAAATTTAATGTAGAAGTAAGGACTTCATCACCCTCTTTGAACATTTGTTCTTTATGGGCTTTATCCCATCTTTTCTTCTCATACTCAAATGCCTTATTTATACATTAGGGGGTGTCAGTTCTGGCAATTCCGCACTAAAAAATCCGCAATTAAATTTGACTAAATCCGCACTTATTTAAGTGTGGATTTCTGAAACACACTATCCCCAATACTGGTGGATTTCAAAATGAAATAAGTCACTTATTTCACCCAAATCTGCACTTTCTCAACCAAAAGTGCTTATTTCACCATCAAGTCCCATTTCACTGATTTGTAAGCATCATTCCAATCATACACAGCACTCCACAGCATAACACTTCATAACTCAAAACATTGTAAATCATTTACATTTTCATATCATATCATATAAGAGTCATGCTTTCCTCACTTTCAAATCGTGATAAATTACATAAAGCAATGACTTTCATGGCTCTTGAACTGCTCTTGGACTCTGATTCCAATTCTGATTCTGATCTAGAAGAAGATTTTGTCTTTTTATCAAAAATGGCCACAAAACGTTACCTTCTTCCCAGAAAGCCTCAAGTACTTCATACCCCCAATTACACCATCCAAACACTTCTTAACCTATCTACACCCAGTTTTATACAGTTTTTCAGGACTTCTCAGGAATTTTTCCTTAAATTTCTTGAGCTCATTCAGGATCATCCCATATTTCACAATAATTCTCAAAAAGAACAACGACATCCTTCAATTCAATTGGCCATCACACTATGTTGTTTGGGTTCCAATGTTAACAGAGCTGCTTTGAAACTTTTAGAAAATGTCTTTGATTTAGGGTATGGTTCATTCAACATTTATACCAAACAATGCTTCACTGCCATCTAGTCTTTGGAAACTCAACTTCTCACCTGGCCAACAAAAGAAGAGCAACTTGAATAATCTCAGGTGATGAAAGCAGAGGGCTTTCCAGGATGTATTGGTTTTGTTGATGGTACTACTATTCCTTTGAGCCAGAAACCTGCTCAAGGTGGAAACAATTACTTTGACTGTAAAAAGAGGTAGATTATTTTTAACTCCTTTCACTCTCTTTTAAACTAACACAAACAACTGTATCTTCTTTATAGATATTCAATTTCCATTTAGATTATATGTGATCTTAACAAAAAATTTATATCATTTTTTGCTGGCTATCCTGGGTCATGTCATAACTCTTACGTCTTCCAAAGAATGCAAATTTCAAAAGAAGCTTCAGAAGACAGATAAAATGCCAAGCTCAACAATCATTTAACAAAGTCAAGAGTCTGTATTGAACATTCTATTGGAATCTTGAAAGGCCGTTTTTCTAGTTTAAGGGAATTAAGAAGTCCTCTTAAAAATAAATCTGAAATGGAGGCAGTGATCAACTGTATTTTGTGTTGCACTATACTTCATAACCTACTTGCTGACATCAAAGATCAATGGTTAGAGCTGTATGAAGATGAAAAAGTTGATTCACCTCTGACTATATCCAACACTTCTATTTCTCAATCAACTAGTATAAGGGCAAAAATTATTCCAATAACAATCCAACATTTTTCAACACAATTTTTATTTTTTTTCATACTCTTAAAATGATCAATTTGCATGTTTCATTCACTGAGAATGGTAATTTTTTTTGCATATTTTTTTTGTTTTTGAATTTGCTGTTAAAGTCTTATTTTTTTATCTCTCTGTGTTTTCTTATTAAATTAACAAATTTAATACTTTATAATTTCAATATAAACAATAAACAATATAAAATCTTTAACCTATTTACAACTAACTATAATGTCACTTAAGTTTGTGCTTATTTATACTCCTGTTCTCTAAAATTTACATGATAATTATTGGTTTTTCTCTTGTAAAATTTCAAATAGCATGCTATTATCACCACACAGTATGGGGGGAGGAATTACTACCAAGTCCACAACCTTGAACCTTAATTGTCAGGCTAAGGTCAAGTACAAAGACGTGAACTAGCTTGAATGGTCAGTTGTCTAGAAGATTTAAATGGTCCTGTATGAATACTGTAGTACTAATCCACTAAGTTGTAAAATATAATCAAATATAAAGGTCTCAGTAATATAATTCTCACTAATCTTATATATGGCTTACAATCTTTATAGTTGGTAGAAAAATAGATTATATAAATTCAGATACTATTCAAAAGTCTTATAAAAGTACTAATTGATATGTATTGTAATTGGTTTGGTTATATTGGTTAATTGTAATGATAAAGAATGTAGAAATACAACCCAAAAACCTCCTCCTTTTATACACACTGAGTTCCCCAATGATTCCCTTGATGTACCACCCAATACACAGTTAATCACGCCTCTAAACAACTAATAGACATTCCCATCAACATTCCCAGTGACCCATGACATAATTAGAAGAGTAATAACCGCCAAAATCCTGAAATAATAAGGGTAATCCATCAAAATTAAAGAAAAAGACAAAAAGAGAGTATATGCGTATAAAACAATAATATTAAGGACTAAAGGAGACTTTTTAAGGTTAATAATAGCTTAATAATAAGGGGGATTGACTGTAGAAATAATGGGGCTAATCCTGACATTATACTACGTGAAATTCCCATTCAAAAATAACCAAAATTGACTGAGAAACCACCCAAAAACTTAAAAAAGAGCGTGAGATGTGGGGTAACTACATGCAGTTCTTGGCAGGCTCTTGCACGGGTAAATCCTTGACTAAAATTAGGCGAATTTAGGCGTGGTGATGAAATAAAGTGCCAAGAGTGAGGTTATTAATGAAATTAGTGCATATAAACAGGGTCAATGCATTATTAATTAAGCTAGGACACTAAATAAGCGCCTGTCGCCTATTTTAGTGTGTTTCCCCACAGTGGGCGTAGAATGTGGGGTAATTATAGTGTGAAAAAGCTAACTTTGCTAAAAATGAAGCTATTTCCACGGGAAAAAAGCAGGCAGTATGTGGCCAGTACACAGAAGCCATTTCTGGCATAAAAAACACCAAATTTGAAAAGTGTTATTTTTATGCATTTAAATAGCCAAATCAATAGTTCTAAATGAGCCCAATTGATCTGTCAAAGCGCAATTTTGATATTCTCAATTTTATAGCGCATATAGTCAACTTTTAAGTGAAATAAAGTGCATTTCTTGTTTTTTGCATAAAACAATGAATATAACAGCTTTAAGTGTACTTAAAAGTTATGCAGCCTTATACTTAAGGTTCTTAAGATTACCCTAACATATTCCAACTTAATATTAAGTACATAAGACCTATAAAAGGTGGATATATGCGTGTATATAAGGTGTTATAATGGCATTTTTTGTGTATTATCATAATTTTACTTATGTGTACTATTTGTGTACTCTTATTTATTAGTCCCATGTATAGTTCATGTGTTTAACATAATTTATAATCACTTTTTACTCAGTCCTGGAGATATACAGGCTGACACTCGCCCACCCAAAAAAACCAATAAAAAAATGATAAGTTATACATCTTATTTTATTTAATTTGTAATTTTCAGGTATTCAGAATAAATCTGTAGCATTAAAGATTCAACTTTAAAGAAATAAAACATAATAAAATATTATGAGTACTGGTTTTTTAACCCCTCAGCTGGTTGAACAGAAATTTATTTCTGTTTAAATTTTTTAAGAAGGGTGGATAAATTAGAAATTTCTTTTTCAGGTATCCATTTATCAAATTCATTTGATTTCCCTTTAAATCTTAGTAAATACTCAGTTCCTTTTTCTTTAGTAAGGATTCTTTTCTTGAGTATTTTTTCAATCTCTGCTTTTTCCACAATTTCTTCAGGTTGCTTTTTAGGCCTTCCCCTTCTTTTTGGAAATAAGTCAGGATCATTTGCATGGTAAGGTTTCAATAATGAGATAGGGAAAACTGGATGTTTCCTATCATATGGAGCATATAATATGACTTCCACTGCATTATTCCCAACCATTTTATTTACTACAAAAGGTCCTACAAAGGGATCCTTTAATTTAACATTACCTTGTAAGTTAAAATGTAGTGTTGATATGAGGACTTCATCTCCCTTTTTAAATTCAAATTCTTTATGAGATTTGTCCCACCTTTTCTTTTCATATTCAAATGCTTTTTGGATGCATTCTTCTGCATGCTTTCTACACATTTGTTGCATATGAATAAAGGATTTAGTGCCAGGGTGTATATCCAACCTTGGTAGTTTATTTAAAAGATTTACTGGGGTATTTGGTACATATCCCAGCCAGAGTTCAAATGGTTTCTTCTCTGTTACAGAATGAGTTGTGCTGTTATAAGCAAATTCAAGGCCAGGAATTAATGTTACCCAGTCATGTGTGAATTTCTCATTGTCTTTGTATTCTAATCCAAAGGCACAATATCTTCTGATCATGTCTTCTAGAGTTTGTATCATCCTCTCAGCCAGCCCATCAGTTTGTGGATGGTGTGCTGTAGACAATTTTAATTGACAACCTGATACTTCCATCAAAGATGTCCAGAACTCTGAAGTAAATTTAGGATCTCTGTCAGAGATTATGGCTTTGGGGAACCCAGCAGTATTCATCATTTGAGTCCACCATAGTAACGCCAAGTCTTTAGCAGATACCTCTTTATGGGTAGGGATAAACTTACACATTTTTGTTAATCTATCCACTATTACCCAGCAAGAATTGAAACTTTCTTTTCCTGCTAATGGCAAGCCAGTTACAAAATCCATGTTTATAATTTCCCATGGAGCTTTTGGCTGCTCTATTTGTTGTAACAACCCAGCTCTCTTCCCAGTTAATCTTTTAGATTTCTGACAAGAGTCACATGTTTCAATGTATTTTTGTACATCCTCTTTCATGTTTATCCACCAGGCTGTATTTTTAACTCTGGTTAATGTTTTGTTAAAGTCAAAATGACCAGCTAAGATGTCATCATGACAAGTACTCAACATTAACTCTTTCATAGAAGGTGGTATTACTATTACATTGCTTAACTTTTTCCTGTAATATATATATCCATCTTCAATCGATAGTTTACCTTTTTCCAACGCATTTTTATACTTTGGAGGCAAGGTTTTAATTAATGCACTCATGGAGGCATTTGTTGGATCATTAAGAATGGTAGATAGTTTAGACAAATCTTTATCAGATGAATAATTTTCCAATATAGTTTGCATAAACTCTTCTTCTAAATCCACTATATAAATCCCAAATATATGTATAACCTCATTTTCAGGTACATAAGCTGGGTTGTCAGCATCATTTGGCAAAGGACTTCTGGATAATAAATCCACATTTGAATGCAATGTTCCTGCTCTGTGAGTGATTGTCATTCTTCCTCTGTACTCTTGTACAGCTAGTTGCCATCTAAACATGTGCCTATTAGGTGTTTTCATGTTTAGTAATGATTTTACTGCACTGCAATCTGTTATAAGTTCAAACTTCTGGTCTTCCAGATAGTAATGAAGTTTCTCCAAAGCCCACACCACGGCTAAACATTCTAGCTGTGTGGCACCATACCTTAATTCTGTTTTTCTTAAGGTTCTGGATATATAACAGATAACTACTTCAGATAATTTTCCATTTATTATCTGTTTCTGCTGTAAAGCAGCACCCAAACCTATGAAACTTGCATCAGTGTACAAGATAAAAGGTAGGGTGAAATCTGGCAGTCCTAATATTGGAGCTGACATTAAACATTCCTTTAATTTATTAAAGGCGTGTTGTCTTTCATTATTCCAAATGAAAGCTTCATTCTTCCTGATTAATGTTGTTAAAGGGGCTGCAATGGATTGGTAATTTTTAATATATTGTCTATAATATCCACACATACCTAAAAAACTTTGAACCTCTTTTACATTTTTAGGTATCCCAATGTTTTTAATTGCTGCCACTTTATTCTGGTCAACACAAATTTGTAATCCAGATACAACATGTCCAAGTACTTTCAAGGATTGAAATCCAAACTTACATTTCTTTAATGCAATAGTCATATTAATTTCATCCATTTTTTGAAAGACTCTTTTCAGGTGATTTAAATGTTCATCATATGTTTTTGAAAACACTATGATGTCATCAATATAAACCAATAACCATCCTTCAACCGTTTCCTGATGAAAAACACTATCCATCAATTTTTGGAAGACTGAAGGGGCATTCTTTGGGCCAAATGGCATTCTCACATACTTATATATACCCATATGTGTGGTTATTAATAAGTAATTTTGAGAATTTCTTTCCACAGGAATCTGGTGGTAACCCTTGTTCCCATCCAGACAGGAAATATATTTTGCTCCTTGTAAGGTAGCATGGATAGAAGCTATCCTTGGTAGAGGGTAAATATCATCTACTGTATATGTATTCAGAGCTCTATAATCACCGCATAATCTTGCCTTATCTTTTTCATAAGAGATTAATACTGGTGAAATGACACAATACTTAGGTGTTGTGTCCACTTTTTCAACAATACCCATTTCCAAAAACAATTTTATATTGTCTTCAATATCTTTCCTTTTTGCAGGAGATGCTGGGTAAGGTTTCTTTTTTAAGCTGCCAGGAATATTATCCAAATCACAGCTTAAAGAGATTTTCATCTCATGGTCTTTGACCAATCCTAGTTCATTTGAGCCATGAGCAAATGCCATAGGATATGATTTAATCAATCTCAAAATATCTTCTTGTTCAATTTTTGAGAGTTGAGGACTGAAAGAGGCCTTTTGGATTTCATTTTCCAATTCACCCACTTCATTGGTGGTTCTTCCACCTTGCAGTTGTTCTTCTCTAGGAGAAATGGTATATACTGAATTTTCAGAACATATTTTGAATTTTCTTTTACCATTCACCCCTATGGTGAAACAACTGTTTGCAGGATCTAGTTTAATGCCAAATTTTGTTAATAAATCATTACCAATAATAAACCAATCACTACAATTATTATTATCCATTACTACAAATTCACAAACTGCTCTAACATATCCATTATTATATTTAAAGAATACAGCAGTTTTGTATTTGCCAATTGGATTTAATACTGAACCAAAACCCCTCCAGTTCTTTTTCTGAACAGGTTCTAGTTTTTCTTGGTACTTACTATCAAGTTTCATTAATGTATCAATTGAAACTACACTACCAGCAGCCCCAGTGTCAAGAATGGCATTCATTTCTTTTCCACATATGATAATAGGTGCTCTGATAGGTGTTATTTTGTAAGTATCATGAGATACATCTTTAATTATTTCAGCTTCCTCTATGGAATTTAAAGATGTGTCTGTATGAGGTATAGCATCATTCAGGAACATTATATCCTGTTCTAATACAAATATCTCATTCTCATCATCACTGTAAGATATGTTACTCTTGCAATCCTCACTGGATTCCACATTCTCATCTACATGATTACTAGGTTCAGAATTCTGTGAGGTTTCAATAACATTTATTCTTTTCTTACACGTGTAACCTTTAACCCAAGGTTCATTACATTTGTAACAAGTGTTATTTTCTTGTCTCTTAGGGACAAGGGGAGCTGAAGGTTTTTTCTTTTCCACTGGTAACTTACTTGTAGTAGGTTTTACCACGTCAACACTTTGTTTGTAATTACTATACTTGGTTTCATACTTGTGGTTTAATAATATCTCATTGCATATATTAATGAATCCAGAGGTGTCTCTGACAGTCTCAGTTCTAGCTACAATAATGTCTCTAACTGATATAGGCAAATGTATATTATTTTTTCTTTCCACTCTTCATAATCCATTTTTGGATCCATAGCTTTCATGATTTTTATTAAATTCATTAAGAAGACCATGGGTTTATCTCCAGCATTTGGATTATATCTGGCCCTTTCATACAGTCTTTGTTGAGTGATTCTAAATTTTGGGCCACCAAATTGCCTTTCAATTAGTGCCTTCCATTCATTCCAGGAGTAATTAATTCCCTCACTCAATACAGATTCAAACCATAATAAGGCCACATCTGTAAATAAAGATATTAACTTTGAAGTAATTTCTTCATCAGGTAATTTATATGAAAATTTTAAGTTATCAATTCTTTGTATGAATTGTTGCCAATCAGATTTTGAATCCCCGTCAAAAGAAGGGTACTGATCTAACTTAGGCCAGTTCTTTTGGCTAGTTTTAGCTTCCCTAACCTGAGGAATATTGAGTAATTCACTCACTTTAGAAAGATGATCATTAATTTCATCTTTTACTGATTTTATATTCTCAGAGCCCATGACACTATGTTCATGTTCCATCATTGGTTTATCATCAGAGTGTTTCATAAAAACTGGTACTCTTTCTACATTAGAAGTATTATCCTTTATTGTTTCAGTATTTTTCAAAATGTTAGCTACTTCAATTTCTACTCTTTGTAACCTATCTTTTATTACAGGTACATGAGTTAAAGTATCATTTACATTTGAAAAAGACAATTTTACACATCCCTCTATGGTGGCCATAATATTCTGAGAATGTTCTAATTTAATTTCTAAATTTTTAATCTCAGAATTTAATCTTTTGTTTTCATTGATCAATTCATTATTTGAATTCTCAATAACTTTTAACTTATTGGCTGTTGTACTCAATGATTGTGTGATGTTTAATAATACACTTTCTGTATTATTGTTGGACTCTCTAGAGAATTCTTCCAATTTTTCAATTCTTAATAATAATTTACTAATTATTTTTGATTCCATTGGATTTTCTTTCAGAAAATATTCAATTTTTTCTGTTTCCAATTCAGAAGATTCATCATCAGGGTCAATTTTTAATTCATTTGATTCCATTTTTATATTAATAGTATTTTCCTGGTGATCAATAAAACTATGTACATTATCCTCATGTAATGACAAGTCTAAAATGTTATTTTCAAATGAATAATTTTTTAAATCCTTATCAACTATATCCAATAACTCTCTATCAATTTCATTACCTATAAGTAATTCATTGTTAGGATTATATAATTGATCTTGAGAAGATGGATGACTTACCACGGTCTTATTCCATTTCCCCTGCCTCTCCTTGGCTTTCCCCTGTAAGGGTGACTGCTGGATCCCTGTTGAGGAGGACTGTTGTAGTTTTGGGCATACCAATCCCACTTCCATTTGCTTACAGTTATCTTTTGGTCCTCTTCTGGGACTGGAGGCGTTGCTGTGGTATTTGGTGCCACTGGTTGTTGATGAGACCTTATATCCACTAGAGCCTGGTTGACTTCTATAAAGCCCTGTGCCGCCCTTTTCTCCAAATTGTTAATCTGGTCTAACATATTGTTTACTCTTATTGTTAGTGTATTCAGTAGGGTTGAGAGGGAGTGAATTTGCTCTTGTAAGGTATTTTTGGACTTCTTTATTGACATTTGTTTTAAGAGCTTTTCCTTTTCCTCCATGGACATTGGTGGGGTGTTGTTTATTGTTACTGGTGATTCTTGACCCTCCATTTGGATGTCCTGTAACAGGTCTTTCAGCTCTAGTTCTTAAGTTATAAGGTTTTGCCTTATTACTTACAATGTCATTGTTGTCACACATTTTTATGTGGAATTCTAAAGAATTGAAAGTTTGAGATATGAAAAACTTCAAAAAGGAGTTTAATCAGTATTTATTAATACCACTGAAGACAATTTAATTGCTTACTTTTTGGTATGAAGTGAATCTTTAAGTGCCAAAAGTCAAATATGCTTTTTATGTGGTCACTTAATTTAACTGGTCTACAATATGTAGCCGTGTTTTTATATTAAAAAAGAAAAACAACTGTCAGCAAGATTCTTTTTTAAATATAAATGAATTTTACAAACCAATAAAAAAGGGATTAAGAGTCCTGTAAAAAGAAAACAATTAATCAGTTTAATTGGTTATCATCTGCAAAGATCACAAATTTAATTGGTCTATTGACAGACTCCCACTAAGAACAATTTTATGTTAAATTAGTGGTAAAAAATTTTATCTGCAAAGATCACAAATTTAATTGGTCTATTGACAGACCCACTAATAACAATTATATGTTAAATTAGTGGTAAAATTGTTGATTCAATATCACAATTTTATTATATAACAGGGCTTCTTTTTCTGAAATCACTATATAAGTGACCCCAACCTGTTGTAATTATCCAAATATTTCTATAGGGATATTATTTACGTGCACCTTCTTTTGAAAATTTCACTTACAGGATTATAACAGAATTCTTGAGGAAAGGCCCCCAATTGTCAGGCTAAGGTCAAGTACAAAGACGTGAACTAGCTTGAATGGTCATTTGTCTAGAAGATTTAAATGGTCCTGTATGAATACTGTAGTACTAATCCACTAAGTTGTAAAATATAATCAAATATAAAGGTCTCAGTAATATAATTCTCACTAATCTTATATATGGCTTACAATCTTTATAGTTGGTAGAAAAATAGATTATATAAATTCAGATACTATTCAAAAGTCTTATAAAAGTACTAATTGATATGTATTGTAATTGGTTTGGTTATATTGGTTAATTGTAATGATAAAGAATGTAGAAATACAACCCAAAAACCTCCTCCTTTTATACACACTGAGTTCCCCAATGATTCCCTTGATGTACCACCCAATACACAGTTAATCACGCCTCTAAACAACTAATAGACATTCCCATCAACATTCCCAGTGACCCATGACATAATTAGAAGAGTAATAACCGCCAAAATCCTGAAATAATAAGGGTAATCCATCAAAATTAAAGAAAAAGACAAAAAGAGAGTATATGCGTATAAAACAATAATATTAAGGACTAAAGGAGACTTTTTAAGGTTAATAATAGCTTAATAATAAGGGGGATTGACTGTAGAAATAATGGGGCTAATCCTGACATTATACTACGTGAATTTCCCATTCAAAAATAACCAAAATTGACTGAGAAACCACCCAAAAACTTAAAAAAGAGCGTGAGATGTGGGGTAACTACATGCAGTTCTTGGCAGGCTCTTGCACGGGTAAATCCTTGACTAAAATTAGGCGAATTTAGGCGTGGTGATGAAATAAAGTGCCAAGAGTGAGGTTATTAATGAAATTAGTGCATATAAACAGGGTCAATGCATTATTAATTAAGCTAGGACACTAAATAAGCGCCTGTCGCCTATTTTAGTGTGTTTCCCCACAGTGGGCGTAGAATGTGGGGTAATTATAGTGTGAAAAAGCTAACTTTGCTAAAAATGAAGCTATTCACACGGGAAAAAAGCAGGCAGTATGTGGCCAGTACACAGAAGCCATTTCTGGCATAAAAAACACCAAATTTGAAAAGTGTTATTTTTATGCATTTAAATAGCCAAATCAATAGTTCTAAATGAGCCCAATTGATCTGTCAAAGCGCAATTTTGATATTCTCAATTTTATAGCGCATATAGTCAACTTTTAAGTGAAATAAAGTGCATTTCTTGTTTTTTGCATAAAACAATGAATATAACAGCTTTAAGTGTACTTAAAAGTTATGCAGCCTTATACTTAAGGTTCTTAAGATTACCCTAACATATTCTAACTTAATATTAAGTACATAAGACCTATAAAAGGTGGATATATGCGTGTATATAAGGTGTTATAATGGCATTTTTTGTGTATTATCATAATTTTACTTATGTATACTATTTGTGTACTCTTATTTATTAGTCCCATGTATAGTTCATGTGTTTAACATAACTTATAATCACTTTTTACTCAGTCCTGGAGATATACAGGCTGACATTAATTCATATCTTTTTCAAAACACATTGAGGTGGTGATGAAACAATCATGAAGAAATATTGAATTTGATTTTAAAACACCTTGAACCTGATTTAAACCTTCATTGAACCACAGTTGATTAATAGTTCAAAAAATATTCACAGCAGGAAAAAAGTGTGCACTAGGGGTCTAGTGCTTATTTTGCTTCCAGAAATAATTCCTGGTAGAATTCAAAGTGGGACTTCCATCTGATACTTTCCTCCACTAATTCTCCCTTATCTTCAATCTTCCTTCCTATCCTACCCCCCTTATCTTGTTGCTAACCTTTCAATCTACTTACCCTTTCTACCCTATTCCTTCCCTTCACAGTGAGAAAACAACTCTCCTCTCCTTCCACCCCTCTCCCTTCTCTTCTCTTTATTTCTCACACCTCCCCCAGAACCTCACTCACCTTTTCAAGCCCACTGTCATTATTTATTTTTATTTAAATTGTTTTTTTTTCATTTTTCATGTTTCTTCTCTACAAATATCTTCCTTTCTTAACACTTGGCCACATTTTTTTTGGTAAACACAAGAAACTCAAATTCTGAAATATGTATTTAGTTACTTTTTTTACCACTTGGAATGGTTTATTATTCCTTATGATTTTATTTCTTGTTATTTCTAATTTATACATATTAATTATTCTCAAGTTTATCAGAAATTGGCTACTTTCCAAGCCCTTGCATGCCTCCCCAGAACTTTTTCACCTCTCCAATCTCATTTCTCACCTCACCCAGAAAGATGGAGGGACTGGGGAATACTGGAGAAGGTGAGAGAGGGTCTTTACAGGGCTGGGAGAGGTTATAAAGGACCCTAATCCGCTTTTAGAAGGCTGGCAAAGGTGAGAGAGGGTCTTTAAAGGGCTAGGAGAGGTGATAAAAGCCTCTCAACTACTACTCCCAGCCTTACTTAGTCTTTTCAGCACCTCACTTACATCTCCCGCCAAATTATGGGACTGGGGATTCTGGGGGAGGTGATAAAAGCCTCTCCCTCAATTCTCCCAGTCCTCCTTAGTCTATACAGCACCTAGCTCACATTTCCAGCAAAAGTAAGGGACTGGGGGAGGCTTGGGGAGGTGAGTGAAGGGCTGGAAAGGTCTTGGTAAGGTGAGAAAGGGCTAGGGGAGGTAAGCAAGAGCTTAGGGATGGGGACAATAGACTGGAGAGGTGAGTAATACTTTAAGAATGTTAGAGAAAGGCTGATGAGGGCTAATGGAGGTGATTCAGGTGATTGAGGGGAATGGGAGGTGAGAAAGAGGTTTCAAAAGGGGTGGAGTTGTGTTAAAAGTGAAAATAGAGTGGAGGGGAGTAGTGAGGAGGGCTTAAACTTAGATTTTGAAGCTTAATGGGTGTAGAAAATGTATCAGGAGGGCAATAAAAGTGTAGGGAGTGGTAATAGAATTAACATAAATGACAAGGCACAAAAAGTGGTGTGGAGAGATTGAGAGGTTGTCCATTGGGGTAGTGAAAAATGGAGAGTGAGCTTTGTTCATCAGACAAACATCAGAGTCCACCCCCTCAATATACAGCTCTATTCTGCCAATATGGAAAATGATTTATAATTTTTTTAATGATATTTTTGAACTTAAACCTATAGTTTATATTTCTTTATTTTATATTTATGATTTACAATGCACTTTAAGACTAAGAAAGTAATATAGTAAAATAATTTGTAATGATATACTATTTTGCTTTTTTACACAAGAATTCACAGAATGCTTCCGATAACTATACATGATATAAATAAATAATATAATAGGAAAATGGTAGCAAAAAGTTTAAAAATAGAAAAAAAGATTTAAAGAAATTTTAAACTATTGAAATTATGTATTTTATGATTTTATTTTATTTATTTTTAAATATATGAGTAAAATATTTTGGTTATATTTCATAATCAGAAAGAATAAAAATACAAAAAAAAAAATCAGGTAATATGGTGTAAATTAAAAAATAAAAGCTTCAAATTCTTGGTTAAAAGAAGTAATCATTAAAAAGAGTCACTGATCTTATTTTATATATTTTTTCAAAAAAAATAGAATAAAATCATTAGAGAGGTTAAAACTGATGTTTTTGAAATTAATAGTATAATTTTAAGTATTTTTAATGATCAAGTGAAATTCAAAATGAAAATGAAAATGAATTTGATGAAAAAAATTCTGTGAATGGATCAGATTATTAATCTTCCCTTCTTATTATTTCTATAAATTATTCATTAAAATTTCACTATTATTCCAGCACAGACTCATCCATTTTTGGTTAAGAGCTCAAGATGAGTTCAAAGTAAAGTTCAGACTGAGTCAAGTCTGAGTTCAGACTGAGTCCAGTCTGAGTTCCATCTGACTTCAAGTTGAGTACTTTCTGGCAAGTCCCCCCCAAATATTGTGTGGTGTATCATTCTCTCTTTTCTATACCACATTTCATATTCTATCTTTATCTTCTTAACTTTTGCTTTTCCACAATCTATAGCTTTTTTTTATTAGTTCTCTTGCCTTTGAATATGTATAATGGTGTTATCTTTTTCTTATGTAATCTATTAACATTTAATCTTTTGCTTCTAGCTCTATGGTAATCTCTAATTGCACTCCTTAAGGTTAAATGTTTAATTTTTATCTTTCCATGCCACCTTATTAATTTTATCTTTTTATCTTTTAATTTATTTATTCTTTTAAATAGTATTTCTTGTCTATCATTCATCAGTTGTAAAGCACTGTTTTCAACCTCATTATTATTGTTGCTTATTGCTTCTGTTAATTGTGCTTTATCACTGTGAGATGTTGAATGGAGGTATGCTAAGTTTTCCATAGTTATATTAACATTTCTTTTATCAACTCAACATGAAATTGCATATTTTCTGAAAACGCATATTTTTTCAGTCACACTCTTTTTTTTCTTCACTCATATCCATTTCCCCCTCTCTTCTTACATCACTCAAACAATTTCAATTCTATTTCTTTTTTCTCAACTCATCTCTCCAGGTAAGTCATTTTTTCATTTTTACTTAATTTTTTGCAAATTTTTTTTTTTTGGTTTTTTTTTGTAAGTGCTTTTTTTTAAATTTATAGGTAAAATTAACCTTTTTTTTCTCTTTCCCTTCCTTCTTTTTCTCATTCATCCTATTCTTTATCCCCCCTTTGACTGGGATTTTTCCCACCTTTACCCTCTCCTTGGTATGTATATACCCCTTTTTCCCCCTTTGGCTGCCTTATAACCCGCTCCTTGGCTCACTCTAACCTCCCTTTTCTCCCTCTTTGGTTTCCTCTCTCCCTTTCTCCTCCTTGTTGGTGTCCTCATTTCCTCCCCTCATTCATTCCTCTCCAACCCCCCTCAAAATCTACCAAATCCCCCCTCCAAATAACCCCCACTCCCCTCCTCCAATCCTCTCTCCTGTCCCTCTCAGAACCCCCCTATCCCTCCCTCCAATCCCTCCTCTTTTCCCCCTCAGAACCCCCCCGAACCCCCCCCTTAAATTTCTCCCTATCCCCCTCAAACTCCCCCCAATCCCCCCATCAAAACCCCCTACCCCCCCTCATTCCTCTTTAACGATTTTCTAACAAATCGTTAAGTTACTGTATCAATAATAGTAATTGTTCATTAACTTAACAATTTTTTAGCAAATCATTAAGTTAATGAACAATTACAAAAAATAGTAATTGTTCATTAGCTTAACGATTTGTTAGAGATTCATTAAGTTATGAACGATTACAATTAATTGTTCAGTAACTTAACGATTTGTTAGCAAGTTGTTCAGGAGGAATGAGGGGGAGGTAGGGGGTTTTTAGGGGGGGATTGGGGGGAATTTGAGGGGGATAGGAGGGGGGATCAGGGGGTTCTGAGGGGGATTGAAGGGGTGATTGGAGGGGGGGATTGGGGGGGTTCTGAGGGGGATTTGGGGGTTATTAGGGGGATTGGAGGTGGGATTTGAGGAGGGGATTGGTGGGATTGGTGGGGTTATGAGGAGGATTGGAGGGGGGGTTGGGGGGGATTTGGCGGATGTGGGAAGGTTGGAGGGGGGTTTGTACAAGGGTTTTGGGGAGGTGAGAGGGGGGAATTGAGGGGAATGGGGAAGGGAAAAAAATTCACAGTTTTTTTTAATTTTTTTTTCTGAATTTTAGAGAAAAATATTCATCAAGTTCAAGTGAAATAAAAAAAATTCTTATTTGTCTTTTGAGGAATTTTTATTTTAATTCAAATTAAGTGAGTTTTTTTTAATGTATAATTTTGGGTATTTGAAAAGTAACAAATTTTTATGTAGAAAAATACATGTCTTTAACTTCAGATTCACCACTTACTTCACTCTCTTCTTCTTTAACTTCATTATAATCTTCAAATTCAACTTCTTTTCAATCATCTAAAACATTGATTAATGAAGAGTATTGAAATAAAATATATTTAAAAAAAATTCACTTGGATCAAATATTTGGCCATATTTCAAAAATCAAGTACTAAAAAACTAAAGTTGAAAAAAAAACAATTTTCCAAAAACGTTACATGAAAATATACATTATTTAACCAAAATTGGAGGTGATGAAGTTATAGCTGTTATTAATAATACTTTCAAACCTCAATTTACTTTTGAAAACCATTCTTTTAATGGTTTAAAAGATGAATCATTTAATAAACTCTATGATCTCATCATAAAACTCTATCAAATGGCTTTGGTTTGCTTACATTTAAGGAATAAGAATTTGTTGGGTGGTATTATGATTGGTATTGGATGGAGACCTGGATTTGATAAAGGTTTTTTCTCTTGGTATGTTTAAAAAATTTTCAGGATTTTTAAATATCATATTACTGAATTTAATTATATAGGCATATATTCTTTACTCAGATCTTTATCTAAAGCTGAATTAGATAATGATTTTTGAAAATGGAATACATTACCTTCATTTAATTCATTTTTTGCTCTTTGACTTAAAAAACTCTTCAATAAAGCTTTTGAAAAAAATCATGAACTTGCTACAAGACTTGGAATACTAAATTGGTGCGACTCTGAATGGGAAGATATTAGCATTGATTATCTAATGTTTTCAAATTTTATAATCACTCATTATGGATTTCAAAACCGAATTCACACCAACTCAAATGATGCCAATTACCTTACTTATGGAATTTTCTCATATATTAATCCTATCACTGGACAACCTATTCCATCACCTGCTAAAATTAAAGGACATGGATTATAATTCCTGGATCATAGATGTATAATTGATTTTGGATTAGGAAATGGAATCATCAAAACAGTTTGGAATTCTTCTTATGATAATCACCAAACCACAAAGGCTCCTGCAGGTTTGGAATCTTTTCAAGACTTCATGCATTCTGGTTTCTCTTTCCAGATCAGTCAAAAGTTAATCCAATGAATAAACAAGTTAAAAAAAGAAGAAAAAGTTAATAAATTTAAAAATTCTTTTGTTAGATCTAAAAAGTATGGGGATTCATAGAGTCACCAAATATTTAATATTCTTCCATAAATTTTTAATAAATAAATCTGATATGTCACTTTACTAAATTAAAGTAATGAGCCAATGACCTTGGGTTGTATAAAAGGTAATCATGAAAACATTAATTTGTTTCATGGGGTTTGTCTAGCCTATATCTGTGGAAAGTCCCAAACTTAGTTTCTAGACTTGATCTGCATTTTGGCATGAGGAATTGTCATTACTTTAAAAGTAGTACATTTGACATATCTTATTTATATATTAATAAATTTATGTAATTATATAAAATTTTGGTGACTTTCACCCTTTACTTCAATAAAATGCAGGGGAGGGTATTGCCAAATTTTCAAATCTGACTTGTGAAATTTATGACTTAGAAAAATTTGGTGGTACCCACCCCTTGTTTCAATGAAATTCAAGGGGAAGTATTGCCAAATTTTCAAATGAGATATAGAATTTTAATGACTTTGCAGTATTTAGATAAGCAAAATAATTGACTTGAAAGTAAAGATAGAAAATTGTATTATATTTTCAAATTTTTATTAAAAAAAGGATAAGCAAACTTATTGACTTGAATATAAAGATAGAAAAATTGCATGATATTTTTGAAAATTTTTCAAAAAAAAATTACTATATTGAAGACCTTTTATAAGTCAGCATATAAGAAAATATTACCAAAAAGAAATCAAACAAAATTAATCTAACCAGAAAACAATTTATCAATTGAAAAGGTCAAGCAATTTTTTAATGTCCTCATAAGATTGGCCATTTTTTACACATTCCATAATGAAATCTTTTTTTAAAAAACTTTCTTGTTTATCCAATTTACAAGTAGCCATTTCTCTTTGAAATTGACAGTCATTTACTCTTTCCATCTGCTCTGCCTCAAATTTTATTTCTTCCAAATATAAGGCTTGCTGATCTTTCCTTAGCATATAATCAAACTTCATTTTCTCAAAGTCAAGGGCATTTTTTGAAGTATAGCTTTTTGCTACAAAAAGAGAAATGAAAAAATGAGTTAATGAATAAGATATATAGTAAACAAATCTTACTTATACCTTTTTTTAAAAAATAAGTGTCAAGGGAGCCAATTGAGATTGTTGAAGTATTACCACGTTTTAAAATATGGCTCAAGTTCATTGAAGTTGATGGTCTTTTCTTTAGTTTGGAGTTTGAATAAGAGGCATCAGTAAGCTCATCTAAATCAGCTTCTAAAGCGGGATTAACATTTTCATAATTGAGATTATTTAATGGAGTTTGAGTTTGAGTAGGAGGAGACTAGAAGGAAAGAGAAATTTTGAGAAGAATTGAAGAAAAAATAAAAAGTAAACATTCATTTAAATTTAGGGGCTCTGAGGATTCAGATCTGCTGTAATATAATTGTTCTTCTTGATAGTCATGATCATCTTCAGCTGAACTATGGTTAGAAGGTGGAGGGGATTGATCTCCTTCAAGTAAAGGTGTGTCAGGAGGATTATAAGAAGGTTTGGATCCAGAGGGTATATCCTTAGTAGTATTGTGTAGAAACTAAGGGTTTACATCAACTGGGTGTTGTCTTCCAACATTGGTGAAGCCCTTTGTTGGTCTATTTGGCGTTGTTTTGTAATGTCTTAAATGGAATTGTTTAATAATTGTGTTTTTTTCTGGAATTATTTGGTGAATATTAGGGCTTTGCGAATTTGGGAATTACCATTGGATAGCCCCGGTTTTTCTCTATATTTTATGTCATGATGAAATTTTTCAGATTTTAATTATTAATGGGATTATTGCTCATTTTTCATTTAAAAAGATAGCTGTTTAATTTTGTTTTTCGTGTTTTACAGGCTAACCTTAAGTCATAGGGTTAAGTACTTAGTACCATTAGAATGGGCTAATTTTTCTTTACATTCCATGTCTCAAGGTTTTTATAGCCTAATTATGTGTTTTAAAGGTTTTAGTAGTTGTAGTAGATTTTTCTAAGTATTTTGGGTATTTTTGGAGGTTTTTGGTGGTTTTCTGGCTTCAGGGTGGTCTGGCTACCTCAGGAAGGCCTCCCAACATTGGGCAGACTTCCCACCTTGGTGCTAGAAGGCTGGGAACATTTCTAGAGGGGTTTTATGCAATTTGGCACTCAGAAACACCAAATTCGTTGGTGTGCATGGGCTTTTAGATATTGGTCTGTGTGTATATAGTGAGAAGACAGTTTGGGGCAACTTTAATTATCATACAACCATCTGGAGGTGATATCCTTGTTCCTCACTCAGTTTTCACTGTTTTTTGACCACAATTGGCTGTGTTTGTTGCAAGGTTAGTTCTTCATTTAACTCAACTTTGGCAACTGTTTTCTCTGGTGTAGTCTTGCAAGCTATATCAAGTAATATTGCTGTCTCTGGTGTGGATTTGTAACCTACATCAAGTATGATTGCTTTCTCTGGTGTGGACATTGGTCTACATTTCAGTTCTTTGGTTTGGTAGTCTGTCTGAAGACTACTTTCTTAGCTGATCAGGCAGTCAAGTGTGTTTGAAAAGGGGCTTTAGCCACAGGAACCAATTTTCTGTAGCAGGTAAATCTTACTTTTTTTTCTAAAGGGACAGGGGTTTTTCTCTCTGGGTTTTTACTCCAACTCCCTTGGTCAAGGCTTACAGCTAGTACCATAGGATTGTCTACATTGGGAGCCAAAAGGATTATACATTTCCTCATAGAAAGGACACATGAAATTGAGCTTTTCTAAAACAGTAGTAATTCCAATTTTCAAATCATCATCGTCAATACCAAAGCCAGTTTCATTAGCAGCATGATGAGCTTTTTTATATTTTGATTTATAACTCTTAAATCTCTCCTTCATTTGTTTAGGATTGATATTGATTCTCCCCCTTGTTTTCTTCCTTACTTTATTGGCCATCAATAAGTAGACATTAACCTTTGAAGAGGGTGGATTTCCAATATGAGTGGACTTTACACATCCAAAACATGCCCATGATTTTATTTTATTTTGAGGAAGTTGATTATGATGAGATTATCATCCTTTTTTAGCTGACCTGACTTTGATTTTTTAGGTGTGGGGCTTGCTTTACAAGAAGGCTTTTGTGACAAAGCAGATTTTTTAGTTACCTTTTGAGATTTGGAATGTCTGGGAGGCATTATAAAACTGGTACATAACATGAAAAGAGATTAAGAGGTAGAAGAAATAAGTAAAAAAGAATGTAAACATGCCTGGTTAAAATGTTGCAATAAAAGGTTGAAAATATTAGGAAGGGGTGTGTGCCAAGGATTGATGAGTAGGGAGCTAGGAAGGTCAGTGTGTCACATGTGACAGGGATGGGGTAAGAAAGAAGTGGATATTGTGGCAAACATGTGTTTGTGAGAAAAAAACGGAAAAAATTGCTGATTTGACGTCATAACTGACACCCTTTTTTGAAATAAGTGACTTTTTTCAAAATTTAAGTGCTGATTTGGTTTGAAATCCGCACTTAAGTTAAGTGCAGATTTGCCAGAACTGACACCCCCTATTCTTGAGCATGCTTTCTGGATGATTCTTGCATCTGAAGAAAATATTTTGTACCTGGATGGATATCCAATCTAGGTTATATATTAAGAGTTTTAGTAGTGGTATTAGGTACATAACCCAACCATAACTCAAATGGCTTTTTGCAAGTGACAGAATGTACTGTACTATTGTATGAAAATTCTAAACCTGGGATAGGTATTACCCAATCATGAGTGAATTTGTGATTGTCTATAAATTCAAGACCAAAAGCACAATATCTTCTAATGTTTGTATCATTGTTTCTTCTAGCCCATCAGTTTGTTAATGGTGTGCTGTAGAAAGTTTTAATTGACACCCTGAAACATCCATAAGTGATGTCCAGAGCTCAGAAGTGAATTTAGGATCTCTTTCTGAGACTATTGCTTTGAAGAAACCTGCTTTATTTAAAATTTGTGTCCACAATAAAAAAGCTAAGTCATTTGCAGAAACCTCTTTGTGGGTAAAAATAAATTTACACATTTTTGTAAATCTATCTACAATTACCAAGCAGGAGTTATATCTATTATGACCTGCTATTGGAAATCTGTTACAAAGTCCATGTTAACTATTTCCCATGGAGCTTTTGGTTTCTCAAGTTGTTTTAATAAACCAGCTCTCTTGCCTGTTAATCTTTTAGATTTTTTACAACAACCACATGTCTCAACATATTTTTGAACATCATCAGACATGTTAATCCACCAAGCTGTATTTTTTACTCTGGTTAATGTTTTATGGAAGTCAAAATGACCTGCTAATATGCCATCATGACATTTTCCTAACAATAACTCCTTCATTGAAGGGGGAATCACAATTACATTGCTTAATTTTTTCCTGTAATATATAAAACCATCCTCAATGAAAATTTTTCCTTTTTCTAATGCTTCTTTATACTTTTGTGATAATTTTGTTATTTAAACACTCATTGAAGCATTAGATGGATCATTTAATATTTTAGTAAGCTTACTCAAGTCAGGATCTGAAGCATAATTATCAAGAATTGATTGCATGAATTCATCCTTAAGATCTACAATATAAATGCCATAAATGTTTATAATCTCTGTTTCAGGAACATAAGCAGGATTATCATCATTATTGGGTAGAGGTACTCTAGATAACAGATCTACATTAGAGTGTAAGGTTCCTTATCTATGTTTAATATTCATCCATCCTCTGTATTCTTGTACAGCTTATTGCCATCTAAACATATGTCTATTAGGAGTTTTCATGTTTAAGAGTGACTTAGCTGCACTACAGTCAGTTATTAACTCAAATTTTTGGTCTTCCAGGTAATAATGTAGCTTCTCAAGATCCCATACTACTTCCAAAATTTCAAGTTGAGTAGAACTATATTTCAATTCACTACTTCTTAGAGTACGTGAAATATAGCAAATTACTACTTCTGACATTTTTCCTTCAATAAGTTGTTTTTGATGCAAAGCAGCACCCAGACCAATAAAACTTGCATCTGTATACAATACAAAAGGCAATTGGAAATCTGTTAATCCTAAGATAGGAGCTGTCATCAAAAATTATTTCAACTTATCAAAAGCCTATTTTCTTTCATTATTCCAAATGAAAGCTTCTGATTTTTTTACCAGTGTGGTCAATGGTGCAGTAATTAATTGGTAGTTATTTATATATTGTCTTTGATAACCACACATACCAATAAAAGATTGTACATCCTTTACATTTTGATGAATTCCAATATTCTTAATTGCAGCCACCTTATTTTTCTCTACACATATTTTTAAGCCAGATACAATATGACCAATCACTTTTAAAGACTCAAACCCAAATTTACATTTTTTCAATGAAAGGGTAATTTTTTATTTTCATCTAGTTTTTGAAATACACTCTTTTAATCGATTAAGTGTTTATCATATGTCTTAGAGAACACTATGATGTCATCAATGTATACCATTAACCATCCTTCAATCAATTCCTTATGGAATTTTATATCCATTAACTTCTGAAATACTGAAGGAGCATTTTTTGGTCCAAATGGCATCCTGACATATTTATATATTCCCATATGTTTTGTTATCAAAAAAAAGTTCTGTGATCTTATTTCTACAGGAATCTGATGGTACCCTTTATTTTCATCTAGGCTACTTATATATTTAGCACCTTTAAGGGTAGCATGTATAGAGGCAATCCTTTGCAAGGAATAAGTATCATCTACTGTAAACGTATTTAATGCTCTACAATCACCGCAGAGTCTTGCTTTGTCTTGTTCATAAGAAATTATCACTGGTGATATTACACAATATTTTGGTGTAGTTTCAACCTTTTCAAGAATGTTCATTTTTAATAACATCTTAATATTATCCTCTATTTCTTTCCTCTTCATTGGTGAAGCAGAATATGTTTTCTTTTAAAGACTAGCAGGAATATTATCCATATCACAGGTTAAACTAATTTTCATCTCATGATCTTTTACAAGGCTAAGTTCATTGGTTCCATGTGCAAAATCCATTGGAAATGATTTAATTAAGTCCAAAATATTTTATTCTCAATTTTTATATATCTGAATGCCAAATGATGCTTTTGAAATTTTTGTTTCCAGAAGTTCCATCTCATTGGATTCTCTTCCTTTGCAAGGAATATTTATTACTGACTCAATGTGTAACACCATGGTAATAGAATTTATTTTAAATTTCCTTTTACCATTCATTCCAATTGTAAAACTATTATTAGCAGGGTCTAGTTTCACATCAAAATTAGTCAAAATTTCATTTTCAATAACAGAACAGTTACTACAATTAGTATTGTCCATTACTACAAAGTCACAAGTTACTCTAACATAATCATGTTGATGTTTAAAGAAAACAGCAGCTTTGTATCTACCAATGGGGTATATTACTGATCCAAAAGCTCTTCAATTTTTACTTTGAAGGGGTTCAAGATTTGACTTATACTCACTATCAATTTTCTGTAATGTTTTTGTTGAAACAGAATAACTATCAGCTCCTGTGTCCAATACTATATTTACATCTTCTCCAGAAATGATTGCTGTAACCGTGATAGGTGTCATTTTCAAGTTATCAGCTTGTATATCCTTAATGATTTCAGAATCCTCAAAATTCATTAAAGATTCTTTTAAGTCCATACTTATTATTGGATTATCAAAGATGGACAAATCATCTCTTAACATACAGACTTCATTTTCATCACTATATTAGATATTACTATCATTATCACTTGAATCTTTACTTTTTTCTGTTTCATTTTCAGATTCATGTTGATTTTCAACAATATTTTTATTCTTCTCACATTTGTGATCTTTAACCCAAGGTTTATTACACCTATAACAAGTATTAGTTTCATACTTTTTAGGTACTACAGGTGCAGTAGGTTTTTTCTGCTTCTCCTGAAGTAGTTTTAAATTCTGATTTTTCACAGGTTCATTATTTTGTCTATAAGTGGTGTACCTTGCTTCATACTTAAGGTTTAATAATATTTCATTACAAATATTAATAAACTCAGATTATTCATTAACCATTATTGTTCTAGCTACAACAATGTCTCTGACAGATATAGGTAATTTATATATTATCTTATCCTTCCATAAGTTAAAATCCATGTTTGGCTCAATGGCTTTTAATATTTTATTTAAGTTCATTAAAAATGCCATAAGTTTGTAACCATTCATGGATTATACCTAGTTTTCTCATACAGTCTCTTCTGAGTGAGCCTAAATTTAGAACCTCCAAATTGTCTTTCAATTAGTTGCTTCCATTCTTCCCAAGAGTTATCTTTACTCTCACTTAAAACAGCTTCAAACCATAACAAAGAAACATCCTTAAATAAAGAGATCAATTTTGATGTTATTTCTTCATCTTTAACTTCTATGAGAATTTTAAGTTGTCTATTCTTTGAATAAAATTATGCCAATCAGAGCTGGCTTCCCCATCATAAGTTGGGTACTTATCAATCTTTGGCCAGTTCTTCTTATTGGATTTTATTTCACTAATATTAGGTAAATTCAATAACTCATTCACTCTTGATAAATGGTCTTGTATTTCCTCATTCACGGATTTGTGACTTGCCTTTGTATTTTCAGACTTGACACTACCACCAGATGGTTTTACTTGTGGTGGTATGGGAAATGATTGAGATTCATTTTTTCCAATGAAAGGATTATTATTATACTGTGTATACTTATTATTATCCTGATTCATTAGTAGATTAGCAGTTTCAATCTCAACTTTAGTTAATCTTTGTAACAGATCAGAGACACTCTGATTTGTTTGTGCAAAAGATAACCAAGTTCTTGATTCTGATTTTAATAAATGTGCTTCATACAATTTTTCTAACTCACAGAATTTGTTTTAAAGTTCACTATATTTATTACTTAAAGAATCATATTTAAAAGTTGGAGCCAGGTGTTCAATCTCTAATTCTTTATTTCTTGTTGCCAGTTGAGAAATGTTCAATGTCAAGGACAAAATTGTATCACTTGTGAGCTTAATTGTCTGTTCCTCACACTCAGTCATTCTATTCCATAATTCTGAAACAATTCTATGGACAGTTGGGTTATTATTAAAATACTCCATGTCTTCCTTTTCAATTTTTTCACTGTTTTGTGAACTTCTCATCTCACTAGTAAGTGGTGACAACTGAGGGTTAACTGTATTATTATTATAAATAGTACTTTTTTTATTAACAAAAGATTAATCAGGTGTATCTAATTAAACACATAATTGTCTTAAGTCCTCCTCAATTTTCTGTACAGATTTTACATCAATAACATTACCTATATTATAATCATAAGTATTGTGTTTGATCTGAGAGGGGCTATTCTACTTACCACGGGATAGGAGAAGCCCTGACTTTTTACGCTTTTGCTTTCCTTTGTATGGATGAGCTGAAGCAGTCTGATGAGGGGGTGGATCCCTGTTTCAATTGTGGCTTGACCATTGCTGGTGGAACCAATCCCACTTCTATTTATCTACCATGATTTTTTCCTGGGAATGATGTGACCCTCCTTGAGTAGGGGGTTTCTGAATTGGCTTCCCTACCTTTAACTCTGCCAAGGTTTGATTCATCTTTTGGAACCCCACCTTGCAGTTGTTTTGCATCTGCTCTACCTCCTTTAGCATGGTAGACTTTGATTCCTCTCGTTTCAGAACCTGTTAGGCCAGATGGGACAGTTGATCCTGCAGAGGAGGTGAAGTCTTTTTGACTGTTATCTTTTTTAGAAGGGTGTCCTTTTCCTCTATACTCATAGACTCTGGTTGTGGGTAGGATTGACCCTCCATGGTGATGTCCTGGAGCAATGTTTTTAGCTTTAGACCTGGTGTTATAAGCAGGATTTTCACTTACATTGTCCTTTGGAGCACTCATTGTGTCTTTAAATAAAAATTTTACACATCTACAAAAGGGAAAACATATATGGTAATTAGTGACAAAAAATATTAACTATACAATTACTAATAAAAACACTGGAGCTTACCCTGAATTTATATCTTTATTTATTTAAATAAAATATAAGAAAGATTTGAAAAAATCTGTTAAAAATATAATAATAAGTTTAACTAGACCTTTATAAGGGTGAATAATTATCTTACCAAGCTTTAACTAAATACCAATTTAATTGGATGTTATATTTGTTGACCAAATACCAAGTGAAAATGGGTTTATATTGGGGACAGTTACTACTGTAAATACCTAATTTTTATTATAAAAAATTAGTAAAAATATTATAAGGGCTCTTTTCCTTAATCACTGAGTTATGATGACCCACTAATGTGCTGAAAACCCAAATATTTGGTTTGTTTGAGATATACTAGAGTAAAAATTATGTCCTAAGGCTTATACTAAATAATAAGTAATAACTAAGGAAAGAACCCCAATTTTCAGTGTGTGCTTGTATCTAAGTATGATTTAATATTAAATATTAATGGTACTACTACTTATTTTTAAATGATTTAGTGATTAAACCTCAGGGGAAGACTAATAAAATAGTTACTCTCAATATAAACTCGCAATACTTGGATTTTATGTGTGCTAGTGGTGGAAAATAGAATAAATAAATATAGTTTTAGCTTATATCACCACACAATATGGGGGTTGGACTTGCACCAGGTCAAAATTTAGACGACTTGCAGTCAAGTGGTTTTTAGGTATCTAAAAGTAACATGGGAAGTAACCTTTGAAGGAATTTCAGTGCTTTAATTACTTACAAGCCAGAATAAAACTCTGCTGTACCAAAAAAAATTAGGGAAAGTATATTGCACTGCTTATTGTTGAAGCTTTCTATCTTATTTGATATTGAGCGACTTCTGAAAATTCTGCCACAGTGCTATATTAGTTTTTTTTCCTGGAAAGAAGTCCTTCATTCTAACTACCCTTACACCGTTTATGCCAGGCCCATGAAATACCTTTTCATGATGTTCTTTCTGCAGGTTGGCATATTAGACTTTACCAAGAAAAAAATCAATGAAATCAAATTGAAAACTCTCATACCCTGTTGTTGTTAAGTAAAGTTGGGATGAATTTCCTCATTTACACTTTTCCTACATGAAATAATTTAATCTTCTTAATTATACCATATTTCAAAAGTGAATTCTGGCAAAAAATTTGAAAATTTCAAAATGACTTGTATACTTTGTGATGGTAGAAGAGTTATTATCTCTGTAAAGATTTCAAGGCTAGGACAATTGAAAGAGGCAGAAAGATAATTATAGAAGGAACATAACCAAGTGAAGTAAAGGCCACTTGGGACTTATAAATGGCTGTGAATAAAAAATGTACAGGGTAGTTTACACCACCAACAAAATCACAGACATTCCCAGTGTGATTGTCACCCAGTGGTTTGCATTGGATTTGTATGAAATGTGTGAACACCAAGGCAGACATAACACACATTAGTGAACACCACCATTCTTTAGATCGTCAGTCCGAATGCCTTGCATTCCTTTCCCATTTATCAATCTAACATTCCCCCCCCCCAGTTTTTTTTATTTCATATAATCTCACCCAACTTGGGGCATGAAGGAGAAGGGCATAAAATATGCTATGTATAAAAGTGTGAGGGGGAAACAGGTCAAGAGGAGTGGGGAAATGAAATGGACACAAAGACAAGGTACTACTGTGCAAGGGGAAGATTATTGGGAAATTTACCAGAGTTAATTGCTCCCTCAATTTGAAAGTATTTTCCAATTATTTATTCTCTTTTATTTCTACTTTTTTTATTTCATTCAACCCACCCAGCTGGGGGGGTGAAGGAAGAAACAACTAAGATAATCTTAAGTACAAGTGAGATGAGGAAAGGTGAGGAGGTGAATGAACAGGCAATTAAAGTGGTAAACAAATAGGAGTGGTTGGGTGAGAGGAAAATTGCTAGGATATCTGCCAGTATTTATTGAGGCAACATGAGCAATAATGTGGGAGAGAGAAGGGACAGAGGATTGTTGTTTTACCTTATGCATTTAATTTTACTTACACTGTTCTTGTTCAAGCTAATTCTTTTTTTTGGTGAATAGAATTGATGATAATCAGCCACCACATGTGAGCACTTCTGAATCAACCCAAGCCACTTTTTAAATCTCGGGACATATTCAGAACCTGCTTTGAAGAACATCACAACATTTTATTGGGATAGACATAAAAAATGCAACTGGCCCCAGTAACTTCCACTTGAGATGTCACATCCGCCTCACTATTGCTCTCTTCCAAAAGACTTAAGGACTCAATTCTGAGGATTCAGAAAATTCTTAGGAACTAATTATCAGTAAATTGAAGTTTGCCTCATCTCTTCAGTAATGCTTAAGCTTTTCCCAAGTAGAAATATATTTTCCATTTTGAGTGATTCCACGATGTTCAATCTAAAAATATTTAGAATGTTTTGAACAATAAAATGAGAGCACTTTGGATTTGTTACAACCTTTTATGACTATAATTAAATATAACTAGATGTAAACGATTAATTAGGAAAGTAGAGAACAAGAGCAAGAACAGAAAGGTTTCTGCAAAGCCAGTTTATTTGAAATTTGATTTGCTGACATATCAGACTAAAACTAGCTACAAGTGAGTCAAGGTTAGAGGGGAGTGCATCATTTGCACTGATGCTTCAAATATCAGTGGTGTTTACAAATGTGTGTTGTTCTTGCATTGGATTTTGCAGTGGAATTCACAAATTTTATGCAAACCCAATGCAAATGCCCAGGTGATGATCACACTGGGAACGTCTGCAATTTGTGCATGGTGTTTGTTGCTAAAATGCATATATGAGGCAACATGTCGCCTCATATATGCATGTAAGAAACTTTCTCATTTCCTCAAGCTATAAGATACATAAAAAAAAAGAATGTCATATTGCATACATGAGGCAACATGTTGCCTCATGTACGCATGTAGATTAAACACTTAATTTCTCACTCATAAATGAAAGAAAAAATAGTATTGAAAGTGAAAGATGGTATTGCATACATGAGGCAACATGTCACCTCATGTATGCAATAGCAGGGGGGACAGAAAAATGAAGCTACTGAACTTTATCTTCCATCCTCTTGCTCTTGCATAAATGAGGCGACATGTCGCCTCATGTATGCAATTACATGAGCTCTGATTAAAATACTGAACAATTTTTCTACAGCACTTTCTAATTGCATACATGAGGCGACTTGTTGCCTCAAGTATTCATTTAGGTAATAGAAGTTACTTCTTACTAAAAATTACATGGAGAGTCAAAAAAGTATAATATTGATGAAGGAATGTAATTTCATACATGAGGCAACATGTCGCCTCATGTATGCAATAGCAAGAGTTTAGGGAGAGGGATCAGAAGTAAACTGTCCCAGTACTCTTGCTATTGAATACATGAGGCGACATGTTGCCTCATGTATGCAATTTCATTTTGTCATTTTTCTCCACTTTTTATTTTCCTCTCCTTTTATTTTAGAGCAAGAAATTACTGATATTACCTAAATGCATACATGAGGCGACATGTTTCCTCATGTATTCATGTAGTAAAATGTGATTCCCCTTACACTTGACATGGCACAAAGAATAAGATGAGGCAAAATTTTGCATCATCTATATGCAAAGGAACCATGTTCTGATGACATTTTGCAATGTTCTTCCCCATTTCAACATGACATGGTTCATATTCTTGTATGTACTATTATGTGCCAAAAAAAAAATTTGAATTCTACCTTTGGTTTGAATATCTGAGTGAGCATGTATTAGAAAAAGTACAGCAAAATTCTGCCAGATGTTTTTGTGAAAAAAATTTTTTGAAATAAGTCAAAATATATTCCAAAACATTAGGAAATATTAATTCTTCTATTGCCCAATTTTTTTAATACACATAAATAATTTTTGTTTTTGAGTGCAAGTAATGAGCTGCACTGCGTGACATATTTTCCATTGCAGCTGCTACATTTATGTTACTACATGTTCAATTCATTAAGAAAAATGTTGCCATGTTTAATTCTGTTGCAGATGAAAAGTACCTACACCTTCTCTTTATATTTTTTTCTCATCACTTCAATTAACAGATCCCATCTTTTTTCCTCATCATTGAAATTGATATATCCTATTATTAAATTGTGTTCATGCAGAAGTTGAGTTTATGTAGGTACATATTTGTATCATAAGACATCATGTTGCCTCATTTTCCCTTTTGAATAGGAATTACATTTCATGTTATCATAATAGGGTGTGCAACAAAATTTGGAAATGATATTCCAATTGGTAGAGTAATTTGGATGAGTGTAAAAAGTTTCAAACATGAGGCTTTATGTTTCCTCATGTTGTAATACACTATTAGAAAAATTTAATTTCCAATAAAATTTGGATCATTTGGTGTAACTTTTATTCAAATATAATGCAGTATATTCCTTATTTTCTTGAGCTTGCTTCATTTACATTTAATAATTTTTGTCTTATTTGTGAGATGTGATAAATTCAAGTTAAAAATTTGTTAAAATTTTGAGTGATTTATTTAAAAACATCCATTTATGCAAAATTTCAGAGTATATGATGAAAATATGCTAAGTAAGAGTGAAAAATTTGAATTAACTAAGTGGCACTTGAAAATTATTGTGTAAGGCCCATTGTCTGTCTGCAGGGGGGCTGGGTGGGGCACCCCGGGGAACAACTCTACATCTCTTCTAGTTGATGAATTGGTTTGTAAATATGTAAATTTGAATATTTATTTGTACTGTGTTATTTTTACTGTAACACAAAGACATTGAATTTAATTGTGGTTTTAATTTTTAAAATGCACTTGAGAAAAATATAGGGGAAAAGTTAAATTTAATATTGTGTATTATAAATACATTAATTTATTAGATATACATGAGCTAGTAAATTTACCAACACTCCTTTGACTATAAGCTGTTGAACCTGTGCTATGGACTTTCAAAAACCATCAATTAAAATTACAAGGCATGTTAAATACCATATTTTTTATATACTTTGGTTGGGATCCATTTTTTTTTTAACTTAACTTTGTGCAGGATTTTAAAATATGTATTAAAAGTAAGGACATATTTCAGGCCCTCAGTGCCCTTTCTATTTGTGACCATACAGGTTATCAGTAGCATGGAACTATAATTGGATGTATTTCTTTTCCCATAAGAAGATTTCTTTAGTCAGAAAGCTGGTCTCTTTTCTTGTAACAGCAGAAGATTAATTTGTTTCTAGTGTTATAATTTTTCTCAAACTATGATTTTATTTTTTCAGAAAATTTTTATTCATATTGTTGACAAGTGGATTTCCAATTATACATGAATCAAAAATTCATTAATTTTTCAAATTTTCAGTTGTTAACGTGGATATCTTGTAGTTTTAATATATGGACAAAATTTAATTTGGGCAATATATATTGCTGAAATAATTTCTGGTGGTTTATCTTAACTTACAGAGTTTTACACAGTTTTACTCATCATGGTAAATCCAGTCATTATTTATATAATGTGACTTACATGGCCAAGAAATATTTCTTGTCTTGTATAAATACTGATTTCCTCCTGCATTATCTTCTTCCCTCTCAAACTTTATTTCTTTTTAATATTGCATAATCTTATACTACTTCTCTCATCAAAATTGGCTTACTTCAATCTCACATATATGACTTCAGCAGATCCCCAGGTTTGGTAGAGCAACCTTTTTCACTTTATCCCTCTCATAAAAAACATAATATCAGGGATAGGGCAAATTCACCTAATATTAACTTTGATAAACTTTTCCACACTAATTTCAAAATCCTCTGTGACCTACATGGCCCACCATAATACAAATTTTTAGTTTCTCCTGTTGGGGGTTGGCTTATGGTACATTATTTACCCTTATATATGGTTTGAAGCTAAATTATTACCCCAAGAGGATACCAACTGTCACCTGCTAATTAATATTTTGATTTTCTATAATTCTCATTTTCTAGACACTATCTCCCAGTCACTTGAATCACTCTTCAACATAATTATTCTTCTTCCTGACTATAACACATCAATTCATGTGGGCTGTCCTGTACAAGATATATTCAATCAAAAAAATCATTTATCTTCTATCTCCCCTTATTCCTTATTTACTATCAGACCTTACCATCCTATAAAAAATTATTTAGAGGATTTAGCACAAAAGAAGGCTAAAGAAAGGTCATTTAGCAACTGTGAATCCTACAAAAACAAGTAACTACAACAAAGTGGGTGGTAAAACTGGAAAAGGACTCTATTCTACCCATGACTGTCAGATGAAGCAAGGGAGGGAACAGTGGAGAAGAGAGAAATGGAAGGGATAAAGAGAATAGAGAGAAAAATATTTGGATATAAATAAAAAATAAACATAAATGAAAGCAGGTCAATAAGAAACAGTGCACCTTACAAAAAAAAGTAACTGCAACAAAGCATGTGATAAAACTATAAGGTACCCAATTATGAGCTGCTGTGGTTAGAATTATAAGAGTAAGAAGAAAATAAAACAGAAAATAAAAGGAAAGAACTTGGAGAAAAGAATTTATTCTCCCCACAAAGTTCAAGGACTTTCAGATGTGGCCAAGGGGGAAGAAGTGGACAGGTGGGATAAATTGAAGGGTTAAATAAAATAGATAGAAAAATATTTGGATTGTGAAAATTGGAACAACAGGAAGGTTCTTGATTATATGACAAATTATGCTATCCAAAAAAATAGAAAACAACATGAGATCAGAAAAAACTACTAATATAAAATACTGAGAAATAGAAAGGTTCACACTCAAATTCAGGATTCACACAAAAGGGATTTTTTTTTCAAAAAAAAATCTTTCCCCTGAAACTCTTCTTCTCATGATTCAAGTAAAAGTAGAGAAAAGAAATTTCAGTTTGTAAAGTGGTAACACCACTGAGAAAAAAAATCAAGCCAAAACTATCTTATGAAGAAATTTGCTGGGATAAGGTAGAGAAAGCTCTAAAAATGGTTGGGCCATCAAAAGTGCTAATCTTTTGGGTGTTAGACCCAGCACAGAAAAAGAGAAATCTAGTTCTGATGTAGATAGTTAAATTAAGCTAAGCTGACTCATCATTAGATAGAATTTCACCTAATAAATATCTTCTTTAAAGTCCATATTACAGGAAATATCTGCTTATTTTAGACCTAAAATGAAATTGTGATCAGCTGTGAAACCAAATGATTTAAATTCTGTTTTTATTCTAAGGCCTGGTGAATCAATGATTGTTCAAAATTTTATTTTCCATATACTCATTACCTCATGGTTAAACTGTGTTCAAAACCATGTAGGTGACACTTCAACAAATCTCAAGGCAGCAGAATGACTTGTTTTAAAAAAATTTATTATGTGATTTCTTTGTTCCCAGTTTGGAATATAGAAAATTCTGAATGTTGAGAGAAGAAGTTGATAAAGTGTCTTTCCCTTTTGGTATTGATAATCAACCTTTTAACTTCCCTTGAAATAAATAAAGAACAAATTGTATCTCTTCAAGATCATCTGAAAGATTATATGAAATGTTTTAAAGAATTTTAGCCACATATTGAAATCAAGCCTAATTTCCACTTAGCCCAACATTTTGCTGAAGTTCTGCAACAATTTGGGCCAGCACCATAATCAGCAGCTTGGGCTCATGAGCGTATAAATGGAATGTTGGGATCTATCTCACACAATAATAAAAAAAGTATGTGCTCCTATATTCTTTTTGTTCCTCATAATTATTTGCTTTAATATTTTTTATTTTAGATGAAATGGACAAAACCTTTATGAAAATGTTTATCTTGACTGGGAAGCTTCAATCTCTTCTTGAGAGGAATGACAATTGATTTGAAAACAAAATGAAAGATGTTTTTGATATAGAAAAAAAAGATTTCAAAATCATCTGTTAAACTACTTTATGAAGAATATGTTTTATGGCTGGATTATTTAAACAAGATTGATGGTGAAAAGTGTTCTTCAAATATTTTTGAAAAAAATAAATTGACTGGTGCTTTAGAATTTCTTCCATCTAAAATTACTGATCTCCAATACTTTAACCTTGGTGCTAAATACTTCCCACTATACTCAAAACATTAAGGGAATGGGAATATTGAGATCAAATTATCAAAAGGCAACAAGGTTGGAGTGGTGTTAAGAATGTGGGAGTCAAAAAAGTTTGCAGATCAAATATTTATTCTAGTTGGATTGTATGATGCTATTGAAAATAAAAATAGAAAATTGTTTCTCAAAAGCAGGATTTAAAACATTTTGGTGCTACAATAGATGGTCTAAAAATGTTAATATTACTCATAAAGATATTATTGGACATGCTTCAAGAACTCTCAATCCAAGTGGTTTTTGGTGGTGTTTTATCTGATACTGTCTGTATAATGTCATTAAGTAGTATAGCTGGTGCCTATTAATCACCTTTGTAATATCCATTATGAATTCAATATATGCCTTTATACACCAAAGTATGATCTATTGCCTGTTGGAAATTATGCAAAAAGCACTACATGAAGAATTCAAATTGGTCCTAATGATTCAGCTATGAGCTATGTGTCATGATGAAAAATTGTCCCACCAAAGTTCCAACACAGGTTTTACTCAGGTTAGATCACAGGTACTAAACAAACACTTGACTGCAAGTCGTCTAACTTTTGACCTGGTGTTGCTAGAGAGTCAGCAACCATGGACCAAACTCACCACAGATTGAACACACGTTGAGCTATTGATAAAAGAACCATACAATCAGGGATGAACAACACTCAGCAGAACGGTTTTTGGTGTGTTTTCAAGTATATTTCAGTATAGGTTCAGTATGAGTTCAGTCTGAATTCCATCTGAGTTCCATCTGAGTTCAGGCCAAGGACTTTCTAGCAAGTCCACCCCCTATATTGCTTATTGTATAAAGATAATATCAATTTATAAATGCTTTAAAATATATTTATATATGATAATAATTGTTTCATAATGTTTATTTGAACTGAAGTAAGTATGTGATGTCCAATAACCCGTCAAATCCTCCCTTACTTATACCAAAATCTACTGGAGTGCACAGACCTTCAGTCCAGATGATGTCACTGCTATCCCTGGCAATTAAAGCACTGTGAGGGCACATCACCTCTCCATGACGTCTACTTCAATCAGTTTTAACACCCAGACCTCCAGTAAGGACCCTCCATCTCAATTAATGATACCACAGACCCATACCATAAATATAATAAACAGATAAAAGTGGATACCATAAAGAAACAGGTAAAATAACTCATCCAAAGAGTATATAATGAATCTCAAAGCATATAAAGGAACCAAATTAACTTTCAAAGCCCCCAATAACATCCCCAAGCATCCATATTAACCCAGTAATCATATCCCAACCCATATATTCGTGAAAATCCATCCAAGGAAGCAGATTAAGCTGTCCAAACTGGATATATGCACCTAAAATAGGTGTATATACTTGTGTGGGCGTTGAGAGTCCTTTTAATATGTCCATATGACCTAAAATAAGTATAAAAATAAATTTTATAGGCTATTAAGAGGGTAAACCCCACTTATAGACCCAAATATACATAATACAACTACATATTTCACTGAATATGAGGTTTATGTATACATATAAGCTTATTCATGTCTATAATTACTTAGTATAACTTAAGATAAGTATATTATGTCTCCATTAACACCTTAATAAGTATTATTAGGCTATAGATAAGCTATTTAAACTACTCTATGTCATATAATAGTGCAATAATTGTAATGCCCTGTGCACCCAAATCCCAAAGCCTTAATGGTAAGCTCGCTCTCTTCACCCTGTGTCAGAATGAAGAGAGGGGACTCACACACACAGCTACATACATTAAAGGCCGCAGTTGCGGTTCTCACTAATCTAAACCTAACAACCCCCCTTGCAAAAAGGCCTCTACCACCAATAGCCTAATAGTAAAATATTATTAATTAAAGAAAGAAAAAGATAAATATGAAGGAAAAATAAAATTAAAAAAAAAACTAAGTTCCAACTGAAAGATAAGACAAACAATGTTTAATATTCAAACCACCCATTGACTTTGTCATACAGTCTGCCTTTTGATCTCTACTAGGTACCCAAGTAAGAAGTACTTCTTTCACCATGCAATATTTGGGGGGGACTTGCTAGCAAGTCCTCCACTTGAAGTCAGATGGAACTCAGAATGAACTCACACTGAATTCAGACTGAAATCTTCCTGAAATAAGCTTGAATTATTCACAAAACATTGGTGATTTTTTTATTGAAAGAATTATGAACAACTATTCGAATCTGAATGGAAATAGGAATATAATGTTTTGAAATATTTTCAATAAACAATACTTTTTGATGAAATGTAATCAGATAATCTTTTTGAATGAAAATTTAAGAATAAAGATACATGAAATTACATTCTTTTTTCTTAATTATATATTTTAACCATTTTAAGAAATATACTACATATTTTTAAAAAAAAATTCATGACTTCTTAATGTAGAAAAAATCCATTTTTTCACAATACAAATCTTTCATTTTTTTATAGAGACCATGTAAACTGGATTATTATCAAATTTTTTTTCAGAATTTTAAGCTTATGCAATACATTTTTTTTATAAAAATTATTTATATAACTAAAAATAAAGTCATAGTTCCTATCCAATATTATATTCTAAAGTTCTGGATAAAAGACACAAAATTATAACTAATAAATGCAGTAAGATTTTATTTTCTAAAGATGGACATGATGAATCACCCAAATTTCTCCTTTCTCCAAATAAATAAAAATTGAAGAATGAGATTATATATGTTAACAAACAAAAATTTCTTCAAGTGGTAAATTCTAATATTTTTTTAAAATTCAAAAATTCAAGAAAATTATACAAACAGTTAGTAAAGTTATTTTAGTCTTTTATAGGATTAAATGTGCTTAAATTCAAAAGCATTTAATGTTAGATTTTTATTAAATCCAATACTTTTCATAATAATGAAGCAATTTTCATCAAATCCATAAATATTCTTTAGGTCAATTTTCATTCTTTAAATTAATTTGATCTAGTCACAAAAATTAACTTCTACTAAGTGAAATTTTGCTCTTAAAATCATTTAATTAAAAGGAATACAAAATATCAATAGTAAAATTAATATTGATCACCAAATACTCTTTAGAAATGTAAGCTGAACGCTTTATTTTTCTAGAATTCAATAATTGAAGATGTCAATATTTTTCACCTGGGTATACACAGCACAAACTTAACAGATTTCTATCATGCACTATGAGAGTTTTAAAATTTAAATATCAAGTTCTACTACTTTTCACAGACTCTATATTTTGTATTAAAGTGAATTTTTATGTATCAATGCATGATTATATTTATAGAAGAATCAATATACGAGAGTATCATTTGAAATGAGAAAAATTATATATTTATAGTGATACTCATAGAAAAGGCTAATATTAAAATAATTGAGTTTTTATTAATTTACAGTTAAGAAAATATTTTAAATAGAAGCATGAAATATATCAATTTCTCCTTTTTTTCTTTAAGTTGAGTATAGTAGTACATAAATACCTTCTTTTTTTCAAGAACAAGAGTATTGACCATCTTAATTTACAATACAAAATGCAAACAATATATTCAAGTGAAAAAATACAGATTAATAATTTATTGATTCTTTGTTAGTAATATGATTTTAACACCAATATTCAAAAAAAAGAAAAATATATTCTTTATTAGCAAATATAAATAATAAAAATAATTTGAGATTTTATTGAAAAGTAAAAATTCATGCATCTTCTAAGTTATCTTCCTTATTAAGAATATATACTTAAATAAATTCATTTTTATAAAATTGAATTTTAATGGAATAGGCTTTGAAATTTTCATTTAATTTCAAAAGAACAATTTAAGGCTGTAAGTTGAAATCCTCTTCAAGCTCAAATTGATGAAAAATATTATTTTCACATTTTTAAACTATCTGAATTCATAACTTGAGGTTTTCTATAAAATTTGAAGTAAAAATCTAAGAAAAATTATTTTGATAATCAAAAGGAGCTATATAATTTTTAATAAATACAAAAATAATATTCCTCAAATTTAGTTTGAATAAAAAAAGAAAAAGTTCTGTCTTTTCATGTGCATTGTAGATAAAAACAATGAAATTCAGAAGCTTTTTTAATGTATCATATGATAAAACTCACATTATAATAATCAAGAGGAAACTTAAAGATTTAATTATTAAAACAAAAATCAGAATAATTCAAAATTTTTATTTATGTTCAGCATTTCCTAGTATTTGGTATAAATCTTTTCAATAAAAAGATAAACCTGGGCATGCATTTAGGAATTTACAATCAAATTTTAAATAAAATAAATAAAATTCTCACAGATTAACTTATCTTGAACAGTGGTCAAAAACAGAATTTCATTGGGAGCTCAATCCAAGTCCCATCATGACTAAGATTTTTATGTTTATAAAATTGTATATAATTCTTTGTGTGAAAAAATTTAAGCAATGAAAAGGGCTCAAGGGGCTTATTTTTTTACTAAATCAATATAATTAAATATATTTGAACTTCTTTATTATTAAATTTTCTTAAATTTTTATTCATTAATTATAAGTATTCAGATATTTATATTAATGATAGAAAAAACAAAAAAAATATAAAAGGTAAAATATAGTAATTATTTTTTTATTCAAGTCTCATCTGCACTCTATAAGGAAAGCCATAGCTACTTTTCATCTTACCAACAACAATTAATATTAAATTAAAGGATAAAAAATTTCACCTCTTAATATAGAAAAGAGAATTTTATTTTTAATATCATTGGCACTTTTTTCCATTTTCCAATTTTTTTCTAAATTTTACCTGTAAAATTCATTTTTTATCTTATGTATAACTATCACAATTATTCAATGAAATGATTTTTTATAAAATGTACTAGAGCTTTATGGCTGGTTTTTATATTTTTATAATTCTTCTACTTCAAATACAAGTATTTATTACAAACAGCTAATATATTTATATTTTGAATTGATTATGAATGTAAAATAGTCATACAACAGGTTTAAATATTGTTTTTATAAGTGAAAGCAAAAAATCATATTATTGCAGGGTGGGCTCTATCCTTCGGCCAAAAGATAGAGTTCATCTTCTGTTTTTCACCACCTTTTTTGATACTCACTCAACCCCTTTATACATACTTTTCTGACTCTTCACCTGTTTCATTTCTATTCCCTCCCCTTTCCTTTTGCTCATCATCATTTTAACTTTGTTTTGCTTTTGATGCCTTCAAACCTGAAATCTTACTCTTCTTACCCTTCCTCATTTGTTTTTCTCACACTCAATCCTCTTCCCATTTGTTTTTCAGCCCATTTCACCCCTTTATCTCAAATCTTGACCCTTCTAATTCTTTCTTTTTCCTCTTTCTAGCCCACCCCACCCCTTCTGATTGCCACATTACCCCACCACACCCTTTGGGCTCCCAGTCCACACCACCATACGCCACTCACTACCACTTCCACCCCCTTACTAACCTTTTTCATTCCCCACCACCTCTTTTTCTATCCTCTCCACCTCTTTTATTCTCACCCTAAATCTATCTCTATTCAATACAATCCACCCCCCACACTTTCCAACTGCTCCCTTTTACTTTCTACCTTATCTCTTTCACTCTAAAATTAGTAAAAGGGGGTGGAGAAGGAATTGAAAGGAGTGAGTTCAAGGGAGGCAGGATAGAGAGGTGTGGAGAGGCAACCACAAAGTGTGAATATGAAATATAACATGTAAGAGAGAATTAAAATGAGCATAAGGGGGAAGATTTAACAGGGGGAAAACATGATATGGTCCAGAAATTGAAGGAAAAATTATGGAAGGAGAATTTTATAATAAAGTAAATAATATATATATATATATATATATATTACATAACAGGGAATGGGAATGGGTTATATCCTGATACCAAAAAAAAAACCCAAATTCTAGTGTACTAATTATTAGACATATGTTTCTTCATCATAAAATTACACCCTTAGTATTTTGATTTATTGAAGAAGTAAATTTATTATTTAAAAATAATAGTGACCAGATCATTTTTTTACTTTATTAAAAAAATTATATGTACTAATTATATAAATGATAACTCTAAATTAATGTATTTTAATTATATTTGAAAGAAATTTTTAACCTTCAAAAATATTTTAAAGCGTGAAAAAATTGATAATTCCTGAGCATATTATTAGAATAAATATATATATCTACAAAACTTTTAATGATGAAATCTAATGAAAAATATCAGTATTCTACATATTTTCTCTTCAAAAACTTCTTTTGATATTAAGTAATTTCTCTATATATTGATAGCTCCACAAACTTATGTGAAGATGTAAAAAAGGTTTTGATCTGATTTACATAAGAAATTTACTATTACATATGAACTCATAAAGCAGAAGCACATTATTTTTAAAATCGTATGCATTTTCCAGTCTGTTAGTTTTATGAGCTTCACTCATTATAATATTCCTTTTATAGTTAGAGTAAGTGAGATTACAAGACTTTTTGCAATAATGATCAGCTCTGCTTCAATAAGTATTCAACTTGTCTTTGAGTTTATTTCAGAGAGGTTCCAAGCTTGGTTGTTGATTGTTTCATCACTGCCTCATTATGTGCTCAATTAAATATCAATTTGGGTTCAAGTTTACAGACTTGCTAGCAAGTCTTCCCCCCATATTGTGTGTCGTTTGTTGAAAATTAGTTGATTGATAAAATAGAAATCTCTCTTTGAATGTCTGGTATCCTTATTTGATGAATGGTGTTTTTCTGTCCTCACTGCTGTCTGATTATTACAATAAAGATGAACTGCATCTTGATATTTAACAAATTCCTCAAGAAATTTCTTGACCCATACGCCAGTCCTGACACCTGATGAAAAAGCCATGTATTCTGCTGTTGAAGTAGATAGTGCCACTGTCCATTGCAATTTTGCATTCCAGCTAATAGGTACCTTGCAGAAATATATGATATGGCCTTGAAAAGCTCTATCACCTTCATGCCCACTCCAGCTTGAATCAGCATAGACTTCAACTTTTACAACCAAATCTGAATGAGAAGTAAATATCTTAAATGTGAAATTAGCTGTTACTGAATCATAAGCAACAAGATGATTTAAAGCTTTCCAATGATCTTCTGATGGATGTCTGGCCAAGTGTCCTAATAGGTTGAAAGAATAAGCAATATCTAGCCTAGTACCTTGTGCCAGGTAGCTTAAAGAACCAACAATTGACAAGAAACCCAGGGGATTGATTGGAGAAGATGATGGATCTGCTGAAACCAGGTTACACTTACTTGGAATGAGAGCCTTAGTAAGCAATTGAGATGGCTTATGAAGTTTGCTGATCTTCTGAGCCAGAGGAGCTTGAGAGAAAATAAACCCATCCCTGACTCGTTCCACATCTAAACCCACTATCCGATCCAACTTTTCCTTCCACTTAATTTCTAAAACTCCAGAGAAATATTTTTCCAACTTCATCAAAGTTTCTTGAGAGCCACATGCCACAATTCCATCATTCACATGAATCCAGATAGCTGATGAACCCAGATTCTTCTTTAAAATATAGACAGAATTATCAAAAAGACTCGGTTCATAGTCCAAATTCTTCAACTTTTCCACATTGAACTTCCACCAACATCTTGCTGCTTGCTTTGTACCATAAAGAGCTTTGTGCAACCGGAATACTAAAGTGCCATAATTTTCTTCAAGTCCTTCACGTGGGCGGACATAAACTTCCTCTTCAATAGGACTATTCAAATAAGCTGCAACCACATCAAAATAATGAACAAACCAGTTAAACTTTGCTGCTAGAGTAAAAATAAGTGGTAGAGATCTGAAGGTAGCAGTAGGAGAAAATGTTTCTTGAAAATCATGTCCATATTGCTGCAAAAAACCTTGAGCTAAGTAATGTGCCTTGAAAAGCTTAAAGTCCTCAGCTGAAAGTCCTGGTTTAATAGCAAAAATCCATTGTGCTCCGAGAACTTTGATTCCAGGTGGAGGTTTAACAAGTGACAAAACCTTCTTCCTGGTAAGATTTTCAAGTTCATTTTTACAAGCCAAAGACCACTGATGACTGTCTTCACATTTCATAGCTTTCTTATATGGTTTTTGTGCTTCAGGGAACAATTCTAATCAAGTATTTTGAATTTCAGTTCCAACAGCATCTTGGTCCAGTAGTCTTTTATCAAGTTCAAAATAACCAAGAGTCAACAAATTCACAATAAAAGGAAGGCAATGCTTTTCTTAAGATGAAATCACATCACTTTTATCTTGAGGCAGCTGTCCTTCTGCAATATCAGGTGATTTAGAGTTATTTCGCTTTTCAGAAACTTTTTGAGTTGTTGCACGTGAATGGAATTCAGAAAAAGCAGATTGAATAAGACTGTTGTTTTTTTGATCCCAGAAAAGCAAACCTTTACCACCCTCCACATACCCAACCACATAACATTTCACTGCCCTCACATCAATCTTCAACCATTGATATTTTGCAACATGAAAAAAAGCCAATTCTCCAGAAGTCCACAACAAATCAAGTTGAGGTTTTCTCTTGAACCCTGCTCCATAGAGAGTTTTTGAAATAGAAACTGAATTGGGAAGTCAGTTATGAAGATAAGCTGCCCACAAAAATGCTGCACCCCAAAAGAACTTTGACAAACCACTTTCATAAAGCATGGTCTTACCCATATCAGAAATAGTCCTGTTGTAGCATTTGACAACTCCATTTTGTTCATAATGATAAGGCATAGAATGTTCCCACTGAATTCCATGTTGTGATAGATATTTTTGCATCTTCTGATTAAGATATTCTCCACCATTATCGGAACAAAGAATCTTCAGTTTGAAACTAGTAAACCGCTCCATTTTTAAATGAAATTGTATAAAAGCATTGAGAACTTCATTTTTTGATTGAATGATTTCAATATCAGAGTAGCTTGTCTTCACATCTCAAAAGGAAACAATATAGCATGCTTCATTAAATGTTGCCACTTCAAAGGGACCCAAAACATCTGAGACAATAATCTCCAAAGGTTCAGGATCAGGTTCAGTATGAAGTAGTGTGTGTCTTTGGACATTCTTGCAAAGTAAACATTCTTCACAATCAATAATACCAGGAGGAAGAGAGAAGGGAAGACCAAGGGCAACCCCAGAAGCAAAAAGCCTTTTCATAACTCATAAGCTGACATGTCCAAGCCTCCAATGCCACTTTATGAGTTCACTTTCAGGCTGTCAAGTTGAATTAGGTTGTTTCTGAATTGGGGGGTCAAGTGACAAAAATGGAATTGGCGGCTTGGAAGACAGAGAAGAGGAAAGAGAGGTAGCATTGCATTGAGGAAAAGGACCGTACCACATTCTGAGAAACCACTTGTTTCCACCAGACCACTTTGCTTTTGCTAATTCAGTATCACCTTTTTTAGAACAAAATGATTTGCTGCATTGGCATAGAATGAAACCCCAGACTTTAATAATGCAGATCCAGAAATTAAGGTACCGCTAGAAGTTGGGCAGAAAAAAACTCTGTTGATGGTGAAGTTGGAGTTATCAAAGCCTTTCAGGATGATGGAGCCAACGCCTGATACAAACTGTTGATATTCAGGATCATCCTTGACAATAAGAGGGATCTTTTGAGGTAAGTATTGCAATTCAGAAAATAAAGATAAATCCCCACTCATATGATCAGTTGCATAGGTTTCTAAAAAAAGCTAGTTTTTATGGAGATGGGGGAGTAGTGGAATGAGAACTGTATTGATGATGAGAGCGGAAAGGAATAGTCTCATAGGAGCAAAAAAATGTATCAGTGTGGTCTTCCAACATTGGTGGAGCCCTTTGTTGGTCTGTTTGGCGTTGTTTTGATGTCTTGAATGGCATTTTTAATAATTGTGTGTTTTTCTCGAATTATTCGACGAATATTGGGACTGCGTGGATGTGGGTATTACTATTGGATAGCCCCTGTTTTTCTCTATATTTTATGTCATGATGACTTTCTTCATATTCTAAGTATTTAAGGGATTATTTCTCATTTTTCATTTTAAAATATTTCTGTTTGATTTTGTTTTTTGCGTTTTATGGGATAACCTTAAGTCTTAGGCTTAAGTGCTTAGAGCCATTGGAATGGGCTAATTTTTCTCTATGTTTCATTTCACAATGTTGTTGTAGCTTAATTATATGTTTTAAAGGTTTTAGTAGTCGTAGTTTATTTTTCTAAGTATTTTGGGTGTTTTTGCAGATTTTTGGTGGTTTTCTGGCTTCAGGGCAGTCCTGCCGCCTCAGGCAGGCCTCCCAATGTTGGTTGGACTGCCTGCCTCGGTGCTAGAAGGCTGGGAAGCATTTCTAGAGGGGTTTTATTCAATTTGGCGCTCAGAAACACCAAATTTGTTGGTGTGCATGGGCTCTTAGATAGTGGTCTGTGTGTATATAGTGAATAAGACAGTTTGGGGCAACGTTAATCATCATAAAACCATCCAAAGGTGATATCCTTGTTCCTCACTCAGTTTTCACTGTTTTTTGGCCACCATTGGCTGTGTTTGTTGCAAGGTTAGTTCTTCATTTAACTCGACTTTGGAAACTGTTTTCTCTGGTATGGATTTGCAACCTGCATCAAGTATCATTGCTTTCTCTGGTGTGGACATTAGTCTACATTTCAGTTTTTTGGTTTGGTTGTCTGTCTGGAGACTACTTTCTTGGCTTATCAGACAGTCAAGTATATTGGAAAAGGGGCTTTTAAACAAAAGGAACCAATTTACTGTAGCAGGTAAATCTCACTTATATTTTTCTAAAGGGACAGGGGATTTTCTGTCTGGTTTTTCTCCAACTCCCTTGGTCAAGGCCTATAGCTAGTACTTTAGAATTGTCTACATTTCTGGCGCCCAATGTGGGGTTTATGACTTGCTAGTTCTTTAGAATCTCTGTTTTCTTTGGTCGGTCTTTTTTTGTGATTTTGGTCTGGAAGAATGGCTTCTGTTTCATCTATTCCTGTGGTGGCTGTCAGTGGGGGGGGAGGTCCTCTTGCTGTGATGGTTAGGGAGTGTGTGAGGATTAAAACTTGGGATGGTACCAAGTTTAATGGGGAAGATGTGAAGTGTTTTCTGGAGAAATATAAAGCTGCTTCTGGTGTGGATGGTTCTTCTTACCTGGACATGGTGAAGCAGATAATTTTCTTCATTGGTGATAGGGCAATGGGAAAGGAGGTTTTGGCCATGTCTGGCTACAAGAAGAGGGATTGGAAGTTGCTGTGCAGAAAGATGGTGGATAGATGGGGTGTCAGGTTCACTATGGTGTATCTGAACAAGGTTTTAAGCAAATGGAAGTCTTATGGTGGTGTTGATAACTTACTCAGTTACAGGAAGTTTCTGCTGCAATTTGATCCTGTGGTAGAATATTTGGTGGAAGTAGAGGATCTAGCACACGAAAATGCTTCCAAAGATGTTTTTTGGTCTTCCCTGGCTAGAGATGTCACAATGGATGTGTTGAAGGAGTTTTCAAGGAAAGACTTGATGAAAACTCTTTCTAATGGGGACCAAAAGTTGCCTGCCTTGGACAAGGTGAAGGAGGCTGTTGAGGCCCATTTGAAGTTGTTGGCTGTGGACACCTATCAAGAGGGGTGTTCCAAGTATGTCGGCAAAGTCAGTGAGGCTTTGGCTGAAGAGGAGAGTAGGGTGAAGAAGGAAGAGAAGAATATGGTGGAGGTTCCCAAGCAGTAGAGGGACCCAGTGGTGTAGCAGTTGGCTGATCTGAAAAAACAGCTACATATTTTTGTTCAGGAGGCTAAGAAGGTCAATAGGGATCCATCTCAGCCTAGAGATTTTGACAGGAGGGCTGGTAGGAGTGATCCTTGGGTCTGCTCTCATTGCAGCAGGAGGGGGCACAAGTCCAATGATTTTTGTGCTTTGAACAGAGATGTGTCAGAAGGAAAGGTGGAGTTTGACAGCAGGGTGTTCTAATTCCCTGATGGTTCATTTGTGAAGCCCAGTGAGGGTCAGGCTCCTGTTGATTTAGTCAGGAGAAGAAATTGTCTCAATCAGAGGAGGCCAAGGTTTGAGGAGATCCCTGATCAGAGGAAGTCTTCTTCTAAGGCAAATAAAGATGTCAAGGGAAAAGGAAAGGAGGTTAATAAAGTCTCTTTTTCTACTTCCTTTGGTGGGTTTGAGTTGTATTCTTGTGGAGGACAGTCAAGTGGTGAATGCTTGGCTGGTGTCTATGATGTTGAAGCTGGAAATGTGGGAAGGCCTAAGAGCAGTTCTCAGGCCCAAACAAAGACTAAGGCTTCCTAGGTGGATCCTAATCTGAGTGCAGCTAGGAGAAAGTACAGCAAAGAGGAGCTGTATAAGATGCAGAAGGGGATTGCTGATATGGGCCCCCCCAGTTTTGGTGCATTGGACATGAATGGTGAGCCAATGCCAATGGATGTTGATTCTGACTCAGAGGAGGATGTCCCTTCGGCTTCATTTCCAAAGCCTTCTGGATTTAGAGGTGCTGGTGAGGGATCTGGTTTGATTCCTGTTGATGGAAAATTTTTTGCTTGTTGTGGTCCTCAGGAGATTTCTAGGACCAAGGTAGTGAATCCAAGGGCCCACTTTGAGAGGCCAGTAGTTTCTGGCCAATCTAATGTTATGGACTTGTTTCTGGAAAGAATGAATCAGGGTCAGGTTTCCCTTTCTTATGGAGAATTGTATGCTATCAGTCCTGGATTGGCTGATAGACAAAAAAAATTGTTGACCAGAAGAAGGGTTTATTCTGGGGAGGTGGAATACATTTGCGATTCTGCTGAAAAGTTTGGCAAGGGGTTGGAAACTCATTTTTCTGCTCCTCTTGATTATGTCAATGTCACTCTGAATGGCAGGGAGGCTAGGGCATTGGTGGATTCAGGCTCTCAGATTAACCTGATTTCTTTGTTTGAGGCTACTCATCTGGGCCTCCCCATCAAGACAGGAATTGGTGGGAATTTAATAGGGATTGGTGGCAATGTCACTGTGTTGATTGAGACAGCCAAATTTGTAAAGCTGGAAGTTGGTGGAGCCTCTGGAAAGGTTCATTTTTACATTTCCAAAGGTAATGTAAAAGCTGTTTCGGGCGGTATGGTAAGGTAAACTCTTACAGTCGCCTTGCTGTAAGCAGAATCCGGAGGAGATATGTGGATTTAGCTGAAAACCCCGTCCTTCCAATAAAAATAACAAAATGGGAATTCTAAATCACTAAGCTACCCAGTCTACTTGGATCTGATTGATAAAAATAATGAAACTCTGATATGTTTAACGCTTATTGAGATTTAAGTAAAAGTAGCTGTTGAGAAAGAAATACTGATAACAACAATTAAGGTGTACCAGTGAAAGATCTGAAAAGATTGACTTTTATGTTTTTATAATATTTTGAATTTTTATGAGACAGCAATAATCAAGTCCCAGTGAAGAAGACCTTTCTAAAGATACCCTGTATGAAGTGTTATTTAAATTGTTGAGTAGTATTTCTAAAATGTTATAAATAAGATAAAAGTTATAAGGGTATTACAAATTTATTAAATTTGTTGAGTAATAAAAAATGAGACCGTGGTGGTTAAAGATTAAGCTGTATGATGTATCCCCCCCCCTCAATTTCGAGTTTGAGAGGCTCTTAAGTATTCCTAGTCACGTGCCTAAGTTTTCCCCTCCAGAGCTCTCCCAGAGTCAATCCAGAGCCCGTACGGAGTCCGAACGGAGTCCATACGGAGTCGAAGCAGAGTCCGTCCGGACTTCCGGACTCAATTAGAACCTTTAAAACTATAACAAAAAAAACCTAGAAAAATTACACATGATAGAGCCACTTCCCCTTTACATTCCAAACTAATTTTCGTAGTCTGCGCAGCTCTAAATAACCCGTGAAATTCATCAAAGTTAAGTAATTTCTGAAAACGTATATATTTCTATAAAACTTTAAAATTCATTTAAAAATATAAGAAAAATAGTAAAAATTCTGGAAAAATTTCCCAAGGTTCTTGAGTGACTCGACTTGATACTAATAAACTTTTCAGACCATAAAAATAAGTTTTCTACGTAAAATAAATTGTTTTCGTGTAGGCATTTGCTCTTGACCAATTTCTTCATATTTAAAACTCAAATAAATTAAATAAAACCCTTTTATAAAAAAATAATAATGCCAATCTTGCACGCCGTAATAACTCCATGTACGTACTTAGGTGCCATACTAAACTTTAGGCTACCACATCCTCCCTCCAATTGAGAATGTCCCCATTTGTAAAACTTTGCATAAGTGATTGAGCAATTCCAAAAGAATTATCTTTTCTAATAAAATAATTTGATAAATTTGTTTTAGCTGGTCTTCTTTTAATTCTTTATAATAAAAAAGTTGTTTCTTCTTCTCTGGCTTGATATAACATAAAATAAAATAATATAAATCTTGTGATGATTCCACTACTGAGAGCAAGGTTTAATCCCTTCAGACTCCCATATACCAGTCTTCCTTCTTGTCACAGCATTAAGAGAGTGGATCTTCCTATGAGCCGAATACTACTGATTCCAACCTCATAGGGCCCCCCACTGAGCCGAATTCTATGATTCCAATCTCGCCATAAGGTCCTCCAAGCTTCAAACCAAAAATGGCCTAGCAATGAGGCACTAAAAAAATCATTCCCTAAAATCCAACTACCATCCTAACTTCTGATTCCTTCATCACAATTTTCAATCTTTGCTATACAGCAAACCCATAAAATACTTTTGCCAGGCTTCCAATAATAAAATTAAATTTAGACCATGTTAAAGCGCCACAAATTTCACATAATTAACCATTATGCTTTTCTTAGCATCATCACCACCTAAAAGTTTAACCTCCTAAAGCTTATCAGCACACAATTCCAGAAATAATTGAATAACCAGTTTAGAGTCTTAGTGGACAATGATAAATTAAAAGATTGAATTGAGTTATCCAAACAAGATTGACATTCCAGTTTAAAGTCTTGGTAGACCAAACATATAATCGATTGCCAGTTTTTGGTCTTGGTGGAACAAAGATCGTTTAGGTGAATAAATAACTTGATAAATTCCTAAGTAAGGCCTAGGCTTGACCATAGATTGAATAAATTTGATAATCCAGTTTAATGTCATAGTGGACCAAACATTTGATTGACAAGTAATCCAGTATAAGGCCATAGTGCTCCAATGAATGTTGAATTATCCTGCAGATATTAATTTTCCAGTTTAAGGTCATAGTGGACCAAACAGCTTGATAACAGTCCAGTTTAAGGTCTTGGTGGACCTAACATTTGATTGATAAAAAAAATAAAAAACTCCGTTTCCAAAAATATCCATAAAATCTTGAACATCCTTGAAATTCAGTTTAAAGTCTTGAAGGACTAACAGCTCCAATATAAAATCTTTAATGATAGTCTTGAAAATTAGCCAGTTTTAAGTCTTGGAGGACTAACAGCTCCAAAATTCGTATAAAACCTTAAGGAATGTCTTGAACAGTAGCCAGTTTAAAGTCTTGGAGGACTAACAGCTCCAAAATTTGTATATAAAAAAAAAACCTTAAAGAACGTCTTGAACAGTAGCCAGTTTAAAGTCTTGGAGGACTGACAGATGTCTTGAATAAAATCCCATAGGTATTGAGCTCCCCTAGACCCTGTTTCCTGTCTAAACTAAATGAATAAAACTAAAAAGAGTGAAGAGGGAAAAATAAAACTAAGAAATATAATAATAATTTTGATTTAATTAATTAATTTTAATTTTAATTTTTTTTTTTTTATTTTATTATTTTATTATTTATTATTTATTTTATTTTTATTTTTATTTTTATTTTTATTATTATTTTTATTTTTTTTTAATTTTAATATTTTTTTTTTTTTTAAATTTAAAATAAAAGATTTTAAAAAAAGATAGTTTTGAAATAAAAGTTAAAATTTAATTTTTAAAGAAAGATAAACAAATGTGAAAAGAAAGATAAAAAAAATAATAATAAAAATTTCAAAATAAAATTTTAAAAGATGCCCCCCGGCCATTTGATGAGCCGTACCCTCGACATCATACCCACATCCAAGTGCAACTTGATGTGGTTACACAATTTTGAGAAATTGAAAAGAAAAGAAAATAAATGAAAGTTTTTTAGAAGATAATTTTATAATGGTGATCACTGGGTGGGCTCCCTCCAATTATAAAAATGATTAGAGACCACCAGTGAGCATCACCTTTGCAATAATTAATAATATATATTTAAAGGAAAGAAATCACAATCTAACATAAAAAAAATCAAAATCAAAATATATAAAAAAAATCTTGAATCCGGTGTTGAGAGCGGTGTCTCTTGATTCGTTCCAGTTTATAGTCTTAGTGGACTTCCTATAATTAAAAGACAAAGCCAGGATTCAACTAGAAACAGGGAAAATTTTGGAAACGAACATTATGGGGTAATTGTGTATAGAGCAGCCAGCCCATCAATTACCCCCACACTTGCCAATATTAAATTAAGAAGGTTCCCCTGTGAACACTTCTTCCAATAAATTTTTAAAATTTTCCAACACTATCTTCACCCATATTTTAAGAATTTTAAGTTTTTAAAAATTTCAAAGAAGGTCTTCTTGAATTTCGTTAAGTCTCATCATAGTTTCGTCGCCCATATACAGTGTAACGATAGTAAAGTATTTTTGATAAAAAAAAGAAGATAGTTTATCCTTGTTGCAGAGGTCGATAAGATTTTTATAAACATCATAGTTTATCCTCATTGTGGAGGAATCCATAAAATTTCATTGATATCATAGTTTATCCTCATTGCGGAGGTATCCATAAAATTCATCAATATCATAGTTTATCCTCATTGCGGAGGTATCCATAAAATTCTTCGATATCATAGTTTATCCTCATTGCAGAGGTAGACTTCGGCACTCCTGGTGCCTCTAGGATAGAACCGTTTCACTTGATCGGCCGCTACCCTCTTCTTCAATACTACTCCATCCAACTCTTCTAGCACATATGAACCTCCAGAAACTTGCTCCTTAACTTTATACTGTCCATTCCACCTATCTGCAAACATCTTTCCCCACTGACTTTCCAAACTCCTATTATACACCAGGACCATATCACCTGGGTTCAAAGGTTTCCTTAATCGATGTGCCAACCGCTCATCCCAATATCTAACTGATTGGTTTCTGATCTTCATCATCCTCGAATATGCCTTTTCTAAATATTCTTCTTTCTTTTCTAGCTGCATCATTCTTGCACACAATAATTCTTCAGTAGTTTTGACCATGTCCCAGTCAACTCCAAGATATGATTCAGCTTCTAAATCAACCGGTAAAACTGCTTTCTGTCCAAAAACAAGTTCATAAGGTGAAAATCCGGTCGTCCTTTTGGCAGTGACTTGATCAGCAAATAAAACTAAAGGTAAATAGTGCCTCCACTTTTCGGCACTTGTCCCACACATTTTAACTAAAGCATCCTTGATAACTTGATGCCCTCTTTCAACCATGCCTTCAGCTTCAGGATAATATGGGGTTGCTACCCTAACCTTTGATCCAACTTTCAATACGGCCTCTTTAAACTCTGTCCCAAATTCAGGACCTCCATCTACCGTTACCAACTTCATCACCCCATACCTATATACCCAATTATTCAAAAAAAATTCTGCCACATTTTTGGCAGTTAAATTAATAAGAGGCGCTGCCTCTACCCAACCAGATAAATCATCTCTGGCCACAATTAAATATTTATACCGTCCCTCTTTTATATGAACGGCATCTAAACTAACTCTTCCAAAGAGCGTATATTCACCGGTCGCGCGTCCAGGTTCTTTTGGCCTTAAATAACTTTGTCTTTGACATTCTTTGCATGACTGAACCCACTGTTTAACAGCCATCTTCATGCCAGGCCACCAAAATTGATCAGAAATTCTTCTAAACGTTTCTCCAACGCCTCTATGCCCAAGATCTTCATGCAGTGATTTCAAAATTAATTCTTGCCCCTTCTGTTGAGTTATAACTACTTGAGGATTTGGATACCTCCTCCTCATTAAACGTCAACCAGACAGGTAAAACGTAGATGACTTCCTCTTGATAGCCACCCATTCATCGTCTTCACAATCTTCTGGCCTCTCTAAAGTCAACAAATATTTGACTAACAAAAAATAAAAACCAGTCTGACCCCAGACCTCATCTTGAAAATCGATTAATATAACATCAATAAGGACTTCTCTATCACCAATATCACCTGCACATGAATGAGCCAATAATTGTTGACCCCTAAATAAATCTTTAATCGAGCTATGTCGGCGTTTTTCTTCTGAACCTTTGGATCCTTCGTAAACCGTATTTGAAAATACCTCTTTCTCTTTATCCACCTTTTTATTTAAATTCTCTAATTCTCCAACATATACACCATTCCTTAACTTACTACTATCCCACACTACCAATCCATCTTCCTCTACATACACCACATCTTCTTCTACCTCCTTTCTACCGAATTTGTCTACACCTTTTCCAACGCCTTTATTAACATAAAAACTATTTTTCAGTTTATCCTCTTGGTGGAGGTCATCATCACCATAATCTATACGCAATAGTCCTGCCAGTTTAACCTCATGGGGGAGGTATGGAAAGTCTTCAGCTCCTTTAGTGCTGGCTTTGATAATAGGTATATCTTCATCGAACTCTTCTGAGTCTGAATCTTCTTCAGTGGGTGGTCTCCTTGATAAACCATCTGGCATAGTAAAAGTTTTGCCAGGCTTATGAACTAAATCGAACGAAAAATGTTGAATAAAAGCTACCCATCTCGTCATGGGTGCGTTCGGTAAACTTGGGGAATTAATCATCTGGATTAACGATTTCGCATCCACTTGCAACTCAAAATGTTGCTACCACAAAATATGCTTAAGTTTCTTCAGTATTTTTGCCACACCACATAATTCCAATTTTGGTTGTGAATATCTTGATTCGACCTCAGTAAATACTACAGATTCATACCTAACTGGCCTGATGTAACCAGCTTTATCCATCTGAGACAAAACCGCCCCCAGCTGCAACCTGACTTGAATCAACTGCTAAATAAATTCTGCCAGCATCTTTTCCATAATCCAACTTGTGCAGTACTAAATCCTTCCCCACAACCTCCTTCAACTTCACAAACACCTTCTCACACTCTTCATCCCACTCCCAGTCTGCATCCTTTCTCGTTAACCGTCTCAATGGAGCTGCCAATGAAGAAAAGTCCTTGATAAAAATTCTAACATATACACAAACGCCTAAAAAACCCTCTAACTTTGGTCGTATTCTTGGGTCTTGGCCAGGACTGAATTTTGTTAACTTTCTTCTTGGACATAATCCTACCCTCTCTACATACCACATGGCCTAATATTTCGAAGGCTGGCACACAACATGAAAATTTTGAACCTGAAATAGTTAAACCAGCCTCTTCAATTCGAAACAAGATTCTTTTTAATGTAATTGCAAACTCCCAAATGAATTTGCGTATCCCGGGATTCTCTTACAACACCTGGTTATCATAGTTGGTTGTTGGTCCCTTAATTCCTCCATCATCTATAAAGATTCCAGCATATTGTGGAATTTCGTCTTGAAGGATCCAAGCCATCTGAGCTTGATAAACTGCAACCAAATTTGTTGCTCCATGAGGTAATCTTGTTAACTGTAAACGTCCAAGTGGTGTATCGAATGTAGTGAGAGGCCTTGAGTCCAGATGTAACTCTCTCTCATCATATCCCCCCATTATGTCTCCTAAACCATAACACACTCTCCCAGAAAATGCTTCCACAAACTCCTCAGTACTAGGTTGTATACCATCATCCTTTATTGTAACCCTATTTAATTCCCTGAGATCATGAACAACTCTAAGCTTGCCATTCGGTTTCTTGATACAAAATACTGGACTAGAATAACTTGACGTTGATTGCTCATACAGTCCAGTGCGTATCCGTTCTCTGACAACTTCAATATAGGCTTCTTTTAATGCAGCCGGAATAGGAATCAGTTTCTGCTGCCACGGTTCATGACATACCACAGGAATCTTGTAAGGCTCCCCATAGGAATGCTTCAACACACCCCTCTCCTCTTCTACAAAAGCAATGGCCTTCTCTCGCTTGACCATCACATCCAACAACAACTTCTTCTCTTCTCCAGACAACCAACCATCAGGTCCAAAATTAACAACACCCAGTCTCTCAAAAGTGATTCTTGACGTCTCAGAAAATTCAGGCGGATTCTTTACCAAGGGAATTTCATAAGGATCTCTTGATAACCTTGGTCTTCTCAAAGGTGGATTTAATTCAGCAGGTAGCGGTTCATTAATAGGTCAAACTTTATTTGCTACTTTCTTATATTTGGCTGCGTCCACATCTAAATAAATTTGAGGTAAAACTTTTACTTTTGTATTGCCATTAAAAATTTCATCAAATGAATCTTCTTCATCGCCAGAATCAGAATAAGAAAAATTAGAAAAATATTTTATTTCAATTTTAAATTTTACCCTTTTCTCCTTTCCCTCGTCTAATTTATAAACAGATTTTCCAACACCTTTGCTTCCCTTATCCAACAGTAAATCACCTGTAAAGAAAGTTGGCAGTTTAACCTCTTGCTGGAGGACCGGAATTGAATTTTCACAAAAATTATTTTTTTGTGTTTTAATTATACTGAGATTTTTAATCGGATTTTGATGTGATATTTGCAGTTTACCCTCTTGCTGGAGGTCCATAATAGAAGGAGATACTTGCAGTTTAACCTCTTGCTGGAGGTCCATAATAGAATTTTCACAAAAATTATTTTTTTGTGTTTTAATTATTCTGAGATTTTTAATTGGGTTTGGATGAGATATTTGCAGTTTACCCTCTTTCTGGAGGTCCAAAATAGAAGGAGATACTTGCAGTTTAACCTCTTGCTGGAGTTCCATAATAGAAGGAGATACTTGCAGTTTAACCTCTTGCTGGAGGTCCGGAATAACATTTTCACATAAATTATTTTTTTGTGTTTTTATTATACTGAGATTTTTAATCGGGTTTTGATAAGATTTTCGCAGTTTACCCTCTTGCTGGAGGTCCATAATAGAAGGAGATACTTGCAGTTTAACCTCTTGCTGGAGGTCCGGAATTGAATTTTCACAAAAATTATTTTTTTGTGTTTTAATTATACCAAGATTTTTTATTGAATTTTGATAAGATTTTAGCAGTTTACCCTCTTGCTGGAGGTCCAAAAACATACCCTTCCAATTTTTATCCAACCTAATTTGGCCCATTTTGCCTTTTTCACCATTTTTAAATTTAATAGAAAAACAGGGTAAATCCAATAAACATATAGAAAAGTCCAAAACGTATTTGCACTCCAAAGTAATATTAACAGAAAATAATTGAGAATCCACTTGAATTATCTCCAAGTGAGCTGATCTATTGCAATCCGGGATCTCATCCTGAGGAGAGATTACAACATTAGAGTGATCAGCCCCAGCTACCCCAAAAAATGAGGGCATTCATAATAATTTGAATCCTGAATAAATTGAAGACATAACAATAAAAGAAAATTTCAGCCCAGTTTAGGTAGTTTATCCTCATTTCAGAGGAATTAAATTCTTGATATCCCCTGGAGATAATCCATAATTTTTCCCCAAGGGCTTATCCACCGATTCCATAAAACCCAAAAATAAACCCCCATAATTTGTCCTACCATTGGACATAAAAAATAAACAACCCTTTTCCAAAATATGAGTGCATCCAATTTATGCACTCTATTATCAAATGCCACTACACTCTTTATTAGTGCAGGGAAAACCATATCCATATCTTCATTGCAGACAGTCTCTGCTTCTGAAGACAAAACCTGAGGCAAAAAATCCTCTAAATCCAATTTCGAATCATTCAACACAAAATTATCCCCATCATCCAAAATTTTGTCATTAATGACAACAATATCTTCATCTTCAAAAATCTCTTCTTTCCCAACAGAATTGTTAACAAAAATAATATCTTCAGGCTGGACAAAATCTTCAGGAATGGCTGATTCCAAAAATTCAACAGAAGCTAATTCTTCTAAACCGCCCTCTTCTATCTCTTGAGCAAGAAAATTTCAGAGTCCAAATAAACAGAATTATGAGTATCCAGATGTTCTAAAATAGCCTTCTTTAGCACCTCTATACCAGGAATCCTAGTTTCTCCATCTGGGAGATCCTTCATTAAATTCGCATTAATAAGCACCATCAAAACATCTTTCTTAACCTTTTCCCCCATAGCATCCCAAAAACTATACTTTGATGCATTATCATGAAATAAAATTTCATACTCCAACAAATAATCCAGAACCACCTGAAATTCAACCATAAACTGATGATACTGATGCAGAGATGTTACACCACCTTTTGATTCCCATTTCCTAGCTATATCCTTTAGATCCTCCAATGAATAAACTTTTGGCCACCTTTTTTCCATTTCCATCTTGAGCTTTCTCCAATCTTGATCTTTATAACCATCCATAGAAATAACCTCCTTTTCCACCTCTCTTTCCAAAATAAAGAACCTAATCTGCTTCACCATATCCAAAGGTAAAGCACCATCAATCGCAGCTGCAGTTTCATACCTATGTAAAAATCCTTCTAAATCATCTCCAGAAAACTTGGGCCCAACCCAAGATACAATCCTTACTGATTCCCTAACAGGTACACCAGCAGCCAACACAGCAGTTCCACTAGTAGAAGACATCCCAAAACATAAGAAAAGCGTTAACAACTGTTAAAATAACAAGCCTCTTGTAGGCCAATAACAAAAATCCAATTAGAGTTCCAGAAAATAAGCCTCTTGCAGGCTATTAACAAAGTCCTTGACCCAAAAAGAGTCCTAGAAAAAGCTAGAGATTTTGAACCCCCACGTTGGGCGCCAACTATGGTAAGGTAAACTCTTACAGTCGCCTTGCTGTAAGCAGAATCCGGAGGAGATATGTGTATTTAGCTGAAAACCCCGTCCTTCCAATAAAAATAACAAAATGGGAATTCTAAATCACTAAGCTACCCAGTCTACTTGGATCTGATTGATAAAAATAATGAAACTTTGATATTTTTAACGCTTATTGAGATTTAAGTAAAAGTAGCTGTTGAGAAAGAAATACTGATAACAACAATTAAGGTGTACCAGTGAAAGATCTGAAAAGATTGACTTTTATGTTTTTATAATATTTTGAATTTTTATGAGACAGCAATAATCAAGTCCCAGTGAAGAAGACCTTTCTAAAGATACCCTGTATGAAGTGTTATTTAAATTGTTGAGTAGTATTTCTAAAATGTTATAAATAAGATAAAAGTTATAAGGGTATTACAAATTTATTAAATTTGTTGAGTAATAAAAAATGAGACCGTGGTGGTTAAAGATTAAGCTGTATGATGTATCCCCCCCCCCCTCAATTTCAAGTTTGAGAGGCTCTTAAGTATTCCTAGTCACGTGCCTAAGTTTTCCCCTCCAGAGCTCTCCCAGAGTCAATCCAGAGCCCGTACAGAGTCTGAACGGAGTCCATACGGAGTCGAAGCGGAGTCTGTCCAGACTTCCGGACTCAATTAGTACCTTTAAAACTATAACAAAAAAAACCTAGAAAAATTACACATGATAGAGCCACTTCCCCTTTACATGCCAAACTAATTTTCGTAGTCTGCGCAGCTCTAATTAACCCGTGAAAATTCATCAAAGTTAAGTAATTTCTGAAAACGTAAATATTTCTATAAAACTTTAAAATTCATTTAAAAATATAAGAAAAATAGTAAAAATTCTGGAAAAATTTCCCAAGGTTCTTGAGTGACTCGACTTGATACTAATAAACTTTTCAGACCGTAAAAATAAGTTTTCTCCGTAAAATAAATTGTTTTTGTGTAGGCATTTGCTCTTGACCAATTTCTTCATATTTAAAACTCAAATAAATTAAATAAAACCCTTTTATAAAAAAATAATAATGCCAATCTTGCACGCCGTAATAACTCCATTTACGTACTTAGGTGCCATTCTAAACTTTAGGCTACCACAGCGGACCATTATTGATGGATTTCCAGAAAAGAATAGGTTATCAGTTTAATATGGGAATCAGTTTGGAGTTGACCGGTGAAGATGAGAGGAGGCTTCACATGATGTTGTCATCACCTGGATATGATGGTTGGGAGACTAGGCCTGGCTTGTCTTCAATGTGCCAGTGCATGGATTGTTGTAGAAGAAGAAAAGAAATGGGTGCTGCCTCTGTTTTTTTAGAGTGTGGCTCAGGCTCTAGTGAGAGTCTGTCTTTTTTAGAGTAATAAGGGCTGATTGCCCTAGTGCTACAACCTCTCCCCAAGATGATGAAATCCAAGGTTTTAGTAGGTCAGCTCCCCTGTAGATATACCAAGAGGATTTTCAACTTTCTCTTTTTAATGTTTCTCTTCTCTGCAAGTTTTCTTCATGTTTTTTATCAAGTATCTGTTCTCTCTCAAGATTTTCAATTTTTTTTAATTCAAGTTCAAAAATGAAGATTGGTTATATATCTTTATTGAAAGATATGGTGAAAAGTTTTGGAGCATTGAGATTGGGGTCTTAAAGTTAGTCCTCCCAATTGTGCACTGCTAGGGTTTCTTCTACACTTTTCAAAAACATTACCTGGGCCACACATGTGAGCAATGGGGAAACCCTTGGTTTTTGTTCCAGATCTGGTGATGAAGACGTCCTGAAGATACCTCAAGTTGACGGTGGAGCCACAAAATAACAGAAGGTAGCACAGAAGATTAGGCCTGTCAATGAGCCTATGCCTGTGGGTTTGAATCCTCCTTTGAAGAGGCCTTTGTTATCAAGAGATCCATACTGTTCTCCGCTGGTGAAGAGTCCTCCTAATATTTTGGAAACCGCTCAGGTGACTGTGGAAAGGTTGAAAGTTGTTAATTTTGTTCCTGATGGGTGGTTGTCTGATGAGGAAAAGAAGTTGTTGTTGCATTTTATTGTGCTCAGAGAGAAAGAGGTGGCATTTGTTGAAGAGGAAAGGGGTGTGTTGAAGCACTCTTATGGGGAACCTTACTTGATTCTTATGGTTTGTCATGAACCTTGGCAAATCAAACCTATTCCAATCCCAGCTTCTATTAGGGAAAAGTTTGGGGAGATTGTTAGGGAAAGAGTCAGGACAGGATTGTATGAAAAATTAACTTCTAGTTACTCAAGTCTGGTTTTCTGTTTTAAGAAATAGAATGGGAAGTTGGAGGTGGTGCATGATCTTAGGGCCTTGAATAGTGTCACTATCAAGGATACGGGGATGCCGCCAAGTGCGGAGGAATTTGTGGAAGCTTTTGCTGGAAGGGTTTGTAATGGTTTGGGAGATATTATGGGCGGTTATGATGAAAGGGAACTTAACACTGTTTCATGGCCACTCACAACATTTGAGACTCCTCTGGGAAGATTTCAGCTCACTAGGTTGCCTCAAGGAGCAACTTATTCAGTAGTAGTATATCAAGCTCAAATAGCTTGGATTTTGAAGGATGAGGTTTCTACTCATGCTGTTATTTTTATTGATGACGGTGGAATTAAAGGACCCTTTACTGATTATGGAAATGAAGTACTTAAGGAGAATCCAGGGATAAGGTGATTTGTTTGGGAATATGAAAATACTCTAGAGAGAGTATTGTTTAGGATTGAAGAGGCTGGTTTGACCATTTCTGGGTCAAAGTTCTGTTGTTGTGTTCTTGATCTGGAAACTCTGGGTCATGTTGTATGTAAGGAGGGAAGGATTATGGCAAAGATGAAAGTTAATAAAATTCAGTCATGGCCAAGGCCAAAAAATACTACTGAAGGTAAGGGATTTTTGGGAGTTTGTGTGTACGTCAGGATTTTTATCAAATAATTTTATTTGTTGGCTTCACCCTTGAGAAGGTTTACCAGGAAAGATGCTGAGTGGAAATGGACTGAAGAGTGTGAAGAGGCTTTTCAGAAATTAAAGAAGGTGGTGGGTGAAGATATAATTCTTCACAAGTTGGATTATGGAAGGGAAGCTGGAAAAATTTATCAGGCGGTGGACTCAAGTTATATTGCTTCTGGTGCTGTTTTGTCTCAGGAAGGTAAATCTGGGAAGGTCAGGCCAGTAAGGTATGAGTCTGTGGTTTTTAATGAGGTGGAATATAGGTATTCTCAGCCAAAGTTGGAATTGTGTGGTGTAGCAAAAATTTTGAAGAAACTACAAACTGTTTTGTGGGGGAAGAATTTTGAGCTGCAGGTGGATGCTAAATCTCTGGTTCAAATGATAAACACACCTAGTCTTCCAAATGCTCCAATGACTAGGTGGGTGGCATTTATTCAACATTTTTCTTTTGACCTGGTGCACAAGCCAGGTAAGACTTTTACAATGCCAGATGGATTATCAAGAAGACCACCCACAGATGATTATTCTGATTCTGAAGAATTTGATGAAGATGTTCCAGTGGTTATGGCAAGCACAAAGGGTGCTGAAGATTTTTTTCTCCTCCCCCAAGAGGCTAAACTGGATGATTGTTCTTGCCTCCACCAAGAGGTCAACCTGGATGGTTCTGATCTTGATTCTGGTGATCAGGATGTTTTTTTTGATTATGATGGGGCTTTTGTTTGGGATGGCTCAAAATTGGAGAATGTTGTTTTTGTTGGTGAACTGGATTCTCTTAAGAATCAGTGGAAGAAAAAGGATGTGCCAAAGTTTAGGGATTGGTGTCCTGGATGGGCCAGTCGTGTTGCTCATGTGTACACTGGAGATTTTGATGACATGGTTGTACCCTTGGATATTGTTTTGTTGGATTTTGAAGATGAGACCTGGTGTTAAATTGGGTTATATTTTATTGTGGTTGAATATCTGTTAACCTTAGAGAGGCCAGATACTTGTGATGATGATACTTGGGTGGCAATCAAGAGGAAGAGTCCTGGCTTTTATGTGTCAGGAAGAAGGTTGATGAGGAGGAGAAATCCAAATCCTCAAGTGGTGGTGACTCAGAAGAAGGGTCAAGAATTGGTTTTGAAGTCTTTGCATGAAGACCTTGGTCATAGAGCCTTTGGGGAGACTTATAGAAGAGTTGCAGATATATTTTGGTGGCCAGGTATGAAGTTGGTTGTGCAGGGTTGGGTTCATTCTTGTGAAGAATGTCAAAGAAGAAGTCACTTGAAACCTAAAGTGGTTAGCCGTGCTACTGGTGAATCAACTGTGTTTGGAAGAGTCAGTTTGGATGCTGTCCATATCAAAGAGGGCAGGAATAAATACTTGATTGTTTCTAGGGATGATTTGTCTGGTTGGGTTGAGGCGGTGCCTCTGGTTAATTTGACTGCCAAAAATGTGGTAGAATTTTTGAAGAAAGAATGGGTATTTAGGTATGGGTTGATGAAGCTGGTGACTGTTGATGGTGGGCCAGAGTTTGGAGCTGAACTCAAAGAAGCCGTGGCAAGTATTGGTTTTAAAGTCAGAGTGGCTACACCTTATTATCCTGAAGCCGAAGGCATGGTTGAAAGAGGCAATCAAGTTATCAAGAATGCTTTGGTGAAAATGTGTGGAGATAGTGCTGAAAAATGGAGGCATTATTTACCCTTGGTGTTATTTGCTGATAGAGTCACTGTGAAAAGGAAATCTGGCTATTCCCCTTATGAATTAATTTTGGGGCAGAAAGCTGTTCTACTGGTGGACTTGGAAGCAGTCTTTTATCTTGAAACTGATTGGGATGATATATGCTCAACAGAAGATTTGCTCTGTTCCAGAATGCAACAGTGGAATTTAGAGAGGAATGTCAAGAGAAGGAATACTGTAGAATGATGAAGATAAGAAATTAATCAGTCAGATACTGGGACAAGAAGTTGGCTCATAGACTCAGGAATCCCTTGAAACCTGGTTGTTTGGTTTTGGTGTATAATAGAAGTTTAGAGAGTCAGTGGGGAAAGATGTTTGCTGACAGATGGAATGGACCTTACAGAGTCAGATCTCAGGTGTCTGGAAGTTCTTTTGTTTTGGAAGAGTTATATGGCGCAGTCTTAAAGAAGAGAGTGGCTGCAGATCAGGTGAAAAGATTTTATCTTAGAGGCACAAAAAGTGAGGAAGATTAACTCCGCAATGAGGATTAACTATGGACCATTCTTCAATTTTGGATTTTGGTGATGCTGTGCATCTGTTTTGTTGGAAATATTTTGTTAGAAGGTACCCATGGGTGGGGCCTCTAGATTTTTTTTGGCAAGTGTGGGGGTGACTGATGGGCTGGCTGCTCTATCAACAGTTACCCCAGATTGTCTGTTTCCAACCCCTTCTCTTAATTTGGTTGAAACCTAGTATTGGTTTTTCTTCACAGGTTTTAGTCCTCTATGACTTTAAACTGGAAATTCTTTTGGTCTTCAAGTGCTGGAATCTTCACACTTATTGGTTTTTGTTTAATGTGTTGGTTTTGTGTTTTGTTAGAAGGTACCCAGGGGGGATTCTAGATTTTATTATGGCAAGTGTGGGGGTAACTGATGAGCTGGGTGCTATGTAGAAAAGTTACCCCATAATGTCTGTTTCAAGTATTTTTGTTTTTCCTAGTTGAATCCTAGTTCTTGTTTTTGTTATTCAGGTTTCAAGTCCACTATGACTTTAAACTGGCTTACTGTCTTGGGACAGGCTTCTTTTGTCTATTTGGTTTAGTGGGGGATCACTGGGGGTCTCCCATCATTTTTACTTATTGGAGGGATGCCCACCCAGTGATCATTTCCTTGGACTCAACTTTCTATGGAGAAGAATTTTTTTCTTTTTCTTTTCTTTAATTTTTGCGTCTATGTTTGTGTTAGATAGTAGTTTTAGATTTTTTTCTTTTTTTCTCTTTTTTTCTTTTAATTTTTTATGGGAGTTATTAGGATATAAAGAGGGAAAAATCAAAAATTATATTATATGGTGTTGCCACATCAGGGTCACCTGAATTTGGGCAAGCATTGGTTGGGAAACACTCATCAATTGGCCAGGCAATGCTATTTTCTTTCTTTTTCTTATTATTCTCTCAATTTCTATTTATTTCATCTTTGTTTTTATATTTCAATTCATTTAAAAATTATTGAACAGTGTATCCACATCAAGGTGCACTTGGATGTGGGTAAGGTATCAGGGGATCAGCTCATCAATTGGCTGGGGGGTACCATTAGTAACTATTATTTGTCTCATGTTATTATTATTATTCATTTCATTTTAATTTTTCAACTTTCATATTTTTGCTTAATTTTGTTATTTATTTTGAAGTTTTTTTTTAGTATGTTAATAGTTTAAAATAAAAATAAAAATAAAAATAAAATAAAAATAAAATAAAAATAAAATAAAAATAAAATAAAAATAAAATAAAAATAAAATAAAATAAAAAAATAAAATAAAAAAATAAAATAAAATAAATAAATAAATAAAATAAAAATAAAAATAAAACAAATTTTTTATATATATTTCTGTTAATTATTATTCTTCTCTTTATATAGTGACTTATTAATTTCTTTCTTGTTTATTTTAATGTCTGGAAGAAGAAGCCTCTGGCGGTTTTTCCAGATTATGGTGGCATTTTTTCTTTTTGTTAGGATTGGAAGAAGAACTGTGTTCTTTGTGGTGTAGGCGGCTGGAAAGAGTATATGGATTGTAATGGTCAGGTACCGGAGTGGAAGGTAATTTTTGGGAAGAAGTGGAAGATGCGGGAATTGAGTGTTGGAAGGTGTGATTGATTATTCTAGACATCTTCCAATGGTCATCAAGGAGCTTTTTCCTCAGATTCTTTTCAAAGTCATTCAATGGACTGTGGAGGAAAAAGGCCTTAAGCATGTTTGAACACATCATGCTTAGGTGTTGTTTCATGTTGGTGTAATCCAGCGTTAAGGTAGTCTCTAGAGGTTTGCCAATTCAAGTTATAGTTTCAGGTGGCGGGGTCCAGCTACACAGAAGAAATAGATCAGTAATTATTCTCTGTTAAAGAATTTGGATTTATTAATTTGGTACTTACAGATTGGAAGCTCATCAAATTTGTAAGTGGCTGGGATTTGAGCTGTTGAAGAAAGCTGAATGGATGTTGAAGGAGGATTGACCAGATAGAGGTATGGATTCTCATGATCATTCTCTAAATGGTGTTGAGAAGATGAAGGAGAAGAAAGGCCTTCCTGTGTCCTTGTTGGAGCAGTAGGGCTGCTGTTGTTGTTGTGGATATTATTATCGCTTGGCCCAGTTGGGTTGGACACTGGTGGTGGAGAACTAGGGTTGTTGAGGAAAGGATCAGGAGAAGGTGACCTGAAAGCTGATTGTGATTTTCTGGATGAAGATCTAGAAGAAAGGGAACCATCAGAGGAATAATTGGCGGCCAGAGGAGAGGTGTAGTTAGTTCTTCTTAAAGTAACCGGAGATTTTTGTTTGGAAGCAGTGTTGCCTGCTCTGGTGTTTTTAGAAGGTCCTCTGGCAGGTTTTCTAGAGTGTTTGGAATTTAGGGGTTGTCTGGGGAAGAAATGTTGTGTGTACGCATTGCACTGAGAGCACTAGGAGGTAGTTGCGTAGAGTTGTTGGTGTTTAATGGTGTATTTTGGCTTTTATCTGGCTGAATTTGGGAGTTTTGAGCCTAATTTTCGCTTTCAGGAAAGGCAGGCGGGCCACCTGGACGTGGTCTAGCAGCCTGGGAGCTGATTTTGAAGCTGATTTGGCCAAATTAGCTGAGATAAAGCAGATTCTTGAGAATATAAAGCAGGTCTTTTAGGGAGTTTTTTGGGAATAGAACGTTGTGATCTTCTGGAAGGAGCAGAAGATAAAGAAGAAGAAGCAGACCCAAGGTCTGGTGACCTGGTAGGAGATCTGGAAGTATATTTGTGTGAAGGTGAAGGCGGAGGTATTGGATAGTTGGGGTCTCTGTCACATCTTTTCTTTTTAGAGTTGCAAGAATAACAGGCTCTGTTATAGAATTTGGCTTGAGGAGTAGGAAGAGTGAAGGTACAAGGCCTGCACATGTTGATGCACTGTTTACAAGAAAATTCCTTTGGAGCAGTGAAACAGGGAAAGTCCAATGGGTCAAAGTCTGGAGATTCAGCCATGATCTGTGAAGGAAAAATAATGAAGAGAAAAGAGATGAATGAAAATTTTGTCAGTGATGTGTAGATAATGAAGAAAGAGTGGAAGTTCAGCAGGTTAGCTGTGGAGCACTGTTCATGGAGGTGGCTCCGCCCTTATATGCAAAATGTGGTTAGTCGGTCAAGACTTTAAACTGAACACTGGTAGTCCTCCAAGACTTAAAACTGGGGGGTTTTTTAAAGATTGCTTCAAGATTTTTATTTTTAATTACTACTGTGGATCTGTAGTCCGTCAAGACTTTAAACTGAACACTGGCAGTTCATATAGACTTTAAACTGAGGAATGGTACAGTCCCCCAAGACTATAAACTGAGGATGGTTGTTGGTTGAGTCCTTCAGGACTATAAACTGATAATGTGGATTTGGTGTGATTCTGGAAGAGGGCATCCAAGGGGGAGTCTCTGAAGTTTTTTAATGCAAGTGTGGGGGTAAATGATGAGCTGGCTGCTCTGTAGAACAGTTACCCCAAAATTTTAGTTTGTTTCTTTTGTATTTAATGTCTTGATCTCTGGTTCTGTCTTTTTGATTTAGGTTTTGAGTCCCCCAAGACTATAAACTGAGGGTTTTTGAGTCCCCCAAGATTATAAAATGAGGGCTGTTAGTCCCCCAAGACTTAAAACTGAGGGTTAGTCCCCCAAGACTTTAAAATGAGGAGTTTTTTTATTTTTTATTTCTTAATCAAGACTTTCAGGGAAGAAGTAATTACAGAAAAGAATCAAGAGATGTAATAAAATTTTCAGAATTGGCTTTGAACTGGTGGATGAGGCTCTTTCTTTTCTCATGGTCCTGTGGATTCCTGGCAGGAGTGGATTGGAAGTAATTTAGGATGAGATGCTTCTGTTGAGAAGAATGTTGTTGGAAGTTGTCTTTGATGGTTGGCAATGGATTAGGTGGGGGTTCTTCAAGGGTTCCCACATTGTCATATACACTGTCTGGATTGGAATGAACTGGAAATTGTTCAGATTGAATTTCAGTATGAAGAAGTATTGGTCTTACCATTAGAAGGACCAGGGATGGAAGAGCTAGTGTTTTTAGCGGGGTTGGAACTCTTTTTTGAAGGGTTTAATTTGTTGACCATTCTGGGGATCAGGATGGATGGTCTGTATCTTTTGGTGCTGGTGGAAGGCAGATCAGGTTGTGGAGGAGAAGAAGATGTTTAAGAGGACAATGTACCAGGTCTGAAACAAGTCTTTTTCCTAGAGTGACAGGCATCACAGGAGGCTCTGTAGGGATGAGCTGGAGGTGTTATGGTACGGATGAGATTGTTGTCAATGCAGTATTGGCAAGGACCCATGTCAGTAGCAGATTTGGAGAGGAAGCTGAACATGGTGTTTTTGATGAAGGAGAATGTGGAAATTCTCTATTGGAGGGAGTATGTGGTCTTCCATCATTGGAGGAGCCCTTTGTTGGTATGTTTGGTGTTGTTTTGATGTCTTGAATGGCATTTTTAATAATTGCGTGTTTTTCTCGAATTATTCGAAGAATATTGGGACTGCGTGGATGTGGGTATTACTCTTGGATAGCCCCTGTTTTTCTCTATATTTTATGTCATGATGACTTTCTTCATATTCTAAGTATTTAAGGGATTATTTCTCATTTTTCATTTTAAAATATTGCTGTTTAATTTTGTTTTTTGCGTTTAATGGGATAACCTTAAGTCTTAGGTTTAAGTGCTTAGCACCATTGGAATGGGCTAATTTTTCTCTATGTTTCATGTCACAATGTTGTTGTAGCTTAATTATGTGTTTTAAAGGTTTTAGTAGTCGTAGTTTATTTTTCTAAGTATTTTGGGTGTTTATGAAGGTTTTTGGCGGTTTTCTGGCTTCAGGGCGGTCCTGCCACCTGGGGCAGGCCTCCCGACATTGGGAGGACCGCCCCCCTTGGTGCTAGAGGGCTGGGAAGCGTTTATAGAGGGGTTTTATGCAATTTGGCGCTCAGAAACGCCAAATTTGTTGGTGTGCATGGGCTCTTTGATAGTGGTCTGTGTGTATATAGTGAATAAGACAGTTTGGGGCAACGTTAATCATCATAAAACCATCCAAAGGTGATATCCTTGTTCCTCACTCAGTTTTCACTGTTTTTTGGCCACAATTGGCTGTGTTTGTTGCAAGGTTAGTTCTTCATTTAACTCAACTTTAGAAACTGTTTTCTCTGGTGTGGATTTGCAACCTACATCAAGTATCATTGCTCTCTGGTGTGAACATTGGTCTACATTTCAGTTTGTTGGTTTGGTAGTCTGTCTGGAGACTAATTTCTTGGCTGATCTGACAGTCAAGTGTATTGGAAAAGGGGCTTTTAAACAACAGGAACCAACTACTGTAGCAGGTAAATCTCACTTATATTTTTCTAAAGGGACAGGGGTTTTTCAATCTGGTTTTTCTCCAACTCCCTTGGTCAAGGCCTATAGCTAGTACTATAGGATTTTCTACAGCGGTAGTGCCAGATGAATGGTAACAAGACCTCTAATTTGAGTAAGAAAGATATGCCATTTTTTATTTAATTAAAGATTATATTAAAGAAAACAATAAATAGAGAAGAAGAAAAAATTAAACTGTTTTTTTTTATTATTTGTTTATTTTATTTTTATTTTTATGCTTATATATTTATTTATATTTCTTGATTCTAATAGCTATAATATCTAAACAAATTGATGACTCTTGTTATTATTTTATATTGTCTCTCGTATTTTTCTTTCTTTACTTGCTTGTTCTTTGTCTGAAACTGGTAAAGTATTAAACTCCCATAACCTGTAATGCCCTGTGCACACAAATCTTAAACCGCCAATGGTAAGCTTTCTCTCTTCACCCTGTGTCAGAATGAAGAGAGGGGACTCATGCACACAGTCTACATACATTAAGGGCCGCAGTTGTGGTTCTCACTAATCCAAACCTAACAATAATTATATTTATGTGTATCATAACAATATATATAAGTATTTTAACCTTATTTTTAAGTAATAAGATTAATGTAATTAAGTTTATTGTATTTTAAACATAAGAATTACTCAGTCCTGGAGATTCATAGGCTGACACTATTCTTCTTTTTTTTGATATCATATGTTTACTTTCCACAAGAACTGAAACTTTCCCTTGATTCTAAGCATTAGGCTGGTGATTGTGAGCCAGTGGGGAGTGCCATAGTGGACCAAAGATGAGATGAAAGGGGCCAACAGGAGGATAAAGCAGAAGATGGAAAGGTGTATGGATCAGGGAACTAATTTATCCCTTCTCCCCTGCTGGAAAGTCTCCTAGTGTTTTATTATCATCTGTAGACTTTCCTTAAGAACTTAATCTTTTTCATGTTGCTAAGTCTCAGGATTTGGAGGGGGTTCTGGAGGAAGAAGAAGAACTGGAATGCAATGCAACAGCATGAAACTTATCTGCCAAGATTTCAGCTAAGTTCCAGTCCTTAAAGCCAAAAAAAATCCTCAAGGAAATGATTCTTAAAGCCTATTGGGAGTTCTTAACACTTTTTGAAGATGGAAGAGTCAAATACCTGCCACATCACCAAGCATAAAACTTTTCCATTGATCTGATTCTAGGTGAAAGTCTTCCACTTAGCCCATAATCCCATTGTAAATATTTTAGTCAAAAGTGCTAAAAGAGATGAGTGATGATAATTTGAAGAATGCTTCCATCAGAGAATCAAAATCTTCCTGGGAAGCCCCTGGTATCTTTTTGGAAAAAAAATATGCTTCACTAAAATCTTGTATGGATTTCAGAAGGTTAAATGCACTGATGGTTAAAAATATATTTTCCCTTCCTCTGAATTGTGAGTTAATTGGAAGTCTTCAAGGTGCGGATATCTTACCATCTCTAGATCTTAGGGCATTTTACTGCAAAATCCACATAAAAGAAGGGGATGAACACAAACTGAAATTCTGCACTAAATTTGGTCATTTTGATTAGTTGGTAATTCCATTAGGTCCATGCAATACATCTTCCATTTTCCAAAACTTCACCAAAAGCATCTTCAGAGAAAGAACAAGAATATATTTAGCAGTATACCTGGACAAAATCTTGTTTTACTCCAGATCAATGGAGGAACAGCAGATACATGTAAAGGACTGTTTGAAGCACTTGAGGGAGGCTCAGGTATGGTTGAAAATAGATAAATGTGTCTTCTCAATGAGTGAAATCCCCTACTTGGGTATGATCATTCCAAAGAATAAGATGCAAATGGACCATCAGAAAGTAAAGGCAGTATCAGAATGGCTGACACCAGAATCAGTAAAGTAGCTCCAGTCATTTCTAGGATTTGTAAATTTTTACCACTGTTTTATTGAAATTTAATCCCACATATTACATCCATTGAAAAACTTCACAAAGAAGGAAGCCAAATTTATCTGGACCAGTAGACAACAAGATGTGTTTGACTACCTAAAAAGATGATTTGTGAAAGCCCCTATTCTTACAATCCCTTACTTATTAAAGCCTTTTGTTCTGGAATGTGACTGCTCAGATTTTGCACTAGGTTTATTATGATTCCAATATGATGTCAGAAATTTCTTACATCTAGTAGTGTATTTGTCACCAACACTTCTAGGAACCAAATTAAATTATAAAATATTTGATAAGGATTTATTGGCACTGGTAGGAGAGGTTTGCAACTGGAGCCACTATTTAGAAGGGGAGCCTCACCAGTTAAAATTTATTATTTTCAGGGATCATAAAAACTTGGAGACCTTTTGACCACTAAAAAGTAGACTTTCTAGAAGGAGCTCTGAGAAGAACTGCAAGCAGCATTTATTTTTTTGTTACATTCCAAATAGGGAAGAAAAGTGGAAAAAATGATGCACTATCACAACATCCTGACTTGCATCCAGCACCAGGTCAGCTAAATACTGTTAGTGCAACATTATTGAAGGGGGACCTTGAAGAGGGGGTATATCTAGATGAGGTGGGATTAACTGATGAGGATTTTATGGAATGGGTAAGTAGGGGGCAGGAAAAGGGTGAAGCAGTGCAGGATTTTCTTAAGGAGCTTTTAAAAAAGGATGTATTGTTAAGGAAAGGATTGGAGTAGCACTGTATTGGAATGGGAGGATAGTGGTGCTAAATGATGAGGAGCTCTGGAGGCAGGTAGTCAAATCAAGGCATGATTCCCCTATGAAAGGACACCCAAGACTGCTGAAGACTATGGAGCTGGTGAATTGTAACTTTTACTGGAAGTCTATGAAGGCATAATTCTAGCACTATGTAGCAGAAAGCAACTCTTTCCAGAGGAACAATTTTAGTCCATCAACAAAACCACTGACCCCACTAAACATTTCCAAGAAGCAATTGAAGGAGCTCTCCTATGATCTTACAGAGGAATTACCCAAGTATCAAGGAATGAACACTATCCTCCCAGTAGTTGACCACTGCACCATGATGGAACACTTTGCTCCCACCACTACCAAGTTTACATCATAGGGTATTGCAGATTTAATGGTGGTGAATTTCTGGAAATTATAGTTCGTCTACATGTATAGTATCAGATAGGGGAAGTACTTTTAATTCAAAGCCATAAATAGTGATGTGTGAGAAACTATACATTAAGCCCATCTTGTCAAAAAGATGGCATCCATATACTGATGCGCAATTTGAGATAGTGAATGAGGCAATTGAACAATATTTGAACCATTTCATTAACCATCAGCAAGATGATTGGGTGCACCTGTTACCTCTGGCTGAATTCTCATAAAATAACTGGATACATGCTGTAACAGGAATGTCACCTTTTTACACCAAATATGGATATCTCTCATTATTCTAAGTTGGTACCCTATCCATGTTACAAGTCCCAGAAGTGGAAGAGCAGATTAAAAGATTATTTATTTTATTGAAAGAACTAGAAGCAGATATCAAATGATCATGGCAGTCAATGAAGTGTCATAATGATCAATAAACATCTCAGCATCACGTGCTACAGGTAGGTGACAAGGTTTGGCTAAGATAATGTTTCCTTTCCACATTACGCCCCAGAGCTAAATTAGATCACCAGAATGTGGGGCCATTCAAAGTTATTCACAAGGTAACTGACTCAGATTATGAGCTGAAGCTACTAAGCTCAATTAGGCAAGTACATCCAGTTTTCAACATTTCATTGCTCAGAAAGAATAAAGAAGATAAAACCCCAGGACATCCAGAAGAGCCACCAGCACCAATCCAGTTGAGGAATGAAGAGGAGTTTGAGGTAGAAAATTTTGTTTCTAAGAGGGTTTATAGGGGAAATTTCAGTACTTGGTGCATTGGAAAGGATATGTGGTTGGATATAGGTCTTGGAATAAGTGTAAAATTTGGTGAATGCTAAGGAAATGCTGAAGGATTTTGAGAAGGAGGGCAGGAGGTAGGAGGGGTAGAAAAGGGGTAATGTTAGGATTATGTTGAGAGATGAGGAGGAGCGCTATGGGCACTATGCATTGTGAGAGGCAGAAGAGGGTATATTGCATAATGGGGATATATGGGGAAAGTGCTGTGGAGTGCTTATCATTGGAAAAATTATCTAGTAATCCTGTTACTCTCTAGTCTCACTGCTGTATACAGAATAGTCAGTCCTTTCTTCCCTCACTGTTGATAGTCTCAACATAGTCAGTCTTAAATAGTCTCACTTCTCTACTCAGAATAGTCAGTTTTTTCTCAGGCTAGCATTAGTGCTAGTAGTAGTCTGCCTTCTTAGGTCTTAATGAATATCTCCTTACTCACAAAGCACCAAGAAGACACAATACCAGGGCAGCCAAAAGAACCACAGGCACCTGTCTATGCTGGAAATGAAGAGGAATTTGAGGTAGAAAAGATTTTCGCTTAGCGCATTCACAGAGGGATGGTTCACACCACACAATATTTGGGGGGGACTTGCTAGAAAGTTTTCAACTTGAAGTCAGATGTAACTCAGATGGAACTTATAATTAGCTGGTACTGAACTCTACTTGAGCTCATCTTGAGCTTTCAACCAAGGATGAATGGTAATGTGCTGAAATAATAGCATTACTTTAATGAAAAATTAATAGAAATGTAAACAAAGGGAGCTTAAGAATATGATTGATTCACTGTATTTTTTTTATAAAACACAATTTAATGTTCATTTTGAATTTCAATTGATCAGTAAAAAGGCTGAAAATTAAATTTTTTTCTAAAAGTATCACTTTTAACCTTTCCAATCATTTCAATATTTTTTTTGGAAATAATATATAAAAGAGAATCAGTGGCTCTTTCTATTGAATACTCTTTTCAACCCAGAATTTGAAGCTTTACTTTTTAGATTTAAACCATATCACATAACTTTTTTGATGTGTTTCTCTAATTTTTGATTATGCAAGATAATTAGTTTCAATTGAGCTGATTTATCTAAAAAAGATATTGGACTTTCAATATTAGTTTTTATATCCTAGAATACAGTCAAAACACCTATGAAAAAACAAATAAAAGACAGACATGTGTTTTCCTAGTTTATTACTCAATGAAGTACTCTCACAGATATTTTATACTAAGCTCTAATAATTGATAAATTATTTGATAATATGTCTGAAAAGAAGTATAATTCTAATAATAGTAAATTTTTATCCAGTTTTTGTAATTTTTAAAAGTAGGAAGATGATTACAATTAAAACAAAATTAATTTTTCCACTTTATCTCTTCTAGTTATTCCTCAACTACTAAGATGTTTTTTAAGATATATTTTGTAAATTTAATACATATATGATATTATGAAACTCTTCATGATATAGTTAATCAACATTTCATGAGAATATTTTGAGTTGATAGAGTGAGTGATCTCATGAGTTGAAATAATTAATCACTACTCAGAAAATTGTCCATATGACAAACTAAAATTTAAACTAGATGCAAAATTTTAAAGATAAAACAAAAAAACAGTATTAAAATCATTAAAAAGTAATTTTAATACTTAAGTGTGCTTTAATGCTATATTTGAAATAATTTCTGTGTCCACCTAGGACTCAGCACCATAGATTTTGAAACATTTTCTCCTGTGAAAAAATATGATTCATGTTGAATTTTAGACTGTATTATTGTTAAACAACTGAATTGAATATTTTAAAGTTGTATTTTTTCATCATTCTATCTGTTTCTCATTTAAAACAACTATATGAAATTTATATTATAAAAAAGATACAATAAGTATTTTTGGTCATACCCATACAAAAAAAATCTTGTGCTAAAGGGATCATACTTTAATTAAAAGATATATTGATTTATATTTCAAATTCATAGACACAATATTTCAAATCTATGCTGTCAAGAAATAAATTTAGAAAAATGATGGAGGTTCAATTTTTAGTCATTAAAACAAATTTTTTGACAGGAGTAATTCACAACTGAACATTTAAATATCAATCATAAAAAAATATATGGGTTAAGTATTTATCAATTATTTGTTAGAAATATGATACTCAAGCTGATAGGTCAAAAAAATATGATTTTTATATTCAATTTCTAAGTCTATAAAATTCAATCCTTTGGATATTTTATTTAAACAGAAGAATTTATGAATCTTCTCTAAATTGGCCTTATCACAAAAAAATACTATGAGTATATTTTTTAAAAAATTGATTTAAAAAGAGAATATTTCAATTCTTCAGTAAAGATTTAAAACATAAATTTAACTAAAAATAATTTCTTTTCATAAATATATGTATTGATTTACAAGATATTTATTTGTTTTTTTAAAGAAAATACCAATTTTACCCTATGTGGCTTCCTTTTAACTTACACTTATTAATACAAAAAAATAATGTGCTTCTCTGGAGGAACTATATAATTTTTACATTAAATAAAAAGATTGGTTTTTTGAAGTTGTTGGAATCTAAACAGAAGATCTGATACTTTTTTTATTAATTATACTTGTATAAAATTACTTATTATTTAGTTTATTAATCTTTCATATAAAAAAATAGTATAATAATATTAGAAAATCAACTTACAGCCACTTTTAATAAAATATTTAATCAAAATGAATTATCATTTGTATATATCTCCAGAACTTCAAAGAATTTAATATAAAACTTACTGATATAAAAATATTCTTATTTTAATATTAAAAAATCTTCTATAAAAATATTTAAAATTTCAAAAATTTTCTCATAGTTTAACTTTTCCTGAATCACGGTTGGAAGCAGGATGTCATTGGAAGCTCAATATAAGTTCCATCAAGACTAATATATATAACTTTTTAAGAAAGTATAAAGTTATTTTAATGAAAAAAATTGGAAATTAAAATGACACAAGGAGTTTACTATTTTACTGCATAAATTTTAGTGCAGATCTTGAGACAGCTTAATTTTGTCAATTTTCTTAAATTTTTAGTTTTAAAAGTATGTTTCTAGGTATTTATACTGATAAAAAAACAGGGATTAAATCCATACATGAAATATATCTAATAATTTTGTGTAAAGGCTATATCTGAATTTTTAATACAATTCAAATCTATTTTTCATCTCACCTAAATAATTTACTGTTAAACTTAGATCTAAACGCATTCTACTCATAGAAAATATAAAACCATTTTCTTGAAATATTATTGCAGTTCATTTCATTTTTCTCAATATTTTTCCAAAGTTTTTAAATTTCAGTTTTTATTAAACATATGCATAGTTTTAAGAGGATTTTTGTCAGCCAGGCTACTAGACTTATCCAGTAAAATAATTAATTATTTTACTGAGATGAAGCCACACCTATTAATTCCTATTATTAATTAACTATTTTATGTTTACTTATGTATTACTTACAACAAACTAGCTAAGTACAATAAGTAAAATTAGCAACTATATAAAATTAATAATAATGTCCCTTATATTTTACTCCCTAACACCATGCTCAATAACAGGATGAAAAGGAGTAAAATTATACTAAAATATTAAAGACTAAAAAAATTCAAATTTCTTTATTAAGAAATTTAAAATTCTATTAATATAAAATTTTAATTCATAATTTTTTACACTAAGTGTGACAATTACAGGAAACTCTAAAACTATATCAAATAATGTGATACCTTTTATTGACACATCATTTAATTATACTTTTGTTATGTGCACATTCTTATTTTTGGAATGGTTTTTCTCTCACACTCCATTATAAATAGTTGTTAACTCTGTGTGTTATCTCTCTCCTTTTGCCTATAAAAGGCTTTTCTTTTGTGATGCTTGATTCATTCATTACTTATAAATCTTTATTAGAACATTTGTTGTTATTAAATACTTATTACTATTATTTATCTTTTTAGTATTTAAATTATCATAATTCTAAATCATAAGTTAGAATAATATTGATAAAACTCTACCTCTTTTAGTTGAGTAAAATAAAATATAAGATAAATTAAATACTTGACTTTGAGAATTCCTAAATCCACTGTCCAATACTTTAAATTGCCACCAACAATCTTATAGACCAAAAGGAGTCCCCCAATACTTGAGGCCCTTTCCAAATTGTTGACAGCGCATCGTTATCTTAAAGCCAGCAATGGAGGGACTGTTTGACGTTGAGGTACCTGTAAGGACAATTGGACAACAAAAACAACAAACATCAAAGATCATGTGGATTTTTTTTTCTGCGACCAGGAATCGAACCACGCTCCAAAACTTAGGCTCATATATTGGAAATATCCATATATATTTGTGGGTCATTTTGCATGTTTCATTGTCTATGTATATCTTTTTACTCAGCACTCTGTAAATGGCATTAACTTGCTCATTTTACAGGGGGAGGTCCCTGGTAAATAAAATATTTTTTTCCTAGTTGACCAAGATAGAACTGTATTGTTCTTAGTCCAAGAAGTAATATAAAAATTAAATTTATTATTTTATATTTTTTTTAATTATTTCAGTTGACCTCTGTCCTGATAATTAAAAAATTATATTATTGCTTCAGTTGACAAATTGTCCTGGCATTAAAATAATAATATTAAAAATTAGTTAAATAAATTATATTAAAATTATTTCAGTTGACAAAAAGTCCTGGTAATTGAATTATTTTAGTTGACATTAAGTCCCAGTTATTAAATTCTTCAGTTGATTTTAGTTGTCAAGGTACGCTTTTGGTCTAGAAGATTTGGTACGGGGTTTCTACAAGGAGTTTACGGATTATAATGGATTCTCAACAAGTGGTATGTATTTCTTTATCAAAGTGATTTAATTACTCAAATAAAAGAGGTAGATTTAAAATATTGATATAATTTATAGATCAGAGTTACGTTATTTTAAATACTAATGTTATAAAATATAGAAATAAGTTTAATGTTTGTAATTGTAATAAAATAATGTAGTAAAGGAATGAATAAAAACAACCAAAAGAGAGGCCTTATATAGGCAAAGGAGGGACAAAGCACGGCAATCAAATTCTGAAAACAGTAGTATGAGAGAGAGAGAAAAAGAGTATTCCAGAAAGAGTATTTTCAAATAATAAAGTTGTTCTAAAAAGAAGGCGTCAAAAAGATGCATTTACAGAGTATGTCAGAAATACATCAATTTATTTAATATTTACTGTAGAAGTCAATTCTAAATAAGAAATTTAAATTTTTGTATATATTTAATATTATTTGAATATTAAAATCTTATTTTAATTTAAAATCTATTTTTTAATATAAATCTTTATTTCTTCCAACCTGTCAAATGAGCACGGTGTTTCAGAAAAAATATAAGGGACAATTTTATATTTAATTTTTATTATTCATTTAATTTTATATCATTCTGTAATTAGTTAATTTATTATAAGTAATTTTAATATAACTAATTTATAATTAAATAATTAAAATGATAAGGTGCGGCTTCATCCAGTAAATAATTAATTATTTCACTGGGTAAGTCTAGTAGCCTGGCTGGCATTTGTTCTGATAATTATCAATTTTTACATTACTAATTACTAAATTATTTGATTATTTCAGCTTATTTATGTTAATCCTGGTTATAAAATTACTTTAAATTAATTAATAAAATTTTTATTATTATTTCAGTTGATTCTTTGTCCTGAAAAACATTATATACTAATTATTTAAGTAGATTAAAAAATCCTGATAATTAATTATATATTAAATATTTTTTTCCTTATTTTTCTTTAAATAAAGTAAAAATAATAACTGATTAAATATTTCTTCTCTAAGCTCAGGTTAAATACAACTATGACTGACAAAGGTGCTTCTGCTGGCCTTGATGAGGAACTAGATTTAATTGATTATGATGAAGCTTCTTCTGTAAGTTCTCCTTTGACTATAGAAAACTGGCTCAAATTAATCAATTACTGGATCATTCAGGACATAGAGATGCAAGAGATAGAGATATTAGTGGAAACAACTGCTCAGGAATAAAAGCCTTCTATCAACCCCCCAGAAGAGCTTCCAAAAGGCTTCAAAATAAAAAAGATGCCCTTGAATCAACAAGTCAACAATCTCTCCACTCACATCAAGGAGTTGAGGTCAGAAAATCTCAGGTTGAGGTCAACAACAATCTCTCTAGATGAAAAGGTAAGAAAATTAGAATCCTTTCTTCAAGAGAAAAAGAAAGCTCCCCAATCCACTAAAGCCCTCAACAATTGGCTCCCCAGCAACAAGAAAAGGTGGAAGTCTCAAAAGGGAAGTGGGATTGGCTGGACACCCAGTGGGATTATCTGTCCCAACAACAACAACAACAACAAGTACCTCAGCCAGGTCCTTCAAGAACCAATCAGTTCAACCCCACACCTCCTCACCCCTATCAAGGAGGAAGAAAAAGAAAAAACAATGACATTCAATTCTTGCTGAAACCATGGTAATTACCTCTATTGAATCTCAAGTACCATTTTATGTTGCTGATTCAGTCCCTTCAGGTAATTCTGGAAGAGGAGATGAGACTGTGACACCAGTAGAGCTGAGAGTAGTAGAAAAATTGCTCAATATTCTAATATATCTAATCCTAGGGTTTAGATCTCAATTTCAATGACAAATACTGATATTGCTATTAATGATGAGACACTTGAACCTGAGTTTTATGAGAGTCTGGAAAGTTATTTCGCTTCCCTATTAAGAAATACTCCAGATGTAGCTAACATTAATGATGAATACTTGAGGGATATTATTGTTAAATAAAATCATATAATGAAAAATATGAAATTAACTCAGAAATTTCATAGTTTGTCAACTGAATAGGGTTATCAAGCATTGAGGAGTGAATTACAGAGAGTTTTTGATTATTTGTTTTATTACATAGTAACTCATGAAAAGAAAGTTGCTTTATGGCAAAATATCAAGAATTATTTGTCTAAATTAAAAGATACTGTGTCCATCTGTTACAAGGAGCTTGAAGGACATAATTTGAACTTAAAAAGATTGAGTGATAAATATTCATCTTTACAATATAAGAACCAGTTATCTTTTGCAACCATCAATGAGAATTTATCTAGTATTCCAATAGTAAAAACTAGGTTAACAACCATTGAGGAGTAATTGAATTCATTTTTATATAATCAGAAGTTTTCTGATATTTCTTTGAAAGAACCTGTTGAGCAGGATACCCCAATTTTACCTGCTCCTAGTTCATCCAAAGAAAAAATTAGTTCCAGAAATACCGGTTGATATCACTGAGTTTCCATCAAAAATTGAAGATGTACCTGGATCATCAACAGAAGGATTAAATAATGAAATTACTTAAAAATTGGAAAATTTACAGCTCCTTCTCACTCAGAAACAAGCTTTTAATAAGGAGACTACTTCAAATCAAAATAATTGGCCAAAACTTGACCAGTATCCAAAATTTGATGGTGACTCTTCCTCTGATTGGCAGCAATTCATTTTCAGGATTGATAAATTAAAAAATTCTTACAAGATCCCAGGTGAGCAAAATGTTTCAAAATTAATTTCTTTATTTACCAATGTAGCCCTAATGTGGTATGAATCTGTCCTCTTAGATAAAAATGACTGCTAATGGGAAGATTGGAAGAAATTAATTAAAGCACAATTTTATGGTTCCAAGTTTAGGTTAGCTCAACAAAGTAAATTTGAAGAAACCAGATATAGCTCTAATACTGAAAAAACTATTGAGTTCTTGGTGGAACTTGTGAAAATTTTGAGGGCAATGGACCCAGATATGGAGTTTGAGTTATGGAAGGACAGGATCCTTTATAAATTACCTATGTCTTTGAGAGACTTGATAGTTGCTAGGACTGGGTTCTCAAGAGAATTTTTTTTTCATTATTACTTGTAATGAGATCCTTTTAAACAACAAGTATGATTCTAGAAAATTCATTCCTAGAAATCCATTGGAGAAAACCTCCAATTACCAACAGAAACCTCTGGAAAAGGTTGGTAAATCTTCTGCCTCTGCTGCACCCAAAAAGTATGCAACAAACACTTTCTTCAAAAGCAGCATGCCTTGGAAGAAAGGCCATGTTTGCGACAAGAAGATACATCTTGTTGAGCAGGAAAAGGAGCGTGCTGATGACACAATAGCACTGGATGATACTTCAAGTGATTGTGCCAGCAAAATTTCATATGAATCTCATCAGGAAATTTTGATGCTGGAAGAGGATATTCATTATTTTAATAATATTAATATTGAGAATAATGATTTATCTACAGTAGAGGATGCTGAGATCATAAAAAACCTTGAGGACATTTCAATTATTATTGCCCCTCTGAAGGCAAAAGTCTTGATCAATGGAAACAACATTGGGGTTGTCTTAGATTCTGGGGCTGGAGGAAGTGTAGTATCTAAAAAAACACTTGCTTCAGTGGACCAACATTATAAATCAAAACTTATGCCTATCATTTCTAAGAATTGGAGAGGTTATAGCTCTGTTTGGTCCCCCATTGGTAAATACAAAGCCACAGTATTTTTCAAATATAACAATGGTTTTGTAAGAGCTATACGTGATTTTGTTGTCATAAAAAATGCTAACTTAAGCAGTTGGTTCATTGTAGGAAATGATATTTTAACTAAGTATGGCATAAAATTGGATCCCTCAAACTAATGCTTCACAATGGGGATGAATGGGAAGAGAAAATTTAAAATTTCCTCCCCCAAGAAATTATTAACACCAGGATTGAGCACATGTCATTCTGTAGTTTAATATAAAGGAAGATCTACAAAAGAAATACCTGCCCTGGTGTCTGAAATTGACAATGCTTCTTTTGGAAAACAACTTTCTGGGGAGGATAAAGATTCCATAATTAAATTGGTAAAATCTTTTCCTATGGCCTTTGCTCATGGGTCACATAAATTAGGATTGGTAAAGGAAGAAATGAAGCTTTCATTATCTTTCCCATTAACTGAAATACCACCTTGTTTAAATAAGAAGCCTTATCCTGCTTCTCCCATAAAGAGAAAAGATATTGAAGACACTATCTCTACCCTTTTAAAAATGAGTATTATTGAAAAGGTTGTGGAAACACCTAACTATTGTGTTATCTCACTTTTCCCAATATCTTATGAAAAAGATAAAGCCAGGTTATGTGTTGATTTTAGAGAATTGAATACATATACTGTTGATGATATCTATCCTTTACCTAGAATTAGCTCTATACATGCTACCCTACAAGGTGCTAAATATATCAGCTGTTTAAATGGTAACAAGGGATATCATCAGGTACCTGTTGAGAATAATTCTCAGAATTTTCTGATGATTGCTACTCTTATGGGTATTTATAAGTATGTTAGGGTTCCATTTGGACCTAAAAATGCCCCTTCAGTTTTTCAAAAAGTTATGGATAACACATTCCATAAATAAATAATTGAAGGATGGCTGATGGTTTATATTGATGATATCATCATATTCTCAAAAATATTTGAGGACCATCTTAAACACCTGTGTATAGTATTCCATTAAATGGATGAACTTGCTTTGAAGAAATGTAAATTTGGTTTACATTCCTTAAAAGTGCTGGGTCATGTTGTTTCAGGGTTACAGATATGTGTTGACCAAAATAAAGTGGCAGCCATACAGCAGGTGAAGGCTCCTACCACGGTTAGAGAGCTCCAGAGTTTTTTGGGAATGTGTGGATACTATAGACAGTATATTAAAAATTACCAAGTCATAGTATTACCCCTTACCCAATTGACTAGGAAGTATGTTGCTTTTGTCTGGAATAATGAAAGACAAAAAGCTTTTGACATTATGAAACATTGTTTAATGTCAGTACCAATTCTTGCTTTAGCTGACTTCAATCAACCATTTTTTTATACACTGATGCCAGTTTTATTGGTCTTGGTGCTTCCCTCCATCAGAAACAAGTGATGAATGATAAATTATAAGAAGTAGTAATTTGTTATATTGCCAAAACCTTGAGAAATAGTGAATTGAAATATGGTGCCACTCAAATAGAGTGTTTAGCAGTGGTGTGGGCTCTAGAGAAGCTACATTATTATCTAGATGACCAGAAATTTGAACTTGCCACTGACTGCAGTGCAGTTAAATCCCTCTTAAACTTGAAAACACCTAACAGACATATGTTCAGATGGCAGCTGGCTGTTCAAGAATACAGAGCGATAATGACAATAATTCATAGGGCTGGCATTGTTCACTCAAATGTAGATATTTTATCAAGGTTACCTTTGCCAAATGATGACTCAAATACTGCATATGTTCCTGAAGATGAGATAATTCATATTCATGGAATATATGTGGTTGACATGGAGGAAGAGCTGTTAAAGCTTATTCTGGATTCATATGATAAGGAAACTGACTTAAAAAAGTTATGTACCATATTAAATGATACAAAAGATGCTTCAATACAAGCATTTATTAAAACCCTTCCACCAAATTACCAGAACGCTTTGGAAAAAGGAAAATTTTAAATTGATGAAAGATATCTATATTATAGAAGAAAGTTGAGTACTTTTATTGATATTTCTCCTTCTATGAAAGAGATCATCTTGAAAATTTGTCATGATGACATATTGGCTGGATATTTTGATCTTAAAAAAATAATGATCAGAATTAAAAACACTGCTTGGTGGGTGAATACGTCTGAAGACACCAAATTATATGTGGAATCCTTTTACTCTTGCCAAAAATCAAAAATATTGACTGGTAAAAGAACTGGATTAATGCAACAAATTGAACCTCCTGATGCACCATGGTAGATAATAAACCAGGACTTTATAACAGGATTTCCCATTTCTGGGAAAGACAGTTATAACTCTTGTTGGGTTATTGTCAGCCAGGCTACTAGACTTACCCAGTGAAATAATTAATTATTTACTGGATGAAGCCGCACCTTATTATTTTAATTATTATTTAATTATAATTTAGTTACATTAAAATTAGTTATAATAAATTAACTAATTACAGAATGTTAAAATTAAAAAATTATATAAATAATTAAAAATTAAAAATATAATTTTGTCCCTTATATTTTTCTCTAACACCGTGCTCATTTGACAGGTTGGAAAAAAATAAAATTTTATATTAAAAAATAGATATTAAGATAAAATAAGATTTTGATATTCAAATAATATTAAATATATACAAAAAACTCAAATTTCTTATTTAGAATTGACTTCTACAGTAAATATTAAATAAATTGATGTATTTCTGACATACTCTGTAAGTACATCTTTTTGACGCCTTCTTTTTAGAATAACTTTATTATTTGAAATACTCTTTCTGGAATGTTCTTTTCTCTCTCTCATACTACTGTTTTTAGAATTTGATTGCCGTGTTTTGTCTCTCCTTTGCCTATAAAAGGCCTCTCTTTTTGTTGTCTTTTAATCATTCTTTTTACCAACTCACTTATTACTACAACTACAAAAGTTAAACACTTATTTCTTATAATTTATATCTTTAGTATTTACAAGGACGTAATTCTACTCTATAACTTATATAAATATTTTAATCTACCTCTTATTATTGAGTAAAGGAATCATCTTTGATTGAGAAAATACGTACCTAATTATTGAGAGTCCAATAAATCCTTAAAATCTTCATATAACACCGTACCAAAGCTTCTAGACCAAAAGTAAACCTTGACAATTGGGGGCCTTTCCAAAATATTGACGGCGCAACGTTACTTGAGGCGTAATCGAGGGGACCATTGGCGTACAAGTACCTGTAAAGGACGAGTGGAGGCGAGAAAATGACGAACATCATACGTCACGTGATAAAAGTTTTTGCTGCAAACGGGAATCGAACCGCGCTTTAAAACTTAAGCTCATATACTGACTAAAGATTGTATATATCGTGGTAATTATTGTTATTACTATTTGTGGGTTACTCTTCACTCTTCATTTGCTACGTATTTCCTTTTACTCAGCACTCTGTAAGTGGCATTAATTTGCTCATTTTGCAGGGGGAGGTGTCTGGTAATTTGGAATTTAATTTTATTATTATATTTTTTTTTATTTTTCCTGGTTGACCATAATAGAGCAATAACTGTTCTTAGTCCCAGAAGTAATAAAATAACTATATTTTAATATTAATTATCATTTTTCAGTTGACAATTGTCCTGATTAATTTGAATTTTAATTGTTCCAGTTGACAAATTGTCCTGACAATAATATTTTTTATTAATAAAATAATTATTATAATTTTTCAGTTGACATTTGTCCTGATTAATTTAAATTTTAATTGTTCCAGTTGACAAATTGTCCTCACAATAATATTTTTTATTAATAATAATTCACATTTAATTACTTCAGTTGACTTTGAGTCCTGGTAATCCAATAAATCTTTTTAATTAATAAAACTCATATTTAATTACTTCAGTTGACATTAAGTCCTGGTAGTTAAGTGATCAGTAATAAAATTTTAAAATAAAACTTCATATTTAATTACTTCAGTTGACATTAAGTCCTGGTAGTTAAGTGATCAGTTAAAATAATTTTTTTTTTAATTAATAAAGATTCATATTTGATTATTTCAGTTGACAATAAATCCTGGTAATAAATTAGTTGATTTAAATCCTGAAAATAAAAAATTAATAGAAATTCTAATTTATTTTTACAGTTGATTGTATTATCCTGGTTTTAAAATTTTTTTTTTATTTAAGTTGATTTTTATCCTAAAAAGATTTTTTTATTATTTTTATTTTATTTCTGTTAAATAAAAATTAAAAATAAAGACTAATTAATTTTTGTCTCTTTCCTTCATTTCAGTAGAATCTTAAAATGACTGATCAAAGTGGTTTTGCTGCACGTGAAGAAGAACTAGACTTAATTGATTATGATGAGCCTACTTCTGTAAGTTCTCCTTTAACAAGAAGAATTTCTCAAACTAATAAATCCTTGCCCCAAACAGGATGTAGAGATGGAAGAAGTAGAAATCCTAGTGGACAATACTCAGGATCAGAAGCCCATGACAAACCCACCAGAAGAGCTTCCAAAAGGCTTCAGGATAAAAAAGATGCTGTTGTCTCAGCAGGTAAAGAATCTGTCTACCCACATAAAGGAGTTAAGGACAGACAGCTTGAGACTAAAGGTAAGGGTAGATGCCTTGGAAGAAAAGGTGAGAAGAACAGATACTTTTCTCCAAGAGAAGAAGAAACCTCTTCCTCCCAGGGATCAACAACAATTTGCTCCCCAATCCCAAGAGATGGTGGAAGTGTCCAAGTGGCAGTGGGACTGGCTCAACACTCAGTGGGACTACTTGGCTCAAAACCAGTATCAGTTACCTCAGGTAGGTCCATCAAGGCCCACCCAGGCCAACCCCACTCCTCCCCACCCTTATCAAGGAGGCAAAAGAAGAAGGAAGCCCAATATGGTGATACCCAGCAAACCCTGGTACGTCCCTCTATTGATTCTCAATTGCCTTTTCTTGTGGCTGACTCTGTTCCTTCAGGTAAATCTGGAAGGCAGGATGAAACCTTGAGACCTATAGAGGCTGGGAATAGTAGACAGATATCTCATGTATCTAATCCATTACTTTTAATTGCTACCTCAATGATTAATCCTGATATGGCTGTGATTGATGAAACTCTGGACCCTGAGTTCTATGAGAGTCTGGAAAGTTACTCAGTTTCCTTATTGAGAAACACTCCAGATGTAGCAAGAATTAATGATGAGCACTTGAGAGATATTATTGCCAAGCAAAATCATATAATGAACAATATGCAATTGACTCAGAGATATAATAGTTTGTTAACTGTTCAAGGATATCAAGCATTAAAAAGTGAAGCACAGAAAGTCTCTGATGAATTGTCTCATTACAAAGCAACCCATGAAAAGAAAATTGCTTTATGGCAAAATATAAAAAATGATTTGTCTAAACTAAAAGATACTGTATCTGCCTGTTACCAGGAGGTAGAGATAGATAAGATAAATCTGAAAAGATTGAGTGACCATTTGTCATCTTTTCAACATAAAAATCAATTATCTTTTGCAAATATCAATGAAAGTTTATCTAGTCTTCCAAGAATGAAAACAAGACTAACAACCATTGAAGAAAAATTGAACTCATTGTTAAATGACCAAAAATATTCTGACATTTCTGTGAAGGAACATATAGTGCAGGATGCTCAACCAGTACCTGTGGCTAGTTCATCTAAAATAAAAATAGATCCAGAAATACCTGTTGACAACACTGAGTTTCCATCAAAAACTAATGATGCACCAGGATCTGCAACAAAAGGATTAAACAATGAGATTTCAGCACAATTAGAGAAATTACAGCTGCTTCTTACTCAGAAACAAGCTAGTACTAAGGAGACTCCTTCAAATCAAAAGAATTGGCCAAAACTTGACCAGTACCCAACATTTGATGGTTATTCTTCTTCTGATTGGCAACAATTTATTTGCAGAATTGATAATTTAAAAAATTCTTACAAGCTCCCAGATGAGGAAATTGTGTCCAAATTAATTTCTTTGTTCACTAATGTTGCCCTAGTGTGGTATGAATCTGTTCTCCTGGATGGGAATGACTACTCATGGGAGGATTGGAAGAAATTAATTAAAGCACAATTTGGTGGCTCCAAGTTCAGAATGGCTCAACAAAGGCAGTATGAGGAAACTAGATATAGCTCTTCTACTGATAAACCTATTGAGTTTTTAATGAAACTTGTAAAAATCTTAAGGGCAATGGACCCAAATATGGAGTTTGATTTATGGAAGGACAGGATCCTCTATAAATTACCAATGTCTCTGAGAGACTTGATAGTGGCTAGGACTGAGTTCTCCAAAGAACCCTCTTCTTTCATTAATACTTGCAATGAGATACTTCTAAACAATAAGTATGATGCAAGAAGATTCATTCCTAGGACCCCTTTGGAGAAACCCTCCACTTACTAACAAAAACCTCTGGAAAAGGTTGGTAAACCTTCTGCCCCTGTTGCACCAAAGAAGTATGCAACAAACACTTGCTTCAAGTGCAACAAGCCTTGGCAGAAAGGCCATGTTTGTGACAAGAAGATAAATCTTGTAGAACAAACAGAGGAGCATGCTGATGACACAGTGGCACTGGATGATACATCAAGTGATTGTGCCAGCAATATTTCATATGAATCTCAACAAGAAATCTTGATGCTGGAAGAAGATATTCATTATTTAAATACTATTGACATTGATAATAATGATTTATCTACAGTTGAGGATGCTGAGATCATAAAGAACATTGAGGATAACTCAATTGTTATTGCCCCTCTTAAGGCACCTGTCTTGATCAATGGAACCAGCATTGAAGTTGTTCTGGATTCTGGAGCTGGAGGAAGTGTAGTATCTGAAAGAGCACTTGCTTCAGTAGATCAAGACTATAAATCTAAACTGTTGCCTATCATTTCTGAATATTGGAGAGGGTATGGCTCTGTTTTGTCCCCCATTGGTAAATACAAAGCCACAGTGTTTTTTAAATATAACCATGGTTTTGTAAGAGCTATTTGTGATTTTGTTGTCATGAGAAATGATAACTTGAGAAATTGGTTTATTGTAGGGAATGATATTTTAACCAAGTATGGCATAAAATTTGATCCTTCAAACCAATGTTTCACAATGGGGATGAATGGGAAGAGAAAATTTAAAATTTCCTCCCCTAAAAAATTATTAAAACCAGAATGGAACACATGTAATTCTGTGGTTCAATATAAAGGAAGATCTACAAAGGAAATGCATGCCCTTATGTCTGAAATTGACAATGCTTCTTTTAGAGAACAACTTTCTGGTGAGGATAAAGATTCCATCATTAACTTGATAAAATCCTTTCCTATGGCCTTTGCTCATGGGTCACATGAACTGGGATTAGTTAAAGAGGAAATAAAACTTTCATTGTTGTGCCCATTAACTGATATACCACTTAGTTTAAAGAAGAAGCCTTATCCTGCTTCTCCCACAAAGAGAAAAGATATTGAAGATAATATCTCTACCCTTTTAAAAATGAATATTATTGAAAAGGTAGTTGAAACACCTAAATATTGTGTTATCTCACCTGTCCTAATTTCTTATGAGAAAGATAAAGCCAGGTTATGTGGTGATTATAGAGCACTAAACACTTATACTGTTGATGATATCTATCCTTTACCTAGAATCAGCTCTATACATGCTACTTTACAGGGCGCTAAATATATCAGCTGTTTGGATGGTAATAAGGGATATCACCAGGTACCTGTTGAGAAAAATTCTTAGAGCTTTCTGATGATTGCCACTCATATGGGTATTTATAAGTATATTAGGATGCCATTTGGCCCTAAAAATGCCCCTTCAGTTTTCCAAAAAGTAATGGATAGCACATTCCATCAAGAGATAATTGAAGGATGGCTGATGGTTTATATTGATGATATCATTATATTCTCAAAAACATTTGAGGACCATCTTAAACACCTGTGTAAAGTATTCCAGAAAATGGATGAAATAAATATGACACTTGCTTTGAAGAAATGTAAATTTGGTTTCCATTCTTTAAAAGCTCTTGGTCATGTTGTTTCAGGCTTACAGATATGTGTTGACCAGAACAAAGTGGCAGCCATACAACAGGTGAAAGCTCCTACAACAGTGAGAGAGCTCCAAAGTTTTTTGGGAATGTGTGGATACTATAGACAGTATATTAAAAATTACCAAGTCATAGCTTTACCCCTTACCCAATTAACTAGAAAGGATGTTGCTTTTGTCTGGAATAGTGAAAGACAAAGAGCCTTTGACACTATGAAACACTGTTTGATGTCAGCACCAATTCTTGCTTTACCTGACTTTGATCAACCATTTGTTTTGTACACTGATGCCAGTTTCATTGGTCTTGGTGCTGCCCTCCATCAAAAAAAAGTGATAAATGATAAAGTTTCAGAAGTAGTAATTTGTTATATTTCAAGAACTTTGAGAAATAGTGAATTGAAATATGGTGCTACTCAATTAGAGTGTTTAGCTGTAGTATGGGCTCTGGAAAAGCTTCATTATTACCTAGATGACCAGAAATTTGAACTTGTCACTGACTGCAGTGCAGTTAAATCCCTTTTAAACTTGAAAACACCTAATAGACATATGATTAGATGGCAGCTGGCTGTTCAAGAGTACATAGGGAGAATGACAATTATTCACAGAGCTGGTATTGGTCACTCAAATGTGGATATGTTATCAAGGTTACCTTTACCAAATGATGACTCTAATCCTGCTTATGATCCTGAGGATGAAATTATTTTTATCCATGGGATATATGTGGTTGATATGGAGGAAGAGCTATTACAGCTTATTCTGGAATCATATGATAAGGACACTGACTTAAAAAAGTTATGCACCATATTAAATGATCCAAAGAATGCTTCAATACAAGCATTAATTAAAACCCTTCCACCAAAGTACCAAAAAGCTTTGGAAAAAGGTAAATTTTCAATTGATGAAGGATATCTATATTATAGAAGAAAGTTGATTAATGTTATTGTTATTCCTCCTTCTATGAAAGAAATCATCTTGAAAATTTGTCATGATGACATATTAGCTGGACATTTTGATCTTGACAAAACAATGATCAGAATTAAGAACACTGCTTGGTGGGCTAATATGTCTGAAGACACAAAATTATATGTTGAATCTTGTGATTCTTGCCAAAAATCAAAAAGATTAACTGGTAAAAGAGCAGGATTAATGCAACATATTGAACCTCCTGATGCTCCATGGAAAATAATAAACATGGGTTTTGTAACAGGATTACCTATTGCTGGTAAAGACAGTTATAACTCTTGTTGGGTTATTGTGGACAGATTCACAAAAATGTGTAAATTTATCCCTACCCACAAGGATGTTTCCACTAAAGAATTAGCTTTCTTATGGTGGTCTCATATGTTTAATACTGCTGGTTTTCCTAAAGCCATAATCTCTGAAAGAGACCCTAAATTTACTTCTGAATTTTGGATGTCCCTGATGGATGTTTGTGGTTGTGATCTGAAACTTTCTACTGCTTATCACCCTCAGACTGATGGTTTAGCTGAAAGAATGATTCAGACTTTAGAGGACATGATAAGAAGATATTGTGTCTTTGGCCTTGAGTATAAAGATAATGACAGATTCACTCATGATTGGGTTACCTTACTTCCTGGGTTAGAATTTTCTTATAATAGCACTGTTCATTCTGTTACTCAAAGAAAGCCTTTTGAGCTCTGGCTTGGATATGTTCCTAATACTCCTGCACAAATTCTCAATAACAAAATACCTAAATTGGATATACATCCTGGTGTAAAATCTTTTCTGCAAATGCAACAACTATGTAGTAATCATGCTCAAAAATGTATTGAAAAATCATTTGAATATGAGAAGAAAAGATGGGACAAATCCCATAAAGAATACACTTTTAAAAAGGGTGATGAAGTGTTGATTTCTACAGTCCACTTCAACTTACAAGGTAATAACAAATTAAAAGATCCATTTGTTGGTCCATTTGTTGTCAGAAGAATGATTGGAGATAATGCAGTTGAAGTTATTCTGTATTCCCCATATGACAGAAAACATCCTGTTTTTCCAACATCTCTTTTGAAACCTTACACATCCAATAGTGATTTATTTCCAAAAAGGAGGGGTAGACCAAAGAAAACCCCAAATGAAATCACTGAAACAGAAGAAATTGAAAAAATTCTAAATGACAGAATAGTCACTGCTGAAAAAGGTACAGAATACTTATTGAGATTCAAGAATAAATCATCTGAATTTGATTCTTGGATACCTGGGAAGGAGATATCTAATCTTCCTACCTTGATAAAGAAATATAAAAAGAAAAAATCACAACATTTTTGATTGTTTTTTTAGAGTGAGGGAGTGTCATCTAGGCTACTAGACTTATCCAGTAAAATAATTAATTATTTTTCTGAGATGAAGCCATGCCTTTTCAATTCCTATTTTTAATTAATTATTTTATATTTACTTATGTATTACTTATAATAAACTAACTAAGTACAATAATTAGATTTATTAATTATATAAAATTAATAATAATGTCCCTTATATTTTTCTCCCTAACACCGTGCTCAATAAAAAGATGAAAAGGAGTAAAATTATACTAAAATATTAAAGACTAAAAAAATTCAAATTTCTTTATTAAAAAATTTAAAATTCTATTAATATAAAATTTTAAGTCAAAATTTTTTACACTAAGTGTGAAAATTACAGGGAGCTCTAAAACTACATCAAATAATGTGATACCTTTTACTGACACAACATTTTAGTATACTTTTGTTATGTGCACATTCTTATTTTTGGAATGGTTTTTCTCTCTGTTGAACTAGGAAAAGCAAACCTCACGCTTATCCACTTTTCACATTCAAAAGATACTAAAAGTAAATCTAATATTTGTTCTATTCAACATAATAATGAAACCAAAAGTTCAAGAAAAGCAGAATCAATTATACTCACAAAAGAAAGGAACAACATTAGGAAAAGAAAGTGCTACAAGAAAATGGCTTTTGAGAATGAGGAAAAGCTACAAAAGATAGAAAGAAGAAAGACAAAGACAAATAAAAGGTATTGTACACAAAAGGCAATTTGGGTCATGGAATGTTATGAACGACAGATTGGGGGACACACGCATCAATAGATAGGGCATCTGTATAAATAGCCCCCCCTCTTGTATCTTAGTTTTAATTAGTTAGAGAATTAGAAATATATATATTCACTTTAATATTCTAAAATTCATTCTTATTTCAATACATTATCAGTACCATCCTTGGTAACTGACCCTAGAATAGCTCATTAAAAAATGAATGATAATCAAAGTAGTAACATTAGTAACCGATATGTATTAAAATCTCACAACTATGTTTCTTGGTCCACCATGATGAAGGCCGAATTCAATAATCTAGGTCTTCTCGGAACAGTTAAAAGCGAAACCGAAACAGTTGAGAATGAAAAGAAGAGGAAGATCTACTACTTAATTATAAGGCACTTAGACGAAGAACACCTGGCCATTGCCAGTAACAAGATGCTAGATCATGAAGGAGAAGGGATAAAACTGTAGAATTTGTTTAAGTCAAAATATGCTGGAGATAATGCTCATCATCAGATTTTAGCATTAGGAAACCTTATAGACATAGAGTACAAGAACACTGCAGACTTTGTCAAAGACATTAGGGCCGCCATCTTCAGATTAAGAGCCACTGGACTCAAAGTCGATAGCAAAATAGTATCTCTGCTTGTCCTTAGAAAGCTACCAAATGAGTTTAACTCCCTAGTTCTTATCATGACCACCGATGCAGAGATTCCCGAAGTAGAGGATATCCTAAAGAATCTAGAAAAAGACGAACTCCAATTCAAGACTAGGAAAGGAGAAAATGTGGCACTAATTACAAACAAGAAAACAATGAAATGCTACAATTGCAGAAACTTTGGACACTCAGCAAGAGAGTGTAGAAAGATTTGGTCAAACTATTAATTTGCTCCACCTAAGAATGTGTCAACAGATAATTATGACAAAGAAGAAAATAATGTAGCATTTACTACATGGGTCAGATCAGAAAATAAAAGAGGGAACAGCGAGAGACCTGATGACAGCAGTTCAAATAGTAGATTGAAAAGAACATGTATTGATCTAACCAGTGAAGATGACGAGAGTAGAATCTTTGTTGAAGAAACATTTTCTAATTATGAGGACAACCCATATGACAGTGATGTGGGAAGCCCCAAATTTAATGTATGTACTAATAGTCATATTACGTTTGCAGGTATTAGTACATTAGTAGCTTATCACTCCTCCAAACCCAGCCATCAGATTTTGCATGACTCCGGGTCCTCCGATCATATGTTCAACTACAAAGAGAATTTTGTTAATCTTTCAGAATGGGATGGAAAAGTTGGGATAGGAGAAGTAGGGAGAAGCGTTGATATTAGAGGAAAAGGAGATGTGGTATTATTCTCAAAAGGTTGTAAACTTACATTTAAAGATGCTTATTTTGTACCAGATTTACCTTTTTGTTTAATATTGCAAACTTTGTTGTGAAGAAAGGGAGCTCAAGTAGTTAGTAATAAAAAAGGATTTGAAGTGTTACTAAACAATAAAATTGTGTTTTGATGGAGAAGTAAAGTCTAGACTTCCCTTTGCAAATCTATATAAAGATGAAAAATCAGTGCACCTAAGTATGGAAGAACATTGTCGAAGAGGAAATATGGGGTATGGGGTAAAATGTGAGGCTTCCATCAAAGGAAAATTATCTAGAAAACCATTTAAAACCAATAGAGAAAAAACTAATATTCCAGGTGAAGAAATTTCAGTAGATTTTATGGGACCAGTTGAACCAATATCTATAGGAAAGTCAAGATACATTCTTATGGTAGTAGACACAGAAACTAGGATTGTCTGGATAAGGTGCTTAGCCAATAAAAATGATGCAGGCGAAAAGATCAAAGAAGTAATTAATTTAATAAAGAATCAAAAACAAGTAAGTGTAAAGAGATTAATAAGTGATGGAGGTAAAGAATTTATCAACGATAATTTACAAAGTTGGCTACGAGAAAAAGGAATAATTAATATTACTACAACTCCTAATACACCTCAGAATAATGGGATAGCAGAAAGAATGAATAGGACAATCATAGAAAAAACAAGAACAATGCTGATCAGTGCAAAACTACCAAAATATTTATGGGGAGAAGCAGTAAAATTTGCAGGAACTTTACATAATTATTTTGATAAAAAAAACTCATTTAAAATGTTTTGGGGAAAAGACCCAAGAAAAGACAAAATTCTTACATTTGGGAGCGAAATATTTTATAGCGTACATCATTATAAACATCTTGGAAATCTGGATCCATGATTTTTAGAGGGGGTAATAGTTGGCTTTGAAGAAGGACTAAACACATATAGAATCTGGAATAAACAAACGGGAAAGATAATCAGGTCAAGAGATGTTAAAAGAAAACCAAAAGAAGAAACAAACCCAGGATTGATAATTTATGAAGAAAAAAATAGTGATTTAAACAATAATGAAAAAAGAGAAGAAAATATCAAAGAGACAGAAAGTGCAATAGATAAAGGAAAACGTAAAGAAACATGTAAAGAAAGAATTGAGTTAAGAAGAAGTGAAAGAATAAAAGAACAAAACAAAAATGAAGAAATAAGACAAATAAGCCAAGAGGGAGATGATGAAGAATCAAAGATGGCACTACAATCATTTATAATGGAAAACGAATACATCCCAGACAGTTTTAAAAAGGCACAAGAGACAAATGAGTGGAATCAGTGGAAAAAGGCTATATTTGTCGAGATTGACTCTATCATTGAAAATGGGGTCTTCGAAATCATTCAGAAAAAAGACAAAAGTAAAGAGAAAACTATCATAAATACAAGATGGGTTCTAACAAAGAAATTCAATTCAGATGGAAAACTAGAAAGATATAAAGCAAGGTGTGTAGCAAAAGGGTATAAACAAAGAAATGGGATAGACTACGATGAAACCTTTTCTCCAACTGGAAGACTTAGTACGCTAAGATTCATACTCAATTATTCTGTACAAAGAGGCTTAAAACCTAGACAAGCAGATTTTGTGACAGCATACTTAAATACAAAACTAGATGAATCAGAATCAGTATATATAAACATACCAGAAGGATTCATAGACTGGATAAAAGAAACAAAACAAGAAGTCTACTCAAGTGAAATAGTCAATGAATTAATCAAGAATCCCAAAGACCACCTAATAAAATTAAAAAAATCATTATACGGTGTGGTAGCCTAAAGTTTAGTACGGCACCTAAATATGTAAATGGAGTTATTACGGCGTGCAAGATTGGCATTATTATTTTTTATAAAAGGGTTTTATTTAATTTATTTGAGTTTTAAATATGAAGAAATTGGTCACGAGCGAATGCCTACACGAAAACAATTTATTTTACGGAGAAAACTTATTTTTACGGTCTGAAAAATTTATAAGTATTAAGTCGAGTCACTCAAGAACCTTGGGAAATTTTCCCAGAATTTTTACTATTTTTCTTATATTTTTAAATGAATTTTAAAGTTTTATAGGAATATTTACGTTTTCAAAAATTACTTAACTTTGATGAATTTTCACGGGGTAATTAGAGCTGCGCAGACTACGAAAATTAGTTTGGTAGGTAAAGGGGAAGTAGCTCTATTATGTGTAATTTTTCTAGATTTTTTATTATGGTTTTAAGGTTCTAAATTGAGTCCGGAAGTCCGGACGGACTCCGTTTCGACTCCGTACGGACTCCGTACGGACTCCGTACGGGCTCCGGATTGACTCTGGAAGAGCTCTGGAGGGGAAAATTTAGGCACGTGACTAGGAATACTTAAGCGACTCTCAAACTCGAAATTGAGAGGGGGGGGACACATCATACAGCTTAATCATTAACCACCACAGTCTCATTTTTTATTACTCAACAAATTAAATAAATTGTAATACCCTTATAACATTATATTTTATATATAACATTTTAGAAATACTACTCAACAATTTAAATCACACTTCATACAGGGTATCTTTAGAAAGGTCTTCATCGCTGGGACTTGATTATTGCTGTCTCATATAAATTTAAAATATTATAAAAACATAAAAGTCAATCTTTACAGATCTTTCACTGGTACACCTTAATTGTTGTTATCAGTATTTCTTTATCAACCGCCACTTTCTTTAAATCTCAATAAGCGTTAATTATTTTAGAGTTTCATTATTTTATCAATCAGATTCAAGTAGATTGGTTAGCTTAGTGATTTAGAACACCTACTTTGTTATTTTTTATTGGAAGGACGGGGTTTTCAGCTAAATCCATATATCTCCTCCGGATTCTGCTTACAGCAAGGCGACTGTAAGAGTTTACCTTACCATAGTTGGCGCCCAACGTGGGGTTTCGAAATCTCTAGCTTTTTCTAGGACTTACTTGGATCTAGGACTTTCTTAGCCTGCAAGAGGATTATTCTCTGGGACTCTAATTGGATTTTTGTTATTGGCCTGCAAGAGGCTTGTTATTTTATCGATTGTTAACGCTTTTCATTACTTATTGGGATGTCTTCTTCTGCTGTTGCTTCTGGATCTTCTAACCCTCTTACTCCCTCAGTTAGAATTGTTTCTTGGGATGGCCCAAAGTTTGATGGGGAGGAGGTTAAATGGTTCATTAGCAGGTATGAAGCTGCTGCTGCTGTTGATGGTGCTTCCCATGTGGATATGGTGAAGCAAGTTAGGTTTTTTATTGCTGATAGGGAGGTGGAAAAAGAGGTTATTGCTATGCAGGCATTCAAGGACAAGGATTGGGTTAAGCTTTCTAAAGCTATGGTTGATAGATGGGGTGTTAGGTTTACTATGATGGACCTCAATAAAATTGTTGGAGACTGGCAAGCAAAAGGTGGTGTTTCTTCTATGGCTGACTTCAAAAAGCTCTGTGTTCAGTTTGATGAAGTGGTGGAATATCTCATACTGGTGGACGAGTTAGTGCATGAGAACCAAGCAAAAGATTTGTTTTGGTCAGCATGCAGCAGGGATATTTGTATGGATGTCTTGAAGGATCTTTCAAGAAATGATTTGATGAAGGAACTGCCTAATGGTGAGCAGAAACTGCCGGCTCTGGAGGTTATCAAGGACAACATTCAGGCCCATCTCAAGTTATTGGCATTGGACAAATATCAAGAGTCATGCACTCAATATGTTAGCAAGGTTAGCGAAGTTTTGGCCGAAAATAACAATATTATGGTCAAAGCCCAGGAGGCCAAGAAGGCTCAAATGGGATTACCTGCTGCTAAAGTTGAGGGTAATGTGGATAATAAGATGGTCGATCACCTGGCCGATTTAACTAAACAATTAAAAATATTTGTTCAAGAAACCCAGAAGGCCAATAAGGCCCCAATCGCTTCTTCGTCGACGTTGACTTCTTATCAGTCTAGAGGTTATGAACGTCGAAGTTATAATGGCAATAACAATGGTAACCGCTTCCCAGGCAATGGGAGAAATGGTGGGAATGGTGGTAGTAATGGATATAGAGGTGGCTACGATGAGCCAAAGGTGTGCTCCTATTGTAATAGGAGGGGTCACAGAGCAACAGTTTGTTTTGCTCTTGATAAGGATATGGATGCTGGGCGAGTTTTATTTGATGGTAAAGTTTATAAATTTCCTGATGGTTTGTTCATCAAGCCCAGTGATGGACAGTCTCCTTCTGATTTGGTCAGAAGAAGTTTAACGGCTGAAAGGAGAGCCAGATTTGAAGAGGTGACGGATGAAGATGTTAATGCCAAGAGTGGCAAAAATGGTAATGGTAATGGTGGTAAAGCTGACAAGGGCAAGGAGAAAGAGGTCAGTAAAGCCACATTTTCTACTTCTTTTGGTGGTTTAGAGCTGGCGACGGTTGCCCAGGTGGAGGGTAGCTGTATGGCTGGCGAATACAATGTTAATGCTGCTAGAAGAGCAGCCGCTACTAAGGCAAAAAGTAGCATTCAGAGCCAATTGAGGGCTAATCCTGGCAAGGCCAATAACAAAGTGAACCCTTACTCTAAGGACAAGATTTCTAGTGCTCAAACTGCCGCCAACAAATTGAACCCTTACTCTAAGGACGAATTATATAAAATGCAGAAGGGGATTGCTGATATGGGGCCCCCTAGTTATGGCAAGTTTTATTTAAATGGTGAGCCTATGCCAGAGGATGATTCGGATTCTGAGGAGGACGTACCGTTGGCGTCTCTACCCAGACCAAGTTTTAGCAGTCCCATCCCAATGGAGGGAGTAAGAAGGACTAGCGATGGATCAGGATTAGTGCAAGAAGCTGGTGACGGAGTTAGGGTTATAGAAAGTGAAGATGTTATAATGGGGGGTGAAGATGGCTTGGTTGGACCTCAAGAGGTACCCAGGGCCAAGGTTGTTAAATCAAAGGTCCAGTATGAGCGGCCAGTAGTTTCTGGTCAAGCTAATGCGATGGACGCAGTTTTGAATAGGGTGAATCAACTTCAGATTCCCTTATCTTTGGGGGAGTTATTTACGATTAGTCCGGCGCTTGCTGAAAAGCAAAAGAAGCATTTGACGAGGCGTTGGGTTTCCACTGGAGAGGTGGAATATATTTGTGAAAATGCTGAAAAGTTTGGGGAAGATGTAGATATGCATTTTTCCGCTCCCCTGGGTTACCTGGTGGTAACTCTTAACGGTAAAGAAGTAAAGGCCTTGGTCGATTCAGGGTCTCAAATTAATTTAATTTCATTGGAGCAAGCAACGAGTATAGGCTTGCCAATTAAAAGTGGAACTGGGGGAAACCTCAGAGGTATTGGAGGGCATGCAACAGAGCTGATGGGTACAGCTGAGCATGTCAGGTTAGGCATTGGTGGATCTGTTGGTAAGGTTCACTTTTATGTGGCCAGAGGAGCAGTCAAAACTGTTCTTGGGGGTCCTTTTTTGATGGATTTTGAGGCCAGGATAGGGTATCAAGCTGGCATGGGGATTAGTTTGGAGATCACTGGTGAAGATATGCGGAGGTTACATATGCGGTTAGCGCCTCCTGGAGATGAAGGTTGGGAAACACGGCCAGGGATTACTACTCTGTGCCAGTGTTGTGTTTGCACCAAGAAGCGGCATATAAAACGGACGGCTTCTGGTGAATTATGTTTGTTGGAAAGGGATGGATGCCCTCATTTTTTGGGGTAGCAGGGGCTGATCGCTCTAATGTTGTAATCTCTCCTCAGGATGAGATCCTGGATTGCAATAGGTCAGCTCACTTGGAGATAATTCAAGTGGATTCTCAATTATTTTCTGTTAATATTACTTTGGAGTGCAAATACGTTTTGGACTTTACTATATGTTTATTGGATTTACCCTGTTTTTCTATTAAATTTAAAAATGGTAAAAAAGGCAAAATGGGCCAAATTAGGTTGGATAAAGGTTGGAAGGGTATGTTTTATGACCTCCAGCAAGAGGTTAAACTGAAATTATCTTCTTCTATTACGGACCTCCAGCAAGAGGGTAAACTGCAATTAACTCGTCAAAACTCAATAAAAAATCTCAGTATAAGTAAATCACAAAAAAATAATTTATGTGAAAAGATTATTCCAGGCCTCCAGCAAGAGGTTAAACTGCAATTATCTCCTTCTATTTTGGACCTCCAGCAAGAGGGTAAACTGCGAAAATCTTATCTAAATCCGATTAAAAATCTCAGTATAATTAAAACCCAAAAAAATAATTTTTGTGAAAATTCAATTCCGGTTCTCCAGCAAGAGGTTAAACTGCCAACTTTCTTTATGGGTGATTTACTGTTGGATAAGGGAAGAAAAGGTGTTGGAAAATCTGTTTATAAATTAGACGAGGGAAAGGAGAAAAGGGTAAAATTTAAAAATGAAATAAAATATTTTTCTAATTTTTCTTATTCTGATTCTGGCGATGAAGAAGATTCATTTGATGATAGTTTTAATGGCGATGTTTTACCTCAAGTTAATTTAGATGTGGACGCAGCCAAATATAAGAAAGTAGCACATAAAGTTCAACCTATTAATGAGCCGCTACCTGCTGAATTAAATCCACCTTTGAGAAGACCAAGGTTATCAAGAGATCCTTATGAAAGTCCCTTGGTAAAGAATCCGCCTGAATTTTCTGAGACGTCAAGAATCACTTTTGAGAGACTGGGTGTTGTTAATTTTGGACCTGATGGTTGGTTGTCTGGAGAAGAGAAGAAGTTGTTGTTGGATGTGATGGTCAAGCGAGAGAAGGCCATTGCTTTTGTAGAAGAGGAGAGGGGTGTGTTGAAGCATTCCTATGGAGAGCCTTACAAGATTCCTGTGGTATGTCATGAACCGTGGCAGCAGAAACCGATTCCTATTCCGGCTGCATTAAAAGAAGCCTATATTGAAGTTGTCAGAGAACGGATACGCACTGGACTGTATGAGCAATCAACGTCAAGTTATTCTAGTCCTGTATTTTGTATCAAGAAACCGAATGGCAAGCTTAGAGTTGTTCATGATCTTAGGGAATTAAATAGGGTTACAATAAAGGATGCTGGGATACCACCTAGTGCTGAGGAGTTTGTTGAAGCGTTTGCAGGGAGAGTGTGTTATGGATTGGGAGATATTATGGGTGGATATGATGAGAGAGAGTTACATCCGGACTCAAGACCTCTCACTACATTCGATACGCCACTTGGACGTTTAAAGTTAACAAGATTACCTCAAGGAGCAACAAATTCGGTTGCATTTTATCAAGCTCAGATGGCTTGGATCCTTCAAGATGAAATTCCACAATATGCTGGAATCTTTATAGATGATGGAGGAATTAAGGGACCAACAACCGACTATGATAACCAGGTGTTGGAAGAGAATCCCGGGATACGCAAATTCATTTGGGAGTTTGCAATTACATTAGAAAGAATCTTGTTTCGAATTGAAGAGGCTGGCTTAACTATTTCAGGTTCAAAATTTTCATGTTGTGTGCCAGCCTTAGAAATATTAGGCCATGTGGTATGTAGAGAGGGTAGGATTATGTCCAAGAAGAAAGTTAACAAAATTCAGTCCTGGCCAAGACCCAAGAATACGACCGAAGTTAGAGGGTTTTTAGGCGTTTGCGTATATGTTAGAATGTTTATCAAGGACTTTTCTTCATTGGCAGCTCCATTGAGACGGTTAACGAGAAAGGATGCAGACTGGGAGTGGGATGAAGAGTGTGAGAAGGCGTTTGTGAAGTTGAAGGAGGTTGTGGGGAAGGATTTAGTCCTGCACAAGTTAGATTATGGAAAAGATGCTGGTAGAATTTATTTAGCCGTTGATTCAAGTCAGGTTGCAGCCGGGGCGGTTTTGTCTCAGACGGATAAAGCTGGTTACATCAGGCCAGTTAGGTATGAATCTGTAGTATTTACTGAGGTTGAATCAAGATATTCTCAACCAAAATTGGAATTATGTGGTGTGGCGAAAATACTGAAGAAACTTCAGCATATTTTGTGGGGGCAACATTTTGAGTTGCAAGTGGATGCGAAATCGTTAATCCAGATGATTAATTCCCCAAGTTTACCGAACGCACCCATGACGAGATGGGTAGCTTTTATTCAACATTTTTCGTTCGATTTAGTTCATAAGCCTGGCAAAACTTTTACTATGCCAGATGGTTTATCAAGGAGACCACCCACTGAAGAAGATTCAGACTCAGAAGAGTTCGATGAAGATATACCTATTATCAAAGCCAGCACTAAAGGAGCTGAAGACTTTCCATACCTCCCCCATGAGGTTAAACTGGCAGGACTATTGTGTTTAGATTATGGTGTTGATGACCTCCACCAAGAGGATAAACTGGAAAATAGTTTATATGTTAATAAAGGTGTAGATAAATTCGGCAGAGAGGAGGTAGAAGAAGATGTGGTGTATGTAGAGGAAGATGGATTGGTATTGTGGGATAGTAGTAAATTAAGGAATGGTGTATATGTTGGAGAATTAGAGAATTTAAATAAAAAGGTGGATAAAGAGAAAGAGGTATTTTTGAATATGGTTTTCGAAGGATCCAAAGGTTCAGAAGAAAAACGTCGACATAGCTCGATTAAATATTTATTTAGGGGTCAATGATTATTGGCTCATTCATGTGCAGGTGATATGGGTGATAGAGAAGTCCCTATTGATGTTATATTAATCGATTTTCAAGATGAAGTCTGGGGTCAGACTGGTTTTTATTTTTTGTTAGTCAAATATTTGTTGACTTTAGAGAGGCCAGAAGATTGTGAAGACGATGAATGGGTGGCTATCAAGAGGAGGTCATCTACGTTTTACCTATCTGGTCGACGTTTAATGAGGAGGAGGTATCCAAATCCTCAAGTAGTTATAACTCAACAGAAGGGGCAAGAATTAGTTTTGAAATCACTGCATGAAGATCTCGGGCATAGAGGCGTTGGAGAAACATTTAGAAGAATTTCTGATCGATTTTGGTGGCCTGGCATGAAGATGGCTGTTAAACAGTGGGTTCAGTCATGCGAAGAATGTCAAAGACAAAGTTATTTAAGGCCAAAAGAACCTGGACGCGCGACCGGTGAATATACGCTCTTTGGAAGAGTTAGTTTAGATGCCGTTCATATAAAAGAGGGACGGTATAAATATTTAATTGTGGCCAGAGATGATTTATCTGGTTGGGTAGAGGCAGCGCCTCTTATTAATTTAACTGCCAAAAATGTGGCAGAATTTTTTTTGAATAATTGGGTATATAGGTATGGGGTGATGAAATTGGTGACGGTAGATGGAGGTCCTGAATTTGGGACAGAGTTTAAAGAGGCCGTATTGAAAGTTGGATCAAAGGTTAGGGTAGCAACCCCATATTATCCTGAAGCTGAAGGCATGGTTGAAAGAGGGCATCAAGTTATTAAGGATGCTTTAGTTAAAATGTGTGGGACAAGTGCCGAAAAGTGGAGGCACTATTTACCTTTAGTTTTATTTGCTGATCGAATCACTGCCAAAAGGACGACCGGATTTTCATCTTATGAACTTGTTTTTGGACAGAAAGCAGTTTTACCGGTTGATTTAGAAGCTGAATCATATCTTGGAGTTGACTGGGACATGGTCAAAACTACTGAAGAATTATTGTGTGCAAGAATGATGCAGCTAGAAAATAAAGAAGAATATTTAGAAAAGGCATATTCGCGGATGATGAAGATCCGAAATCAATCAGTCAGATATTGGGATGAGCGGTTGGCACATCGATTAAGGAAACCTTTTAACCCAGGTGATATGGTCCTGGTGTATAATAGGAGTTTGGAAAGTCAGTGGGGAAAGATGTTTGCAGATAGGTGGAATGGACCGTATAAAATCAAGGAGCAAGTTTCCGGCGGTTCATATGTGCTAGAAGAGTTGGATGGAGTAGTATTGAAGAAGAGGGTAGCGGCGGATCAAGTGAAACGGTTCTATCCTAGAGGCACCAGGAGTGCCGAAGTCTTCCTCCGCAATGAGGATAAACTATGATATTGATGAAATTTTACGGATTCCTCCGCAATGAGGATAAACTATGAAATTTCTTAAATTTTATCAACTCCGAAATGAGGATAAACTACAATTTGAATGACTTTTATTAAATTTATACCTCCGCAATGAGGATAAACTATGATATCTACGAAATTTTATGGATACCTCCGCAATGAGGATAAACTATGACATTTTTTAAAAAATAAAAAAAAAAATAATCTTATCAACCTCCGCAATGAGGATAAACTATCTTCTTTTTTTTTATCAAAATACTTTACTATCGTTACACTGTATATGGTCAACGAAACTGTGATGAAACATAACGAAATGCGTGAAAACCTTCTTTGAAATTTTCAAAAAAACTTAAAATTTCTAATAATATGGGTGAAGATAGTGTTGGAAATTTTTAAAAATTTATTGGAAGAAGTGTTCACAGGGGAACCTTCTTAATTTAATATTGGCAAGTGTGGGGGTAATTGATGGGCTGGCTGCTCTATACACAATTACCCCATAATGTTCGTTTCCAAAATTTTCCCTGTTTCTAGTTGAATCCTGGCTTTGTCTTTTAATTATAGGAAGTCCACTAAGACTATAAACTGGAACGAATCAAGAGACACCGCTCTCAACGCCGGATTCAAGATTCTTTTTATTTTATTTTGTTTTTGATTTTTTATGTTAGATTGTGATTTCTTTTCTTTAATATATATTATGAATTATTGTAAAGGTGATGCTCACTGGTGGTCTCTAATCATTTTTATAAATTGGAGGGAGCCCACCCAGTGATCATCATTATAAAATTATCTTTTAAAAACTTTCATTTATTTTCTTTTCTTTTCAATTTCTTAAAATTGTGTAACCACATCAAGTTGCACTTGGATGTGGGTATGATGTCGAGGGTACGGCTCATCAAATGGCCGGGGGGCATCTTTTAAAAAAAATTTTTTAGTACTTTTTTATCTTTCTTTTCACATTTATTTATCTTTCTTTAAAATTAAATTTTAACTTTTATTTCAAAACTATCTTTTCTAAAATCTTTTATTTTAAATTAAAACACACTAAAAAAATAAAAAATAAAATAAAATAAAATAAAATAAAATAAAATAAAATAATAAAATAAAAAAAAAATAATAAAATAATAAAAAAAAAAAATTAAAATTAAAATTAATTATTTAAATCAAAAATATTATTATATTTCTTAGTTTTATTTTTCAGTCTTCATTCTTTTTTAGTTTTTATTCATTTAGTTTAGACAGGAAATAGGGTCTAGGGGAACTCAATACATTTGGGATTTTACTTCAAGACATCTGTTAGTCCTCCAAGACTTTAAACTGGCTACTTTTCAAGACATTCTTTAAGGTTTTTTTTTACACGTATTTTGGATCTGTTAGTCCTCCAAGACTTTAAACTGGCTTCTGTTCAAGACGTTCTTTAAGGTTTTTATACATATTATGGATCTTTTAGTCCTCCAAGACTTTAAACTGGCTACTGTTCAAGACTTTCCTTAAGGTTTTATACAAATTTTGGAGCTGTTAGTCCTCCAAGACTTTAAACTGGCTAATTTTCAAGACTCTCATTAAAGATTTTATATTGGAGCTGTTAGTCCTTCAAAACTTTAAACTGAATTTGAAGGATGTTCAAGATTTTATGGATATTTTCGGAGACGGACTTCTTTTCATATAAATCAAATGTTAGGTCCACCAAGACCTTAAACTGGACTGTTATCAAGCTGTTGGGTCCACCATGACCTTAAACTGGATTTCTTATCGATTAAATGTTTGGTCCACCATGACTTTAAACTGGTAGTTCATTCATTGTTTAGTCCACTATGACTTTAAACTGGAAAATTAATATCTGCAGGATAATTCAACATTCATTGGACCACTATGGCCTTATACTGGATTACTTGTCGATCAAATGTTTGGTCCACTATGACATTAAACTGGATTATCAAATTTATTCAATCTTTGGTCAAGCCTAGGCCTTACTTAGGAATATATCAAGATATTTATGCACTTAAACGATCTTTGGTCCACCAAGACCATAAACTGGCAATCGATTATATGTTTGGTCCACCAAGACTTTAAACTGGAATGTCAATCTTGTTTGGATAACTCAATTCAATCTTTTAATTTATCACTGTCCACTAAGACTCTAAACTGGTTATTCAATTATTTCTGGAATTGGGTGCTGATAAGCTTTAGGAGGTTAAAATTTTAGGTGGTGATGATGCTAAGGAAAGCATAATGGTTAATTAGGTGAAATTTGTGGCGCTTTGACATGGTCTAAAGTTTAAATTATTATTGGAAGCCTGGCAAAAGTATTTTATGGGTTTGCTGTATAGCAAAGTTTGAAAATTGTGATGAAGGAATCAGAAGTTAGGATGGTAGTTGGATTTTAGGGAATGATTTTTTTTAGTGCCTCATAGTTAGGCCATTTTTTTTGGTGTGAAGCTTGGAGGACCTTATGGCGAGATTGGAATCATAGAATTCGGCTCAGTGGGGGGCCCTATGAGGTTGGAATCAGGAGTATTCGGCTCATAGGAAGATCCACTCTCTCAATGCTGTGACAAGAAGGAAGACTGGTATATGGGAGTCTGAAGGGATTCACACCTTGCTCTCAGTAGTGGAATCATCACAAGATTTATATTATTTTATTTTATGTTATATCAGGCCAGAGAAGAAAGAAAACATCATTTATGTTGAAAGTTTAAGAAGACCAAGCAAAAACAAAATTTTATCAAGTTATACTGTTAGAAAAGATAATTTCTTTGAAATTGTTCAACATCATTATCAAAGCTTTGCATTAAAATTCTTCTTTTCATGAGGTCTTCATGGTTATTAGCTGGAGTTTCTTGAAAATAGGCCAGCATTTTTTGTTTCAACTCATTAGTAAAGTCAAGAAAAAGATAGCGATGAAAATTTGGGTAATGATTGATATAGTCCGTCTTCACTCTACCAACATCATCAGTGTTGGTTATTTCGACAGCTAGAAGTTCAAATATGTTATTAAGCTATAGGTTTAGTCAATTTTGATTAAAAGTTTTTTTTAGTAAGATAAATAGGGTCTTACATTTAGAGCCAGGAAACATAGTCTCAGCAAAGTTAGTTGGGGGTACTGGCGTTATAGGATTAGGATCTTGTGAAGGCAAAATTAGGCCGGGATCCGTTGATGAAGATTGAACTTTTGAAGCTGTTTTTGATCTTATTCGTTTTAAGAAGACAGGAATTTTGGATCGCTTTTTAGAAGTTGAGGGATCAGGGAGAGCTGCTGGTCCTAAATATACGTTTGTTTTAGAAGGAACTATTGGCCGGTTGCATTTGACTTTTTTTACACGGCATAAGTCGCAAGCTGTCCTGCCAGGAAGATTAGGATTGGACATTAAACAAGGTACCTGGTATCGAGCGCAGAGTTCACATGGAGCGACAAGTTCTTTGGAAGACATATTGATGAAGATGAATTTTATAGTTGATTAAAGAAAATGGTGGTTGAAGGTTAAAGATGAATATTGTGTTTGACCACTTATGCAAAGTTATAAGAATGGGGACATTCTCGATTGGGGGGAGGATTTGGTAGCCTAAAGTTTAGTACGGCACCTAAATATGTAAATGGAGTTATTACGGCGTGCAAGATTGGCGTTATTATTTTTTATAAAAGGGTTTTATTTAATTTATTTGAGTTTTAAATATGAAGAAATTGGTCACGAGCGAATGCCTACATGAAAACAATTTATTTTACGGAGAAAACTTATTTTTACGGTCTGAAAAATTTATAAGTATTAAGTCGAGTCACTCAAGAACCTTGGGAAATTTTCCCAGAATTTTTACTATTTTTCTTATATTTTTAAATGAATTTTAAAGTTTTATAGGAATATTTACGTTTTCAAAAATTACTTAACTTTGATGAATTTTCACGGGGTAATTAGAGCTGCGCAGACTACGAAAATTAGTTTGGTAGGTAAAGGGGAAGTAGCTCTATTATGTGTAATTTTTCTAGATTTTTTATTATGGTTTTAAGGTTCTAAATTGAGTCCGGAAGTCCGGACGGACTCCGTTTCGACTCCGTACGGACTCCGTTCCGGCTCCGTACGGACTCCGTACGGGCTCCGGATTGACTCTGGAAGAGCTCTGGAGGGGAAAATTTAGGCACGTGACTAGGAATACTTAAGCGACTCTCAAACTCGAAATTGAGAGGGGGGGGACACATCATACAGCTTAATCATTAACCACCACAGTCTCATTTTTTATTACTCAACAAATTAAATAAATTGTAATACCCTTATAACATTATATTTTATATATAACATTTTAGAAATACTACTCAACAATTTAAATCACACTTCATACAGGGTATCTTTAGAAAGGTCTTCATCGCTGGGACTTGATTATTGCTGTCTCATATAAATTTAAAATATTATAAAAACATAAAAGTCAATCTTTACAGATCTTTCACTGGTACACCTTAATTGTTGTTATCAGTATTTCTTTATCAACCGCCACTTTCTTTAAATCTCAATAAGCGTTAATTATTTTAGAGTTTCATTATTTTATCAATCAGATTCAAGTAGATTGGTTAGCTTAGTGATTTAGAACACCTACTTTGTTATTTTTTATTGGAAGGACGGGGTTTTCAGCTAAATCCATATATCTCCTCCGGATTCTGCTTACAGCAAGGCGACTGTAAGAGTTTACCTTACCATAACGGATTAAAACAAGCTGCCAGAGGTTGGTACAATACAATGACTGAATGGTTTATAAGCAAAGGTTATTGGATAAGTGATGCAGACCCATGTCTACTTATATCAAAACATGGACAACTAGTATTTGCATGGGTAGACGATCTCATATTAATTGGCAAAGATTCTGACCAAATTATGAAAGAATTAAGTAACAATTTCCAAATCAAGGACTTGGGAATAGCAAGTCATATCTTGGGAATAAAGATCATATATGGAAATAATGGAGAGATTGTCTTATCTCAACATCACTACACATAAAGTTTGATAGAAAAGTATGGACTAGAAGATGGAAAAATGGTCAGTAAACCAATACAAACAAATATAACACTTGAGAGCGCAACTGATGAAGAACATGAAACATTTAAAGAAAAGAACTTAGACTATAGAGCAGCTGTGGGGTCATTAAACTATCTAGCACAATATACAAGACCTGACATATCGTTTGCAGTAAGTGTGCTATCACAGTTTCTTGAAAAATCGAATAATTCACACTGGATAGCCTTTAAAAGAGTATTAAGATATTTAAAAGGGACCCAAGATTTAGGAATACTGTTTAAAAAGGATGAAAGCAATAACCTCATTGGCTACATGGATTCAAGTTATGCTGAAGACTTAAAAAGAAGATCTTTGAGTGGTTATGTATTCCAAATCTGGGGATCCTGTGTATCATGGCGCAGTAAACGACTAGGGGCTGTTAGCATATCATCTACAGAAGCAGAATTTAGAGGATATCTATCAGCAGCACAAGAAGCACAATGGTATAGGAAAATTATTAATGACCTAGGACTAAACATTATTGGTCCAATTCAATTGTTCTCAGATAACCAGAGTGCCATGGAAATGGCGAAAAATAGTCAATATCACTCCAGAACAAAACACATTGATGTACATTACAACTACATTTGAGACTTAATTAAAAATAAAGAAATCATGATTACCTATGTCCCAACACAATAGATGGTAGCAGATATTTTTACTAAAGGTTTAGACAGATTAAAGAATAACTACTTTATCAGATTACTAGGCTTATTTTCAGAAAGCTCTATTGAAGTGACAAGTGGAAGGGAGAGTGTTGAACTAGGAAAAGCAAACCTCACGCTTATCCACTTTTCACATTCAAAAGATACTAAAATTAAATCTAATATTTGTTCTATTCAACATAATAATGAAACCAAAAGTTCAAGAAAAGCAGAATCAATTATACTCACAAAAGAAAGGAACATCATTAGGAAAAGAAAGTGCTACAAGCAAATGGCTTTTGAGAATGAGGAAAAGCTACAAAAGATAGAAAGAAGAAAGACAAAGACAAATAAAAGGCATTGTACACAAAAGGCAATTTGGGTCATGGAATGTTATGAACGACGGATTGGGGGACACACGCATCAATGGATAGGGCATCTGTATAAATAGCCCCCCCTCTTGTATCTTAGTTTTAATTAGTTAGAGAATTAGAAATATATATATTCACTTTAATATTCTAAAATTCATTCTTATTTCAATACTCTCACACTCCCTTATGGATAGTTATTAACTCCATGTGTCATCTCTCTCTTTTTGCTTATAAAAGGCCTTCTCTTTTGTTTTTTTGATTCATTCATTACTTATCAATTTTTATTAAAACATTTATTGTTATTAAATACTTATTACTATTATTTACCTCTTTAGTATTTACATTATTGTAATTCTAAATCATAAGTTATAATAATATTGATTAAACTTTACCTCTTCTTTTTGAGTAAAGTAAAATATAAGTTAAAATTATGTACTTGACTTTGAGAATTCCCAAATCCAACATCCAATACTGTAAATTTCCACCAAAAATCTTATAGACCAAAAGGAGTCCCCAGATAATTTCTGTGAAATAACTTGTAATGAAGAAAAATAGTATCACATGTATAATTTATATATTTTAATACTTCTTTAACGTTATAAGTGCAGTATTTGTTGAAACTATCCAAGAAATAAATATATTTTATGTATTTAGGTGCACACATATCCATACACCATAATTATTTCCCATTTGGTATATTAGAATAGTATGCATCTATATCAACAGGTTGCACTCTATTTTTTGGCCAAAAGATAAATTTCACTATGAAATTTTTGCTACTTCCTTTGAAACTCTCCACCTTGCTATGTGCTTTTATCTTCCACTTCATCCCTTTAAGTTATTTTATTACCCCTCACATTTTTTTGCCATTGTGACACATTCACTTAACTCTCCAACCTTCTTACCCCAGTTTGCAGCCCTCCTCACCCCTCCCCTATTGTCACATTTAATTTTTTACTCTGATCTACTTCTTTTGCTTCCTTTTTCATCCCCTCTCACCCCTTTCTTGCCCATACCATCCCTACCCCATCCCACTCCCATCCTGCCCCTTTAAAGGCACAAGCTACCCTTTTAATTCACCTTCCCCCCTGTCAAGCTCCACGTGACACTCGAGGCAAAAGTAGCTCATTAAATCAATACTAAAGGGTTCAAATCCATACTCAAAGCGCAGAAAAGCAACTCTCCATAGCAACTGCGACTTTCCTTTGTGTACTCGCTATTCAATCGCGCTAGCCTAAAACTCTAAATCTAAATTAGTCAATCTCTCAATAGTGTGTCTTAGTCTTTTTCCCAATAAGCGACGCACAGCGCAATAGTTAATATAATAGTACATTAAAAGGTTTATGAAATTTCTGTGGGTTATTAAGGGGTAGTGAGCATGGACGGAATGGTTAGTGAAGGATTAAGGGGTTAACGGATGATAGTGAGGAGGGTCCAGGTGTAACGGATATATTTTAAATGGGTTATGGTGTGCGGATAGGTGGATGAGTATGAGGTCAATGCGAGGTGGAGTAAAAGATATAAAAGAGACTGGGTTTTTGGTTTGATATTCCTTAGAATTAAATTATAAAACGTATTTATAGTTAATAGTGATAAAACTCTAAAGTAAAATCATTATTATTGTATCTTTCTTTACTTTCTCAATAATCATATCTAAATCCTAAATCTTTGATTGTTGAGTTTTCCAACCCTTTGTGAGATCTTAAGAATTTTAATATTATCGTTCAATTATATTAGAATCCTTCTCGAACATAACTCGAAGCAGTAGTTCTTCCTTCGAGTCATCTTTGAACCACTTCCTCGAACTATTCCTCTGTGCTTCAAAGAAGTATCTGAACCTTTTATCTCACTTGCAGGAACATCCTCGACCTTTTGTGTAGGTCATCCGGTGATAGTATAATTTAATTCTCCGTAGTTCTCATTCTTTGCACTACTACGTCCCTTTTCAGGTGTTTTCTCTAAATTCTTAAAATGGCACCTGTTCAAGGCACTCCTCCTACAGGCACTACTACTAGAGCTCGCGCCAGAGGCAGGCCAACAGCCACTAGGCCTGTTTCCCGTACTCACTCCTTGGAGCCACTCGACCTTAGGGAACGGCAACATTCAGTCCAATTGGTAGAAGACATCCCACAAGACTTCAATGATTCTAGTGATGATGAAGAAGGAGAGGATACAATGCACGAGGCACCATCCGCCCCTGCTAATCACCCTTCTGGTCAACCTTCAGAACCTGGACCATCCAATTCTCTGGAAGAATTCATGAGACTTTTCATGAAGAACCTTTCAAATTCAACGTCTTCAGAGGGATCTAAATTCAAAACTCCTTCTATGAAATCTCCTGATAAATTCGATGGAGAACATCCAGACAGATTGCGACCCTTCTTGCAAACCTGAAAGCTCCTGTTCCATAATGACCCTCGAACCTTCTATAAAAACCGATCAAAAGTTGTTTATGCTTCTTCATTCCTGGCCGGAAAAGCAGCAAGATAGTTCAAACCTTATCTTCTCATGCTCTCTTCAACCGAAACCCACTTACTTATTAATAACTGGGAAAAGTTCGAAGACCAACTCTTCATGTTGTTTGGTGACCCTAATGAAACTGACAACGCAGAAATTGAACTTGATTTCCTTCGCATGAGTGATAATGGGAAAGCCTCTGAATATATCTCGAACTTCAGAGCGCTTCAAACTCAAGTAGGCTGGAATGATGCTGCCCTTAAGTATCATTTCAAAAAAGGACTTCCTTTGAGGATTCTGGATCTGTTAAATCTTCACGGTCAGAAGATGACTAGTTTAACAGATTTAATGGATTGAACCCTTGAACTCGACGGCGTTTACCAAGGACGACTTCAACATTGTCCATACGCCAACAAATCTCAAGGCTTAAATTTCAAATAGGGACCTTCTTCCCACCCACGAACAACTCAATCCTCCTCAACTCAATCCAAACCTATTAAGGGAAAGGACAAACCTTGACCAAAAAGCTCGACCCCAGGCGATATCAGTAAAGTACTGGATCCTAAAGGGGAACTTAAGTAAGCTGAGAGGAAGAGGCGAACAGATAATGGGTTATGTATGTATTGTGGGGGTAAGCACAAGCTGGAAGATTGTATAAAGTTGAAGGAAAGAGAAGGTACTAGTTCGAAGCCAAAAAACTAGTAGATAGTTTACTTGTGTGCAAAGCAAACTATCTTATATCTCCCAGTGCACAGAACCTCCATGTCTTAAGGACTGGAGTTGCCTTAAACCGCTTGAGATTCATTCTTTTTAAGGAGTATATCCCCTTCAGTTGTCTTATAGACTCTGGAGCTTCAATTTCTATTGTCAGTTTATCTTTTGCCGAGAAGTTACAGCTGACATTTACAGATATCAATTGAACTCCAATTTATTTGGTCAAATCAGAGGAACCCAAATATTGGGTCAGTAAGAAAGTTTTATGGGTTTTCAACTTTCCGAATTTTCCCCCCTTTGAGTGGGAACTTACAGTCTTGGACGCCCCAAGGATGGACGATACCATTTTTGGCCATGACTTTTTAACGCATTGGAATCCTGAAATTGACTGGACACGGGGATTAATCACCCCACGGACTAAGTATATTTCTAATTCTTCAATGCATGTCAATAGGGAGTTAAACAACCCGCCTGACAATGTCCTGCTAGAGGACAAGACTCTGCCAGATGACTTGCAAGCATCTGATCTTTCTTTAAATGAGCAATTGGCTAACCCTTCTAGCTCAATGACTTCACTTGAAGAGGATTTAAATTGCCTCAAAGTAATCGAATTATGCTCTCTCAATTCGGGTCTTCCCTCAACAGATTCTCTCAAAGATGATGAGGACGACCAAATTGACATTGAAGCCATTAAATCGACTCTACCAGAAATCTATCATGATTTCCTCGATGTTTTTTCAATCCGCAAGGCCAATAAGTTACCACCTCATCGACCCTACGACCATCAGATAGAGTTAATAGGTCCAGTACCTCCGGCAGGTCCTGTCTATTCTTTGTCAAAGGACAAATCTCAAGTTCTTCGAGACTAAATTGCAGAGAATGTAGCCAAAGGTTTCATCAAGGCCAGTAAATCTCCAACCGGCTCCCCTGTCCTCTTTGTAAAAAAGAAGGATGGTAGTCTTAGGTTGTGTGTTGACTATAGAAAGCTCAACACAGTCACTAAGAAGAATGCATATCCTGTTCCTCCTATGTCATTGCTTCTTACCCTTTTTAATGGTGTTAATTTCTTTTCTAAAATTGATCTTAGAGGCGCTTACAATCTTATTTGCATTGCGGAAGGTCATGAACCACTGACTGCAATGTGCACTAGATTTGGTAGTTTTGAATATTTAGTTATGCCTTTTGGATAGTGTAACGCACCATCTACTTTTCAAACTTTTGTCAATGACATCTTTCAAGATGTTGTCAAACAATTTTTTTCGTCTATTTAGAAGATATTTTGATTTTCTCAAAAAAACTGGATGAACATATTCATCATGTTTGACAGGTTTTAAATCAACTTCGAGATCATGGACTCTACACCAAGCATAATAAATGCGAATTCCATCATAAATCTATTGATTTTTTGGGTTTTACATTATCCACTGATGGTTTAGTCATGGACAACAAAAAAGTTCAAAAGGTCCTGGAATGGCCTGAGCCCAAATCCGTTAAATCCCTCCAAGGATTTTTGGGTTTTGCAAATTTATATAGAAGATTTATTAAAGATTACTCTAAAACTATTTCCAATCTTACTTCTCTTCTTAGAAAAGATATTCCTTTTGTTTTTACTTCTACAGCGCGAAAGGAATTCAAAGCATTGAAGACAGCGTTCACCACAGCTCCAATTCTTCGACACTTTGATCCTACTGTTTTGACAATAGTCAAGACAGATGCAAGCGATTATGCTATCGCAGGGGTCATCCCTCAATTGAATCCAGAAACAAATTTGTTTCATCCTGTTGCTTTTTAGTCACGCAAACTCATTGCAGCAGAGTTAAATTATGAAATTCATGACAAAGAGCTTTTAGCTATTATTCACTGTCTTAAAAAATGGCGCTCTTTTCTGCTCAGCCTAGATAGTCCTTTTCAAATTTTAACAGACAATAATGCTTTGAAATACTTTATGTCTTCCAAAGTGTTAACCAGGCGTCAAGCCAGGTGGGCTGAATTTCTGTCTGAATTTCCCTTTTCTATTTCCTATTGCCCAGGTAAGAACTGCATTGTCCCAGATATCTTGTCACTTCGGGATGACGTTTACCCACAGCGGGGGAATGCATTTGCTGAAAAAAATCCAGTAAATGTGAAATCAATCTTCAACGAATCAATGTTAACAACTCATCAACTTAATTCGATGACAATTCAATCGTTTCAAAATCCACTATCCAACATCCTCGAAGCTCAGTCGAAGGACGATTATTGTTTAGGGTTAAAAGACAAAATACTCTCAAAGCAAGGGGCCAAAAGATTTAGTATTGAATCAGGTCTATTAGTCTTCGAAGGTAGAGTAGTCATACCCGACAACAATGAGATAAAATTATGGATTTTCAACAGTCAACATGATTCTCCATTAGCTGGTCATTTTGGTGTTGATAAAACCTACCAGTTAATAGCGAGGGATTTTTTCTGGCCAGGTATGACCAGGGAAATCAAGGCCTATATAAAAGCTTGTTACGAATGTAATAGGAATAAGGCTCCCTGTCACCGGAAGTATGGGTTGCTTCAACCACTTCCTATTCCCTCTAAACCTTGGGAATCTTTATTGATGGATTTTATTTCTCAACTTCCTCTTTCTAATCATTTTGATGCTATATTAGTAATAGTAGATAGATTCTCAAAAATGTCTATTTTCATTAAAACCACTACTACTGCTACTGCAGAAGATCTGTCAAAATTGTTTCTAGAATATGTATTTTCCAAACACGGCTTACCTAATGATATTATTTCAGATAGAGGCTCATTGTTTGTATCCACATTCTGGACTCAACTGTGTTGACAACTCAATATCACGAGGAACCTCTCCACAGCCTATCATCCCGAAACCGATGGGCAAACAGAAAGGGTCAACCAAATCCTCGAACAATACCTTCAAATGTATGTCAGTTACCAACAAGACGATTGGACCACATTGCTACCATTGGCCGAATTTGCTTATAATAACTCGACTCATTCTTCAACACAACAATCTCCTTTTGAAACTGTTTATGGAAGACATCCTCGATTCAATTCAATCCATGTAGGAACTAATCATCCTGCGGAACATTATTTTCGAAACATATCACAACTCCAAGAGGAACTTAAATCAAATCTAGAATTAGCGGTTTGAAGGTACAAGGAACAGGCTGACACACATCAACAAACTGCTCCTCCCTTTAAACCAGGTGACAAAGTATGGCTCGACGCACGGAACATTTGAACAACTCAACCATCAAAGAAACTGGCTGAAAAACGCTTGGGGCCATTCGAAATCGACTCTGAAGTCTCTAAAACTGCATTTTGACTCAAGCTACCTCCTAAATGGCGGGCTATTCACCCTGTTTTTCACGTATCTCTCCTGGAACTGGCTCGAGAAACATACCCGGGCAAGAACCAACCTCCTCCGGAACCTGTCGAAGTAGAAGACCATCTAGAGTGGGAAGTAAGCCGCATCCTTGATTCAAGAATGCCCAAGGGGAAACTTCAATACCTCGTGGAATGGGAAGGCTTCCTCGATGACTCAGACAAAACATCCTGGGAACCAGCCATCAATGTTTCTAACGCCCCTGAACTCCTAAAATCTTTTCATCTTAAATACCCTTTAAAACCAAAACCTTAAAACTCTCTTTTCTTTTCTCTGTTTTTTTTCCTTCTTTCTTTTAAAATCTAAAACATTTTTATTTCTAAAAAATTCTTTTGTTTTCTTCTTTATTCTTTCTCTTTTCAAAATGTTTCAATCTTCTTTTAAAATAAAATAAAATTAAATTAAATTAAAATAAAAAAATAAAATAAAATAAAATATAAACCAAATTAAAATAAAGTAAAAATAAAACAAATAAAATATAAAAAAAAAAAAAATTGTTTCTCAATTTTCTATATACATTTTTTCTTTAAAATTTTTATTTTCCTCAAACTATCAAAATTCTTCAGGAACATTACACTACCATCTTTTTTGAACTTCACTTTAACTTCTAAATCACCTTTTTTAAATTCTTTGAAACAAATTACTTCTTTCTTCAAAATCCTCTTAGAAATTTTATTTCGTCTCTTCTTTTCTTTCTTTTCTTTTTTCAAATAACTAAAATCCCTCAAATTTTCAATTAACAAACTTAAATAACAATTTTTTCCTAAATTATCTCAATCAATTATTTCTTTCTTATTTCTTTCTTCTTACTTAATTCTTTTCTTTTTGAACTTTAAAACTAAAACTCCTTCAATCAAATATTCTTTTTTTCTTTCTCTCATTTAAACTTCTTCTTTCAAAATCTTAAAACAAATTTAAAATCTTTTTTCTGTCTTTTCCTTCTTTCTCTCAAAATCTCATATAAAAAATAAAATAAAATAAATAAAATAAAATAAAACAACAAAGTAAAATAATTAAAATACAAATTGTTTTTACATTCTTTTTTTCTTTTCTCTTTTCTTTTAAATTTTCTCTTTTATCTTCTCCTGAACCAATCCCTTCATCTTCTCCAAAATTTCCCTTATCTCCTTTCTACATTTCTCAAAATTCTCCCCCTCTCCTACCAGAATCAACTCCCCAAGCTCAAGTAACTCCTCAGCTACGTCGAAGGAAGCAGCATCAATAATTTTATCAATCTCGCCGCTTATTTATATAATATATTTCGCTCGTCGAATCTGACGAGGTTTCTTCGACCAAACTTGATTGAGGGTTTCTTTGTTTTCTTCCCTTGAGGTAACAGTTGGTATTCTATCCTCCACTGCCACTTCCACCGCAATGGGTCCCACAAGGGTCGCTTCCACATTTGAAGTTTCTGTCGTAGGGGCCTCGATGATGACGTCTGAATTCTAAAAAAAAAACAGAATAATCAGTAATTAAATTTATAAACTATAAAAGAGTGAACTTACTTCGAAGATTGGGTCAGGCTCCAAAAATAATCTAGGAGTGACCTTCTCTGCCACCTCCCTTTCCTCTTCATCATCTTCAATGACCACCCGTCGTTTTTTTGGGGTTTTCCTCAAGATGGCAATTTCCTCCTCTTCTTTGACCAATTCATCAACCTCCTCCTCGACGACCCCCCTCTTGTTCCCAGCCCTAGCCACCCAGATGTTCACATCATCTTCGACTTCTTCCTCATTCTTTCCCACCGATTGATTGTCCCCAATGGACACATCCCAGATGTCCTCGACTACTTCCTTCTTTTTAGGGATCACCCAATACTTTGTCTTAGTAAACCGACTCTCAATGTCGGCATTCTTTGCTAAGGCGTCACACGCCACTCTTCTCCATCGGCAAAACTCGCACTTCTGGCCAGGCCCTTGTGTCGCTGTACTCTCCACGCAGAAATACTCCATTGACTCGCAAGCCGTACAAGTCTTTGAAAATTGCCGTGTGACAACACCCCCATCCGCTTTAGGGTGTGGAGGTGTGGGAGTCGGTGTAGGGAAATCCGTCATAATGAATTAAAGTAATAAAAATATTAATTAAGTAAAGAGGAAGGGAAATCAGTGTGGGAAATATGTTTTACGCTCAACGGAGCTCGCCTTCTTATACCCGGGTATCTGTCACGCGCCACGTGACACTCGAGGCAAAAGTAGCTCATTAAATCAATACTAAAGGGTTCAAATCCATACTCGAAGCGCAGAAAAGCAACTCTCCATAGCAACTGCGACTTTCCTTTGTGTACTTGCTATTCAATTGCGCTAGCCTAAAACTCTAAATCTAAATTAGTCAATCTCTCAATAGTGTGTCTTAGTCTTTTTCCCAATAAGCGACGCACAGCGCAATAGTTAATATAATAGTATATTAAAAGGTTTATGAAATGTCTGTGGGTTATTAAGGGGTAGTGAGCATGGACGGAATGGTTAGTGAAGGATTAAGGGGTTAACAGATGATAGTGAGGAGGGTCCAGGTGTAACGGATATATTTTAAATGGGTTATGGTGTGCGGAATGGTGGATGAGTATGAGGTCAATGCGAGGAGGAGTAAAGGATATAAAAGGGACTGGTTTTTTGGTTCGATATTCCTTAGAATTAAATTATAGAACGTATTTATAGTTAATAGTGATAAAACTCTAAAGTGAAAATCATTATTATTGTATCTTTCTTTACTTTCTCAATAATCATATCTAAATCCTAAATCTTTGATTGTTGAGTTTTCCAACCCTTTGTGAGATCTTAAGAATTTTAATATTATCGTTCAATTCTATTAGAATCCTTCTCGAACATAACTTGAAGCAGTAGTTCTTCCTTTGAGTCATCTTCGAACCACTTCCTCAAACTATTCCTCTGTGCTTCAAAGAAGTATCTGAACCTTTTATCTCACTTGCAGGAACATCCTCGACCTTGTGCGTAGGTCGTCCGGTGACACCCCCTACCCCACCTCTTTTTCAGAAAATCACAACTCTTTAGCTTCAAACCAACCATTTATACTTCCTACCCCTTAAATTTCCACTTCCCATCCAAAATTACCCTTTTGCTTTTCTCCCCACCCCTTTTTCTTTCCATATCACCACTTATACTTCACATGGAGTAAAAGTGATGGGAAGGAGAGCAAAAGGAGTGAGATAGGGTGAGGTGGTGAAGAGAGGGGCAAAGAGGGGATTAAAAGTGATTGGAATGTGAGAAAATTGAGTGATGTTGGGTGAAGTGGGATAAAGAGGAGTAAAAAAGGGGGCTGAAGTGATTAGAAGAGGAGAGGAATATGGATAGTGAAGTAAGATTTAAGAGGCAGAAAAAATATCTGAGGGGGAAGAATATAATACACATTTGAGAATAGGGAATTAGTTGGAGACATATTTTTGAAAAAATATACAATATATATATATATAAATATCTAATATAACTCTTGGAAATTGTAATGGCAAGAACACACCCAAAAAACAATATACATTTTGTGCAATTTTTGTTAGCCATATGGTTTATTCTCATGAGAGTGAAACATTTATTTTTTTTATATAATGCAGATAATTTTAAGCTATATTTAAGTAAAATTTTACACATGTATTTTTATTAATTTTAATAATATAATATATATATACATTTTGTAAACTATAACATCAGCTCAATTTATTCTGGGGTCAGTTTTAAGAGAGCTGTGTAGCTTCCCAAATATTTCATATCTTGATACTATTTCATAATTACAATTGATAAAATGTGAAAATAAAGTTATTTTTGGAAATTTTGAGAATAAAAATTTTATGAAAAATATAAATTCAATAATTTTATTTTCATAAATAATTTCTTATAATATTGGATTATTACTCTACATATTCATAGGTTAAAAATTATATCAAACTTGAAGAAAATATTAAAATTAAAAATATATGAGAAGTTAAATATGTTTAAAGGATGAAAAAATATCATAATGTTTCAAAATAGTAGGCATCTGAGATCCTGGCTTGGTATTGGGATTCACTTATAGTAATATTCATTTAAAAATTCCAGTAAGTCAAGTCTCAATATTTTTTGCACTTGTTATCACCTATACTTCAATAAATGTTCAAATTTTCCTCAATGTGTGTTCAAGTAGAATCCATTATCTTTTTATAATTTTTTCACCACTTCCTCATTGTGTGCTCAGATAAATATGAATTTGGGTTCAAGGTTTACAGACTTGCTAGCAAGTCCACCCCCCATATTGTGTGGTGTCAGTACCTGGTGCACTGGAAAGGTTATGGAGTACAATATAGGTCTTAGGAGCCTGTAGGGACCTTAGATAATGCTAAGGAGAAAAATTTCAGGGGGAAGGAGGTGTAAAAAGAGGGGTAATGGTAGGATTTAGGTTGAGAGGTGAGGGGGAGGAGCACTTTGGGTGCTATGCATTGTAATATGTGGAGGCAAGGGATATTGCATGAGGGTGTTTTATAGGGAAAGTGCTGGGGGGTGCTCCTCATTGGACAAATTATATAGTAATGCAGTTACTTCTCAGTCTCACTTATGTATCAGCATAGTCAGTCCTATCTCACTGTTGGTAATCTCAACATATTCAGTCTAGTTAGTCACACTGCTTAGCAGCCTAGTCAGTCCTGTCTTAGGCTAGCATTAGCACTAGTAGTAGTTCTCTCTTAGGTCCTAACAGATATCTAATGAATTACAGAATGTAAGAAATGATATTCATTTTACAAGAAACTCATCTTTAAAATATTAGATGAACTATGCTGGATTCTACAGATGCTTTTAATTATGAGAATGAGGATTTTGGTGAGTGTATTGTACCACTTTGAGATGGTGAAAATATATTGGAAACAAATGGAATGATGATTGTTTTTCTATCCTGTGGTGAAATCTAAAAATTTGGAATATGTGATTCAGGGCTGAAATTTGAGTCAACAGGATATTTTAGAAGCTAGGTGAGGTTTTAGGAAGATAGGGAGAAAGGGAAACAGAGGGGCAGGGGAGGAAAAAAATGAGAGAGTTTAAAACATATTCATGTGAGAAAGGAAAACCAGAATGAATTAACAAAAGAGAAACTTGGGAAAGGAAACAAAATTGGTAAGTAATTCAAAGAATTACAAGAAGCAAAACTTGTATTATTCCAAATCAAATTAAGGTTATGCATAGAAACAGGAAAAAGGAAAGAAAGGAAGAAGAATTCCACTCAGTAAAAAAGAGTCACTCATGATGAGAATTCTAGCAGGGGATCTGTGTGCCCAAGGGAGATGAAAAAAGCTTATAAATGAAAGTGATTGTGGTTCTTGATAGCAGTTATAATTTGCAAGTGAAACCAATTTTGATTTTGAAAAAATTGGATAGAAATGGAAAGTGGCTTGATGGGAGGAGGTAACTTTGGAAGGAAGGAAACCAGGAAAAAAATGTTGAGACCTGCAAGCAGGTGCTATTTTTTTTATGGTTGGATAGATCAAAAAGAGCTCCTCACACTTGGAGACTAGTGGGAGTTACAAAAGTGTTAAGAAAGAGGGACCTGCTAGCAGGTGCCATTTAATGTTTTATTGTGCATGGGGCAACATTTTCATAGGAGTCATTTTTACAGTTGTTGCAGATTTCAGCAAAATGGTAGAGTCATATAAATAAAAATCTAACCCCTTATGAGTACTTGGTTTGTGTATCGGATCACTTCAACTTAAAGGACGGCTTCTACTTGGCTCAGTGCTATTTCAAAATTTATTTCTTCCTGCAACCATTTGCTATTTTCTTGAATCCAAATTTGCACCTCTTCCAGTGATAGTTGTGTCTGTTGCACGAGTTCCATCTTCTTGTACACTGGAATTTCTTTATTTTTCAATCCCCGATGTTCATGCAATACTTCTGTCAGTAGTTTGAACCAGTATTCCTGTCTATGTAACGGTGATGTGTTGGCTTCTACGAACATCAGGTATTTCCAGAAATCTTTCCAATCTGTATCCAGTGCTTGTTGTTTTTCTTTTAAAATATGTTGTGCATTCTGAGCTAAATGATTCTCTTTGGGTTCTCTTAGAAGATCTGTAGTTAATTCTTTCTGTCTTGCCACTGATCTTCTTCTTTCAAGTAAGAAGTTAAGCTCTCTGTGCCATAAATCTTGCAGCCGCTGAGCCAAATTTTGGATTGCCTGAGGGGATTGGAGTTGTTGCTCTAGTAGCTTTACCCTTGTAGTTTCTGGTGATCGATGCTCTTCGGTTGACATTATTTCATCCAGAAACATTTTCCAGTTTTCTGGCATAGGCGGAGTGAACCTCTCTCTATGCAACCAATCTGCTTGATACTTCGAGGTTCTCCAGTCTTGAAATCTTCCACGGGCATATTTTAAAAAAAACTTGATGTCAAAAGTTGGTAATTCCAAGCCTTCGGAGGGTCCTTGTTCTAATAGGCTATAATAAAGTAGGCTGAAATTCTCAAAAATTATTGACTCCCAACCATTATCTTTTGCTTGTGAAATTCCCCTTTCATTCTTTAAATAACTTCGCAATCGATTTCCTATTTTTTTTAACTCCGACTTACTGGTGTCCACAATATTATGATTGTTGGATGGCTCGACAGTTGAGTCTGTAAGTTTACGAAGAATTTTCGATTTCTTTTCTTGGTCCATTTTTGCCGTATTTTCCTCATCTTTTGCGTTAAAAGTATGCTCTACAATAGCAGCAAATTGTGGAGTAACATGGGAAGAGACATCAGAATGTTGAAAGGAGCTCAAGTCATAGTTCTCCGATTGTGAAATTTCGGATATTTTGCGCTTTAATTCTGTAGTGCAACGATTTGGTCCTAGCGTTGCGGGAGGATAGTGTGGTTAATGACAATTTCGGAACCCAGAGTAAATGGAAAGCGAGATTGTGAAAGTTGAAATCTATGAAGTATTTTCATAACCTAAACAATCAATAAAAAACAACTGACTTGATGAAAGTTGAATAACGTCACTCTGTTCAGAATTTCCCAAAACTGAAGCTTGGGTGGCCGAGGATAAACGATCGGCGACCTTTTCCGGAAAGTTAGGCAACATGGATAAGGAATAGGTGCATAGATTTGATAATATCCCAAAGACTAGAAATATCTTGAAGTGATACATTTTTGTTATAGTGAATGTTAGGTTAGATTAGGTTACACGGCAAGAGTTGTATATAGTGTGCCGCGACCCACTCGTCTGTTCCTCATTCCTACCGGAGAGTGGAACAGGCGAGACTGACTACCCGTGGATTTGGGTACCGGCACAATAGGTCAGTTTAACATTAGTAATAAATATATATTCCTACCGGAGAGTGGAACAGGCGAGACTGACTACCCGTGGATTTGGGTACCGGCACAATAGGTTATGGGCATTTAATCCAGTTCTCTTTGCGCACCAGCTCCATTTTTATTTTTTTGTCCCGCTATTTGTGTTCCGATTTATTATTTCTCTTGCCTGATTCCTTACACCCTCTCCTGTATGGTCACAACTCGATCAGACAGATCAACTCATCAATCTACTCCTTCAGATCAATCATCCGACCTATCATCTGCTCAATCATCAGACTCATCATCTGACTCTTTTACCGACATGCCTGCCTCTACTTCTCAACAGGCTTCTACTTCTCAACAACCACTTCCTACCTCTGACTCTAAAGGTAAATCTCGGGATTCTCCACCTCATGTTCCTGAGGAGCAAGTTCCCAACGATCACTCTGAGCTGGTAAATGCTATACTCCATGGTGACCCCCTTTACAAGACTGTCAAGGAAATCCAACTCTTCAGCAAGAACGGTGTAATCCTGTCTGAAGATGGATCCAACTACAATGCCTGGCACCTCAATATCGAACGAACCCTTGGCACTTTCCTCTTGACTGAAAATTATTTGAAAGGTCCCATTCCCGACACGCTTTTTAATCCCACGATTGATAAACTGGCATTCGAAATAGTTCTTAATTCTGTGGCGGATATTCATAAAGAATCAATTGCTAGAATTCGCCCTGCATATGACGCTTTCTTATTTCTTGTTGACAAATACAACGTCATATCGTGTGGATCAATTGTCAGCGGACTCCTTGAGATGTCTTCGATTGTCTTCACACCAGCCTCCACAGACATTACGACTCATTTCGGAAAACTGCGATCTACATTTGAAACATTAATCCGAAAAGGATATAAGGGGGGTAACGATCAACAACTTGCTGCCTATTTTATGGCGTCCATTGAACCTGGTTCCCAACTTGCGATTTCCATGATAAATCAAATTGATCAACGCCTGAAAAGCTCACCGGATGGTTTGAAGTCGAGAGAAGTTGAAACGCTTGTCACTAACCTTTTCAATGCCACTAATATGAAGAAGCCAATTCCATCGTCGTCCGAAGCTATTGCCATGCATGCGCAACCAGCTCCTTCATTTTACCCCGGTATGCCTGACCTGGCAATTGAAGAAGTTGCTGAAACAAACGCAGCCTGGGTTAATTATAAAGGATCGGGATGTTTTAGATGTGGTAATCCGAATCACTGGAAAGCCTCATGTCCCTTACCTCCTCGTCCGAGTAATCCTCCTCCGATGCGTCAACAATTCCCTCGAACTGGGAAAAGTAATATCAGGGATTTTCACGTTCATTTTGATCCATGGCTGGCATATGGTCCTTTATTTGCACAACTTCAAAATCAACGACAACCATCTGTTCCCAATCAACAAATGGATTCTTATCGGCCAGTCTATCCATCTCGTCAGAATCCTAATGCTGCTAGCTCAACAAATAGAGTTAAAGCTAAATTCACCGATTTGTCACTTGATGATAGCACATCAGAGGAAACATTGCCAACTGCACTTGCAGTTCATTCGACGTCCTGGACCTCAGATGGTGCTTCTGGCCTGTTTGATACAGGTGCGACTGAACATGTAAGTGGAGTTCGAGCTTTGTTTGTTGATTTTCAAGAGCTAACAAATCCCATTCCTCTTATTGTGGCGACGAAATCAGATGAACCAGCACGACTCACAGCGATAGGTTCTATTATGATAAAGGGGATAGATAATGATGATATTAAAGTTTCCAGAGTGTTTTACTGTCCGATCGCCCTGGGTACACTTATATCGGCCTCTTCCTTGATTAGACAGGGTGCTACATTTATGTTTGATTCTTATAATAACGTTTCTGTTTCAAAACACGATAGTCTATTATTTGTCTCTTACTTTACCAATCAACGTAAATGGATTGTAGAGTTAGCATCTCTTGTTGACTGCAATGCAATCCAAATAACTCCACCTTACTCATCAGCGCCGGCTGCTAAGCCCCCTCTTACTCTTGACCCGCCATATCTTGAACATAAGACTCCGTCTATGAAAGAAGATCCTCTTATGTACTGGCATTGCGCACTCGGCCATGTGAGTCTTAGAGTAATCCGAAAACTAATATCTTCCGGAGCAGGATTGGGTCTTCCGACGTCATTACCGGAAGGCGAAGTAGACTGTGAAACATGTAAAATCACGAAAAACATGAATGTGGGGTCACTGCTACCTACTGAAAGGATTCTTGAACCTCTTTCATTAGTAGTTTCGGATGTAATGGGTCCCTTTGAAGTTGAAACTTTCCATGGAGCCCTTTACATAGTTTCCTTCAGAGATGTCTTCACATCTTACTCTGTCAGTGAGTTAATAAAAAGCAAATCAGATGTCTTTGATTGTTTTGTTAGATTCCTAGTTTCGATGGAAAAGAAAACTTCCTATAAAGTCAAAACTTTTCGCTCAGACAATGGAACAGAATATGTAAATGCGCGCTTCTTGAAATTATTGGAACAACGTGGCATTCAATTCGAACATTCCATGCCTTATTTATCACGGCAAAATGGTGTTGCGGAACGTTTCAACAGGACAGTCTCAGACATTGGTCGTTCTGTTTTATATGAAAGCAGACTTGGCAAAAAGTTTTGGGGCGCTGCTTTTCTCTGGGCGGCATATCTTCACAATCGACTTCCAAACACTATCACTGGCAGCAAAACACCCTATGAATCAATGTTTGGAGTAAAACCGCAGATGGATATTATTCGAGTGTTTGGTGATGTAGCTTTTGTTCATATACCAAAGCAAAACAGGCACAAACTTGATGAACGAGGTTGTAAATGTTTTGTTATAGGATATGTAGATGGTGGAAAAGGCTGGCTTTTCTGGGACCCATCCAGAAAAATGGTGATTCAATCTGCTATTGCTACTTTTCCCTCTCTCACTAAACCGCCCACTTCACCTCCATTGTTGCGAGACACTGCGCAGAAGGGCAATCTTGATTATATCCTCAATACGTTAACTCTTGGTGACACTACAGTTGACACATTAATAGAAGACCAAGAAAAAATTGCTTTTACTATACAAAATGAATGTAACGAGTTGTGCCCTTTGGCTCCAAAATCTATTCGTATGGCATTAAAACAGCCAGATGCTCATCTCTGGAAACAGGCATGTGAAGCAGAATTAAGTAGTTTTGCGGATCGGGGTGTCTGGAAGTTGGTAGATCGACCTAAGTCAACTACAGTTTTGGGGGGGCGCTGGGTTCTGGCAGTAAAAAAAGATGGCAAAACAAACTTGCCTATTAAATATAAGGCGCGATTTGTAGCTCAAGGCTTTCGTCAAGAATATGGAAAAAATTTCGATGAGACTTTTGCGCCCACTGCGACATTTACGTCTTTACGCCTTATATTTACACTGGCAGCTCGATTCAACTGGCATTTACATTCCTTTGACGTGGTATCAGCTTATCTGAATGCGCCAATTGATGAAGATGTCTTTATTGAACAACCGGATGGCTTTGTTACTGGCTCTACTGACAAAGTCTACAAATTAAACAAAGCTCTTTATGGAACCAAACAGGCTGCCAGGTGTTGGTGGAAATTCATTTCGTCAAAATTGCGTCAATTAGGTTATCAACCCTCGATGTTTGACTCCTCTGTATACATCTTAAGCAAGGAATCGACTAAGTCTGTGGTATGGATGCATGTTGATGATGGCATAGTCGCTTCGTCATCATTACATGCCTTATCCCAATTACGCCAGGACTTAAGCTCTTGTGTAGATGTCAAATGGCAAACGGAAGTTGATCAAATAGTAGGTATTAAAGTGGAAAAAGTATCTGAAGGTTATATATTCTCACAACATGCACTTGCCTCAAAGATCATTGCTGAACATAATCCCACTAAACAACTCACCACTACACCACTACCGTATAAAGTCCAATTGAAGTCTTCTGATAAATCTAGCCCACCACAAAATTCTACGAAGTTTCTCTCCATTGTGGGGTCTTTAAGTTACCTTGCACAGGGCACAAGACCGGATATATCATTTGCAGTGAATTATTTAGCACGGTTTGCAAGCTACCCTACTTCAGATCATTGGGGAGCGTTACTACATTTGGTTCGATATGTTACAAACACTGCTAATCATTCACTAAAAATTTTTCCGAACATGGCAGAGGATGTTTCTGTAAAAGTTTATGCTGACTCCAGCTGGGGAGGTGAACATGATAGGAGTTCTCATGGCTTTGTGGTAAAAGTGCTAGGTATTCCGATATCCTGGAGTGCAAGACGGCAAAGGATGGTAGCGCCTTCTACTGCCACAGCTGAATACATGGCACTGTCCTTTGGCGTTAAGAATGGATTATGGATAAAAAATTTATTAGAAGATTTTATTAATTTTTCAAAGCCTATTTACTTGTTCTGTGATAATCAAACTACAGTAGGCAACGGTAATGATCGCTCATCTAATAAAGATACTAGACACTGTAAACGTGATTTTTATTTTGTTAATCAACTAATTTTTGATAAAGAGGTTTTATTATCGTGGATTAGAAGTACAGAGCAAATAGCAGATGTTTTCACAAAACCTTTAGGACCTATCAACATTAGAAAGGCACTAAATGACTTGTGTATCTCTTAACTTTCTTTTATTCTTTTCCTCTTTCTTTTCCTCTGTCCATACTATTTCAAGCATTATTTTTTTCTTTCTTTCTTCCTTTTTTTCTCTACAGTCTTTTGGTTGTTTGGTTCTTGCCGTGTGGGGGGGTGTTATAGTGAATGTTAGGTTAGATTAGGTTACACGGCAAGAGTTGTATATAGTGTGCCGCGACCCACTCGTCTGTTCCTCATTCCTACCGGAGAGTGGAACAGGCGAGACTGACTACCCGTGGATTTGGGTACCGGCACAATAGGTCAGTTTAACATTAGTAATAAATATATATTCCTACCGGAGAGTGGAACAGGCGAGACTGACTACCCGTGGATTTGGGTACCGGCACAATAATTTTTAAAATAAAAATAAATTTTTTTTAGTTAAGATAGATATGAAGTCTTTGTTGTGGAGTAATATCTCACGGTGTTTTCTCACGATCCTTAATAAGCAAGATCAACACGAATACTATATATGGCAAAGACATAAATAGCTTAATAAAGTATGGTCCTTATTATATTGTATATATAGTGTTGTTCATCTTAATATCAATAATAAGAATTTATATGTTTTTGTTTTTGACTTATGCACATCTGTATAACGTACAGTTTTCACGTTTAATTAGAAAACGTATAAATTAAGATTTCTCCTTCGTAATAGTCTTAAATAATTGTTGGAATAACAATACTTTCACACATCGCTACCTACAAACCACGTCTCACAACATATCAAATTCCAAATCCGTAATATCAAATTGTATATAAATCAAATTCTCGTTTTGTAACATTTGATATTATCACCACTATCCCTTTTTAGCTGACTAGATTAGTAGGATGTAACGTGATACTTGTCCGTAGATTATGTAATGACTGTACTGATTGAATATAAATACTATTCCTGTACTTGTAAAAATTCTTATCCAATCTTTACTACTCATTACTGTAGCACGGTGTCAGCCTGTAGAACTCCGGAAAGAACCGGAGAACAGGAGACGCCGCTACTACAGTCTATATCACAATGACTATGTACATAAGGTGCTTAAGCACATAACAATTACTCACTAACATGTTTCATTCGTTTACTTTCATATTGCATCACTCACCGTACCAATCACTAAACCGTGTCCATACAGCTCGGCGCGATTAATTACTGGGATTGGTATAATACATTAATATTGAATTACACATGCAACTACTCACTCTTACTTACAGGTGATTATCAGATACAAATTGTAGTCGACGTGTGTTAGCAATTGGTTCATTAACTCACTATTGTATCTTAAAAGGTTGGATCATTAATAATATCACAATGGCAAAGACTTTTCAAGTTGCTATGATAGACAAAATAAGTTTTGATTTCATGTTTGGTTCTCTCAATTCTGTTTGTTTCAACGATTTCACGAAATATACTCAAACGGAATAATTTACTTTTCTTATTAATTCCCAAGGGAGAAAATATTTTAAAATGATCTGTCTTAGAATTTGAAACTTTCATGAGCGTCTATTAACTTTCACCACACTCCCTTTGAATTTTTATGTAATGCAGTTTATTCATTCAAAACATTGAAAATGATGTTGCGCAGCTTAAATAAAGGGGCTGCGCGCAATCTGTAATATTTATGAGTGAAACACCGCAATGAAATTATAGATTCTCTCGGATCTCTCACCTCCAAAGTACAGTTTGCTAGGTCTCAACTACGCCGCAGTCTCACAATGTATATAAGGTTAGATTAATATCGAAATAATGAGTAACAAAAAAATTCTAATCCAAAACTACCACTTGTCCGCCAATAGGTTATGGGCCTTTAGTGCCAAAAATATTATCTCCCGCTAATTTTTTCAAGCCTCGTCAGCAACAATTTTTTCACCACAGTTTTCTTTCCCCTTGTCCTACAAGCCTCGTCAGCTTTGACTAGATTTTTCTCCCTGTTCTGATTCAATTCTCAATAAACATCTTTCTGTCTTTTCATTTTTCTCTCTCTGTTATCTTTTGTTTATCTTTCGTTACAATTTTGTTTTGTTTTCTTTAAATCAGGTTATTAGGGGAGGTTCCTCACAAGGACCCGAATAACATAGGAGTGGGCACACTCCTGCTCAAAAACCTTTTTTTTTTCCTTTTTTTCTTTACATCTCTTTTCTTTTTCTCTTTTCCTTCTCTTCCATTCCATCTTGTCTCTATTTCTCTTTCTCAGTCTTATAATATACCTTTGTTACTTTATTCTTTCTTTCTCTCTCTTTTACCCCCCCCCCCCCAAAAAAAAACCCCCCAATAATTTGAACAATTAAAATGCTGAGAAACACAACTCCTCTACCGACTCAACCAAACTCGACACCAATAAATGAACCAACTACTATCTCAACTTGAAGAGCTCAGTCAAGAGCACCATCCATTCTTCCTGAATACCCTGACAATGAACACAATGACGAATTCAACCCATACATAGACCAACAACAAGCTATGCCATCCGATGAAGAAGAGTACAGGGATACAAGAGCAAATGCACACAACCAGGTCAAAAAGCAGATAACTGACACTATCAGGGAATTACGTTAAGAAATGGTAACGCGGCCTTCTAAACTAAAAGACAATGGCTCTAACTTCCAATTATGGTACAAAGAACTCAAGATTATCCTCAATGACTACATTGGCGAACCAGACTTCCTCACCAGATCAAATCCATCTAACGGATCAGCCAGAGAACGCATTGGCCATGCAATACTCATAAACTCTGTCAACCTAAACATCAAAACCAAAATCCTATCTATAACACCAAGTACGGCTGCATTTAAACACCTATGATTACAATACAACATCCTCTCATGTTCTGGTCAACTCAACGCTCTAGAAAAAATCCTAGAAGTTAGATAAAAAGACTTCCCAAACCTGGTTGCCACAGTCTCACACTTAAAAGATTGCTATGCCAATTTGAAAGCTCAAAACCTCACCTTCAATGACAATATGCTTGCCACAATAATTCAACAAGCATTCAAAGACAACCCTACACTCAGCTCTGAGTTGCTGAGAGACATTGAAATGATTGTAAAACTAACTGGTATCAATCCTTCATCTGCAACCATACAACAAACCCTGAGTGCAACATGGGATTGCCTAAAAAATCACAAAGAGAACCTAAAACGGAATGACACCATCACCCTCACAGCAAACAATACAACAATCGAACCACTTATTAATAACCCCAATTCATCCACCACTTCCCCTTTACCAGCCACCTTTGAACCAAGTCTATTGGCAATAAGACCAGCAAGGCCCCCTATCTGCTGGAACTGCAACTCTCCCGACCACATTCAAATAAACTTTCCTAGACAGGCTAATTATGGCTTGCGCAATCAAAATAACAGACCATCAGGATCATCCAGCATACAACCAATTTATCCCATGATTATTCAACCTTCTTTTATCCCCATGCAACCTTTGTTCATTCCCCAATTACATAACCAAAACCTTGGAAATATACGACAACAACAAAACAATTACCATCAACAAAGACAACCAATGGAATCTTATCACCCCATCTACCCACAGAAAACACCACAGCAACCTGCAAACATCCCCCCCAGCCAGAGCCAAGGTAGTTGAATTAACAGATGACTCAGCAGAATCAACAGCAGCCGCCTTTCAGCACCTGGACATCTCTACTGACTACCCGTCAAATCCCCTATTTGACACAGGGGCCACAATACACCTCTCTGGCAACATGAACGAGTTAGTGGATTTTGTTGATTTCAAAAGACCTATTCCAATGAAAGTAGCCACTAATGGAACAAAACATTTTATTACAGGGAAGGGGACCATCTGATTAAATGGAATGAATGGTCAAACTATCAATATTAGCCCAGTTTTTTTCTGCAAGGATGCAAGTGGTACGTTGATTTCTCCAGCATCTTTAATCAAGTCGGGCACAAAACTAACAACTACCCCCACTAAGGATTCCCTCATCAGCCTTAGTGAAGAGCCAATTCTAACAGCAACCTATGTTACCAACAGATCTTTATGGGAACTCCCCCCAAATTACTAATCTTGTACATAATAATCCATGTTGTTTCAACTTCATAGAAAAAACCATAATAAGTAATAATTATTTTAACCCCTTAAATTTGAGCAATGAACCAAGTTTTTATAGCCTTAACTTCCCATTAGTCTACCCTGAACCAAGAAAACGAACACCAAATGAGGATATTTTGTTCACCTGGCACTGCCTTTTGGGTCACGCAAGCCTGCGACAAATAAGGAGAATGATAAGCAACAAAATGGCTTTAGACTTACCGGACAAACTCCCACCTGGAAACATCATCTTCAATGAATGTCAGATGTGCAAAAGTAAAAGGACTTCCTTCCTAAATTCCACTGGCCAAAACCCAAGAAATCTGGAAATAATCAGCGCAGACATCATAGGCCCCATCAAGGAGACTTCAATAGACAACGGCTTTTATGCTTTAACAATAAGGGATCTTGCAACTTCATATAGCAAATGTCATATATTGCAACATAAATCAGAAGCCACCAACAAAATTATAGATGTCATGACACAACTTGAAAACCAAACAGGCACTTCAGTGAAAATATTTAGATCAGACAATGGAGGTGAGTTTGTCAACAAAGTATTATCAAATCATTTTACAAAAAGGGTATTGTACACAAAAAATCATTACCTTATTACCACCAACAAAATGGAAACATTGAATGCTATAACAGAACAATAACAGAAACCAGCTGCACACTACTTTTTGCCAGCCAACCACCAAGTTCCTTCTGGAGCTTCGCTTTCAAATGGGCTTCATACATTTTGAACAGGATTCCAAACAAAGTCACAACTGAAAAAATGTCATATGAATCTATGTTTAATACAAAACCACAATTAGACATAATAAAATGTTTTGGTAAAACTGCATACATACATATTCCAGAAGATAAGAGACGAAAGCTAGATGTAAGAGCAAAGAAATGTTTTATGATTGGATATCCCATAGGTATGAAAGGTTGATTATTTTGGGAACCACTAGAAGGTAAGATAATAGCTTTGGCATGGGCTGATTTCAAAGATATTCCAAAACACAAACCAAATAAAATGACGATAGATTTTCTCCTGAACAAAGCTGACTCAAATAAAAATGCACCAATATTAAAGCAACTATGAAAATTTGAAGACAAAGAAATAATAAAAGATCAAGAACACCTTTCATCAGAAATAATGGAAAACTGTCACTATTTTGTATCTAACTTACCGAAGTCCTACAAGGAAGCATCAACATCCAGTAAAAGTGCAACCTGGCTGGAAGCCTGTAAAAACGAAATAAAAAACTTAACTGATATGGACATGTGGAAAAGAGAAACACCACCCAAGGGTGCAAGAATACTTGATGCCAAATGGGTTTTTGCCGAAAAGAAAGACAATCTCACTGGTAAATCAAAACTGAAAGCAAGGTATGTAGCAAAAGGTTTCAAACAAATAAAACGCATAGACTACTCTTCAACATTTGCTCCAACTGCATCATTTACAGCCCAACAACTCATACTCACAATTGCAGCACTAAAAAACTCGCCAATACACACATTTGATGCTACAGCGGCTTATTTACACAGCCCAATAGAAGAAGAGGTTTGGGTTAAAGATCCCCCCAGTTTTAAAATGAACAATGGCAAATACTACAAACTAAAGAAAGCACTTTATGGGACCTGTCAGGAAGCAAGATGCAGGTGGCAAAACTTCAGTAAGCAACTTACAAGCATAGGATATACCATTTCATGCTTTGACAACAGTGTATATTTTTTAAAACACAACACCTCTCATGCATTGATCTGGGTACATGTTGATGATGGATTAGTAACAGCTAACAATACCAACACTCTAAAACAGCTAGAACGTAACCTAGGTCAACCCTCACTATCAAATGGCATCATGGCCTTGATGGTATTTTAGGAATCAAAATAGAAAGAAACAAACAAGGTTTACAACTCAGCCAACCAGAATTAATAGAAAAAATACTTACAAAACACCATCCGACAAAACTTCCTCATCATCAACCACTTCCAACAAACCTTGATCTATCGACTTCCCCTAAAGAACATGTCCCTATAAATTCGAAAGACTTCCTCTCCATTGTAGGTTTGTTGAGCTAAATAGCTACAGCCTCCCAACCATATATCAGCTACACCGTCAACAAGCTAGCAAGACAGGCAAAAAACCCCAACAGAGAACACTGGAGGGTGATAAACCATCTACTAGGCTATGTTCAACATACTTCCAAAAAGAAGCTGAATCTATATCCAAACATAAGCTCAGACCCACACCTCACAGTATATTCTGATGCCGACTGGGGTGGGAAATACTCCAGATCAACAGGCGGGATGGTTATTTTTTTTCACGATGCACTCATTTACTGGTCAACAAAGAGAATTCCATCAGTGGAAACCTCCACATGTCACACAGAGTAAATGGCTCTAGGCGCAGCCACCAGAATGGGACTATGGATTACAAACATTCTCAACGACCTTATCAAGTATAACAAACCTTTTCCACTACAATGTGATAAACAAGCCTCAATAAAAGTCTCAACGAACAAAGCATCTAACAAAAGAACACAACACAGTGACTGTGAGTTCTATTTTATCAATGAAAAACTACATAAAAGGAGGGAAAATATTGAGTGGGCACTGTCAAAAGAACAAAGAGCCAATATCATGACAAAGGCGTTAAACAAAAAATGTCACGAGAGAGAATGTTTTCTTTTGGGAGTGAAATAAATATCTTACAAATAATTTTTTCTACTACTCTAATTTGTAAGCAACCTTTAAGATTTAGTGCAACTTGTAACATATTTTTTCCTCTTCTTTCATTATATTTTTTTCCTTTTATTTTCTTAAACCATATTTTACTGTATCTCAGCGGCTTGTCAAAGGGGCAGGTGTTAGGTCTCAACTATGCCCCAGTCTCACAATTTATATAAAGTTAGATTAATATTGAAATAATGAGTAACAAAAAAAATTCTAATCCAAAACTACCACTTGTCCTCCAATACAGTTGCTAATAGTGTGGTTTTCAGACACTGGTTCTTCTTGAGAATCAAATCAACATACACCTATTTGAAAAATGCTTGCTTTATTTTTGCCTTCTTTCCTCCTCCAAAAACGTGAATTTAGGTTGCTTTTGGTGGGGGATGAGGGACAAAAAAGAACTAGGCTTTTTCAAATAAGTGTATTATTGGGCAAAATCCAGTTATGAGGGGTTGTTACGGTTTGGCTAAGTACACTTCTTCACTTTCAAGTCTTTATATTGGACATCTCATAGGAACACTTGTAGTGCATTTATGTTGTCCGCTATATTGGCTATAATTCTCAGAAGAACTGTCAAGGGGTCCTTTGGGTCTAGAATATTTTACGGCGGTCCAAACAGCAGATAAGGTGGATAACGAAAGGATTTTCAAATGGGTATGTAAATTTTATCTTTATGTTTTAATTACTCAAGTAAGAATTATAAGAATAAGATTATTATTACTTGTAAGGTTTTAATTTTACACAAATGTAAGTACTAAAACAGTAGTAGTAGTAATAAAATGTTTATTGGGTTGTAAATAATAAAATTTTAAGTAGTATAGGATGATGAAAAACAGCACAAAGTAGAAGGCCTTTTATAGGCAAAAAGGATAGAGAGCACAAAGAGTTAAGAAGCCTACATACAAGGATGTGAGACAAAAGATCCTTTCAAAATCAGAAATAACTAATAGCAGAGAGTACTAAAAAGATGCGCAAATACAATATGTTTTAATATATATCAATTTATTTGATATATTTTAAATTTCATTTTTAAATGTCACACTTAGTACAAAACAATTTAAATTTTCAATTTTTAGAATTTTTAATATAATTTGAATATTTTTAAATAAAATCATTTGAAATTTTTATCATCTTTTAGTATTAGTATATTTTTATTTCTTTAACCTCTCATTGAGCATGGTGTTAGGGAATAAAAATATAAGGGACATTAATATTAATTATAAATATTTACTAAATTTACTTATTGTAATTAGTTCATTTATTATAAGAAATTTTAAAGTAAATATACTATAATTAATAATAAAATAAGAAATAAAAAAGGTGCGGCTTCATCTCAGTAAATAATAAATTATTTTACTGAGTAAGTCTAGCAGCCTGGCTGACAAGAACACTGTCAGGCTGAGATCAAGTACAGAGACATGAACTAGCTTGAATGGTCAGCTGTCTAGAAGATCTCAATGGTCCTATATGAATACTATAGTACAAATTCAATAAGTATTAAAATATAACTCACTATAAGGCTCTCAGTAATTTAAATATCACTAATTATATATGGCTTACAATCTTATAGTTGGTAGAAAAATAGATTTAATAATTCAGATATTATTCAAAGACTTTATAAGTAATATTGATATGTATTGTATATAAGAAATTTTTATCTTTCTTCCTCACCATTTCTCTCTTTTTCCCATCTACTTCTGACAACCCTGCATTACTCAGTTAACTATATTTTCTAGCTTAACTTGTAGTCCCTTAGTTAATATCTTGACGTTTCTGCCTGCAAAAATTCTCCTTCCTAAGTAGCAAAACTTGAATATCCAATTGACTGATAAAATGTAGAAAGTAATTAGAGGATACATATATGATTTTAATCGCTATATGCCTTTTTTTTCTCACTCATCTATCATTTCATCTATTTTCTCTTTTCTTTTAGCTTTTCCATTCTGCGTTACGTTGCTCTGCATCATTGTCTCCTCTCCACACTTCACGCTACAGGTATTCTCCTCTATTTTTTCTGTTAGCACTAAATCTAATATTTCCATTTAATCTACGTAATTGGGGTTTACCTTTGTTAGTCATGTGTTGTCTTACTTAAGACTTTGTGTCTTCTCCTAAAGGTACTATACTCATGTTCTTACTCTTACAACTCTCATGCAATTGACTCATCTATAATTTCATCTATTTTCTATTTTCTTTTTGCTTTTCCATTCTGTGATACGTTGCTTGGTGTCATTGTCTCATCTCCACACTTCACGCTACAGGTAATAGGAGTTTACCTTTGTTAGTCATGTGTTGTGTTACTTAAGACTTTGTGTCTTCTCCTAGAGCTTCAGATCACCAACCTCCTCCTTTATTGTAAATTTTATTGGTTATATGTTTGATTGTAATGATAAAGAATGTAGAAAACAAAACAAAAAAACCCCCTCCTTTTATACCCAATAACTTCCCCAATGAACCCCTTTATTTACCAGCTCTATACACGATTTATGATGCCTAATTCCAGGTATTAGACCTTTACAACAACATAAAGAGTGACCAGTCACATAATTAGAATGATATCACCTGCCAAAACCCTGTAGTAATAGGGATAATCCATCAAAAATAAAGAATAAGCAAAAAAGAGAGTATATGTCAAGGTACTCTTTTGGTCTAGAAGATTTGTTATGAAGTTTCTATGAGGATTTTAAGTATTTTAAATAAACTCTCAAAAATTTGGTACATATTTCTTAATCTAAGTGATTTTTTACTCAAATATAAGAGGTAGGGTTTAAATATTGTTATAAGTTATTGATTAGAATTACTCTCTTGTAACTACTAATGAGATAAGATATAAAAATAAGTATTGTGTTGTAAATAGTAATAATAAAGTAAGTTGGTAAAGGAATGAATAAAAAACAACCAAAAGAGAGGCCTTATATAGGCAAAGGAGGGAAAAAGCACGGCAATCAAATTCTGAAAACAGTAGTATGAGAGAGAGAGAAAAAGAATATTCCAGAAGGAGTATTTTCAAATAATAAAGTTGTTCTAAAAAGAAGGCATCAAAAAGATGTATTTACAGAGTATGTCAGAAATACATCAATTTATTTAATATTTACTGTAGAAGTCAATTCTAAATAAGAAATTTGAGTTTTTGTATATATTTAATATTATTTGAATATTAAAATCTTATTTTAATTTAAAATCTATTTTTTAATATAAATCTTTATTTCTTCCAATCTGTCAAATGAGCACAGTGTTAGAGAAAAAATATAAGGGACAATTTTATATTTAATTTTAATTATTCATTTAATTTTATCATTCTGTAATTAGTTAATTTATTATAAGTAATTTTAATGTAACTAATTTATAATTAAATAAGTAAAATGATAAGGTGCGGCTTCATTCAGTAAATAATTAATTATTTCACTGGGTAAGTCTAGTAGCCTGGCTGACAGTATATGCGTATTATAAATTAATATAAAAGGGCAAAAAGGGAAAATTATAATTAATTAATACTAAATAATAAGGGGGATTAACTGTAGAAATTTTGGAGCTAATCATGACATTATACTACATGAAATCCCCATTCAAAAATAGCCAAAATCGACTGAGAAACTGTCAGGTTAAGGTCAAGTACAAGGACCTGAACTAGCTTGAATAGTCAGTTGTCTAGAAGATTTTAATGGTCCTATATGAATACTGTAGTTCTAATCCTCTAAGTTGTAAAATATAATCAAATATAAAGGTCTCAGTAATATAATTCTCACTATTCTTATATATGGCTTACAATCTTTATAGTTGGTAGAAAAATAGATTATATAAATTCAGATACTATTCAAAAGTCTTATGAAAGTACTAATTGATATGTATTGTAATTGATTTGGTTATATTGGATAAATTGTAATGATAAAGAATGAAGAAATACAACCCAAAAAACCTCCTTCTTTTATACACACTGAGTTCCCCAATGGTTCCCTTGATGTACCACCCAATACACAGTTAATGACGCCTCTAAACAACTAATAGAAATGCCCATCAACATTCCTAGTAACCCATGACATAATTAGAAGAGTAACAACCGCCAAAATCTTGTAATAATAAGGGAAATCCATCAAAATTAAAGAAAAAGACAAAAAGAGAGTATATGCGTATAAAACAATAATATTAAAGACTAAAGGAGACTTTTTAAGGTTAATAATAGCTTAATAATAAGGGGGATTGACTGTAGAAATAATGGGGCTAATCCTGACATTATACTACGTGAAATTCCCATTCAAAAATAACCAAAACTGACTGAGAAACCACCCAAAAGCTTAAAAAAGAGTGTGAGATGTGGGGTAACTACATGCAGTTCTTGGCAGGCGCTTGCACGGGTAAATCCTTGACTAAAATTAGGCGAATTTAAGCGTGGTGATGAAATAAAGTGCCAAGAGTGAGGTTATTAATGAAATTAGTGCATATAAACAAGGTCAATGCATTATTAATTAAGCTAGGACACTAAATAAGCGCCTGTCGCCTATTTTAGTGTGTTTCCCCACAGTGGGCGTAGAATGTGGGGTAATTATAGTGTGAAAAAGCTAACTTTGCTAAAAATGAAGCTATTCACACGGGAAAAAAGCAGGTAGTATGTGGCCAGTACACAGAAGCCATTTCTGGCATAAAAAACACCAAATTTGAAAAGTGTTATTTTTATGCATTTAAATAGCCAAATTAATAGTTCTAAATGAGTCCAATTGATCTGTCAAAGCGCAATTTTGATATTCTCAATTTTATAGCGCATATAGTCAACTTTTAAGTGAAATAAAGCGCATTTCTTGTTTTTTGCATAAAACAATGAATATAACAGCTTTAAGTGTACTTAAAAATTATGTAGCCTTATACTTAAGGTTCTTAAGATTATTCTAACATATTCCAACTTAATATTAAGTACATAAGACCTATAAAAGGTGGATATATGCGTGTATATAAGGTGTTATAATGGCATTTTTTTGTGTATTATCATAATTTTACTTATGTATACTATTTGTGTACTCTTATTTATTATTCCCATGTCTAGTTCATGTGTTTAACATAACTTATAAGTACTTTTTACTCAGTCCTGGGGATATACAGGCTGACAGAAACCAACAAAAAACCCAAAAAAGGGTGTGAGATGTGGGGTAACTACATGCAGTCCTTGGCTGGCGCTTGCATGTGTAAATCCTTGACTAATTTAGGCGAATTTTAGCATGGTAGTAAATTAAAGCGCCAACAATGAGGTTATTAATGAAATTAGTGCATATAAAGAGGGTCAATACATTTATAATTAAGCTAGGACACTAAATAAGCGCCTGTTGCCTATTTTAGTGTGTTTCCCCACAGTGGGAGTAGATTTTGGGGTAATTATAGTGTGAAAAAGCTAACTTTGCTGAAAATGAAGCTATTCACATGGGAAAAATGCAGGCAGTATGTGGCCAGGACACAGAAGCCATTTCTGGCATAAAAAACACCAAATTTAAAAGTGTTATTTTTATGCATTTGAGTAGCCAAATCAATAGTACTAATTAAGACAAATTGATCTGTCAAAGCGCATTTTTAATATTATTAAATTTATAAGGCATATAATGAACTTTTAAGTGATTTAAAGTGCATTTCTTGTTTTTTACATAAAACAATAAAATTAACAGCTTTAAGTGTACTTAAAAAATATGCAGCCTTATATTTAAGGTTCTTAAGATTACCCTAACATATTCCAACTTAATATTAAGTACATAAGACTTACAAATTGAGGGTATATGCGTGTATATAAGGTGTTATAATGGCATATTTTGTATATTATCATAATTTTACTTATGTATACTATTTGTGTACTCTAATTTATTGCTCCCATGTATAGTCCATGTGTTTAACATAACTTATAAGTAATTGTTACTCAGTCCTGGGAATATCCAGGCTGACAGTAAACTACTTAATTTTGTCAAAGTTTAACTCCGGAATGAGGATAAACTACTTTCTTATTAAAAATATTACTGTCGTTTTACTATGGTATGGGAGACAAAACTGTTAACAAAATTTTACAACATTCATGAAGAAATTTGTTTGAAAATTCTTAAAACTCTTAAAATTGACTAAAAATTATGGTCAAGAATTGTGTTTGAATGATAATGTTTTTATTGGTAGAAGTGTTCACAGGGGAACCTTCTGATAAAATATTGGCAAGTTTGGGGGTAATTGATGGGCTGGCTGCTCTATAAACATTTACCCCACAATGTTTGTTAACAATTTTTCCCTGTTTCTAGTTGAATCCTGGCTTTGTTTTTGATCTATAGGAAGTCTTCTAAGACTATTAACTGGAATGTACAAGGAGACATTGCTCTTGCTGCCGTATTCAAGATTTATTTTTATTTTTGTTTTAGTTATTTTATTTATTTATTTATTTTTATGTTAGAGTTTTATATAATGATATATGTTTCTCTTTCATTTTAAATTTTATACTATGAAATATTGTTAAGAGTAATGCTCACTGTTGGTCTCTAATCATTTTTTAAAAATTGGAGGGAGCCCACTCAGTGATCATTATCATATAATTTTATTTTTCTAAAACTCTCATTTATTAAATCTGTATTTTCAAATTTCTCAAAATTGTGTCACCACATCAATTTGAGCTTGGATGTGGGTATGATGTCAAGGGTATGGCTCAACAATTGGCCAGGGGGCATCTTTTAAATTTAAATTTTTTATTTTCAAATTTCTCAAATCTACTTTTAAACATTTACTTTCTTAAACTTTCATTAAAATCAAATTTTCATTCTATTTCAAATTCTCTCTTTTATTAAATAATAATAAAATAATAAAATAATAAAATAATAAAATTAAAAATTAAAAATAAATTAAAAAAAAAATAAAAAAAATAAAAAAAAATATAATAAATATAAATATAAAATAAATATAAAATAAAATATAAACATACAATTATTTTTCAAATTTTTTAAAATTAATTTTAAAATTTTCTTTTGGCTTATTTCTTTTATAGTATATTTTATATAGGAAAAAGGGTCAAGTGGAGCTCAAGCAAAATTGGATCCTACTTCAAGATCTGTTAGTCCTCCAAGACTTTAAACTGGCTAACTTTCAAGACTTTCTTTAAAGGGTTATATTTGTTATTTTAGAATCTGTTAGTCCTCCAAGACTTTAAACTGGCTAACTTTCAAGACTTTCTTTAAGGTTCTATTTGAATTTTGGGATCTGTTAGTCCTTCAAGACTTTAAACTGAATTTTAACAACATTCAAGATTTAATGGATATTTTTTTTTTCTCAGGGAAAGGATTTTTTTATATAAATTGGTATCAATCAAATCTTTGGTCCACCATGACTTTAAACGGGTAGTTCAGTAAGTGTTTGGTCCACCATGACCTTAAACTGGCAAGTATATCATTCTTTTGTCCACTATGACCTTAAATTGGATTTTTTATTGATCAAATGTTTAGTCCACCATGAATTTAAACTGGATTATCAATATTATTCAATATTTGGTCAAGCCTAGGCCTTAATTAGGAAGAATATATGCACATAAACGATCTTTAGTCCACCAAGACTTTAAATTGGCAATTGATTAAATGTTTGGTCCACCAAGACTTTAAACTGGAATGTCAATCTATTTGGTCAACTCAATTCAATCTTTTAATTTATCACTGCCCACCAGGACTTTAAACTGGATATTCTATCATTGTTGGATTTAGGTGCTGTTAAGCTTTAGGAGGATAAAATTTTAGGAGGTAATGATGCTAAGAAGGCATAATAGTTTAATTAGGTGAAATTTGTGGCGCCTTAACATGGTCTAAAAGTTTAAAGTTAAATATTGTAAGCCTGGCTAAAGTATTTTGTAAAGGTTTCTGAATAGCAAAGGATGAAATTGTGATGAAGGAATTAGAAGTCAGGGTGGTAGTTGGATTATTATTGATTATTTATTTTTTAAAAAAAAGCCTCAGTGTTAGGCTATTTTGTGTGAAGCTTGGAGGACCTCATGGCAAGATTGGAATCATAGAATTTGGCTCAGTGGGGGGACCTATGAGAATGGAATCAAGAGTATTTGGCTCATTAGGGAGATCCACTCTCTCATGCTGTGACATAGATTGAAGACTGGTATATGTGAGTCTGAAGGGATTCAAACATTGCTCTCAGAAGTGGAATCATCACAAAATTTATTATATTTTTATTATGAAGATCCATAGAAAAGAAAACAACTGTTTAAATGTGGAGAAGACCAGCTAAACAAGTTCATCAAAATAAACTATTTAGAAAAGATGATTTCTTTGGAACTGTTCAACATCATTATCAAAACTTTGCATTAGGAGTCTTCTCTTTATGATCTCTTCATGATTATTGGCTGGAGTTTCTTGAAAATAGGCCAAATTTTTTTGTTTTAACTCATTAGTAAAGTCAAGAAAAAAATAGCAATGAAAATTAGGATAGTGGTTGATATAATCTGTCTTTACTTTGCCAATGTCATTGGTGTTGGTTATTTTGACAGCCAAAAGTTCAAAGTATATTTTTTTTAAAAAAATAATTTATTATTAGTTATGGTTAAAGTTTATTATAAGATTATTAAATCTTAAATTTTGATCCAAGAAATGTTTTTTCAGCAAGTTTAGTTGGAGGAGCTGGCATTATAGGATGTGGATCTTGAGAAGTCTGAATTAGGCCAGGATCCATTGTTGAAGATTTAACTTTAGAAGAGGAAGCTGTTTTTGAAAAATTTCTTTTGAAGAAGACTGGGATTTTAGATTGCTTTTTGGCTATTGTAGGATCAGGAAGAGCAGCTGGTACAAGATATACATTTGTTCTGGAAGGATCTATAGGCCAGTTACATTTTACTTTCTTTACACAGCATAAGTTGCAAGCGGTTCTACCAGGGAGATCAGGATTGGACATTAGGCAAGGTACTTGGTAGCGAGCACATAATTCACATGGAGAAACTAGTTCTTTGAAAGACATTTTGAAGATGATGAGTTTGAAAATTTAATATAGAAGAAACTTGGTTAATGAAGTGATTGGAGAAGATGGTGATTAAAGAGAGAGATGAATATTATGGGAAATCAATTATGGAAGTTAAAAGAATGAGGACATTCTCTATTGGAGGGAGGATGTTGCAGCCTAAAGTTTAGTAAAGCACTTAAATGTGAAAATGGGTTTATTGCGGGGATATGATATGGACAATTTTTTATTATAAAAGATTTTAAATAAATTATTGCAAGTTTAAATATGATTAAATCGTTTGGAAGAAAAATGCATGCTGTAAAAAATTTATTTTACAAAGAAGAAATATTTTTTCTGGTCTGAAAAGTGGTGAAGTATAAATTCCAGAAGCTCAAGAACCTTTGGAAATTTTTCCCTAATTTTTACTATATTTATTATATTTTTAAATGGTTTTTCAAAGTTTTTGAAAAATTATTTACGTTTTTCAAAAATTACTTAACTTTGATGATTTTTCACAGGGTTATTAGAGATTCACAGATTACTAAAATTAATTAGGAGCGCTAAGGAGAAGTATCTCTATCATGTGTAATTTTTCTAGATTTTTTATTATAGTTTTAAGGTTCTAATTGAGTCCAGAGGTCCAGATGAGCTCTGGCTGTGCTCTGGAAGGGAAAGTTAGGCACGTGACAAAGTAAACTTATAAACACCTCAGACTCAAAATTGGAAAAGGATCATCTATCATCATTCTAGTTTATTAAAACACCATATTCATATTTTTTATTTCTCAAAATATTAAAATAAAATTGTAATACCCTTATAACTTTTATATTTTTCATAACACATTTGAAATACAACACAACAATTATCTTTTCATCATATAGGGTATCTTTGGAAAGGTATCAACCTCAGGGACTTGTTTTTATTTTTATCTCATTAAAAATAAAATCTTATAAAAACATAAAAGTCTTTCTTCACAGATCTTTCACTGATACACCTTAATTGTTGTAATCGGTATTTCTTTCTCAACGGCTGTATTTCCAAATCTCAATAAGCATTTATAAAATCAGATTATCATATCTTTTAATTAATTAAAGTAGACTAGCTAGATTAGTTATTAGTGCAACCCTTATTTATTTAGAAGGACAGGGGTTTCTTTGGTTTATCCAACTCCTTCGTATTCTGCTTACAGCAAGGCAACTGTAAGAGTCTACCTACACCTGATGAAGAAATTACATCAAAATTGATATCTTCATTTACAGATGTGGCCTTATTATGGTTTGAATCTGTATTGAGTGAGGGAATTGACTACTCCTGGATTGAATGGAAGGCACTAATTTAAAGGCAATTTGGTGGCCCAAAATATAGAATCAAACTACAAAGATTTTATGAGAAGACCAGATATAATCCAAATGCTGAGGATAAACTAATGGTATTTTTAATGAATTTAATAAAAATGACAGGAGCCATAGATTCAAAAATGGACTATGATGAGTGGAAAGAAAAAATAATATATAAATTGCCTATATCAGTCAGAGACATTATTGTAGCTAGAACTGAAAACATCAGAGATACTTCTGGGTTTATTAATGTATGCATAGAAATATTATTGAACCACAAATATGAAACCAGGTATAATCATAATAAGAAAAATTTTGAGGTGGTAAAACCTACTACAAATAATTTACCAGTGGAGAAGAGAAAACCTTCTACTCCCCTTGTCTCTAAGAGACAAGAAAGTAACACTTGCTACAAATGTAATGAGCCTTGAGTTAAGGGTCATAACTGTAAGAAGAGAAAAAATGATAATGAAAATCCACAAAGTTGTGAAACAAGTAATAATTAAAATGAAAAGGAGGAGTCTAGTGAGGATTGTAAAAGTAAAATCTCTTACAGTGATGATGAAAATGAGATATATGTATTAGAGCAGGATATTATGTTCCTGAATGGTGCAATACCTCAAAAAGATACATCTTTAACTTCAAATGAGGAAGCTGAAATAATTAAAGATTTAACTCATGATTCTTACAAAATTAAACCTATTAGAGAGCCTGTTATTATAAGTGGAAAAGAAATGAATGCCATTCTTGAAATTGAGGCTACAGGTAGTGTAGTTTCTATTAATAAATTAATGAAACTTGATAGTAAGTATAAAGAAAAACTGGAACCTGCACAGACAAAGAACTTGAGGGGTTTTGATTCAGTATTACATCCAATTGGCAAATAGAAAACTGCAGTATTCTTTAAATATAATAATTGATATGTAAGAGCAGTATGTGAATTTTTAGTAATGGATAATAATAATTGTAGTGATTGTTTTATTAATGGCAATGACTTATTGACCAAGTTTGGAATCAAACTAGATCCTGCAAATAGTAGCTTCACTTTAAGAATGAATTGAAAAAGAAAATTCAAGATTTTCTTTGAAAATTAAGTTTAAACCATTTTTCCTAAGGAAGAAAAACTCAAAGGTGGAAGAGCCACCTCTTAAGTGGTAGAATTGAAAAATTTAATCCAAAAAGCCTCTTTCAGTCCTAAACTCTCAAAAATTGAAGAAAAAAATATTTTGAGATTAATAAAATCTTATCTTATGGCATTTTCTCATGGCTCAAATGAACTAGGATTGGAAATAAAACCATGAGATTAAAATCTCTGTAAGTTGTGATTTGGATAATATTCCTGGAAGCTTGAAAAAGAAAACTTAACTAGCTTCTCCTGATAAAAGGAAAGACATTGAAGAAAACATTAAAGTGTTGTTAGAAATGGGTATTTCTGAAAAGGTTAACACAATACCTAAGTTTTGTGTTATTTCACCAGTTTAAATCTCTTATGAAAAAGATAAGGCAAGATTATGTGGTGATTACAGAGCTCTGAAAACATTCACTCTAGATAATATTTACCCTCTAACAAAGATAGCATCTATCTATACTACCTTACAAAGTGAAAAATATATTTCCTGTCTGGATGGAAACAAATTTTACCACCAGATTACTGCAGAAAAGAATTCTTAGAACTTTTTACTCATACCCATACACATGGGGATATATAAATATGTCAGGCTAAATCCAAATCCAGAGACGTGAATAGCTTGCTGGTCTAGTGTCTAGAAGATTTACAAAAGGTCCCAAATGAATACAATGGTATAAGACAAGCAAGTAGTAGAATAAAATCAATTAAAAGGCTCAGTAATTTACTCTCACTTATTATAATTGGTATTACAAGGCTTATTGTTGTGCAGAAAAATAGATGTAATGTTAATTAAAATACTATTCAAAGACTCTCTAAAGTACTAATGAAATGTAAGATAAATTGTATTGGTTATATTGTAATTTTAATTGTATAAATGATAAATTGAATGTCAAAAATATGACCAAAAACCCCCTCCTTTTATACCCAATAATTCCCCAATGATGCCCCTTGATGATTCCAATCCTATACACGGCCAAATGCGCCTCAAACTAACTAATAGACCTGTCCAACAACATAAGGAATGACCAATGACAACCAAAGAATAATATCACACACCAAAATCCTGAAATAATAGGGATAATCCATCACAAATAAAGAATAACCCAAAAAAGAGTGTATATGCGTGTAATATCTATTTTTAATAGTCTAAAAATAAAGAAAAGGTACTAAATATAACACAGTATTAAGAGGGATTAACATTAGAAATGTTAGAGTTAATTATTACAAATTTATATGTGAAATCCCTGTCCAAAAATAAGCATTATTGACTGAGAAACCACTGAAAAACCCAATTTAATGCGTGTAAGGGCTGATCCCTGTATGCAGACTCTTGGCAGGTGTAACCACGGGTAAATCCTTGCCTAAATAGGCGATTTTTAAGCGTGGTGGCATAATTGGGCGCCAAGACTGATGTAACTAATGTAATTAGTGCATTTAATAAGGTTAATTCACATTGAAACTAAATTAAGACACTAAATAAGTGTCCCTCGCCTATTTTAGTGTGTTTCCGCATATAGTGCATGTATGTGGGGTAATTTTAGCATGAAAAATACTAACTTTGCTAAAAATGAAGCTATTCACACGGGAAAAATGCAGGCAGTATGTAGCCACTGCACAGAGGCCATTTCTGGCATAAAAAATACCAAATTTGAAAAGTGTTATTTTTACACTTTTAAATAGCCAGAGCAATTGTTCTAAATAAGGCAAATTGATCTTTCAAGGCGCATTTTTATTATCTTAACATTTATAGCGCATATATCCAGCTTTTAGTGATAATAAGCGCATTTATCAATTATTTCAATAAAATAATAGAAAAATTAGCTTTATGTGTACTTAAAAATTATGTAGGCTTATGGCTAAGGTTCTTAAGGCTACCCTAACATATTCTAACTTAATATTAAGTACATAAGACTTAAATAAGGTGGATATATGCGTGTATATAATGCTTTATAATGGCATATATTTGTATTAAATCAATTTTTTATACAATTATTTATTGTTCACATGTATGCTATATATGTTTAACATAATTTGTTAGTAATTTCACTCAGTCCTGAGAATATTCAGGCTGACAAAATATGTGAGAATGCTTTTTGGACTAAAAAATACCCCTTTGGTCTTCCAAAAATTGATGGATAGTTTTTTCATCAGGAAATGGTTGAAGGATGGCTATTAGTTTATTTTGATGACATAATAATGTTTTCAAAGACATATGATGAACAATTAAATTACATGAAAAGAGTATTTCAAAAAATGGTTGAAATCAATATGACAATTGCATTAAAGAAATGCAAGTTTGCGTTTAAATCCTTGAAAGTACTTGAAATGTTGTATCTGGATTACAACTTTGTGTTTACCAGAATAAAGTGGAAGAAATAAAAAAACATTAGTATACCTAAAAATGTGAAAGATGTTCAAAGTTCTCTAGGTATGTGTGGATATTATAGGCAGTATATAAAAAACTACCAGTCTATTGCATCCCATTTAACAACATTAATCAGGAAAAACAAGTCTTCATTTAGAATAATGAAAAAAGTATGCCTTTGATTAATTAAATGAAGTTTAATGTCAGCTCTAATATTAGGATTGCCCAATTTTAACCTCCCTTTTATCTTGTATACTGATCCAAGAATTACAGGGTTAGGTGATGCTTTACAGAAAAAACAGATAATAAATGATAAATTATCTGAAATAGTTATCTGTTATATATCCAGAACCCTAAGAAAGACAGAATTAAGGTATGTTTCCACCCAACTGGAATGTTTAGCCATTTTGTGGGCTATATAGAAAATTCATCACTATCTAGAAGACCAGAAGTTTGAATTAATAACAGATTTCAGTGCATTAAAATCATTACTAAACATGAAAAAACCTAATGGGCACATGTTTATATGGCAACAAGCTGTAAAAGAGTACAGAGTTAAAATGAAAATTACTCATAGAGCAAGTACATTGCATTCTAATGTGTATTTATTATCCAGAAGTCCTTTGCCAAATAATACTGAGGACTCAGATTATGTGCCTGGAAATGAGGTAATACATATATTTAGGGTTTGTATAGTGGATTTAGAGGAAGAATTTATGCAAAACATACTTTAAAATTATTCATCTGATAAAGATTTGTCTAAATTATCTACCATCTTAAAGGATCTAATAAATGCCTCAATGAGTGCATTAGTTAAAGACTTACCTCTAAACTATAAAAATGCATTGGAAAAAGGTAAACTGTCAATTGAAGATGAATACATATATTACAGAAAAAAGATAAGTAATTTAATAGTTATATCACCTTCTATGGAAGATTTAATGTTAAGTACTTGCCATGATGGCATATTAGCTGGTAAATTTGACTTTAAAAATATTAAATAGAGTTTAAATACATCCTGGTGGATAAACATAAAAGAAGATGTAAAAAAATAAATTGACACATGTGACTCTTGTCAAAAATCTAAAAGATTGGCTGGGAAGAGAGCTGGGTTGTTACAACAGATAGAGTAGCCAAAAGCTCCATGGGAAATTATAATCATGGACTTTGTAACAGGCTTGCCATTAGCAGGAAAAGAAAGTTTGAATTCTTTCTGGGTAATTGTGGATAGACTAACAAAAATATGTAAATTTATCCCTACACATAAAGAGGTATCTGAAAAAGACTTTGCATTAATATGGTGAACTCAAATGATGAATACTGCTGGGTTCCACAAAGCCATAATCTCTGACAGATACCCTAAATTTACTTCAGAGTTCTGGAAATATTTGATGGAAGTATTAGATTGATAATTGAACATTTCTACAGCACACAATCCACAAATGATGGGCTGGCTAAGAGAATGACACAGACTCTGGAAGACATGATCAGAAGATATTGTGCCTTTGGATTCTAATTCAAAGATAATTAGAAATTCACACATGACAGGGGACCATTAATTTCTGGCCTTGAATTTGCTTATAATAGCACAACATATTCTGTAACAGAGAAAAATTATTTGAAATCTGGCTGGAATATGTACTAAATACCCCAGTAAATCATTAAAAAAATAACCAAGGTTAGATATACACCTTGATACTAAATCCTCTATTCATATGCAAAAAATTTGTAGAAATCATGGAGAATAATTCATTCAAAGAACATTTGAATATGAAAAGAAAAGGTGGGATGAATATTATAAAGAATTTGAATTCAAAAAATGAGATTGAGTGCTAATTTCAACACTACATTATAAAATACAAGGTAATGTTAAACTAAAGGATCCTTTTGTAAAACACATTGTAGTCAACTAAATGGTAGGTAATAATGTTGTTGAAGTCATATTATATGCCCCATATGATAGGAAACATCCAATTTTCCCAATCTCATTATTAAAACCTTACCATGCAAATGATCCTGACTTATTTCCAAAAAGAAGAGGAAGGCCTCAAAATAAACCTGAAGAACTTGTGGAAAAAGAAGAGATAAGAAAATACTCAAGAAAAGTATCCTTAGTAAAGAGAAAGTAACTGAGTATTTATTAAGATATAAGGGAGAATCAAATGAATTTGATAAATGGATACCTGAAAATAAAATTTCAAAGCTATCCTCCCTTCTTAAAAAATTTAAACAGAAATAAAATTCTGTTTAAAAAGCTGAGGGGTTAAAAACAAGTAATCATAATATTTTATTATGTTTTATTTATTTTAACAATTAATCTTTAATTCTACAGAATTCTCTGAATACCTGAAAAATAAAACAAAAAATGTATAACTTATCATTATATTATTACTATTTTTTTGGGTGGGTGAGTGTCAGCCTGGAAATCCCCAGGACTGAGGAAAAAGTACTTATAAATTATTTTAAATTCATGGACTATATATGGGAACAATAAATAAAGGTACACAAGTTATATACATAAGTAAAAATTATGATAAAATACAATATATGTCATTATAACACCTTATATACATGCTTATATCCACCTTTTATAACTTCTATGTCTTTAATATTAAGTTGAAGTATGCTAGGTTAATATTAAGAGCCTTAAAAATAAGGCTACATAATTTTTAAGTAGACTTAAAGCCTTTGTTTTCATTGTTTCATGTGAAAACCAATAAATGTGCTTTAAATCAATAAAAAGTTGACTATATGCACTAGAAATTTAAAAATATTAAAAATGGGCTTTGACAGATAAATTTTTCTTAATTAGAGCTAATGATTTAGCTACTCAAATGCTTAAAAATAACACTTTTCAAATTTTTGGTTTTTTATGCCAGAAATGACTTCTGTGTACTGGCCACATACTGCCTGCATTTTTCCCATGTGAATAGCTTCATTTTTAGAAAATTTAGCTTTTTCTCACTATAATTAACCCAAATTCTATGCCCACTGTGGGGAAACACACTAAGATAGGCAACAGGCACTTATTTAGTGTCCTAATATAAGTATAGGTGCATTGACCTTATTATATGCACTAATTTCATTAATAACCTCAAGCTTGGTGCCTTTAATTCAATACCGCACTTAAATTTTCCTAAAATAGTCAAGTATTTTCCTGTGAAAGTGCCTCTCAAGTACTGCATGTAGTTACCCTACATCTCACACCATTTTTGGGGTTTTCAGTGGGTTCTTAGTCAATATTGGTTATTTTTGGATGAGTATTTCATGTAGTAAATTGTCATAATTACCCCCATCACTTCTACTTTTGATCCTCCTTAATATTTTTATTATATAGTGTTACTCTTAATTTTTTTATTTTTTTATTTTAAGATATTACACACACATACTCTCTTTTTTACTTATTCTTTTATTTTGATGGATTATCCCTGTTACTCCAGGATTTTGGCAGGTGATATCATTCCAATTATGTTATTTGTCACTCTTTATTTTGTTGTAAAGATGTATTAGCTAGAAAGAGGAATCATGAGCTGTGTATAGGACTGGTAAATGAAGGAGTTCATTGGAGAAATATTGTGTATAAAAGGAGGGGTTTTTTGGTCTTGTTTTATACATTCTTTATCATTAAAATCAAAATATATAACCAAGAGAACTACAATACATATCAATAGTACTTCTAAAGTTTTTGAATAGTATCTGAATTATTACATCTATTTTTCTAACAACTATAAGATTGTAAGCCATATATAATTAGTGACATTTAAATTACTGTGACCCTTATATTGAGTTATATTCTAGTACTTATTGGAATTGTACTACAGTATTCATATAGCACCATTAAAATCTTACAGAAGACTGAACATTCAAGATAACTTATGTCTCTGTACTTGAACTAAGTCTGACAAAAATAGTGAAAAAAAGTCTCAACTTTAATTGTCAATATCTCAGAAAGCACTGAACCAAATTCACAACTATTTGTGGGAAATGAAAGTTAGACAGCAGGAGAAGCTTCAGATTAAAGCACATAAGATTTGAATCAACCTAAACCTGATGCTGACTTTTTTAAAAATTGAAAAAAATTTGAGAAGTGATGGTGAAAGAGACAACTACAGGGGTAAATAATCCCACTATTATCCAGAGAATCTTCTAACAATAATTGAGGTATGCATCAATGATAGAAAGAGTGAAATATTTGAAAAATTTGGAAAAAATATTGATTCAAGTGTAGTAAAGAAAATCAGTGTAGAAGTGTAAAATACCAATCCAAATCTAATTTTCACGTACTTGAATGAAAAATAAAAACCTATATAATCATCAGAGAAGCATTTCAGAAGCCTTATTATCTAATTATGAAAGATCAAAGTAAAAAAAAAGAAAATTGTGTAAAAAAACTCTTCACTTTAAATTTTAGTATCTGTAAAGACCTAAGGAGGTAGACTACTACTAGTACTGACACTAGCCTAGGATGTGACCTACTATGCTGTGTAAAGAAGTGAGACTAACTAAGACTGACTATGTTGGGGCTTCTAACAGTGAGGGAAGACGGACTGACTATGCTAATTTAGCAGTGATACTATAGAGTAACTGGATTACTAGATAAATTGCCCAATGAGGAGCGTTCCACAGTGCTTGCCCCATATAAATTCCTTATGAAATATCTGATCTTATGCCTTTCACAAAGCATAGTACCCATAGCACTCCTTCTCCTCCTCATCTCTCAACAAAGTCCTAACACTACCCCCTCTTTTACCCCTACTGCTCCTGCGCTACTTCTAAAACTCCTTCAATTTTTTCTAAGAATTTGCCAAACTTTCCACTGGCTCCCAAGACCTATGTCCAACCCCATAACCTTTCCAATGCACTAAGTACTGAACCTTTCCCCTGTGCACCCTCTTAGAAACAACCTTTTCCACCTCAAAATCCTGTTCATTTTCCACCTGGATTGGTGCTGGTTACTCTTCTGGACCTCTTGGGATTGTATCTTCTAAATTATTTGTGAGAAATGAAATGTTGAAAACTGGATGTAATTGCCTCATTGAGAACAAGCTGAGTAAAAACCTTTTGTTTGAATTTTAATGGCCCCACTCTCTTGTGATCTAATTTAGAGCTGGGGTGCAATGTGCAAAGAAATGTGAGCTTAGCTAAGCCTTGTCACCTACCTGTAGTGTGTGATGCTGTGTCTTACCTTAATCATTATGACACTTCATTGACTTTTGAGAAAATTTGAGATCTCCTTCTAGTTCTTTACATATACTTGTTATTCTTTGAGTTTACTCTTTCACTTCTGGGACTTGTAACATGGGTGGGATAACAATTGAAAATGTTGGGTAATAACCATAGTTGGCAAAAAAAGTGACATACCTGTTGCAGCATGTGTCTGGTTCTTTTATGAGAATTTAGCAAGTGGTAACAGCTGCCCTCAATCATCTTTCTGATAGTTAATGAAATGGTGCAACTATTTTTCAATTGCCTTATTCACTATATCAGATTCCCCATCAGTCTGTGGATGCCATGCTGTTGACAAGATGTCCTTAATTTTCAGTCTCTCATACATTGCTTTTAATATCTGAGAGTTAAAAGTACTTCCCCTATTTTATACTAAACTTTCAGGAAATCCATGTAATTTTCAGACATGAGCTACCATTTAATCTGAAATAAGCTCTGATGTAAACTTGGTAGTGGTGGGCACAAAGTGTACCATCTTGGTGTAGCATTCAACTACTGTGAGGATAGAATTCTTTCCTTGAGACTTGGATAATTTCACTATTAGATCATAGGAAATCTCATTCCATGGCTGCTTGTAAATGTTAAGAAGGGCCAGTAGTGTTGTTGTTAGACTTTTCTTCTTCTTCTGGAAAGAGTCACATGCCACTACATAGTGCTGGACATATGCCTTCATGGACTTCCAGTAAAATTTGAAATTTACCAGCTCCACTGTCTTCAGGGGTCCTGGGTTTCCTGCCATTGGGGAGCAATTCCTTGATTTGACCACCTTCCACTTGAGCTCCTCATCATTTGTCACCACTATCCTTTCATTCTAATACAGCACTCTCTGTTCCAGGTGATACTCTTCCAATCCTTTCCTTACCAATACCTCCTTTTATAACAGCACCTTTACCAACTCCTTCACTCCCTCATCCTGTTATGGCCCTCTTCTTAACCATTCTATCTAATCCTCATCCTCAAATTCCACCTTGTCTAGGATTTCCCCCTCTTCATGGTACCTCTTCAAAAATGTCTCACCCACAGTGTGTAGTTGGCCTGGTGCTGGGCGCAATTCACAATGTTTTGATAGCACATCAGGTTTGCCACTTTTCTTCCCTGGTCGGAATGTAAAAATAAATTTATTTCTGCTTAGCAGTTCTTCCCAGCATGCCTTCTGGAAAGTCAACTTTTTAGTGGTCAGAAAGGTTTCCAAGTTTTTATGATCTGTGTAAATAATAACTTGTAACCTGTGAGGCTCTCCTTCCAAAGAGTTGCACCAGGTGCATACTGCTTCTACTAGTGCCAATAACTCCTTATCATATATTTTATAGTTTAATTCCGTGCCTAGGAGTGCTTGTGAGAAATAAGCTACTGGGTGTAAGAAATTTTCAGCATTGTATTGAGAAAATACTGAAACTATTGCAAAATATGAGCAGTTGAATTCCAGAAAAAATGACTTTAAAAAGTCATGGATCATAAGAATAGGGGTTGTCACAAATTGTCTTTTCATGTAGTCAAACTCATCTTTTTGGTTACTCATCCAGATAAATTTGGCTTTCTTCTTTGTGAGGTTGTGCAATGGTTGGCAAATGTGGGAGTAATTTTCAATAAAATGGCAGTAAAAATTTTCAAAGCCTAGAAATGACTGGAGCTCCTTTACTGATGCTGGTTTCAGCCATTCTGTTACTGACTTTACTTTCTCCTGGTCTATTTGCACCCTAATCTTTGAAATGATCATACCTAATTAGGGGATTTCAGTCACTAAGAATAAACATTACTCAAGTTATAACCATACCTGGGCCCCCCTCAAGAACTTCAAACAGTCTTTTACATGTATCTGGTGTTCCTACATCTATCTGGATTAAAAAAATATATTTTACAGATATACCACTACATCTATCCTTATTCTGTATCCAAAGATGCTGTTGGTGAAGTGTTGGAAAGTAGAAGGCAGATTACATAGAGAAGGTGGCATTACTAAACATTCTAAATGACCAAATCTACTGGAGAATTCCAGTTTGTGCTCATCATCTTCTTTTACACATATGTTGTGGTAACCTGAACTAAGATCTAGAGATGTAAAGATCTCTGAACCTTGAAGACTATTAATTAGCTCACTATTCAAAGTAAGGGAATATCTGTTCTCTAAAGTCAGCGGATTTAGCCTTCTGAAATCTATGCAAGATCTTAGTGAACCATCCTTTTTTTCCTGCAAAAAACACAGGGGCAGCACAGGGAGATTTCAATTCCCTAATAAAACCATTTTTAAAAATCTTATCAATCATTGCTTTTAGCGCTGTTGACTCAAGGTTTGATAATGGGACTATGTGACTGAATTGAGGGGTTGCCCCTGGAATCAGATCAATGGCTAAGTTGTATGGTTTATGAGGTGGTAGGGTCTTAACTTCTTCATTTTAAAACAGCAGTAAAAACTCCCAAAAAGCTTCAGGGACATTTCCCTTGAGGCTTTTTTTGTTGGCTTCAAGGACTGGACCTTGGCTGCAATCTTGGCGGACATGTTCCAAGCTGTTGTGTTGAATTCCAGCTCCTCCTCTTCCTCAATTCCCCCCTCCAAGTCCTGAAACTTAGCATCAATAGAGAGTGTCACTTTTTGTAGAAAGTATACTGATTATAATTAAACACCAGGAGACTTTCTGGGAGGGACCCCTGACCCTTGAAGAGGACAAGGGAAAAATTCTCTCTCTTCTTCATTCACCTTTCAATTTTCTGCCTCCCCCTTTCTTTGTTACACCTTCTCCTGTTTTTGGTGCACTTCACCCCCTTTCTGCTACTCCCCAGTGCTTCCCCTTGGTACCCCATCCCCAGCCTGCTGCTTAGAATTAAGAGGAAGCATCAGTTCTGGTGGGAATCCAACTTCTGATAAAAAAACATCAGAAGACTTTCTGGGATGGGCCCCTGGCCCCTGAAGGGGCAAGGGGGCTAATACTTTAGAACCATAATCTCCTTTCCTTCCCATATGAACCATCTTTTCCTGCAAATCAATTTGCGGGTTGTATTGGTCAAGCCATGTCATATTCAGTACCATTTTGTGCTGGTCCTTCAGGTTTATTGCATATGTCTTTCACTGAGACCCCCTTCTATCACACCAGAACCTGAAAAAAACCTTCTATCTTACTTCTCCTCCCCCACCTGGGGATCCATAAAACATAATTAGACTTCTAGAATAGTCCAATTTTTTTTCATCTTATTTCTCTGTAAACACTTGTTAGAAATAAAACAGTTTGTGGCCCCACAGTCCAGTAGGGCTAGTACATTTTTTGTGGTGTTGTGGAAGTCTAAATTTTAGTAGGGCACTTAATTTTATTATAAAAGAATTTTTGGGAGATGGTCATTGATATTGTAAAAGCAAATATCATTTTTAAATGGACATATTAAAGAAATTGAGCATTAAAAGTGGTTCAAAAAGGGTTGATTTTATGAGTCAAGATTAAACAAATAATTAAAAGCCAGGAAATGCAAGTATAGAATTAAAAGTGCATGGAAGTTAAATCAGGAGTCTCAAGAAACTTTTGGGATTTTTTTGGAATTTTTATTGTTTTTATACAATTTTTAATAATTTTATAAAGTATTTATGGTTTTCTTGATTTTTCATAATTCACTTAACTTTGATAATTTTTGAATATTTGAATAGGGCTGCACTGAGTACAAAAATTCAAATTGATTATAAAAAGTAGCTCTATCATTTGTAATTTTTTTAGATTTTTTATTAGTATTTAAAGTGTTCTAATTGAGTCTGGAAGTCTGTAAGAGCTCTGGAATGCTTAAGATGAGCTCTGTATGAACTCTGGTGATCTCCAGATGAGCTCTTGAATGCTCCAGTTAGGGAATGTAAGGCATGTGACATACTATGCATATAAAGCCTGTAGAATTGAAACTATACAGGGGAGATAGATACAGACAACTTAACCACCAAACACAACAATGCATATTAATAAAAATCATTTATTATTTTCATAAAAAATTATTAAATTTTAATTCACTTATAAAATAACACTTTTACCTAACAATATATTAACTTCACTCATCAACATAAATGATAAAATATAGGGTACCATTTTAAAGTTCTTATCCCCAGGGATCTAATTTTAACAACTAAATCATAAAAAATAAAGCTTCATAAAAACATATTATTCAATCATTTAAATAACTTTTCTAAATACAGCTTCACTGTTGTGTTTCTCAACCTCATTATTAAAAACACTTTTTCAACATCTCAACACCATTAATAACAATTAGTTTATTGATAATTTCATTTCAAGTAGAGGCTTTAGCTTATTTAATTGAGAACTCTTAATTTACTTAAAGGTATAGGGTTTTCTTTGGTTTATCGAACCCCCTTGGATTCTTTTTACAGCAAGGAGACTGTAAGAGTCTTTCTACAGTGTCAAGGTTCATTAAAGGCAAATTAAGTATAATACAATTATCATTCACTTCAAGTGGCTTAAACACTGATAATTCTTCTACTAAATCCCTTTTATCCTTTCCCTCCAATTCTCTCAAGGAGTGCACAACCTTCACTCCTGAGCACTGTCTTTAACCTGCACTTTTCCTGTGCTATCCTCAACCTCATTAACCCTTATTTTCCCCCTACACTCCCTTTCCAAATGATCACCACTCCCACATTGGAGCCACAGCCCTCTACTCATATTCCTCTGGTATTAATCATTAGGAAACCTTCTTCTCCCTCTAGCTCCACATGCATTTACTTCATCAATATCCATATCAGTTGTGTCCCTGGAACTGGCTCCACTTGATGAGGAATAGTTGCACCACTGACAAGCGCCACTCCAACCATCTGTTTTCTGATGGGTAAGCTTTTTATTTATTTGGATAGCCAGTTCCATGAGGGCTTGAAGAGAAGATGGACAAGGCTGGCTGATTAGGGCATTTCTTATTTTTGATGAGAGCCCATTCCTGAAGTGAAAAATGAGTGCCCCTTCTCCCCATTTTGTGATGTAGCTGGTGTTGCCCCAGAATTCTGACACATACTTGGTCACTGATTGGTTTTGGTGTAGCTAGTTTAGCCCATTTCAGTGACACTGAAAGCTAACTCAAATGCTGCCATGAACTGGTGGAACATTTTTTCTGAATGAGAATTTTCAAGGAGCTCCTTAATTTACAGCCTTTCCCAGAGTGCCATCTCATCTGTGAGGTAAAATATTTCAAACCCAATCTTTGCTTGCTCATCTGGGAACTGATGCCCATTGAGAAGGACATAGAGGTTTACCTGCAATTCATAATGATCTGCCTGGGGACCTTTTTTTCCATAAATGATTTCTGAGACCGAAATCTTTGGGCTTTAAAAAGTGGAAATGATGTCGTAGGCAGTGCCTGTGCCTTGGCTTTAGCGGTTTCAGGCTCTGCTTCAGTGTGGCTGTAATATGAAGGCCTTTCCTCTGAAAGATCTTCCATTAGTCTGGAATTTTTTCTTTCAAGAGTGCCATTTGTTCTTGCATTTCAGAGAGGGTTGCTGCATCAGGTTCACCTGAGGGAATGATTGTTCTTCAGTAGTGTAACAATTATGATTGGACAAAACATTAATACCTAAGAAGGCGGACTACTAGTTGTGCTGACACTAGCCTGGGATGGGACTGAATATTCTGTGTACAGAAGTGAGACTAACTAAGACTGACTATGTTTAAGCTGCCAACAGTGAGGGAAGAAGAGACTGACTATGCCAATTTAGCAGTGAGACTAGAGATTAACTGGAGTACTAGATTAGTTTCCTGATGAAGAGCATTCCACAGTGCTTTCCCCATATAACCCCCTTATGTAATATCCCCTCATAGGCATCTTACAATGGATAGCACTCATAGTGCTCCTCCTCCCTACCTCTCAACTAAATCTTAAAAATATCTTAACAACCACAGAACCAAATTCAAAATAATTTGTGAAATTATATGTGGAAAATTTAAGGTATGCTTCAAGAGATTTTTCAGTTAAAATGAAATAAGATTGAAAGAACCCTAACCCTAATTCCTGCATTTTTCTTTCAAAGTTTCACAAATATTTGGAAAATGATAGTGAATTAGACAACAAGATGAGTTAAATAAGTCTACCATTATCTGGTTAAGGGTCCTTTACAGATTGAATTATGCATTTATGATAGAAATAAAGAGATATAAGAAAGGCTTGAAAAAAAGGAGATGACACTTACCTTGATAGAAAGGTAGGAAAAAATAGAGTGAGAATGAGAAAAGTTGAAGTTTGGGTAAAATTGAAGAGGAGAAAATGAAATGCATAAAGAATGTGCTATGAATGTGTATCAATGACATGCAAATTTTTCAGAACTGACACCCCCTAATATGTTCCCAAAAATGGCCGAAATGCCACCAAAAGTACCACCAATCAATAAGCAAAAAATTCAGCTAAATAATAGTAATAAATGCCACTAAAAAATCCCAAATAAATTCTACCAAAAAAACCTAGAAATTTCCTTAAAAATATCCAAAAAATGCCTGCAAAAAACACTAAAAAAGCCTTCAAAATACACTAAAAATTTCCTGAATAAAATGCTTAAAGCTTCATGGAAAATAAGCCAAAAACCATCCTTAAAATAGGCCAAAATTATCTGAAAAATATGCTTAAAACATCTGATAAATACCCTAAAAAATGCTTTCAGAGTATTTCAAAACCTTTTGCAAAAAAAGCTAAAAATTTACCACAGAATATGCTAAAAACCTGAAAAATACACTAAAAATTTCCTGAAAAATACATTAAAAAACACCTGAAAAAGACACAAAATAACACCTTAAAAATACACTAAAAACTGCATGAAAACAATAGCTAAAATTCCTGAAAAAAAAACACTAATGAAATTCAAAAACCATCCATACAATTTCAAAAAAGGAATTGAGGGATAATGGAAAGGGAAAAAGAAGGAGATATTTATTTTTTGAGACATAGGGATTGTGATTGAATGAAAAGTTATGCAATAGGGGGGAATATGCAATTAAAAGTTATAGAGGAAGGGGAAGAAAATTAATTCAGATGAGAGGAGGAAGGTCAGTGCATCACATGTGACAGGGATGCTGTGGCCAGCATGTGGATGTGAAAAAAATTTGGGAAAAAAGTGCTAATTTGAGGTCATAACTGACACCAATTTTTGAAATAAGTAACTTTTTTGCAAAATTTAAGTGCTGATTTGTAAGTACTTATTTACTTTTTAATCTGAAATGAATTTAAGTGCAGATTTGCCAGAACTAAAACCCCCTATTAAAGACAATTAGCATAAGGAAATGATGGTGAGTGAGCACATGTATCAGTAATATCTTCTTAACTTGAATTTCTTATTTATTCAAACATTTAATTTGATTCTAGGCTATCTAATTTTAATTATCTCATATAATTTTCTTGATTGACTGAAAAATTATACTAAGTAAAATTGAAAATTTATAGTACACAATTTTTGCTCTTAATTTTTTTGGTATATCCATATTAGGGTTATCAAATTACCTTCTTATACTATTAGGGATCTATCCTTTAATATTTCCATATCTGGAACTATGAATTATGAAAGATTCTCATTCACTATCTCTGAGGTAATGGCAGAGAAAATCAAAATGAACCATTTATTTCTTTAATACCCCAATTTTCAGTCATAATATCAGGTCCCACAAAAAAAACATATTTCCAATTAAATTCAAAAATTGATATTTACCACACAAAATAACCCATTTATATCCAAAAAATTGACAAAAAATAATTTAGGTATTTCATTTTTTATCCATCAATTTAATTACTTTAATATCCTATATTTTATATTTAATATTTAAATTTAAAGCTAAGATTGATAGTTATTACATGCTTATTTTAAAATTAATAAGGAAATATAGTTGTAATAAATATTTTATGATAATTTTAATGCAACATTTTTATAAAAAATTCTATAATTCAAATTTGTGAAAGATATTTAAAAGTAGTAGTTTAATATGCAAAAAATAAGGGGGCCATCTTTAATGCAATTTTATTTTAGCTTAGAACCTGTGTGAAGGTGATTAGAAGTCTTTCAGAACCTCTTTTTTTGCCTTTTTGTATGACCAAGAAAAATATGGGTTCATTGAATGGGTCAATGAGCACTCAAATGGATAATAATTTATGTAAATTTCAAGAAAATACCCCTTGAATTTACTATGGTGACTTTTTGATGGAAAAAATTAAGTAATACACACCATACACAACAGACATACTCTATATTTAGAAAAATTTCATGGTTTCTCTTTTTTTTGTCAAATTATGCATTAATCATTTTACTTTCAGCTTATGTATCTGAATTAATGTGCTATTTACAGGTGCAATACACACTCTAGGGAACTTAACAGTCAGCTTTTATGGAATGTAGAACTGATTTTTAAAATAACTTAGAAGAGATAGTATAGTGATTGAGTATATAATCTAGTTCAATAGCAATAATATAGGAATTTAAATAGATTTTTCAATTATTATTTCCATGTTAAGCAGTTTGAGTTTTCAAATTAATTATTGAATAAATAAATAAACATGTTGTATGTAAAAAATTTTAATGATAAGTAATACAAATATAAGGTTTTATGATAAAATTGATGATCCCCTTCTAAAGGAAAAATAAATACAACATAAATTTTGTTGAAGTCAACAAAATCATTGATAAAAATAAAAGTTTTAGTTTATAATAAATTTAATATGATGTGAGAATATAAATTGGATTGTGGGAGATTAAGCATAATAAATTAAATTAAATTAAATAAAACAATTTAAACTTAATTTTCATTAAACATCGAAATTAATTAGAAGTTACTCCCTTGATGTCAGCCAGGCTGCTAGACCTACCCAGTAAAATAATTAATTATTTATTGGGATGAAACCACACCTTTCTTTTATTATTATTAATAATTTTATTACTTACTTTAATTTTACGTGAAATAAATTAACTAGTCACAAAGAAGTGAATTGAGTAAAAATTTAAAATTATTATTAATTGTCCTATAAATATTTTTTATTTTTATTTTTACCATGTTCAAATGACAGTTGAAAGGAAATAAATATTAAAATATTAAAATACAATATTAAAATAAGAAAGCATTTTAATATTTGAAATATAATTTAAAATAAAAATAATATTTTCAAAAAATCAAATTACTTATTTAAAAAATAACATGTACCAGAAATTTTAAATAAATAATTTTACTTTTGACATATACAGTAAATAGACTATTCTAAAACATTCTTTATAGAACAATATTATAATTTCAAATGTTCTTCTTCTCCTTCTGGAAAAGTGTCAGCCAGGCTACTAGACTTACCCAGTGAAATAATTAATTATTTACTGGATGAAGCCGCACCTTACCATTTTAATTGATATTTAATTAAAATTTAGTTACATTAAAATTAGTTATAATAAATTAACTAATTACCAAATGATAAAATTAAATAAATAATTAAAATTAAAATATAAAATTGTCCCTTATATTTTTCTCTAACACCGTGCTCATTTGACAGGTTGGAAAAAATAAAAATTTATATTAAAAAATAGATATTAAGTTAAAATAAGATTTTAATATTCAAATAATATTAAATATATACAAAAAATTCAAATTTCTTATTTAGAATTGACTTCTACAGTAAATATTAAATAAATTGATGTATTTTCTGACATACTCTGTAAATACATCTGTTTGACACCTTCTTTTTAGAATAACTTTATTATTTGAAATACTCCTTCTGGAATATTCTTTTCTCTCTCCCATACTACTGTTTTTAGAATTTGATTTCCGTGCTTTGTCTCTCCTTTGCCTATATAAGGCCCCTCGTTTTGTTGTCTTTTAATCATTCCTTTACTACATCACTTTATTACAATAATAACAAATCAAAACTTATTCTTATAATCTATAGCATTAGTATTTACAATACGTAACTCTAATATATAATTTATATTAATATTTTAATCATACCTCTTTTAAATTGAGTAAAATAATCATCCTTGATTTAAGAAATACGTACAAATTTGTTGAGAGTCCATTTAAACCTTCAGAATCCTCGTAAAAACTTCATACCAATCTTCTAGACCAAAAGTGTACCTTGACAATTGGGAAACTTTCCGAAATATCGACGGCGCAACATTACTTGAGGCGTAATCGAGGGGACCATCGGCGTACAAGTACCTGTAAAGGACGAGAGAAGGCGAGAAAACGACGAATGTTGTGGTAGCCTAAAGTTTAGTATGGCACCTAAATACGTAAATGGAGTTATTACGGTGTGCAAAATTGGCGCTATTATTTTTTATAAAAGGGTTTTATTTAATTTATTTGAGTTTTAAATATGAAGAAATTGGTTAAAAGCAAATGCCTATGCAAAAAACAATTTATTTTACGGAGAAAACTTATTTTTACGGTCTGAAGAGTTTATAAGTATCAAGTCAAGTCACTCAAGAACCTTGGGTAATTTTCCCAGAATTTTTTACTATTTTTCTTATATTTTTAAATGAATTTTTAAGTTTTATAGAAATATTTATGTTTTCAGAAATTACTTAACTTTGATGAATTTTCACGGGGTAATTAGAGCTGCGCAGACTACGAAAATTAATTTGGTATGTAAAGGGGAAGTAGCACTATCATGTGTAATTTTTCTAGATTTTTTATTATAGTTTTTAAGGTTCTAATTGAGTCTGGAAGTCCGTTCGGACTCCGCTTCGACTCCGTTCGGACTCCGCTTTGGCTCCGTATGGACACCGTATGGGCTCCAGATTGACTCTGGAAGAGCTCTGGAGGGGAAAACTTAGGCACGTGACTAGGAATACTTAAGCGCTTCTCAAACTCGAAATTGAGAGGGGGGATACATCATACAGCTTAATCTTTAACCACCACGGTCTCATTTTTATTACTCAACAAATTAAAATAACTTGTAATACCCTTATAACATTATTATTTTTACATAACATTTTAGAAATACAATTCAACAGTTTAAATAAAACTTCAATCAGGGTATCTTTAGAAAGGTCTTCATCACTGGGACTTGATTATTGCTGTCTCATAAAAATTCAAATTATTATAAAAACATAAAAGTCAATCTTTTCAGATCTTTCACTGGTACACCTTAATTGTTGTTATCAGTATTTCTTTTATCAACAGCCACTTTATTTAAATCTCAATAAGCGTTAAATATTTTAGAGTTTCATTATTTTTATCAATCAGATTCAAGTAGACTGGTTAGCTTAGTGATTTAGAATTCCCATTTTGTTATTTTTTTATTGGAAGGACGGGGTTTTCAGCTAAATCCACACATCTCCTCCGGATTCTTCTTACAGCAAGGCGACTGTAAGAGTTTACCTTACCATAGTTGGCGCCCAACGTGGGGTCGATTTCTCTAGCTTTCTTTAAAGACTTACTTGGATCAAGAACGTTCTTAGCCTGCAAGAGGCTTATTTTCTGGAACTCTAATTGGATTTTTGTTATTGGCCTGCAAGAGGCTTGTTATTTTATCGATTGTTAACGCTTTTCCTTACTTATTGGGATGTCTTCTTCAGCTGTTGCTTCTGGATCTTCTAACCCTCTTACTCCCTCAGTTAGAATTGTTTCTTGGGATGGCCCAAAGTTTGATGGGGAGGAGGTTAAATGGTTCATTAGCAGGTATGAAGCTGCTGCTGCTGTTGATGGTGCTTCTCATGTGGATATGGTGAAGCAAGTTAGGTTTTTTATTGCTGATAGGGAGGTGGAAAAAGAGGTTATTGCTATGCAGGCATTCAAGGACAAGGATTGGGTTAAGCTTTCTAAAGCTATGGTTGATAGATGGGGTGTTAGGTTTACTATGATGGACCTCAATAAAATTGTTGGAGACTGGCAAGCAAAAGGTGGAGTTTCTTCTATGGCTGACTTCAAAAAGCTCTGTGTTCAGTTTGATGAAGTGGTGGAATATCTCATATTGGTGGATGAGTTAGTGCATGAGAATCAAGCAAAAGATTTGTTTTGGACAGCATGCAGCAGGGATATTCGTATGGATGTCTTTAAGGATCTTTCAAGAAAAGATTTGATGAAGGAACTGCCTAATGGTGAGCAGAAACTTCCGGCTCTGGAGGTTATCAAAGAGAACATTCAAGCCCATCTAAAGTTATTGGCGTTGGACAAATATCAAGAGTCATGCACTCAATATGTTAGCAAGGTTAGCGAAGTTTTGGCCGAAAACAACGATATTATGGTCAAAGCCCAGGAGGCCAAGAAGGCTCAAATGGGATTAACTGCTGCTAAAGTTGAGGGTAATGTGGATAATAAGATGGTCGATCACCTGGCCGGTTTAACTAAACAATTAAAAATATTTGTTCAAGAAACCCAGAAGGCCAATAAGGCCCCAATCGCTTCTTCGTCGACGTCGACTTCTTATCAGTCTAGAGGTTATGAACGTCGAAATTATAATGGCAATAACAACGGTAACCGCTTCCCAGGCAATGGGAGAAATGGTGGGAATGGTGGTAGTAATTATAGAGGTGGCTATGATGAGCCAAAGGTGTGCTCCTATTGTAATAGGAGAGGGCACAGAGCAACAGTTTGTTTTGCTCTTGATAAGGATATGGATTCTGGGCGAGTTTTATTCGATGGTAAAGTTTATAAATTTCCCGATGGTTCGTTCATCAAGCCCAGTGATGGACAGTCTCCTTCTGATTTGGTCAGAAGAAGTTTAACGGCTGAAAGGAGAGCCAGATTTGAAGAGGTGACGGATGAAGATGTTAATGCCAAGAGTGGCAAAAACGGTAATGGTAATGGTGGTAAAGCTGACAAGGGCAAGGAGAAAGAGGTCAGTAAAGCCACATTTTCTACTTCTTTTGGTGGTTTAGAGCTGGCGACGGTTGCCCAGGTGGAGGGTAGCTGTATGGCTGGCGAATACGATGTTAATGCTGCTAGAAGAGCAGCTGCTACTAAGGCGAAAAGTAGCATTCAGAGCCAATTGAGGGCTAATCCTGGCAAGGCCAATAACAAAGTGAACCCTTACTCTAAGGACAAGAATTCTAGTGCTCAAACTGCCGCCAACAAATTGAACCCTTACTCTAAGGACGAATTATATAAAATGCAGAAGGGGATTGCTGATATGGGGCCCCCTAGTTATGGCAAGTTTGATTTAAATGGTGAGCCTATGCCAGAGGATGATTCGGATTCTGAGGAGGACGTACCGTTGGCGTCTCTACCCAGACCAAGTTTTAGCGGTCCCATCCCAATGGAGGGAGTAAGAAGGACTAGCGATGGATCAGGATTAGTGCAAGAAGCTGGTGACGGAGTTAGGGTTATAGAAAGTGAAGATGTTATAATGGGGGATGAAGATGGCTCGGTTGGACCTCAAGAGGTACCCAGGGCCAAGTTTGTTAAATCAAAGGTCCAGTATGAGCGGCCAGTAGTTTCTGGTCAAGCTAATGCGATGGACGCAGTTTTGAATAGGGTGAATCAACTGCAGATTCCCTTATCTTTGGGGGAGTTATTTACGATTAGTCCGGCGCTTGCTGAAAAGCAAAAGAAGCATTTGACGAGGCGTCGGGTTTCCACTGGAGAGGTGGAATATATTTGTGAAAATGCTGAAAAGTTTGGGGAAGATGTAGATACACATTTTTCCGCTCCCCTGGGTTACCTGGTGGTAACTCTTAATGGTAAAGAAGTTAAGGCCTTGGTCGATTCAGGGTCTCAAATTAATTTAATTTCATTAGAGCAAGCGACGAGTATAGGCTTGCCAATTAAAAGTGGGACTGGGGGAAACCTCAGAGGTATTGGAGGGCATGCAACAGAGCTGATGGGTACAGCTGAGCATGTCAGGTTAGGCATTGGTGGATCTGTTGGTAAGGTTCACTTTTATGTGGCCAGAGGAGCAGTCAAAACTGTTCTTGGGGGTCCTTTTTTGATGGATTTTGAGGCCAGGATAGGGTATCAAGCTGGCATGGGGATTAGTTTGGAGATCACTGGTGAAGATATGCGGAGGTTACATATGCGGTTAGCGCCTCCTGGAGATGAAGGTTGGGAAACACGGCCAGGGATTACTACTCTGTGCCAGTGTTGTGTTTGCACCAAGAAGCGGCATATAAAACGGACGGCTTCTGGTGAATTATGTTTGTTGGAAAGGGATGAATGCCCTCATTTTTTGGGGTAGCAGGGGCTGATCGCTCTAATGTTGTAATCTCTCCTCAGGATGAGATCCCGGATTGCAATAGGTCAGCTCACTTGGAGATAATTCAAGTGGATTCTCAATTATTTTCTGTTAATATTACTTTGGAGTGCAAATATGTTATGGACTTTTCTATATGTTTATTGGATTTACCCGGTTTTTCTATTAAATTTAAAAACGGTGAAAAAGGCAAAATGGGCCAAATTAGGTTGGATAAAAATTGGAAGGGTATGTTTTATGGCCTCCAGCAAGAAGTTAAACTGCAATTATCTCCTTCTATTTTGGGCCTCCAGCAAGAGGTTAAACTGCAATTATCTCCTTCTATCACGGACCTCCAGCAAGAGGGTAAACTGCAAATATCACATCAAAATCCGATAAAAAATCTCAGTATAATTAAAACCCAAAAAAATAATTTTTGTGAAAATTCAATTCCGGTCCTCCAGCAAGAGGGTAAACTGCCAACTTTCTTTACGGGTGATTTACTGTTGGATAAGGGAAGCAAAGGTGTTGGAAAATCTGTTTATAAATTAGACGAGGGAAAGGAGAAAAGGGTAAAATTTAAAAATGAAATAAAATATTTTTCTAATTTTTCTTATTCTGATTCTGGCAATGAAGAAGATTCATTTGATGAAAGTTTTAATGGCGATACAAAAGTAAATGATTTACCTCAAGCTTATTTAGATGTGGACGCAGCCAAATATAAGAAAGTAGCAAATAAAGTTCGACCTATTAATGAGCCGCTACCTGCTGAATTAAATCCACCTTTGAGAAGACCAAGGTTATCAAGAGATCCTTATGAAAGTCCCTTGGTAAAGAATCCGCCTGAATTTTCTGAGACGTCAAGAATCACTTTTGAGAGACTGGGTGTTGTTAATTTTGGACCTGATGGTTGGTTGTCTGGAGAAGAGAAGAAGTTGTTGTTGGATGTGATGGTCAAGCGAGAGAAGGCCATTGCTTTTGTAGAAGAGGAGAGGGGTGTGTTGAAGCATTCCTATGGGGAGCCTTACAAGATTCCTGTGGTATGTCATGAACCGTGGCAGCAGAAACCGATTCCTATTCCGGCTGCATTAAAAGAAGCCTATATTGAAGTTGTCAGAGAACGGATACGCACTGGACTGTATGAGCAATCAACGTCAAGTTATTCTAGTCCTGTATTTTGTATCAAGAAACCGAATGGCAAGCTTAGAGTTGTTCATGATCTTAGGGAATTAAATAGGGTTACAATAAAGGATGCTGGGATACCGCCTAGTGCTGAGGAGTTTGTTGAAGCATTTGCAGGGAGAGTGTGTTATGGTTTGGGAGATATTATGGGTGGATATGATGAGAGAGAGTTACATCCGGACTCAAGGCCTCTCACTACATTCGATACGCCACTTGGACGTTTACAGTTAACAAGATTACCTCAAGGAGCAACAAATTCGGTTGCAGTTTATCAAGCTCAGATGGCTTCGATCCTTCAAGATGAAATTCCACAATATGCTGGAATCTTTATAGATGATGGAGGAATTAAGGGACCAACAACCGACTATGATAACCAGGTGTTGGAAGAGAATCCCGGGATACGCAAATTCATTTGGGAGTTCGCAATTACTTTAGAAAGAATCTTGTTTTGAATTGAAGAGGCTGGTTTAACTATTTCAGGTTCAAAATTTTCATGTTGTGTGCCAGCCTTAGAAATATTAGGCCATGTGGTATGTAGAGAGGGTAGGATTATGTCCAAGAAGAAAGTTAACAAAATTCAGTCCTGGCCAAGACCCAAGAATACGACCGAAGTTAGAGGGTTTTTAGGCGTTTGCGTATATGTTAGAATGTTTATTAAGGACTTTTCTTCATTGGCAGCTCCATTGAGACGGTTAACGAGAAAGGATGCAGACTGGGAGTGGGATGAAGAGTGTGAGAAGGCGTTTGTGAAGTTGAAGGAGGTTGTAGGGAAGGATTTAGTCCTGCACAAGTTAGATTATGGAAAAGATTCTGGTAGAATTTATTTAGCAGTTGATTCAAGTCAGGTTGCAGCTGGGGCGGTTCTGTCTCAGATGGATAAAGCTGGTTACATCAGGCTAGTTAGGTATGAATCTGTAGTATTTACTGAGGTCAAATCAAGATATTCTCAACCAAAATTGGAATTATGTGGTGTGGCAAAAATACTGAAGAAACTTCAGCATATTTTGTGGGGGCAACATTTTGAGTTGCAAGTGGATGCAAAATCGTTAATCCAGATGATTAATTCCCCAAGTTTACCGAACGCGCCCATGACGAGATGGGTAGCTTTTATTCAACATTTTTCGTTTGATTTAGTTCATAAGCCTGGCAAAACTTTTACTATGCCAGATGGTTTATCAAGGAGACCACCCACTGAAGAAGATTCAGACTCAGAAGAGTTTGATGAAGATATACCTATTATCAAAGCCAGCACTAAAGGAGCTGAAGACTTTCCATACCTCCCCCATGAGGTTAAACTGGCAGGACTATTGTGTTTAGATTATGATGATGATGACCTCCACCAAGAGGATAAACTGGAAAATAGTTTTTATGCTAATAAAGGTGTTGAAAAAGGTGTAGATAAATTCGGCAGAGAGGAGGTAGAAGAAGATGTGGTGTATGTAGAGGAAAATGGATTGGTAGTGTGGGATAGTAGTAAATTAAGGAATGGTGTATATGTTGGAGAATTAGAGAATTTAAATAAAAGGGTGGATAAAGAGAAAGAGGTATTTTCAAATACGGTTTTCGAAGGATCCAAAGGTTCAGAAGAAAAACGTCGACATAGCTCGATTAAAGATTTATTTAGGGGTCAACGATTATTGGCTCATTCATGTGCAGGTGATATTGGTGATAGAGAAGTCCCTATTGATGTTATATTAATCGATTTTCAAGATGAAGTCTGGGGTCAGACTGGTTTTTATTTTTTGTTAGTCAAATATTTGTTGACTTTAGAGAGGCCAGAAGATTGTGAAGACGATGAATGGGTGGCTATCAAGAGGAAGTCATCTACGTTTTACCTATCTGGTCGACGCTTAATGAGGAGGAGGTATCCAAATCCTCAAGTAGTTATAACTCAACAGAAGGGGCAAGAATTAGTTTCGAAATCACTGCATGAAGATCTTGGGCATAGAGGCGTTGGAGAAACATTTAGAAGAATTTCTGATTGATTTTGGTGGCCTGGCATGAAGATGGCTGTTAAACAGTGGGTTCAGTCATGCGAAGAATGTCAAAGACAAAGTTATTTAAGGCCAAAAGAACCTGGACGCGCGACCGGTGAATATACGCTCTTTGGAAGAGTTAGTTTAGATGCCGTTCATATAAAAGAGGGACGGTATAAATATTTAATTGTGGCCAGAGATGATTTATCTGGTTGGGTAGAGGCAGCGCCTCTTATTAATTTAACTGCCAAAAATGTGGCAGAATTTTTTTTGAATAATTGGGTATATAGGTATGGGGTGATGAAGTTGGTAACGGTAGATGGAGGTCCTGAATTTGGGATAGAGTTTAAAGAGGCCGTATTGAAAGTTGGATCAAAGGTTAGGGTAGCAACCCCATATTATCCGGAAGCTGAAGGCATGGTGGAAAGAGGGCATCAAGTTATCAAGGATGCTTTAGTTAAAATGTGTGGGACAAGTGCCGAAAAGTGGAGGCACTATTTACCTTTAGTTTTATTTGCTGATCGAATCACTGCCAAAAGGACTACCGGATTTTCACCTTATGAATTTGTTTTTGGACAGAAAGCAGTTTTACCGGTTGATTTAGAAGCTGAATCATATCTTGGAGTTGACTGGGACACGGTCAAAACTACTGAAGAATTATTGTGTGCAAGAATGATGCAGCTAGAAAAGAAAGAAGAATATTTAGAAAAGGCATATTCGCGGATGATGAAGATCCGAAATCAATAAGTCAGATATTGGGATGAGCGGTTGGCACATCGATTAAGGAAACCTTTGAACCCAGGTGATATGGTCCTGGTGTATAATAGGAGTTTGGAAAGTCAATGGGGAAAGATGTTTGCAGATAGGTGGAATGGACCGTATAAAATCAAGGAGCAAGTTTCCGGCGGTTCATATGTGCTAGAAGAGTTGGATGGAGTAGTATTAAAGAAGAGGGTAGCAGCCGATCAAGTGAAAAGGTTCTATCCTAGAGGCACCAGGAGTGCCGAAGTCTTCCTCCGCAATGAGGATAAACTATGAAATTTCTTAAATTTTATCAACTCCGAAATGAGGATAAACTACAATTTTAATGACTTTTATTAAATTTATTCCTCCGCAATGAGGATAAACTATGATATCAATGAAACTTTATGGATTCCTCCGCAATGAGGATAAACTATGACATTTATGAAATTTTATGGACGAACTCCGAAATGAGGATAAACTACAATTTTAATGACTTTTATTAAATTTATACCTCCGAAATGAGGATAAACTATGATATCTACGAAATTTTATGGATTCCTCCGCAATGAGGATAAACTATAATACCAACAAAATTTTATGATGACCTCCGCAACGAGGATAAACTATCTTTTTTATCAAAATACTTTACTGTCGTTACACTGCATATGGGCGACGAAACTATGATGAAACTTAACGAGATTCAAGAAGACCTTCTTTGAAATTTTCAAAAACAAAAACTTAAAATTCTTAAAATATGGGTGAAGATAGTGTTGGAATTTTTTTTTTTTTAAATTTATTGGAAGAAGTGTTCACAGGGGAACCTTCTTAATTTAATATTGGCAAGTGTGGGGGTAATTGATGGGCTGGCTGCTCTATACACAATTACCCCATAATGTTCGTTTCCAAAATTTTCCCTGTTTCTAGTTGAATCCTGGCTTTGTCTTTTAATTTTAGGAAGTCCACTAAGACTATAAACTGGAACGAATCAAGAGACACCGCTCTCAACGCCGGATTCAAGATTCTTTTTATTTTATTTTGTTTTTGATTTTTTTTATGTTAGATTGTGATTTCTTTTCTTTAATATATATTATGAATTATTGTAAAGGTGATGCTCACTGGTGGTCTCTAATCATTTTTATAAATTGGAGGGAGCCCACCCAGTGATCATCATTATAAAAATTATCTTTTAAAAACTTTCATTTATTTTCTTTTCTTTTCAATTTCTTAAAATTGTGTAACCACATCAAGTTGCACTTGGATGTGGGTATGGTGTCGAGGGTACGGCTCATCAAATGGCCGGGGGGCATCTTTTAAAATTTTATTTTGAAATTTTTTTTATTACTTTTTTATCTTTCTTTTCACATTCGTTTATCTTTCTTTAAAAATTAAATTTTAACTTTTATTTTAAAACTATCTTTTTTAAACTCTTTTATTTTAAAGTAAAAAAAAAAAAAAAAAAAAAAATTAAAAAAAAAAAAAAAAAAAAAAAAAAAAATTAAATTAAAAAAAAAAAAAAAAATAAATGAATAAATAAATAAATAAATAAAATAAATAAAATAATAAATAAATTAATAAAAAAAAAAAAAAAATTAATTAATTAAATCAAAATTATTATTATATTTCTTAGTATTATTTTTCAGTCATCATTCTTTTTAGTTTATTCATATAGTTTAGACAGGAAACAGGGTCTAAAGGAACTCAATACCTATGGGATTTTACTTCAAGACATCTGTTAGTCCTCCAAGACTTTAAACTGGCTACTGTTCAAGACGTTCTTTAAGGTTTTTTACACGTATTTTGGATCTGTTAGTCCTCCAAGACTTTAAACTGGCTAATTATCAAGACTGTCATTAAAGATTTTATATTGGATCTGTTAGTCCTTCAAGACTTTAAACTGAAATTGAAGGATGATCAAGATTTTATGGATATTTTCGGAGATGGATTTTTTATATATAAATCAAATGTTAGGTCCACCAAGACCTTAAACTGGAGTGTTATCAAATGTTAGGTCCACCAAGACCTTAAACTGGACTGTTATCAAGCTGTTGGGTCCACCATGACCTTAAACTGGATTTCTTATTGATTAAATGTTTGGTCCACCATGACTTTAAACTGGTAGTTCATTCATTGTTTAGTCCACTATGACTTTAAACTGGAAAATTAATATCTGCAGGATAATTCAACATTCATTGGACCACTATGGCCTTATACTGGATTACTTGTCGATCAAATGTTTGGTCCACTATGACATTAAACTGGATTATCAAATTTATTCAATCTTTGGTCAAGCCTAGGCCTTACTTAGGAATATATCAAGATATTTATGCACTTAAACAATCTTTGGTCCACCAAGACCATAAACTGGCAATCAATTATATGTTTGGTCTACCAAGACTTTAAATTGGAATGTCAATCTTGTTTGGATAACTCAATTCAATCTTTTAATTTATCACTGTCCACTAAGACTCTAAACTGGTTATTCAATTATTTCTGGAATTGGGTGCTGATAAGCTTTAGGATGTTAAAATTATAGGTGGTGATGATGCTAAGGAAAGCATAATGGTTAATTAGGTGAAATTTGTGGCGCTTTAACATGGTCTAAAGTTAATATTATTATTGGAAGCCTGGCAAAAGTATTTTATGGGTTTGCTGTATAGCAAAGTTTGAAAATTGTGATGAAGGAATCAGAAGTTAGGATGGTAGTTGGATTTTAGGGAATGATTTTTTTTAGTGCCTCATAGTTAGGCCATTTTTTTTGGTGTGAAGCTTGGAGGACCTTATGGCGAGATTGGAATCATAGAATTCGGCTCAGTGGGGGGCCCTATGAGGTTGGAATCAGGAGTATTCGGCTCATAGGAAGATCCACTCTCTCAATGCTGTGACAAGAAGGAAGACTGGTATATGGGAGTCTGAAGGGATTCAAACCTTGCTCTCAGTAGTGGAATCATCACAAGATTTATTTTATTTTATTTTATGTTATATCAAGCCAGAGAAGAAAGAAAACATCATTTATGTTGAAAGTTTAAGAAGACCAAGCAAAAACAAAATTTTATCAAGTTATACTGTTAGAAAAGATAATTTCATTGAAATTGTTCAACATCATTATCAAAGCTTTGCATTAAAATTCTTCTTTTCATGAGGTCTTCATGGTTATTAGCTGGAGTTTCTTGAAAATAGGCCAGCATTTTTCGTTTCAACTCATTAGTAAAGTCAAGAAAAAGATAGCGATGAAAATTTGGGTAATGATTGATATAGTCCGTCTTCACTCTACCAACATCATCAGTGTTGGTTATTTCGACAGCTAGAAGTTCAAATATGTTATTAAGTCATAGGTTTAGTCAATTTTGATTAAAAGTTTTTTTTAGTAAGATAAATAGGGTCTTACATTTAGAGCCAGGAAACATAGTCTCAGCAAAGTTAGTTGGGGGTACTGGCGTTATAGGATTAGGATCTTGTGAAGGCAAAATTAGGCCGGGATCCGTTGATGAAGATTGAACTTTTGAAGCTGTTTTTGATCTTATTTGTTTTAAGAAGACAGGAATTTTGGATCGCTTTTTAGAAGTTGAGGGATCAGGGTGAGCTGCTGGTCCTAAATATACATTTGTTTTAGAAGGAACTATTGGCCGGTTGCATTTGACTTTTTTCACACGGCGTAAGTCGCAAGCTGTTCTGCCAGGAAGATTAGGGTTGGACATTAAACAAGGTACCTGGTATCGAGCGCAGAGTTCACATGGAGCGACAAGTTCTTTGGAAGACATATTGATGAAGATGAATTTTATAGTTTATTCAAGAAGATGGTGGTTGAAGGTTAAAGATGAATATTGTGTTCAACCACTTATGCAAAGTTTTAAGAATGGGGACATTCTCGATTGGAGGGAGGATGTGGTAGCCTAAAGTTTAGTACGGCACCTAAATATGTAAATGGAGTTATTACGGCGTGCAAGATTGGCGTTATTATTTTTTTTATATAAAAGGGTTTTATTTAATTTATTGGAGTTTTAAATATGAAGAAATTGGTCACGAGCGAATGCCTACACAAATACAATTTATTTTATGGAGAAAACTTATTTTTACGGTCTGAAAATTTATAAGTATTAAGTCGAGTCACTCAAGAGCCTTGGGAAATTTTTTCAGAATTTTTACTATTTTTCTTATATTTTTAAATGAATTTTAAAGTTTTATAGAAATATTTACATTTTCAAAAATTACTTAACTTTGATGAATTTTCACAGGGTAATTAGAGCTGCGCAGACTACAAAAATTAGTTTGGTATGTAAATGGGAGGTAGCTCTATTATGTGTAATTTTTCTAGATTTTTTATTATGGTTTTAAGGTTCTAAATTGAGTCCGGAAGTCCAGAGGGACTCCGTACGGACTCCGTTTCGACTCCGTACGGACTCCGTACGGGCTCCGGATTGACTCTGGAAGAGCTCTGGAGGGGAAAACTTAGGCACGTGACTAGGAATACTTAAGCGCTTCTCAAACTCGAAATTGAGAGGGGGGGACGGATCATACAGCTTAATCTTTAACCACTACAGTCTCATTTTTTATTACTCAACAAATTAAAATAACTTGTAATACCCTTATAACATTATTATTTTTACATAACATCTTAGAAATACAATTCAACAGTTTAAATAACACTTCATACAGGGTATCTTTAGAAAGGTCTTCGTCGCTGGGACTTGATTATTGCTGTCTCATAAAAATTCAAATTATTATAAAAACATAAAAGTCAATCTTTACAGATCTTTCACTGGTACACCTTAATTGTTGTTATCAGTATTTCTTTATCAACAGACACGATCATTTAATCTCAATAAGCGTTAATTATTTTAGAGTTTCATTATTTTATCAATCAGATTCAAGTAGATTGGTTAGCTTAGTGATTTAGAATTCCCATTTTGTTATTTTTATTGGAAGGACGGGGTTTTCAGCTAAATCCACATATCTCCTCCGGATTCTGCTTACAGCAAGGCGACTGTAAGAGTTTACCTTACCATAGTGGTAATGGATATAGAGGTGGCTATGACGAGCCAAAGGTGTGCTCCTATTATAATAGGAGGGGGCACAGAGCAACAGTTTGTTTTGCTCTAGATAAGGATATGGATGCTGGGCGAGTTTTATTTGATGGTAAAGTTTATAAATTTCCTGATGGTTCGTTCATCAAGCCCAGTGATGGACAGTCTCCTTCTGATTTGGTCAGAAAAAGTTTAACGGCTGAAAGGAGAGCCAGATTTGAAGAGGTGACGGATGAAGATGTTAATGCCAAGAGTGGCAAAAATGGTAATGGTAATGGTGGTAAAGCTGACAAGGGCAAGGAGAAAGAGGTCAGTAAAGCCACATTTTCTACTTCTTTTGGTGGTTTAGAGCTGGTGACGGTTGCTCAGGTGGAGGGTAGCTGTATGGCTGGCGAATACGATGTTAATGCTGCTAGAAGAGCAGCTGCTACTAAGGCGAAGAGTAGCATTCAGAGCCAATTGAGGGCTAATCCTGGCAAGGCCAATAACAAAGTGAACCCTTACTCTAAGGACAAAAATTCTAGTGCTCAAACTGCCGCCAACAAATTGAACCCTTACTCTAAGGACGAAATATATAAAATACAGAAGGGGATTGCTGATATGGGGCCCCCTAGTTATGGCAAGTTTGATTTAAATGGTGAGCCTATGCCAGAGGATGATTTGGATTCTGAGGAGGACGTACCGTTGGCGTCTCTACCCAGACCAAGTTTTAGCGGTCCCATCCCAATGGAGGGTGTAAGAAGGACTAGCGATGGATCAGGATTAGTGCAAGAAGCTGGTGATGGAGTTAGGGTTATAGAAAGTGAAGATGTTATAATGGGGGGTGAAGATGGCTCGGTTGGACCACAAGAGGTACCCAGGGCCAAGGTTGTTAAATCAAAGGTCCAGTATGAGCGGCCAGTAGTTTCTGGTCAAGCTAATGCAATGGACGCAGTTTTGAATAGGGTGAATCAACTGCAGATTCCCTTATCTTTGGGGGAGTTATTTACGATTAGTCCGGCGCTTGCTGAAAAGCAAAAGAAGCATTTGACGAGGCGTCGGGTTTCCACTGGAGAGGTGGAATATATTTGTGAAAATGCTGAAAAGTTTGGGGAAGATGTAGATACACATTTTTCCGCTCCCCTGGGTTACCTGGTGGTAACTCTTAACGGTAAAGAAGTAAAGGCCTTGGTCGATTCAGGGTCTCAAATTAATTTAATTTCATTGGAGCAAGCGACGAGTATAGGCTTGCCAATTAAAAGTGGAACTGGGGGAAACCTCAGAGGTATTGGAGGGCATGCAACAGAGCTGATGGGTACAGCTGAGCATGTCAGGTTAGGAATTGGTGGATCTGTTGGTAAGGTTCACTTTTATGTGGCCAGAGGAGCAGTCAAAACTGTTCTTGGGGGTCCTTTTTTGATGGATTTTGAGGCCAGGATAGGGTATCAAGCTGGCATGGGGATTAGTTTGGAGATCACTGGTGAAGATATGCGGAGGTTACATATGCGGTTAGCGCCTCCTGGAGATGAAGGTTGGGAAACACGGCCAGGGATTACTACTCTGTGCCAGTGTTGTGTTTGCACCAAGAAGCGGCATATAAAACGGACGGCTTCTGGTGAATTATGTTTGTTGGAAAGGGATGAAGGCCCTCATTTTTCGGGGTAGCAGGGGCTGATCACTCTAATGTTGTAATCTCTCCTCAGGATGAGATTCTGGATTGCAATAGGTCAGCTCACTTGGAGATAATTCAAGTGGATTCTCAATTATTTTCTGTTAATATTACTTTGGAGTGCAAATACGTTTTGGACTTTTCTATATGTTTATTGGATTTACCCTGTTTTTCTATTAAATTTAAAAACGGCGAAAAAGGCAAAATGGGCCAAATTAGGTTGGATAAAAATTGGAAGGGTATGTATGATGACCTCCAGCAAGAGGCTAAACTGCAAGTATCTCCTTCTATTTTGGACCTCCAGCAAGAGGGTAAACTGCGAAAATCTCATCAAAACCTGATTAAAAATCTCAGTATAATTAAAACTCAAAAAAATAATTTATGTGAAAATTCAATTCCGGTCCTCCAGCAAGAGGGTAAACTGCCAACTTTCTTTACGGGTGATTTACTGTTGGATAAGGGAAGCAAAGGTGTTGGAAAATCTGTTTATAAATTAGACGAGGGAAAGGAGAAAAGGGTAAAATTTAAAAATGAAATAAAATATTTTTCTAATTTTTCTTATTCCGATTCTGGCGATGAAGAAGATTCATTTGATGAAATTTTTAATGGCGATACAAAAGAAAATGTTTTACCTCAAGTTTATTTAGATGTGGACGCATCCAAATATAAGAAAGTAGCAAATAAAGTTTGACCTATTAATGAACCGCTACCTGCTGAATTAAATCCACCTTTGAGAAGACCAAGGTTATCAAGAGATCCTTATGAAAGTCCCTTGGTAAAGAATCCGCCTGAATTTTCTGAGACGTCAAGAATCACTTTTGAGAGACTGGGTGTTGTTAATTTTGGACCTGATGGTTGGTTGTCTGGAGAAGAGAAGAAGTTGTTGTTGGATGTGATGGTCAAGCGAGAGAAGGCCATTGCTTTTGTAGAAGAGGAGAGGGGTGTGTTGAAGCATTCCTATGGGGAGCCTTACAAGATTCCTGTGGTATGTCATGAACCGTGGCAGCAGAAACCGATTCCTATTCCGGCTGCATTAAAAGAAGCCTATATTGAAGTTGTCAGAGAACGGATACGCACTGGACTGTATGAGCAATCAACTTCAAGTTATTCTAGTCCAGTATTTTGTATCAAGAAACCGAATGGCAAGCTTAGAGTTGTTCATGATCTTAGGGAATTAAATAGGGTTACAATAAAGGATGCTGGGATACCGCCTAGTGCTGAGGAGTTTGTCGAAGAATTTGCAGGGAGAGTGTGTTATGGTTTGGGAGATATTATGGGTGGATATGATGAGAGAGAGTTACATCCAGACTCAAGGCCTCTCACTACATTTGATACGCCACTTGGACGTTTACAGTTAACAAGATTACCTCAAGGAGCAACAAATTCGGTTGCAGTTTATCAAGCTCAGATGGCTTCGATCCTTCAAGATGAAATTCCACAATATGCTGGAATCTTTATAGATGATGGAGGAATTAAGGGACCAACAACCGACTATGATAACCAGGTGTTGGAAGAGAATCCCGGGATACGCAAATTCATTTGGGAGTTTGCAATTACTTTAGAAAGAATCTTGTTTCGAATTGAAGAGGCTGGTTTAACTATTTCAGGTTCAAAATTTTCATGTTGTGTGCCAGCCTTAGAAATATTAGGCCATGTGTTATGTAGAGAGGGTAGGATTATGTCCAAGAAGAAATTTAACAAAATTCAGTCCTGGCCAAGACCCAAGAATACGACCGAAGTTAGAGGATTTTTAGGCGTTTGGGTATATGTTAGAATGTTTATCAAGGACTTTTCTTCATTGGCAGCTCCATTGAGACGGTTAACGAGAAAGGATGCAGACTGGGAGTGGGATGAAGAGTGTGAGAAGGCGTTTGTGAAGTTGAAGGAGGTTGTAGGGAAAGATTTATTCCTGCACAAGTTGGATTATGGAAAAGATGCTGGCAGAATTTATTTAGCAGTAGATTCAAGTCAGGTTGCAGCTGGGGCAGTTCTGTCTCAGATGGATAAAGCTGGTTACATCAGGCCAGTTAGGTATGAATCTGTAGTATTTACTGAGGTCGAATCAAGATATTCTCAACCAAAGTTGGAATTATGTGGTGTGGCGAAAATACTGAAGAAATTCTAGCATATTTTGTGGGGGCAACATTTTGAGTTGCAAGTGGATGCAAAATCGTTAATCCAGATGATTAATTCCCCAAGTTTACCGAACGCACCCATGATGAGATGGGTAGCTTTTATTCAACATTTTTCATTTGATTTAGTTCATAAGCCTGTCAAGACTTTTACTATGCCAGATGGTTTATCAAGGAGACCACCCACTGAAGAAGATTCAGACTCAGAAGAGTTCGATGAAGATATACCTATTATCAAAGCCAGCGCTAAAGGAGCTGAAGACTTTCCATACCTCCCCCATGAGGTTAAACTGGCAGGATTATTGTGTTTAGATTATGATGATGACCTCCACCAAGAGGATAAACTGGAAAATAGTTTTTATGTTAATAAAGGTGTTGGAAAAGGTGTAGATAAATTCGGTAGAAAGGAGGTAGAAGAAGATGTGGTGTATGTAGAAGAAGATGGATTGGTAGTGTGGGATAGTAGTAAATTAAGGAATGGTGTATATGTTGGAGAATTAGAGAATTTAAATAAAAGGGTGGATAAAGAGAAAGAGGTATTTTCAAATACGGTTTACAAAGGATCCAAAGGTTCAGAAGAAAAACGTCAACATAGCTCGATTAAAGATTTATTTAGGGGTCAACGATTATTGGCTCATTCATGTGCAGGTGATATTGGTGATAGAGAAGTCCCTATTGATGTTATATTAATCAATTTTCAAGATGAAGTCTGGGGTCAGACTGGTTTTTTTTTTGTTAGTCAAATATTTTTTGACTTTAGAGAGACCAGAAGATTGTGAAGACAATGAATGGGTGGCTATCAAGAGGAATTCATCTACGTTTTACCTATCTGGTCAATGTTTAATGAGGAGAAGGTATAAAAATCCTCAAGTAGTTATAACTCAACAGAAGGGGCAAGAATTAGTTTTGAAATCACTGCATGAAGATCTTGGGCATAGAGGCGTTGGAGAAACTTTTAGAAGAATTTCTGATTGATTTTGGTGGCCTGGCATGAAGATGGCTGTTAAACAGTGGGTTCAGTCATGCCAAGAATGTCAAAGACAAAGTTATTTAAGGCCAAAAGAACCTGGACGCGCGACCGGTGAATATACGCTCTTTGGAAGAGTTAGTTTAGATGCCGTTCATATAAAAGAGGGATGGTATAAATATTTAATTGTGGCCAGAGATGATTTATCTGGTTGGGTAGAGGCAGCGCCTCTTATTAATTTAACTGCCAAAAATGTGGCAGAATTTTTTTTGAATAATTGGGTATATAGGTATGGGGTGATGAAGTTGGTAACGGTAGATGGAGGTCCTGAATTTGGGACAGAGTTTAAAGAGGCCATATTGAAAGTTGGATCAAAGGTTAGGGTAGCAACCTCATATTATCCTGAAGCTGAAGGCATGGTTGAAAGAGGGCATCAAGTTATTAAGGATGCTTTAGTTAAAATGTGTGGGACAAGTGCCGAAAAGTGGAGGCACTATTTACCTTTAGTTTTATTTGCTGATCAAATCACTGCCAAAAGGACTACCGGATTTTCACCTTATGAATTTGTTTTTGGACAGAAAGCAGTTTTACCGGTTGATTTAGAAGCTGAATCATATCTTGGAGTTGACTGGGACACGGTCAAAACTACTGAAGAATTATTGTGTGCAAGAATGATGCAGCTAGAAAAGAAAGAAGAATATTTAGAAAAGGCATATTCGCGGATGATGAAGATCCGAAATCACTCAGTCAGATATTGGGATGAGCGGTTGGCACATCGATTAAGGAAACCTTTGAATCCAGGTGATATGGTCCTGGTGTATAATAGGAGTTTGGAAAGTCAGTGGGGAAAAATGTTTGCAGATAGGTGGAATGGACCTTATAAAATCAAGGAGCAAGTTTCCGGCGGTTCATATGTGCTAGAAGAGTTGGATGGAGTAGTATTGAAGAAGAGGGTAGCAGCCGATCAAGTGAAACGGTTCTATCCTAGAGGCACCAGGAGTGCCGAAGTCTTCCTCCGCAATGAGGATAAACTATGACATTTATGAAATTATGGGGATTCCTCCGCAATGAGGATAAACTATGATGTTTATAAAAATCTTATCGACCTCCGCAACAAGGATAAACTATCTTCTTTTTTTATCAAAATACTTTACTATCGTTACATTGTATATGGTCGACGAAACTATGATGAAACTTAATGAAATTCAAGAAGACCTTCTTTGAAATTTTCAAAAACTTCAAATTCTTTAAATATGGGTGAAGATAGTGTTGGAATTTTTTTTTAAAAATTTATTGGAAGAAGTGTTCACAGGGGAACCTTCTTAATTTAATATTGGCAAGTGTGGGGGTAATTGATGGGCTGGCTGCTCTATACACAATTACCCCATAATGTTCGTTTCCAAAATTTTCCCTGTTTCTAGTTGAATCCTGGCTTTGTCTTTTAATTTTAGGAAGTCCACTAAGACTATAAACTGGAACGAATCAAGAGACACCGCTCTCAACACCGGATTCAAGATTCTTTTTATTTTATTTTGTTTTTGATTTTTTATGTAGATTGTGATTTCTTTTCTTTAATTTATATTATGAATTATTGTAAAGGTGATGCTCACTGGTGGTCTCTAATCATTTTTATAAATTGGAGGGAGCCCACCCAGTGATCATCATTATAAAAATTATCTTTTAAAGACTTTAATTTATTTTCTTTTCTTTGCAATTTCTTAAAATTGTGTAACCACATCAAGTTGCACTTGGATGTGGGTATGATGTCGAGGGTACGGCTCATCAAATGGCCGGGGGGCATCTTTTAAAATTTTATTTTGAAATTTTTTTTATTACTTTTTTATCTTTCTTTTCACATTCGTTTATCTTTCTTTAAAAATTAAATTTTAACTTTTATTTCAAAACTAACTTTTTTAAACTCTTTTATTTTAAATTAAAAAAAAAAACAAAAAAAACAAATTAAAATTAAAAAAAAAAAAAATATTATTAATAAAAAAAAATAAAAATAAAATAAAAAAAATAATTATAAAAAAATAAAAAATAAAAAATTAATTAATTAAACCAAAATTATTATATTTCTTAGTTTTATTTTTCAGTCTTCATTCTTTTTAGTTTTATTCATTTAGTTTAGACAGGAAACAGGGTCTAGGGGAACTCAATACCTATGGGATTTTACTTCAAGACAAATGTTTAGTCCTCTAAGACTTTAAACTGGCTACTGTTCAAGACGTTCTTTAAGGTTTTTTTATATACGAATTTTGGAGCTGTTAGTCCTCCAAGACTTTAAACTGGCTAATTTTCAAGACTATTGTTAAAATTTTTTTATTGGATTTGTTAGGTCCACCAAGACCTTAAACTGGAGTGTTATCAAATGTTAGGTCCACCAAGACCTTAAACTGGACTGTTATCAAGCTGTTGGGTCCACCATGACCTTAAACTGGATTTCTTATCGATCAAATGTTTGGTCCACCATGACTTTAAACTGGTAGTTCATTCATTGTTTAGTCCACTATGACTTTAAACTGGAAAATTAATATCTGCAGGATAATTCAACATTCATTGGTCCACTATGGCCTTATACTGGATTACTTGTCGATCAAATTTTTGGTCCACTATGACATTAAACTGGATTATAAAATTTATTCAATCTTTGGTCATGCCTAGGCCTTACTTAGGAATATTTCAAGTTATTTATGCACTTAAACGATCTTTGGTCCACCAAGACCATAAACTGGCAATCGATTATATGTTTGGTCCACCAAGACTTTAAACTGGAATGTCAATCTTGTTTGGATAACTCAATTCAATCATTTAATTTATCACTATCCACTAAGACTCTAAACTGGTTACTCAATTATTTCTGGAATTGGGTGCTGATAAGCTTTAGGAGGTTAAACTTTTAGGTGGTGATGATGCTAAGAAAAGCATAATGGTTAATTAGGTGAAATTTGTGGCACTTTAACATGGTCTAAAGTTAAAATTATTATTGGAAGCCTGGCAAAAGTATTTTATGGGTTTGCTGTATAGCAAGTTTGAAAATTGTGATGAAGGAATCAGAAGTTAGGATGGTAGTTGGATTTTAGGGAATGATTTTTTTAGTGCCTCAGTGTTAGGCCATTTTTGGTGTGAAGCTTGGAGGACCTTATGGCGAGATTGGAATCATAGAATTCGGCTCAGTGGGGGGCCCTATGAGGTTGGAATCAGGAGTATTCGGCTCATAGGAAGATCCACTCTCTCAATGCTGTGACAAGAAGGAAGACTGGTATATGGGAGTCTGAAGGGATTATAACCTTGCTCTCAGTAGTGGAATCATCACAAGATTTATATTATTTTATTTTATGTTATATCGAGCCAGAGAAGAAGAAACAACGTTTTTATTATAAAGAATTAAAAGAAGACCAGCTAAAACAAATTTATCAAATTATTTTTTTAAAAAGGATAATTCCTTTGGAATTATTCAACCACTTATGCAAATTTTTACGAATGGGGACATTCTCAATTGGAGGGAGGATGTGGTAGCCTAAAGTTTAGTATGGCACCTAAATACGTAAATGGAGTTATTACGGTGTGCAAGATTGGTGCTATTATTTTTTATAAAAGGGTTTTATTTAATTTATTTGAGTTTTAAATATGAAGAAATTGGTTAAAAGCAAATGCCTATGCAAAAAAAAATTTATTTTACGGAGAAAACTTATTTTTACGGTCTGAAGAGTTTATAAGTATCAAGTCAAGTCACTCAAGAACCTTGGGAAATTTTCCCAGAATTTTTTACTATTTTTCTTATATTTTTAAATGAATTTTAAAGTTTTATATAAATATTTATGTTTTCAGAAATTACTTAACTTTGATGAATTTTCACGGGGTAATTAGAGCTGCGCAGACTACGAGAATCAGTTTGGTATGTAAAGGGGAAGTAGCTCTATCATGTGTAATTTTTCTAGATTTTTTATTATAGTTTTGAAGGTTTTAATTGAGTCCAGAAGTCCGTTCGGACTCCGCTTCGACTCCGTTCGGACTCCGCTTTGGCTCTGTATGGACTCCGTATGGGCTCCGGATTGACTCTGGAAGAGCTCTGGAGGGGAAAACTTAGGCACGTGACTAGGAATACTTAAGCGCTTCTCAAACTCGAAATTGAGAGGGGGGATACATCATACAGCTTAATCTTTAACCACCACGGTCTCATTTTTATTACTCAACAAATTAAAATAACTTGTAATACCCTTATAACATTATTATTTTTACATAACATTTTAGAAATACAATTCAACAGTTTGAATAACACTTCAATCAGGGTATCTTTAGAAAGGTCTTCATCACTGGGACTTGATTATTGCTGTCTCATAAAAATTCAAATTATTATAAAAACATAAAAGTCAATCTTTTCAGATCTTTCACTGGTACACCTTAATTGTTGTTATCAGTATTTCTTTTATCAACAGCCACTTTATTTAAATCTCAATAAGCGTTAAATATTTTAGAGTTTCATTATTTTTATCAATCAGATTCAAGTAGACTGGTTAGCTTAGTGATTTAGAATTCCCATTTTGTTATTTTTTTATTGGAAGGACGGGGTTTTCAGCTAAATCCACACATCTCCTCCGGATTCTGCTTACAGCAAGGCGACTGTAAGAGTTTACCTTACCATAACGTCATATGTCACGTGATAAAAGTTTTTGCTGTGAACGGGAATCGAACTGCGCTCCAAAACTTAAGTTCATATACTGACTAAACATTGTATATATCGTGGTAATTATTGTTATTACTATTTGTGGGTTACTCTTCACTCTTCATTTGCTATGTATTTCCTTTTACTCAGCACTCTGTAAGTGGCATTAATTTGCTCATTTTGCAGGGGGAGGTGTCTGGTAATTTGGAATTTAATTTTATTATTATATTTTTTTTTATTTTTCCTGGTTGACCATAATTGAGCAATAACCGTTCTTAGTCCCAGAAGTAATAAAATAATTATATTTTAATATTAATTATTATCATTTTTCAGTTGACAAATGTCCTGATTAATTTGAATTTTAATTGTTCCAGTTGACAAATTGTCCTGACAATAATATTTTTTTTAATTAATAAATAATATTTAATTACTTCAGTTGACCTTGAGTCCTGGTAGTTCAAGAAATTTTTTTTAATTAATAAAACTCATATTTAATTACTTCAGTTGACATTAAGTCCTGGTAGTTAAGTAATCAGTTTAATAAAATTTTAAAATAATAAATTTATATTTAATTACTTCAGTTGACATTAAGTCCTGGTAGTTAAGTTAATCAGTTTAATAAAATTTTGTTAAATTAATAAACTTTTGTCAGCCAGGCTATTCCAGGAGTCCAGTAAATGATATGTAACTTATAAAACCTGAAAGAGTGGGTAAGAATCATATTTAATGAATATAAATTAATATTTTATTGCATAACAAAATTATATAAGTATTTTATTATATACAAGTGTTATATTAATTTTATTGGTTATATAAATTTTTTATATACATTTAAATTGAACATAATATAATATATTCTACAAATAATGGCGCATTTTTTATGTATTTAATAATTATAAATTTATATTTAATTAATTAAAAACATATATTATAATTATAAGTGTAAAATTTACTTATAATATAATTAAATTAATTAATTATATTTATATATTAAATATCATTTCTTATAATATTAAACAATAAATAATGACGCTTCTTTTGACCTATAATTGTGACAGGAAAAATTAATTAATACTGAATTGAAATAAATTACATATTTGTTGCGTCAGAATATTTTTTTTGTTTCACTTAAAAATCCTTAAATCAGACTGTACCATCTGTTTTGAATGATTTTTCTCATAGTTCCTATGTTCCAGGCTTGTTTAGTTATTCACTATTTTTACTTACTGATTTGGGAATTAATGGCGGGAAAATTAGATTCTTAATTGGGGTTTTTAATTATTTGTTTCATATTATTCTCTACATTGTTATGTTTCACTTATTCCTTTTAAATTCTTGTTTTATTCTATTATGTTTCTTGTATTTACAAATATAGTAGCGCTTCAGAGGGCCCATTGCCTATAAAAGGGCCTTGGTTAATCCCCTGTAGCCCCATCACTTACTATACACTCAACAATTTAAAAGATAATTTTTATCACATTTATTATTATTTTTATTAGTACTACAATCTAATTAAAAATTCTCAATAACAAATTAAAGGTTGCCTTAAGTCTGATAGGAATTATAGTGTTTGCCGCGCAGAACTCTCACTACGCAATATAGGGGGTGGACTTGCTAGAAAGTCCTCAACCTGAACTCAGATGGAACTCAGATGGAACTCAGACTGAACTCAGACTGAACCCATACTGAACTCTACTTGAACACCCACCTAAAACTGTTCTGCTGAGTGGTGTTCATCCCTGATTGTATGGTTCCTTTATCAATAGCTCAATGTGTGTTCAATCTATGGTGAATTTGGGTCCAAGGTTGCGGACTTGCTAGCAAGTCCGCTTCCCATATTGTGTGGTGTCTTACTTAAATAATATTAATATTAAATAAAACCTCAATTTGTTCATCTCCCAACTCACTTGTCGTTGCTTCATTTTAAATAAATTTTTTCTATTATTACTTTTATCTTTCTATTTACCTTTAGTACCTTTTCCTATTTGTTTCTCTTCTTTTTTTCCCCTTTTCTTTCCCTCTTCTAGACAACTGACCGACAACTGAGGGCCTTTCCAAACGACGACGACGATCGAGCCTGGCAACGAACGACAAACGCACGGACCACCTAGCAAAAAATAAAACTTTTGCTGCGACTGTGTTTCGAACTTAGGTTCGATTTCTTAGGTTTATATTATATTAATTCTTATATTATTTTGAAGTGATTTTTCGATCACTATAGTAAGTTCACCTTTGCACCTCTCACTCATATTACTATATTTTTACTGCAATAACAGTGATTGTGGCTTAATTGCTGATTCACTGAGTGTAAGTGTTCAATTATTAAAATTTTTTTTTCCTAGTTGACCATTATAGAGTGTTAAATCCTCTTAGTCCTAGAAGAATTGACATTTTTTATTAATACAAATGGAATTATTAATTTAATTTTTTATTATTATTAATTATTGTTAATTTTGGTTGACTTAAAAGTACTTTGTGCTTAGTCCCAAATATATTGCCATATTTAATATTGGTAATTAATTGGTTGAATTAACTTGATTGTTTATTCCCAATTTAACCATGCAATCCATTTTTTAAAAATTAATTTTTTATAATTATTACTTTATATTGAAATATTTTTTTTCCAATAATTTAATTAATAAAATTTTTATTATTATTTGGAGCAATTATTAACTAACTTTTATTATTTTTCTTAAAAAAATAAGAAGTAAATTAAAATCTTCCCACTATTATGTCCAACAATTTGGCTGAAAAAATGGATAACATGCAAGTGGATGAAATTGAAATTGACTATGATGCTGACACTGTAAGTTCTTCTAAAGTTGGACATAGAAAATCTTATGCTAACACAAAGAATTCACATGCTGCAGGATGTGGAAATGACAGGAAATGTAAACAAACCAAACCCCCTTCCCCCAGCACCACAGAAGGAAGTAAAGCCTCTAGTACCTCAAGAAGGTCTTCCAAAAGGATTCAAAATAAAAAAGCTTCCTCTGCCACAACAAATCAGCAACCTTTCCAGTCATATAAAAGAGTTGAAGACAGAAAATATGACGTACAAAGCAAAAGTAGACACCTTGTGGGATCAGGTTCAAGAACTCAGGAACCAGATTCAGGCCCAGGCCCCTCCTCAGTTTCCTCCCAATCAGCCTCAGTTTCAGGCTCAACCTTCACAGCCACCCAGCTCAACCATCCAAAATCCAAATACTATGGAAGTAGAGCAATTGAAATGGGATTATCTAATGAGTCACTACCAACAGAATGTGCAACACCCTTCTCATCATCAGCCTGGCCCATCCAGAACACCCAATTTCCATCCACCTCCTCATCCCTACCAACAAGGCAGGAGAAAGAAGGCCCAAGCACAATCCCAAACCCAGTCTCAGGGGAAGTTTCCTCCTCTGCCATGGTAAGTAATTTGGTTGATAGTCACTTGGGTATGTTTTCTAATAAATCTTCTTCTGCAGGTAATATTATTGAACATGATGAAAGAAAAGTTAAACCTGTTAAAAGACAGCTTCCTGTAACTAGTAGCCCTATTGATGTAATTAGCAAATTGTCATTTGATGAACCTTTACATTTAACTTCTACTTCTTTAATTAATCCTTCTCTTGCAATTAAAAATGATTCTGTTCCCCCTGAAATCTATACCTTAATTGAAAAAACTTCTGAGGAAATATTGAAAGATACCCTTGATTTTAATGTTATGAAAGACAAACATGTGAGAGATGTGTTAATCCATGAAAATGATAGATTAAATAATTTAAACTTGCAATGTAAAGTGAGTTCTTCTGTACAAGATACAGCTTATTTAAAAATCAAAGAAACCTTGAATATTGTTCTCAGTCAACAAAAACAAATAAGAAGTGACCATAGAGCTATCTCAGATAGAAATATCAGTCTACATAAGACCTTGAGTGAATTGAAACCCCTTATTGAGGAAAATTATTCATTCAAAAATGAAATAAAATCTCTGCAAAATGAGTTTAAGAAGCTAAAAAATGATTTCCATGCACTAAGTACCAAACACTCAGTTTCTGAGGACAGAAATGTTCTATCTCTTGCAAAAGTAAATGACCAGATGTCTGAAATTCCAAGAATAAGAAACTATGTGTCTGACCTGCAGGAAAAGTTCTCAACCTTAACCATCAATAATGAATTAAATGAGATTGCTGTCAATAAGCTGCTTAAAAATAAAGGAAAAAAACCTGAGCAAAGTTCATCCTTTCTTCCTCATATTTCAACCATTAAACAAACTGACAATGAGTCTGTAAAATCTTTTGCTACTAGCAAAAAATCTTGTGTTGGTCATGCACCAGCTGTTTCTGTAAATAATGAAATTTCTGAACACCTGGCTAAACTTCAGGAATTATTAATAATGAATAATTCAAACCAAAAAGTGGACCATCCCAGTAGTCAGAAAAATTGGCCTAAGTTAGACCAATATCCTACCTTTGATGATGATTCTTCCTCTGATTGGCAACACTTTATCCAAAGAATTGATAATTTAAAGAGATCTTATAAACTACCTGATGAGGAAATTGTTTATAAGCTAATTTCTTTATTTTCCAATGTAGCCTTGATTTGATATGAATCTGTTCTTTTAGACAACAATCATTATACATGGAATGATTGGAAATCCTTGATTGAGAATCAGTTTGGTGGTTCAAAATTCAGGTTAGCTCAACAGAGACTGTATGAAAATACTAGATATATATCCTCCTCTGTTGAAAAGCCAATTGTTTTTCTGATGAAAATAACAAAAATCCTTAGAGCAATTGATCCAAAGATGGATTATGATATTTGGAGAGATAAAATCTTGTATAAATTACCAAACTCTCTTAGGGATTTGATTGTGGCTAGAACTGAGCATGTAAGGGAAAATTCTTCTTTCATTAATATCTGTAATGAGGTACTGCTCAACCATAGATATGAACCAAAAAATTACCTTGGTAAATCTTATAATGATAAGAATAAACCTTCTACAAAGCTCCCAGAAAAATCTGGTAAACCCTCTGCCCCAGTTGCACCTAAAAAATATGCAACAAATACTTGTTATAAGTGTAACAAACCGTGGCAGAAGGGTCATGTTTGTGACAAAAAAATTCATCTTGTTGAACAAAATGAAGACACTGATGAAGTTGAACTTGATGTCAATAATTCTTCCAGTGACTGTGAAAGTAATATCTCCTATGACAATGAATCTGTTAAAGATGTTTTAATGTTGGAACATGATGTCCATTATTTAAATAATATATCTGAAGATTGTGTATTGAATTTATCTTCAGTAGAAAATGCTGAGATAATTAAAGATATTACTAACAATTCTATTCCTATATCCCCTTTAAAGGCACCTGTTATCATTAATGGTAAAAATGTTGATGTAGTTCTTGATTCTGGTGCTGGAGGAAGTGTAGTATCTGAAAAAGCTTTGGCTTCAGTGGATAAGGAATATTTGAGTAAATTATTACCTATAACTTCTGAAAAATGGAGAGGGTATGGTTCTACCTTATTTCCTATTGGCAAATACAAAACCTCTGTTTTCTTCAAATATAATAATGGTTTTGTCAGAGCTATTTGTGAGTTTGTTGTCATGAAAAATGATAATTTGAGCAATTGGTTTATTATGGGAAATGATATTTTAACCATGTTTGGTGTGAAACTGGACCCAGAAAATAATTGCTTTACCTTAGGAATGAATGGGAAAAGGAAATTCAAAATTTCTCCTCCTAGAACTTCTGGGCATTTATTGAAATCTTGTAACTCACTAATCCAGTGTAAAGGTAGAACAACAACTGAAATGGATGATTTATTACATGAAATAAATACCGCTTCTTTTGGTGATCAGTTGACTAGTGAACAAAAGGATTCTATTGTTGCCTCTATTACCTCTTTCCCTATGGCTTTTGCTCATGGTTCTCATGTCTTGGGAATTGTTCAGGAAGAGATGAAAATTACCTTATCCTGTAATTTGAGTGATATTCCTCCTACCCTTAAGAAAAAACCATATCCTGCTTCTCCATCAAAAAGAAAAGATATTGAAGATAATATTGAAACATTATTGAAAATGAATATCATTGAGAAAGTGGATGTCACCCCCAAATATTGTGTCATCTCCCCAGTCTTGATTTCTTATGAAAAAGATAAATCTAGATTATGTGGAGATTACAGAGCTTTAAATACTTATACTGTTGATGATATTTATCCTTTACCCAGAATTAATTCAATACATGCTACCTTGCAAGGTGCAAAATTTATTAGTTGTCTGGATGATAATAAAGGTTATCATCAAGTTCCAGTTGAGAAAAATTCTCAAAATTTTTTGCTTATTGCAACTCATATGGGAATATATAAGTATGTTAGGATGCCATTTGGCCCTAAAAATGCTCCTTCAGTTTTCCAGAAAGTCATGGATAACACTTTCCATCAAGAAATTATTGAAGGCTGGCTCATGGTTTATATTGATGATATTATTGTTTTTTCTAAAACTTTTGATGAACATATGATTCACTTGAATAGAGTTTTCCAAAAAATGGATGAAATCAATATGACCTTATCTTTAAAAAAGTGTAAATTTGGTTTTCAATCTTTGAAAGTCCTTGGCCATGTTGTGTCAGGCTTACAAATTTGTGTAGACCATAATAAAGTTGCTGCCATTCAAAATGTGAAAGCACCAACTTCTGTAAGAGAAATCCAAAGTTTTTTGAGTATGTGTGGCTATTATAGACAATATATTAAAAATTATCAGGTCATAGCCTTGCCTCTTACAAAACTGACCAGAAAAGATGTTGCTTTTCTCTGGAATAATGACTGTCAAAAAGCTTTTGATACATTAAAAAGTTGCTTAATGACAGCCCCTATATTGGCTCTTCCAGATTTTAACAAGCCATTTGTCCTTTATACAGATGCTAGCTTTATTGGTCTGGGTGCTTCCCTTCACCAAAAGCAAATTATTAATGATAAATCCTCAGAGGTTGTAATTTGTTATATTTCAAGAACCTTAAGAAATAGTGAATTGAAATATGGTGCCACTCAATTGGAGTGCTTAGCAGTTGTTTGGGCTCTTGAGAAACTTCATTACTATTTGGATGACCAAAAATTTGAGTTGGTAACTGACTGTAGTGCTGTGAAATCTCTCTTAAACCTAAAGACACCTAACAGACATATGTTCAGGTGGCAACTTGCTGTTCAAGAATACAGAGGAAGGATGAAAATTATCCATAGAGCTGGAAATGTTCACTCTAATGTTGATATGCTCTCCAGATTGCCTCTGCCAAATAATGACTCAAATCCTGCTTATGTACCTGAAGATGATACTGTTCATATCCATGGTATGTTTATACTTGATATGGAAGAGGAGTTATTACAGTTAATACTGGATTCATATGATAAAGATTCTGATTTAAATAAATTGGTTACTATCTTAAATGATCCTAAGAATGCTTCAATTCAAGCATCAATAGAAACTCTTCCTGCAAAGTACCAAAATGCTTTAAATAAAGGAAAGTTCTCTATTGAAGATGGTTATATATATTATAGAAGGAAGCTTACCAATGTAATTGTAATTCCTCCTTCAATGAAAGAAACTATCCTCAAACTTTGGCATGATGACATATTAGCTGGTCATTTTGATCTTGAAAAAACATTGATTAGAATCAAAAACACTGCATGGTGGGCTAATATGTCTGAAGACACAAAATTATATGTTGAATCTTGTGATTCCTGCCAAAAATCTAAAAGGTTAACAGGTAAGAGAGCATGGTTATTACAACATATTGAAGCACCTAGTGCTCCCTGGCAAATCATTAATATGGATTTTGTCACTGGTCTTCCTGTTGCAGGTAAAGACAGCTTTAACTCTTGTTGGGTAATATTGGATAGATTCACAAAAATGTGCAAATTTATTCCAACCCACAAAGATGTATCCACCAAAGAATTAGCTTTCTTATGGTGGTCTTACATGTTTAATATTATTGGTTTTCCAAAAGCCATTATCTCTGATAGGGATCCAAAATTCACTTCTGAGTTTTGGACCTCTTTGATGGATATTTGTGGCTGTGAGTTAAAATTGTAAACAGCTCACCATCCTCAGACTGATGGTCTAGCTGAAAGAATGATTCAAACTCTAGAAGATATGATTAGAAGGTATTGTGCCTTTGGTTTAGAATATAAAGACAATGACAGATTTACTCATGATTGGGTCACTCTTTTGCCTGGTCTTGAATTTGCATATAATAGCACTGTTCATTCTGTCACTGAGAAAAAGCCTTTTGAGCTTTGGTTAGGATATGTCCCAAACACTCCTGCTCAGATTCTCAATAATAAATTACCTAAGTTGGAACTACACCCTGGTGTAAAATCTTTTATGCAAATGCAGCAGCTATGCAGAAAACATGCTCAGAGTTGTATTGATAAAGCATTTGAATATGAAAAGAAAAGATGGGATAAATCCCATAAAGAATACACATTTAACAAGGGTGATGAAGTGTTGATCTCTACTGTCCATTTCAATTTACAAGGTAACCACAAATTAAAAGATCCTTTTGTAGGACCATTTGTTGTTAAAAGAATGGTTGGTGATAATGCAGTAGAAGTGGTATTGTATTCTCCATATGATAGGAAACATCCTGTCTTTCCCATTTCTTTGCTTAAACCTTATACTTCCAACAGTGACTTATTTCCAAAAAGAAGAGGAAGACCTAAGAAGAACCCTCAGGAAGTCACAGAAACAGCAGAAATTGATAAAATTCTCAATGATAGAATTATCACTTCTGAAAGAGGTACTGAATATTTATTGAGATATAAGAACAAATCATCTGAACATGATGCATGGATACCTGGCAAGGAAATTTCAAATCTGCCTACTCTGTTGAAAAAATACAAAAAGAAAAAATCTTAGTATTTTTTTATTGTTTTTTTTAGAGTGAGGAGTGTCAGCCAGGCTATTCCAGGAATCCAGTAAATGATATGTAACCTATAAAACCTGAAAGAGTGGGTAAGAATCGTATTTAATGAATATAAATTAATATTTTATTGCATAATAAAATTATATAAGTATTTTATTATATACAAGTGTTATATTAATTTTATTGGTTATATAAATTTTTTATATACATTTAAATTGAACATAATATAATATATTCTACAAATAATGGCGCATTTTTTATGTATCTAATAATTATAAATTTATATTTAATTAATTAAAAACATATATTATAATTATAAGTGTAAAATTTACTTATAATATAATTAAATTAATTAATTATATTTATATATTAAATATCATTTCTTATAATATTAAACAATAAATAATGACGCTTCTTTTGACCTATAATTGTGACAGGAAAAATTAATTAATACTGAATTGAGATAAATTAAATATTTGTTGCGTCAGAATATTTTTTTTGTTTCACTTAAAAATCCTTAAATCAGACTGTACCATCTGTTTTGAATGATTTTTCTCATAGTTCCTATGTTCCAGGCTTGTTTAGTTATTCACTATTTTTACTTACTGATTTGGGAATTAATGGCGGGAAAATTGGATTCTTAATTGGGGTTTTTAATTATTTGTTTCATATTTTTCTCTACATTGTTATGTTTCACTTATTCCCTTTAAATTCTTGTTTTATTCTATTATGTTTCTTGTATTTACAAATATAGTAGCGCTTCAGAGGGCCCATTGCCTATAAAAGGGCCTTGGTTAATCCCCTGTAGACCCATCACTTACTATACACTCAACAATTTAAAAGATAATTTTTATCACGTTTATTATTATTTTTATTAGTACTACAATCTAATTAAAAATTCTCAATAACAAATTAAAGGTTGCCTTAAGTCTGATAGTAATTATAGTGTTTGCCGCGCAGAACTCTTACTTAAATAATATTAATATTAAATAAAACCTCAATTTGTTCATCTCCCAACTCACTCGTCGTTGCTTCATTTTAAATAAATTATTTCTATTATTACTTTTATCTTTCTATTTACCTTTAGTACCTTTTCCTATTTGTTTCTCTTCTTTTTTGCCCCTTTTCTTTCCCTCTTCTAGACAACTGACCGACAAGTTTCATATTTGATTACTTCAGTTGACAATAAGTCCTGGTAATAAATTAGTTGATTTAAATCCTGAAAATAAATAATTATTAATAAAAATTTTTTATTTATTTCTACAGTTTACTATATTATAATCCTGGTTTTAAATTTTTTTTACTAATAAATTAATTTATTTAAGTTGATTTTTATCCTAAAAAAATTTTTTTTATTATTTTTATTTTATTTCTGTTAAATAAAAATTAAAAATTAAAGACTAATTAATTTGTCTCTTTTTTCATTTCAGTTAAATCTTAAAATGACTGACCAAAGTGGTTTTGTTGCACGTGAAGAAGAACCAGACTTAATTGATTATGATGAGCCTACTTCTGTAAGTTCTCCTTTAACAAGAAGAATTTCTCAAACTAATAAATTCTTGCCCCAAACAGGATGTAGAAATGGAAGAAGTAGAAATCCTATTGGACACAACTCAGGATCAGAAGCCCATGATAAACCCACCAGAAGAGCTTCCAAAAGGCTTCAGGATAAAAAAGATGCCGTTGTCTCAACAGGTAAAGAATCTGTCTACCCACATAAAGGAGTTAAGGACAGACAGCTTGAGACTAATGGTAAGGGTAGATGCCTTGGAAGAAAAGGTGAGAAGAACAGATACTTTTCTCCAAGAGAAGAAGAAACCTCTTCCTCCCAGGGATCAACAACAATTGGCTCCCCAGTCCCAAGAGATGGTGGAAGTTTCCAAGTGGCAGTGGGACTGGCTCAACACTCAGTGGGACTACTTGGCTCAAAACCAGCATCAGTTACCTCAGGTAGGTCCATCAAGACCCACCCAGGTCAACCCCACTCCTCCCCACCATTATCAAGGAGGCAAAAGAAGAAGGAAGCCCAATATGGTGATACCCAGCAAACCCTGGTACATCCCTCTATTGATTCTCAAGTGCCTTTTCTTGTGGCTGACTCTGTTCCTTCAGGTAAATCTGGAAGGCAGGATGAAACCTTGAGACCTATAGAGGCTGGGAATAGTAGACAGATATCTCATGTATCTAATCCATTACTTTTAATTGCTACCTCAATGATTAATCCTGATATGGCTGTGATTGATGAAACTCTTGACCCTGAGTTCTATGAGAGTCTGGAAAGTTACTCAGTTTCATTATTGAGAAACACTCCAGATGTAGCAAGAATTAATGATGAGCACTTGAGAGATATTATTGCCAAGCAAAATCATATAATGAACAATATGCAATTTACTTAGAGATATAATAGTTTGTTAACTGATCAGGGTTATCAAGCATTAAGAAGTGAAGCACAGAGAGTCTCTGATGAATTGTCTCATTACAAAGCAACCCATGAAAAGAAAGTTGCTTTATGGAAAAATATAAAAAATGATTTTTCTAAACTAAAAGATACTGTATCTGCCTGTTGTCAGGAGGTAGAGATAGATAAGATAGATCTGAAAAGATTGAATGACCATTTGTCATCTTTTCAACATAAAAATCAATTATCTTTTGCAACTATCAATGAGAGTTTATCTAGTCTTCCAAGAATGAAAACAAGACTAACAACCATTCACCATGGGAAATCTGGGGGTGAACTGCTAGCAGTTCCCTCTTTTTGAAACTATTAGGAATTTGTCAGGAAACTGTTGGGAAACCATCCTGTTGCTGTCAGAAAGATGTTTTTAAATCTGATGAAAAAACATTGAAAAAATAAACTGTCACAGATTGAATCCAGAACAATCCCTCCTTGAGCAGAGCTTAAGAACCACATTGAACATCAGTTAATCTCAGGTTTGGCAAAAGGTTGAACAACATCACTTAGCATACCTTAATATTCAAATATTAAACTTGAATATATGTTGTGTGTATGATATAGATGCATATGCATTTGAATTTGCATGGTGGATACATATTGCATGCTAAAAATTGATGTGAATCGCCTATTCAAAGTGTATGCATAATGACTATGAAGAATAAATATGCATAAAAAATATGCATAAAAATATGCATGGTGATTATGCATAAAAATATGCATATTGAATGTGCATATTGAATATGCATAAAAATATGCATATTGAATATGCATAAAAATATGCATATTGAATATGCATAAAAATATGCATATTGAATATGCATTAAAAATATGCATATTGAATATGCAAAAAAAAGGTGCATATATGTATATGAAAAAATATATTAATATGCATATAAATCTTTATAATGAATATGCATATGAATATGCATAAATATGCATAATGATTGAAAAATGCAAAAAAATGATGCTTAACGAGTATATTTTATGCATAAATAGAAATATGCAATATGAATTCATATTGCATACAGATAACACTGGCAAACCATTTTAACCAAAACTCATACTAAATTTTCATTCTGGACTAAAGGTGTGAGGGAAGGAAGAAAAACAGTCCGACATTAGAAAAATGCTACATGCACTCATTTTGTAGCAGAGCAAATGAGAAGTGCTGAATTATGGTTGGTGCCCATAATTTAGTATGATATCATAATTTTATTTAATTGTTTTCAATATTGAAAAGACTTTAGGTCGGTTGGTATGGATCTAGCTGTGCCAGGGTCTAATCTAATTATTTTAACAATTTCTTAATAATTAATGGGCTTTAATACAAAAACAGGTTGTATTTTTTGTGGGATATTGGATATGATAAGGTCTTTTGTAAAAAAAACTTATATTGTTTGAAAATATTCCTGAATCAGATGTGGGATAATCACTACAAAAAATTGTAGTACTGTGGGCAATAAAATATATGCACAAGCAGTAAAGAAAGGACCAAGTGAACCCTTTTTGTGCAGTGGGAATCATTAGAGTGGAATTGTGGATGAAAAATATAATTCATTATTACCATTTTATTTAATCAAAAAATTTATAATATTAAAAAAAACTATTGATTAATTGGTATTTGACCTTTGTGCCTCACTCATATTTATCATTTGATTGATTTTTGTCACCATTATGTTATTAATATTATAAGTATAGCAAAAACTCGTGTGCCAAATGCATACCAGGTGATGTTACACCTTTTATAATATTCTTAAATAAAGGTAAAAAAAAATGAAAATGATTTGTTTTACAAAAAATAAATTGATATCCAAAAGCAATATGAGGGATAAAAAGGTAAAATTAAAGGGATCAAATATGAAATAAAAAATTAAAGTGAAATTCCTCCCATCAAGAGCAAGTAGACATGATGGGGTGAACGCCCACCAGTGGCACTAAACTTGGACTATAATTTCTTTTTTGTAAAAATAAAAAAAAATCCACTGGAGCTTTACCAAAACTTCAGGATGACAATTTTGCCATATCAAACAACTTCTAGTGCAATTATTGAAGAAAAATTCATCTTCATTGCAATAGAGAGAATTGATCACATCAGACTGCATGTGACCAAAAGTGTCCAGCACAAGTTTGGCCAAACTTGTGCTGGACACTTTTATGATGGAGGTTAGCTAGGGTGGAATTTTTCTTCAGTTCATCTGGTATTTCTTATAAACATGTCCACTGGTATTTGATCTTTGTGCCTCACTCATATTTATCATTTGATTGATTTTTTGTCACCATTATGTTTTAATATTATAAGTATAGCAAAAACTCATGTGCCATATGCATACCGGGTGATGTTACACCTTTTATAATATTATTAAATAAAGGTAAAAAAATATGAAAATGATTTGTTTTACAAAAAATAAATTGATATACAAAAGCAAGATGAGGGATAAAAAGATAAAATTAAAGGAATCAGATATGAAATAAAAAATTAAAATAAATATACTGCCATCAAGAGCAAGTAGACATGTTGGGGCAAATGTCCACCAGTGAGGCTAAACTTGGACTATAATTGCTTTTTTGAAAAACAAAAAAGTGCCAATCTGAGGTTTAAAAAAACTTCAGCATAACCATTTAGCCATATCAAACAACTTCTAGTTCAATTATTGAGAGAGAATTGATCACACCAGACTGCATGTGACAAAAAGTGTCCAGCACAATTTCGGCTGAACTTGTGCTGGACACATTTATGACGGAGAGTAGCTAGGGTAGAATTTTTCTTCAGTTAATCTGGTATTTCTTATAAACATGTCCATTGGTACTTAATCTTTGTGCCTCACTCATTTATATCATTTGATTAATTTATTGTCACCATTATATTATTAATATTATAAGTATAGCAAAAACTCGTGTGCCAAATGCATACTGGGTGATGTTACACCTTTTATAATATTATTAAATAAAGGTAAAAAAATATGAAAATGATTTGTTTTACAAAAAATAAATTGATATACAAAAGCAATATGAGGGATAAAAAGGTAAAATTAATCTCAAAGAGATCAATTATGAAAAACAAAATACTAGTAAAATTCTTGCTCTCAAGAGCCAGTAGAAGTGTTGAAAAAAATGGGAGCCATCAGGGCTAAATTGTAATAAGTGACCTTTTTTTTAAAGATAAAAAATTATACACCTGAGGTTGGGAAGAACAACAGGTGGATGATTCAGCTAAACAAAACTGCTTGTAGTGAAGTTTAATAAAAAAATGTTTTTTTGTTGCCATATAGAGAATTGATCCCATCTGACTGCACGTGACTAAAAGTGTCCAGCACAAGTTCGGCCAAACTTGTGCTGGACACTTATATGATGGAGAGTAGCTTTGGTGGAAATTTTCTTCAGTTCGTTCATCTTGTATTTCTCATAAACATGTCTACTGGTATTTGATCAGTCTGTATCTTTCATATTTATCATCCAATTAATATTTTATCACCATTATATTATTAATGTTTTTAGTATAGCAAACACTTGTGTGCCAAATGCATACCATGTGAAGTTATACCTTCAATAATTTTTTAAAATAGATGTAAATAAATATGGAAAGGAATAGTTTTACAAAAATTAAATTGAAATTTAAAAGTAAAAAGAGGAATAAAAGAGTAAAATAAAAGTCAAAGAGTTAACATATGAAAAAAATACTGGTAAAATTCCTGCTATCAAGAGCCAGTAGAGGTGTTAAAGCAAATGGGAGCCATCAGGGCTTAATTGTAATAAGTGACCTTTTCTTTAAATATAAAAAATTATACACCTGATATTGGGCAGAACAGCAGGTGGATGATTCAGCTAAACCAAACTACTTCTGGTGAAATTTGATAAAAAAAATTTTTTTTTCCATACAGAGAATTGATCCCATCTGACTGCACATGACCAAAAGTGTCCAGCACAAGTTCGGTGTAACTTGTGCTGGACACTTCTATGATGGAGAGCGGCTGGGGTAGAATTTTTCTTCAGTTCATCTGGTATTTCTTACAAACATGTCTACTGGTATTTTATCTTTGTGCCTCACTCATACATATTGTTTGATTAATTTTTTGTCTTAATTATATTATTAATTATATAAGTATAGCAAAAAATCGTGTGCCAAATGCATACTGAGTGATGTTACACATTTTATAATATTATTAAAAAAATGTATAAAAATATTAAAATAATTTATTTTAAAATTTATTAATTGATATCCAAGAGCAATATGAGGAATAAAAAATTAATTTAAAGTGATCAAATATGAAAAAAGAAATCCAAGTATTATTGCTAATATCAAAGGCCAGTAGAGATGTTGAAGCAAATGAGAGCCGTCAGGGATAAATTGTACTTAATTGATTGTTTTTAAAGATAAAAAATTGTGTACCTGTGGTTTGGATGAACTCTAGGTGAATAATTCAGCTATATCAAACTACATCTAGTGAAGTTTCTTATCATATAATTTTTTTCATTTCCATAGAGAGAATTGATCCCATCTGACTGCACCTGACCAAAAGTGTCCAGAACAAGTTTGGCCGAACTTGTGCTGGACACTTTTATGATGGAGAGTAGCTAGGTTGCAGGTCTTCTTCAGTGCAACTGTTATTTTTTTAAAACATGTCAAATGGTATTTGATCTTTCTGTGTTATTCATATTTTATTATCTGATTAATTTTTTGTCATTAGAATTTTATTAATTTTATTAGTACAGAAAAAACTTGTGTGCCAAATGCATGCCATGTTATATTACACCTTTTCTAATATTATTAAAAAATGTTAAAAAAATATGAAAATGATTTCTTTTCCAAAATTATAAATTAATATCCAAATGTAACATGAGTGATAAAAAAGTAAAGTAAAAGAGATCAAATATGAAAAAGAAAAATTCAAGAAAAATTCCTGCCTTCAAGAGCCAGTAGAGGTGTTGAAACAAATGTGTGCCATCAGGGCTAAATTTTATAAAATTTAATTTTTTTTAAAGATAAAAAATTTTTCACCTGAGGTTTGGAAAAACTCAAGGTGGATAATTCAGCCATACCAAACTACTTCTAATGTAATTATTTAGAATTTTTTTTAATTTAATTTCCACAGAGAGAATTGATCCCATCTGACTGCACCTGAACAAAAGTGTCCAGCACAAGTTTGGCCGAACTTGTGCTGGACACTTTTATGATGGAGAGTAGCTAGGGTGGAAGTGTTTCTCAGTACATCAGTTTTTTGTTTTTCACATTTCTATTGGGTCTTTAACTTTTTTTTATCATTCATATTTATCTTATAATTAATTATTTGTCACCATATATATTATTAATGTTTCTAGTATAGCAAAAACCTGTAAAATTTTTACTATCAAGAGCCAGAAGTGGTGTTGGGACAGTTGGGGACCCCTAGGTCAAGACTTGGTCTAAACTTACTTTTATGTATAGCTAACAAATTTTGAACTGAGGTTTGGACAGACATTCAGGGGACAATTTTACAATATTAAACATTCTTTACTTCAATAATTGAGTGAAATATCATTTTTTATTGCCATAGAGAGAATTTATCTCATATGACTTCATGCAACCAAAAGTGTCCAGCACAAGTTCGGCCGAGCTTGTGCTGGACACTTTTATAATTGAGAGTATGCATACAGCAAATCTTCTTAAACTCAAAAGGGATTTATTATAAAAATTTTCACTGGAATTTGATCTTTCTGTGTCATTTAAATTTACCATTTGATTAATTTTTTGTCATCATTATATTGTTAACGTTATTACTATAGTAATAACTTGTGTGAAAAATGCATACCAGGTGGTGTTCCACCTTTAATCATATATTATTAAATAAAGGTAAAAGAGTATGAAAATTATTTTTTTTAAAAATTAAAAATTGATATCCAAAGCAATATGAGCAATAAAAAAGTAAAATAAAAGGGATAAAATAAGAAAAAAAAATCTAAGGAAAATTCCCACTATCAATAACAAGTAGAGGTGTTAGATCAAATGTGCACCACCAGGGCTAAACTTGCACTATATTTTCTTTTTTGTTAAACCAAAGAAAGTGTCCTGATGAGTTTTGAAAATTCATCAGGAGGACATTTTGGCAATATCAAACTACTTATTGTGCAATGAATGAGCAAAATGTCATTTTCATTTCCATAGAGTAATTTATCCCATCTGACTGCATGCAACCAAAAGTGTCCAGCACAAGTTTGGCCGTACTTATGCTGGACACTTTTATGATGGTGAGTATCTAGGGTGTAGGTCTTCTTCAGTTCATCAGGTATTCTTTATAAACAAATACACTTGTATATGATCTTTCTGTGTCATTCATATTTATCATTTGATTCATTGTTTTTCACCATTATAATATTAATGTTATTAGTATTGAAAAAATTTGTAAGCCAAATGCATACTGGGAGATGCTACATCTTTCATAATCTTATTAAATAAAAGTAAAAAAAATATGAAAATTATTAGTTTTACAATAACTAAATTGATATTTGAAAGCAAAAACAGGAATAAAAAAGTAAAATAAAAGTGATTAAATATGAAATTAAACATTCAAATAAAATTTCTGCCATCAAAGATAATTTGAGTTTTCAGACCAAATTTGCACCACCAGTTCTAGATTTGGAATATTTTTTCTTTTTTTAAAAATTAATAAAAGTGTCCACCTGATGTTTTCCAAAAAATCAGGAGGATAGTATAGCAGTATAAAGCTACTTCTTGTGCAATGATTGAGCAAAAATTCATTTTAACTTCCATTGAGTAAATTTATCCCATCTGACTGCATGCAACCAAAAGTGTCCAGCACAAGCTCAGCTGAATTTGTGCTGGACACTTTTATGATGGAGAGTAGCTAGGGTGCAAGTCTTCTTCAGTTAATCTTATATTCATTTTAAAAATGTCTATGGGTATTTGATCTTTCTGTGTCATCCATATTTATTATTTGATTATTTTTTAGTCACCATTATATTATTAATGTTTTTAGTATAGCAAAAAAATGTGTAATGAATGTACACTGGATGATTTTACAACTTTAATAATATAATATAATAAATATAAAAAAATGTGAAAGTTATCAGTTTTAACAAAATAAAATTGATATTTAAAAGCAAAAGGATAAATAAAAGGGTAAGAAAAATTAAAGAGATCAAACATGAAATAAAGATATTAAGTATAATTTCTGCTATCATGAGCCAGTAGAGGCTTCAGAAAAAATGGGCACCATCATAGATTAACATGGATCAAATTTACTTTTTACCAAAGGAAAAAATTGTCTACCTTAGGTTTGGAAAAACTTCCAGGGGACAATTTGTCTATGTAAAACTACTCTCAGTGCAATTATGGAGTGATAATTCAGTCTCATTTCCATAAAAAGAATTGATTGCGTCTGACGGCATGCAACCAAAAGTGTCCATCACAAGTTTGGCAAAACTTGTGCTGGACACCTTTATCATGAAGAGTATCCAGGGTGCAAGTCATTTTTAATCATCTTAAATTTCTTATAAACATTTCCACTGTTATTAAATCTTTGTGCCTCACTCATATTTATCAATTGATTAATTTTTTGTCACCATTATATTAATAATATTATCAGTATAGCAAAAAATTGTGTGCCAAATGAATACTGGGTGACGTTACACCTTTTATAATATTATTAAATAAAGGTAAAAAAATATGAGAATGATTTATTTTACAAAAAATAAACTTCTATCCAAAAGCAATATGAGAGGAATAAAGTAAAATAAAAGAAATCAAAGATAAAAATTAAAATCCAAGTTAAATTCCTGCCATAAACAGAAAAAAGAGATTTTGAATTAAATTAGAACAATCAGGGCTAAACTTGCACTAAATTTTCTTTTTTGTAAAAATAAAAAAAAATCCACTTGAGCTTTACCAAAACTTCAGCATGAAAATTTTGCCATATCAAACTACTTCTAGTGTAATTCTTTATCAAAAATTTATCTTCATTTCCATAGAGAGAATTGCTCCCATCTGACTGCACCTGACCATAAGTGTCCAGCACAAGTTCGGCCGAGCTTGTGCTGGACACTTTTTTAATGTAGAGTAGCTAGGGTAGAATTTTTCTTCAGTTCACCTAGTATTTCTTACAAACATGTCTACTGGTATTTTATATTTGTTCCTCACTCATTAATATCATTTGATTAATTTTTGGTTGCCATTATATTATTAATTCTATAAGTATAGAAAAAACTCATGTGCCAAATGCATACCAGGTGATATTATGCCATTTATAATATTATTAAATAAATGTATAAAAATATGAAAATAATTTATTATAAAAATTATTAATTGATATCCAAAAGCAATATTAGGAATATAAAATTAAGTTAAAGGGATCAAATATGAAAAAATAAATCCAACAAATATTCCTACTATCAAAGGCCAGTAGAGGTGTTGAAGCAAATGAGAGCCATCAGGGATAAATTGTACTAAATTGACTTTTTCTCAAAGATAAAAAATTGTGCACCTGTGGTTTGGATGAAATCTAGGTAGTAAATTTGGCTATGTAAAACTACTTCTAGTAAAGTTTTTTATCCAAAATTTTTTTTTCATTGCCATAGCGAGAATTGATCTCATATGACTGCAACTGACCAAAAGTGTCAAGGTTCACTTTTGGTCTAGAAGATTTGGTATGGTGTAATATGAAGATTTTAAGGGTTTATTTGACTCTCAATAATTATGTACGTATTTTCTCAATCAAGTATGATTTCTTTACTCAAAATAAGAGGTAGATTTTAATAATTTATAAAAGTTATAGAATTAGAATTACGTCTGGTGTAAATACTAAGGATATAAACTATAATAAATAAGTTTTAACTGTTGTAGTTGTAGTAATAAATGAGTTGGTAAAATAGAATGATTAAAAGACAACAAAAAGAGAGGCCTTTTATAGGCAAAGGAGAGACAAAGCACGGCAATCAAATTCTAAAAACAGTAGGAAAAGAGAGAGAAAAGAACATTCCAGAAAGAGTAATTTCAAATAATAAAGTTATTCTAAAAAGAAAGCGTCAAAAAGATGTATTTACAGAGTATGTCAGAAATACATCAATAATTTTAATATTTACTGTAAAAGTCAATCCTAAATAAGAAATTTGATTTTTTTGTATATATTTAATATTATTTGAATATTTAAATCTTATTTTATCTTTGTATTTATTTTTTAATATAAAATTTTATTTTTTCCCAACCTGTAAAATGAGCACGGTGTTAGAGAAAAATATAAGGGAAAAAATTATAATTTTAATTTTAATTATTTATTTAATTAATTAATTTTTTAATTTTAACATTCTGTAATTAGTTAATTTATTATAACTAATTTTAATGTAACTAAATTATAATTAAATAATAATTAAAAATGATAAGGTGCGGCTTCATCCAGTAAATAATTAATTATTTCACTGGGTAAGTCTAGTAGCCTGGCTGACACTCCCTCACTCTAAAAAAAACAATAAAAAAAATGCTATGATTTTTTCTTTTTATACTTTTTTAGTAGAGTAGGAAGATTAGATATCTCCTTCCCAGGTATCCAAGAATCATATTCAGATGATTTATTCTTGAATCTCAATAAGTATTCTGTACCTTTCTCAGCAGTGACTATTCTGTCATTTAAAATTTTTTCAATTTCTGCTGTCTCAGTGATTTCATTTGGGGTTTTCTTTGGTCTACCCCTCCTTTTTGGAAATAAATCACTATTGGATGTGTAAGGTTTCAAAAGAGATATTGGAAAAACAGGATGTTTTCTGTCATATGGGGAATACAGAATAACTTCAACTGCATTATCTCCAATCATTCTTCTGACAACAAAAGGACCAACAAATGGATCTTTTAATTTGTTATTACCTTGTAAGTTGAAGTGGACTGTAGAAATCAACACTTAATCACCCTTTTTAAAAGTGTATTCTTTATGGGATTTGTCCTATCTTTTCTTCTCATATTCAAATGATTTTTCAATACATTTTTGAGCATGATTTCTACATAGTTGTTGCATTTGAAGAAAAGATTTTACACCAGGATGTATATCCAACTTAGGTATTTTGTTATTGAGAATTTGGGAAGGAGTATTAGGAACATATCCAAGCCAGAGCTCAAAAGGCTTTCTTTGAGTAACAGAATGAACAGTGCTATTATAAGCAAATTCTAACCCAGGAAGTAAGGTAACCCAATCATGAGTGAATCTGTCATTATCTTTATACTCAAGGCCAAAGGCACAATATCTTCTTGTCATGTCCTCTAAAGTCTGAATCATTCTTTCAGCTAAACCATCAGTCTGAGGGTGATGGGCAGTAGAAAGTTTCAGATCACAACCACAAACATCCATCAGAGACATCCAAAATTCAGAAGTAAATTTAGGGTCTCTGTCAGAGATTATGGCTTTAGGAAAACCAGCAGTATTAAACATATGAGACCACCATAAGAAATCTAATTCTTTAGTGGAAACATCCTTGTGGGTAGGGATAAATTTAATCATTTTTGTGAATCTGTCCACAATAACCCAACAAGAGTTATAACTGTCTTTACCAGCAATAGGTAATCCTGTTACAAAATCCATGTTTATTATTTGCCATGGAGCATCAGGAGGTTCAATATTTTGCATTAATCCTGCTCTTTTACCAGTTAATCTTTTTGATTTTTGGCATGAATCACAGGATTCAACATATAATTTTGTGTCCTCAGACATATTAGCCCACCAAGCAGTGTTCTTAATTCTGATCATTGTTTTGTCAAGATCAAAATGTCCAGCTAATATGTCATCATGACAAATTTTCAAGAGTATTTCTTTCATAGAAGGAGGAATAACAATAACATTTCTCAACTTTCTTCTATAATATAGATATCCTTCATCAATTGAAAATTTTCCTTTTTCCAAAGCTTTTTGGTACTTTGGTGGAAGGGTTTTAATTAATGCTTGTATTGAAGCATTCTTTGGATCATTTAATATGGTGCATAACTTTTTCAAGTCAGTGTCCTTATCATATGATTCCAGAATAAGCTGTAATAGCTCTTCCTCCATATCAACCACATATATCCCATGGATATGGATAATTTCATCCTCAGGATCATAAGAAGGATTAGAGTCATCATTTGGTAAGGGTAACCTTGATAACATATCCACATTTGAGTGACCAATACCAGCTCTGTGAATAATTTTCATTCTCCCTCTGTACTCTTGAACAGCCAGCTGCCATCTAAACATATGTCTATTAGGTGTTTTCAAGTTTAAAAGGGATTTAACTGCACTGCAGTCAGTGACAAGTTCAAATTTCTGGTCATCTAGGTAATAATGAAGCTTTTCTAGAGCCCATACTACAGCTAAACACTCTAATTGAGTAGCACCATATTTCAATTCACTATTTCTCAAGGTTCTTGAAATATAACAAATTACTACTTCTGAAACTTTATCATTTATCACTTGTTTTTGATGGAGGGCAGCACCAAGACCAATGAAACTGGCATCAGTGTACAAAACAAATGGTTGATCAAAGTCAGGTAAAGCAAGAATTGGTGCTGACATCAAACAGTGTTTCATAGTGTCAAAGGCTCTTTGTCTTTCACTATTCCAGACAAAAGCAACATCCTTTCTAGTTAATTGGGTAAGGGGTAAAGCTATGACTTGGTAATTTTTAATATACTGTCTATAGTATCCACACATTCCCAAAAAACTTTGGAGCTCTCTCACTGTTGTAGGAGCTTTCACCTGTTGTATGGCTGCCACTTTGTTCTGGTCAACACATATCTGTAAGCCTGAAACAACATGACCAAGAACTTTTAAAGAATGGAAACCAAATTTACATTTCTTCAAGGCAAGTGTCATATTTATTTCATCCATTTTCTGGAATACTTTACACAGGTGTTTAAGATGGTCCTCAAATGTTTTTGAGAATATAATGATATCATCAATATAAACCATCAGCCAAACCTTCAATTATCTCTTGATGGAATGTGTTATCCATTACTTTTTGGAAAACTGAAGGGGCATTTTTAGGGCCAAATGGCATCCTAATATACTTATAAATACCCATATGAGTGGCAATCATCAGAAAGTTCTGAGAATTTTTCTCAACAGGTACCTGGTGATATCCCTTATTACCATCCAAACAGCTGATATATTTAGCACCCTGTAAAGTAGCATGTATAGAGCTGATTCTAGGTAAAGGATAGATATCATCAACAGTATAAGTATTTAGTGCTCTATAATCACCACATAACCTGACTTTATCTTTCTCATAAGAAATTAGGACAGGTGAGATAACACAATATTTAGGTGTTTCAACTACCTTTTCAATAATATTCATTTTCAAAAGGGTAGAGATATTATCTTCAATATCTTTTCTCTTTGTGGGAGAAGCTGGATAAGGCTTCTTCTTTAAACTAGGTGGTATATCAGTTAATGGGCAAGACAATGAAAGTTTCATTTCCTCTTTAACTAATCCCAGTTCATGTGACCCATGAGCAAAGGCCATAGGAAAAGATTTTATCAAGTTAATGATGGAATCTTTATCCTCACCAGAAAGTTGTTCTCCAAAAGAAGCATTGTCAATTTCAGACATAAGGGCATGCATTTCCTTTGTAGATCTTCCTTTATATTGAACCACAGAATTACATGTGTTCAATTCTGGTTTTAATAATTTTTTAGGGGAGGAAATTTTAAATTTTCTCTTCCCATTCATCCCCATTGTGAAACATTGGTTTGAAGGATCCAATTTTATGCCATACTTGGTTAAAATATCATTCCCTACAATAAAACAATTGCTCAAGTTATCATTTCTCATGACAACAAAATCACAAATAGCTCTTACAAAACCATGGTTATATTTAAAAAACACTGTGGCTTTGTATTTACCAATGGGGGACAAAACAGAGCCATACCCTCTCCAATTTTCAGAAATGATAGGCAACAGTTTAGATTTATAGTCTTGATCTACTGAAGCAAGTGCTCTTTCAGATACTACACTTCCTCCAGCTCCAGAATCCAGAACAACTTCAATGCTGGTTCCATTGATCAAGACTGGTGCCTTATGAGGGGCAATAAAAATTGACTTATCCTCAATGTTCTTTATGATCTCAGCATCCTCAACTGTAGATAAATCATTATTATCAATGTCAATAGTATTTAAATAATGAATATCTTCTTCCAGCATCAAGATTTCTTGTTGAGATTCATATGAAATATTGCTGGCACAATCACTTGATGTATCATCCAGTGCCACCGTGTCATCAGCATGCTCCTCTGTTTGTTCTACAAGATTTATCTTCCTGTCACAAACATGGCCTTTCTGCCAAGGTTTGTTGCACTTGAAGCAAGTGTTTGTTGCATACTTCTTTGGTGCAACAGGGGCAGAAGGTTTACCAACCTTTTCCAGAGGTTTTTGTTGGTAAGTGGAGGGTTTCTCCAAAGGGGTCCTAGGAATGAATCTTCTTGCATCATACTTATTGTTTAGAAGTATCTTATTGCAAGTATTAATGAAAGAAGAGGGTTCTTTGGAGAACTCAGTCCTAGCCACAATCAAGTCTCTCAGAGACATTGGTAATTTATAGAGGATCCTGTCCTTCCATAAATCAAACTCCATATTTGGGTCCATTGCCCTTAAGATTTTTACAAGTTTCATTAAAAACTCAATAGGTTTATCAGTAGAAGAGCTATATCTAGTTTCCTCATACTGCCTTTGTTGAGCCATTCTGAACTTGGAGCCACCAAATTGTGCTTTAATTAATTTCTTCCAATCCTCCCATGAGTAGTCATTCCCATCCAGGAGAACAGATTCATACCACATCAGGGCAACATTAGTGAGCAAAGAAATTAACTTGGACACAATTTCCTCATCTGGGAGTTTGTAAGAATTTTTTAAATTATCAATTCTGCAAATAAATTGTTGCCAATCAGAAGAAGAATCACCATCAAATGTTGGGTACTGGTCAAGTTTTGGCCAATTCTTTTGATTTGAAGGAGTCTCCTTAGTACTAGCTTGTTTCTGAGTAAGAAGCAGCTGTAATTTCTCTAATTGTGCTGAAATCTCATTGTTTAATCCTTCTTTTGCAGATCCTGGTGCATCATCAGTTTTTGATGGAAACTCAGTGTTATCAACAGGTATTTCTGGATCAATTTTTATTTTAGATGAACTAGCCACAGGTACTGGGTGAGCATCCTGCACTATATGTTCCTTCACAGAAATTTCAGAATATTTTTGGTCATTTAACAATGAGTTCAATTTTTCTTCAATGGTTGTTAGTCTTGTTTTCATTCTTGAAGACTAGATAAACTTTCATTGATAGTTGCAAAAGATAATTGATTTTTATGTTGAAAAGATGACAAATGGTCACTCAATCTTTTCAGATTTATCTTATCTATCTCTACCTCCTGGCAACAGGCAGATACAGTATCTTTTAGTTTAGACAAATCATTTTTTATATTTTGCCATAAAGCAATTTTCTTTTCATGGGTTACTTTGTAATGAGACAATTCATCAGAGACTCTCTGTGCTTCACTTTTTAATGCTTGATAACCCTGATCAGTTAACAAACTATTATATCTCTGAGTCAATTGCATATTGTTCATTATATGATTTTGCTTGGCAATAATATCTCTCAAGTGCTCATCATTAATTCTTGCTACATCTGGAGTGTTTCTCAATAATGAAACTGAGTAACTTTCCAGACTCTCATAGAACTCAGGGTCAAGAGTTTCATCAATCACAGCCATATCAGGATTAATCATTGAGGTAGCAATTAAAAGTAATGGATTAGATACATGAGATATCTGTCTACTATTCCCAGCCTCTATAGGTCTCAAGGTTTTATCCTGCCTTCCAGATTTACCTGAAGGAACAGAGTCAGCCACAAGAAAAAGGCACTTGAGAATCAATAGAGGGACGTACCAGGGTTTGCTGGGTATCACCATATTGGGCTTACTTCTTCTTTTGCCTCCTTGATAAGGGTGGGGAGGAGTGGGGTTGGCCTGGGTGGGCCTTGATGGACCTACCTGAGGTAACTGATGCTGGTTTTGAGCCAAGTAGTCCCACTGAGTGTTGAGCCAGTCCCACTGCCACTTGGACACTTCCACCATCTCTTGGGATTGGGGAGCAAATTGTTGTTGATCCCTGGGAGGAAGAGGTTTCTTCTTCTCTTGGAGAAAAGTATCTGTTCTTTTCACCTTTTCTTCCAAGGCATCTACCCTTACATTTAGTCTCAAGCTGCCTGTCCTTAACTCCTTTATGTGGGTAGACAGATTCTTTACCTGCTGAGACAACGGCATCTTTTTTATCCTGAAGCCTTTTGGAAGCTCTTCTGGTGGGTTTGTCATGGGCTTCTGATCCTGAGTATTGTCCACTAGGATTTCTACTTCTTCCATTTCTACATCTTGTTTGGGGCAAGGATTTATTAGTTTGAGAAATTCTTCTTGTTAAAGGAGAACTTACAGAAGTAGGCTCATCATAATCAATTAAGTCTGGTTCTTCTTCACGTGCAGCAAAACCACTTTGATCAGTCATTTTAAGATTCTACTTAAATGAAGGAAAGAGACAAAAATTAATTAGTCTTTATTTTTGATTTTTATTTAACAGAAATAAAATAAAAATAATAATAAAAATCTTTTTAGGATAAAAATCAACTTAAATAAAATTAATAATAAAAAAATTTAAAACCAGGATAATACAATCAACTATAGAAATAAATTAGAATTTCTATTAATTTTTATTTTCAGGATTTAAATCAACTAATTTATTACCAGGATTTATTGTCAACTGAAATAATCAAATATGAATCTTTATTAATTAAAAAAAAATTATTTTAACTGATCCCTTAACTACCAGGACTTAATGTCAACTGAAGTAATTAAATATGAGTTTTATTAATTAAAAAGATTTATTGGATTACCAGGACTCAAATTCAACTGAAGTAATTAAATGTGAATTATTTATTAATAAAAATATTATTGTCAGGACAATTTGTCAACTGGAACAATTAAAAATTTAAATTAATCAGGACAAATGTCAACTGAAAAATTATAATAATTATTTTATTTAATAAAAAATATTATTGTCAGGACAATTTGTCAACTGGAACAATTAAAATTCAAATTAATCAGGACAATTGTCAACTGAAAAATGATAATTAATATTAAAATATAATTATTTTATTACTTCTGGGACTAAGAACACTTATTGCTCTATTATGGTCAACCAGGAAAAATAAAAAAAAATTAATAATAAAATTAAATTCCAAATTACCAGACACCTCCCCCTGCAAAATGAGCAAATTAATGCCACTTACAGAGTGCTGAGTAAAAGGAAATATGTAGCAAATGAAGAGTGAAGAGTAACCCACAAATATTAATAACAATAATTACCACGATATATACGATCCTTAGTCAGTATATGAGCTTAAGTTTTGGAGCGCGGTTCGATTCCCGTTCGCAGCAAAAACTTTTATCACGTGACGTATGACGTTCGTCGTTTTCTCGCCTCCACTCGTCCTTTACAGGTACTTGTACGCCGATGGTCCCCTCGATTACGCCTCAAGTAATGTTGCGCCATCGATATTTCGGAAAGGATCCCAATTGTCAAGGTTCACTTTTGGTCTAGAAGATTTGGTATGGTGTAATATGAAGATTTTAAGGGTTTATTTGACTCTCAATAATTATGTACGTATTTTCTCAATCAAGTATGATTTCTTTACTCAAAATAAGAGGTAGATTTTAATAATTTATAAAAGTTATAGAATTAGAATTACGTCTGGTGTAAATACTAAGGATATAAACTATAATAAATAAGTTTTAACTGTTGTAGTTGTAGTAATAAATGAGTTGGTAAAATAGAATGATTAAAAGACAACAAAAAGAGAGGCCTTTTATAGGCAAAGGAGAGACAAAGCACGGCAATCAAATTCTAAAAACAGTAGGAAAAGAGAGAGAAAAGAACATTCCAGAAAGAGTAATTTCAAATAATAAAGTTATTCTAAAAAGAAGGCGTCAAAAAGATGTATTTACAGAGTATGTCAGAAATACATCAATAATTTTAATATTTACTGTAAAAGTCAATCCTAAATTAGAAATTTGATTTTTTTGTATATATTTAATATTATTTGAATATTTAAATCTTATTTTATCTTTGTATTTATTTTTAATATAAAATTTTATTTTTTCCCAACCTGTCAAATGAGCACGGTGTTAGAGAAAAATATAAGGGACAAAATTATAATTTTAATTTTAATTATTTATTTAATTAATTAATTTTTTAATTTTTACATTCTGTAATTAATTAATTTATTATAACTAATTTTAATGTAACTAAATTATAATTAAATAATAATTAAAAATGATAAGGTGCGGCTTCATCCAGTAAATAATTAATTATTTCACTAGGTAAGTCTAGTAGCCTGGCTGACAAAAAGTGTCCAGCACAAGTTCGGCCGAACTTGTGCTGGACACTTTTTTGATGGTGAGTATCTAGGGTGCAGCTCTTCTTCAGTGCAACTGGTATTTTTTTAAAACATATCCACTGGTATTTGATTTTTCTGTTTTATTAATATTTTATCATTTGATCAATTTTTTGTTATCAGTATATTATTATTTTTATTAGTATAGCAAAAAAACATGTACCAAATGCTTACAGGGTGATGTTAAACCTTTAATAATTCTATTAAATACAGGTAAAAAATTATGAAAATGATTTGTTTTACATAAAATTAATTGATATCTAAAAGAAAAAAAGGGATAAATAGAAACAGGTTGAATAATAGGGATTTTATATGAAATTCAAAATTCAAGCTAAATGCCTACTTTCAAGGCTCAGAAGAGGTGTTGGATAAAATGGGCATCATCAGGAATAAAATTTTACTTGATTTGATTTTTTGAAAAACTAAATGAAGTTTTCAACTGATTTTTTTCCAATATTTAGTTGGACACTTTATCTATATCAAATTACTTCTAGTACCATGATTGACCAAATTAAATCCTCATTTCCATATGCAGAATTGATCCCATATGGCTGGACCAGGCCAAAGGTGTCAACCACAAGTTTGAGAATTCTTCTGGTGGACACTTTTATGATGGACAGTAGTAGGGTGCAAGTCTTCTTTAGTTAATCTAGTATTCCTCATAAACATTTCCAACTTATTTTTGGCCAAAAATTAGATGGAAAGTTTTTCCATATAAAATTACTTCTAATGCCATGATTGACTAAAAATTGATTCTCATTGCCATATAGAGAGTTGATCCCATATGACTGGATCTGTAAAAAGTGTCACCACAATTTTTGATAAACTTAAGTTTGAAAATTTTATGATGGAAAGTAATTGCAAGTCTTCTTCATTTCATCAAGTAATCCTCATAAAAATTTCCACCTGTGTTTTGGCCAAACTTCAGGTGGACACTTTGGCCATATTAAATTAATTCTAGCTCCATGTTGATAAAAAACTGATACTTATTGCCATATATAGATATTAAACCCATCAGACTGTTCCTTTCCAAAAGTGTCTACCTGAATTATGGCTAAACCTCAGTTGGACACTTTTATGATGCAGAGTAGCTAGGGAAAAAGTATTCTTCAGTTAATTTGGTATTCATAATAAATTTATCCTCCTGAAGTTTATCCTAACTTGAGGTGGACAATTTCGGAAAGCACCAGTTAGTCACTATCCATCAAAAAAGTGTTCACCAAAATTTTGGCTAAACTTGTGGTGGACCCCTTTGATCAGCCACAGTCAGATGAGATCAACTCTTTAGATGGGAATGAGGATGATGTTTTGGTCAATCATGGAAATAGAAGTAGTGTGATGTGGCCAAATTACCCCCCTGAAGGTCAGACAAACCACAGAAGGACACCTTTTAGCAGGTAGTAACTGAGAAAAATCCATTTATCAGAAGGAAAATCTTTTATTGGATAGATGCCAAGGTTTCATACTTGTGTATTATGGTCAGTATTAATTTTGAAAGAGTCTGTCCAAGCAATTTCATTGCCCATTATGACTCATTTTGTTTTAAATGATTCAAACTGCCTGTCTCAGAAAATTGAACCAAAAAATGTGTAGTAAGTTTTTTATGTATAAAAAGTAGGTTATGGATGCATTAAATGCAAAAAATAAGTGCCAGAAAAATATTTTGAAACCATGGGACTTTTTCTCTTTTTTTCTTTTCCTCTCAAAAAAATTTATAATAATAATCAAATTAAAATTTATAAAAAAAACAATTTTTTATTTAAATATTTTTTTAAAGTTTTTTTTTTATTTTCTCATACAAAAAATTCACCTGGTTGAAAATTATTTCACTTGCAAAAAAAATGTTCACACTAATTTTTCAGCCCTTACTTTTCTTAAATTTTTTTCTGACCTGATCTACCTCCATAGAATATCTACAGCTTGCACATGGATATCTCCATTAAGGATATCTTAATTTATGCATAGTGTATAATTTTATTGTAGCCTTTATTTAATATTCAGAATTTAGTAAATAAAAAGAAGTAAAAAGCCAAATATTTTCACTTTTATAAATTTGACCCCTGAAACAGAAGAAAAAAAAGAGTACAAGAAATTAAGTAGTTTTTTTTTCTCTACTTGGGTACATCCTTTAATTCATGTCTTAACCATGTATTGACCTTGTTTGAGTACCTTCCATCCCTTTGCCTTAAAAAGGATGCATCAAGCTCTTTCAGAGTTCTTTCCAGAATCACACCCAAAATAACTTCCCAAAATCAAATGAATTACTAGATTTCTAGTGTACTTATTTTTCCACTTGTATGGGGTACACCTCTCCTTTATTTAAGTCTATTACACTAATTTAACTGTATGATGCAGCATTGTGATTGTGATCATCATCCCTTTCTGTCTACTTCAAGAAATTTCAAGTCTCCCAAGCACCACGCAATATTTGGGGGGGACTTGCTAGCAAGTCCTCAACTTGAATTCAGATGGAATTCAGACTGAACTCAGACTGAACTCAGACTGAACTTTACTTTGAACTCATCTTGGGCTCTTAACCAAACATGGATGAGTCTTTGCTTGAGTAATAGTGAAAGTTTAATAAATAATTTATAGAAATAATAACAAGGGAAGATTAATAATCTGATCCATTCACAGAATTTTTTTCACAAAACTCATTTTCATTTTCATTTTGAATTTCACCTGATCACTTAAAAGACTGAAAATTATACTATTTATTTCAAAAACATCACTTTTAACCTCTCTAATTATTTTATTCTATTTTTTTTGAAAAAATATAAAATAATATCAGTGGTTCTCTTTAATGATAACTCCTTTTAACCAAGAATTTGAAGCTTTTATTTTTTAATTTAAACCATATTACCTGATATTTTTTTTTTGTATTTTTATTATTTCTTATTATGCAATATAATTATTTTAAACTCAATGGAATTATTTAATAAAAATATTGAACCATAAAAATTCTCAAGTTTCTATTCTAGAATACTGTGAAAAGACTCATAATTAAGAAAAATAAAAGATAGAAATATGTTTTCATAATTTCTGTTTCAATGAAGTTCTCTAATATCTTCTTTACACTTAGCACTAATAATTGATAAATTGTTTAATTATATGTCTAGAAAGAAGTATAATTCTTATACAATTGAATTTTAATCCAGTTTTTTCCATTTTTGTATGCAAGAAGATGATTAAAATTAAAAGGAAATATCTTTTTGCTCTTTTTTTTTCTATCGAATATTCAACTACTAAGAATTTTCACAATATTAATTTTTTCAATGTAATACACATATGATTTTCTGGAACTCTTCATGATGTATTTCATCAAAATTCAATGTAAATATGGTTATTTGGTAGAGTAATCTCATGAGTTGAAATAATTAATCACTACTTAGTGAATTTTTCATATGAAAGACTGAAATTCAAGCTAGATGTAAAAATTTAAAGATAATTAAAACAAAGTAGTATAAATTTATTTAAACTTTAATTTTAGTACTTGATTTTGCTTCAATGCTGTATTGTGGGATAATTTCAGTGTCAACCTGGGAATAAGCACCATATAATTTGAAAAGTGTTCTCATGTTAAAAAATGTGCTTCAGGTAGATATTTTGATTGTATTATTGTTCAAGAACTGAATTAAATAGGTAAAAGTGGTAATTTTTCATAATTCTATCAGTTTCAAATTAAAAAACTATTATATGATATTCATTTTGTAAAAAAGACACAATAGGTAATTTAGATTATACCCATGTAGAAAAGCAGCTGTAAAGGCAATCATCTTTTTATTAAAAATAATATTATTCCATGTTTTAAATGAAAAGAAAAAATATTTCAATTCTATGGTTTTGAAAAATAAATTAAATGAAACATTTCAGGTACGCTTTTTTAGTCATTAGAATCAAAGTTTTGATAGGAGTAATTCACAACTGAACACTTACACGCAATTGTAAAATTATATATATGGGTTCAAGATTTATCAATGATTTATTGGAATTATGATATTTATGCTGATTGGTAGATCTTATATGATGTTTCTATTCAGTTTCTAAGTGTATGAAAAACAATCCCTTTGATATTTTATTTAAACAGAAGAATTTAAAAATTTTCTTGAAATTGGCCTTATCACAAAGCAATACTGGAATGGTTATATTGTTATAAAAATTAATTTAAATAGCAATATTTCAAATCTTCATAACAGATTTTAAACTAAACATAAATATTAAAATTTGACTTTTTATAAAAATATATATTGATTTAAAAGATATTTACTTATTTTTTTTTTTACAAAATGACCAATTTTATCCTGTGAGGCTTCCATTCAACTTAAATGTGTAAGTCTAAAAAATTAATATGATGCTCTGAATACTCTATATAATGTGTACCTAAGGCAAAAATAATGTTTTTTGAAGTACTTTAAATCTAAGCAGAAGAGCTGATATCTTTTTTATGTAATATAGTTGTATAAAATTTATTTTTAGGTAGTTTCGTAATACGTAATATGGAAAGAAATCATATCATAATAATATATAATCAACTTAAAACTTTTTTTAATATAATATTATCTAAAAATAATTCTTAATATGTACTTATTTTTAGAACTTCAAAGTGTTTAATAAAAATATTTTGATATAAAAATATAATTATTTTTATATTTAAAAGTAATTAATAAAACTTCTAAAAAAGTATAAATTTTTTCATGGCTTGAATTATTATGAACCACACTTGGAAAAAAGATTGCATTGAGAGTTCAATCTAAGTTCCACCAAAAACATGATAAATAATTTTTTTGAAAATGTATATAGTCATTGAAATGAAAAAAAATTAGTAAAAGAAAGGACTCAGATATTTTATTCTGTTACTGAATAGATTATCATAAATATATTGAGGTAGATAACTTATTGAAGTTTTTTAAATTTGCAGTTATTACAGTCAATTATCCAGTTATATATAGCAATCACAAAACAAGAAATAAGCCTAAATGGTTATATATGTGGATAAATCTTTTCCTCAACCTTTACCCTAATTATTTAATTTAATTCAAAGCTATTTTTAATCTAACCAAAATATTTTACTATTACATTTAAAAATAAATACAATAAACTCAAAAAATACATAAGTTCAATAGTTTAAAATTTCTTTAAATGTTTTATTCTAGTTTTTAACTTTTTGCTACAATTTTCCTATTATATTATTTATTTATATCATGTATAGTTATCAAAAGAATTCTGTGAATTATTGTGTAAAAAAGCAAAATAGTATTTCATTATCAATTATTTTACTATATTACTTTCTTAGTCTTAAAGTGCATTGTAAATCAAAAATATAAAATAAAGACGTATAAACTATAGGTTTAAGTTCAAAAATATCAATAAAAAATAATTATCAATCATTTTCCATATCGGCAGAATAGAGCTGTAGATTGAGGGGGTGGACTCTGATGTTCGCCCGAAGAACAAAGTTCACACTCCATTTTTCACTACCTCAATGGACAACCTCTCAATCTCTCCACACAAATTTTTCTGCCTTTTCATTTCTGTTAATTCTATTACCACTCACCACCCTTTTATTGCCCTCCTGATACATTTGCTACACCCTTTAAGCTTCAAAATCTATGTTTAAGCCCTCCTCACTACTCCCCTCCACTCTATTTTCACTTTTAACACAACTACACCCCTTTTGCAACCTCTCGCTCACCTCCCATTCCCCTCACTCACCCCACTCACCTCCATTAGCCCTCACCAGCCTTTCTCTCACATTCTAAAACTATTACTCACCTCCCCAGTTTATTGTCCACATCCCCCAGCTCTCGCTTACCTCCCCTAGCCCTTTCTCACCTTCCCAATCTTTCCAGCCCTTCACTCACCTCTTCCAGCCTCCCCCAGTCCCTTACTTTGGCTGGAGATGTGAGCGAGGTGCTGTAAAGACTAAGGAAGGCTGGGAGAAGTGAGTGAGAGGCTTTTATTACCTCCCACAGACTTTCAAAGCCCCTCGCTCACCTCCCCCAGCTTCCCAAGTCCCTTAATTTGGCTGGAGATGTGAACGAGGTGCTGTAAAGACTAAGTAGGGCTGTGAGTAGTAGGTGAGAGGCTTTTATCAACTCTCCTAGCCCTTTAAGGACCCTTGCTCACCTTTTCCAGCCTTCCCGAAGTGGGTTAGGGGATTTTATAACCTCTCCCAGCCCTGTAAAGCCCCTCTCTCACCTTCCCCAGCCTTCCCCAGTTCCTTTATTTTTCTGGGGGAGGTGAGCGATGAGATTGAAGAGGTGAAAAAAGTGTTGGGGAGGCATGCAAGGGCTTGGGAAGTAGCCAACTTTTTATAAACTTGAGAATAATTAATATGTATAAATTAGAAATAACAAGGAATAAAATTTTGAGGAATTATAACCCATTCCAAGAGGTAAATAATGTAACTAAATACATATTTCAGAATTTGAGTTGCTTGCGTTTACTAAAAAAATGTGGCCGATCGTTGAGAAAGGAAGATTTTTGTAGGGAAGAAACATGAAAAATGAAAAAAATACAAAGTAAAATAAAACTAAATAATGACAGTGGGCTGGGAAAGGTGAGTGAGGGTCTGGGGGAGGTGTGAGAAATGAAGAGAAGAGAAGGGAGAGGGGGGGAAGGAGAGGAGAGTTGTTTTCTCACTGTGAAGGAAAGGAATAGGGAAAATGGGTAAGTAGATGGCAAGTTTAGAAATGAGATAAGGGGGTAGGATAGGAAGTCAGATTGAAGATAAGGGAGAATTAGGGGAGGGAGGCATCAGATGGAAGTCCCACTTGTAATTCTACCAGGAATCAATTCAGGAAGCAAAAAAAAGCACTAGACATCTAGTGCACACTTTTTTCCTGCTGTGAATATTTTTTGAACTATTAATCAACTGTGGTTCAATGAAGGTTCAAATCAGTTTCAAGGTGTTTTCAAAGTAAATTCAATATTTCTTCATGATTGTTTCATCACCACCTCAATGTGTGCTGAAAAAGATATGAATTAGGGTTCAAGGTTGCGGACTTGCTAGCAAGTCCACCCCCCATATTGCATGGTGAAGCCTATCAAATATTTTTGCTAATAAAATAGAAGCCAATAACACACTAGAAGAGCTTCAGTTGAGCATAAACATCCTTACAAATGAATGAATAAACCAATAAAAATATCATTGAATGATAAATCAAAGAAACCAATGAGAGAGAAGTAATAATAATAAACAAATATAATAGCTCAATTAAAAGGAGCCAATTTAAATAATAAAGAAACAAAAATTCAAATTTTCAACTCCTACAAGAGTCATTTAAAATCTCACTCTTTGATCCAAAAACCAATCTAGAAAAGAAAATAAGGCATTAGCTGTGGGGCAGGTATATTTAGTTTTGAAAAGGAAGTTAAGTAGAAGCTCAAAATTCTTGACTATATTAGTGTATATATTCATGTGGCTGGTGATATGTGTGAGTTGATTTTTCTAGGCACCAATTTCAAAGGGTGTGCAACTTTTAGTGCATATATAGAGGTTCATATATGCACCATGCATACACAACACCACATAAGTACATAATGCTTATTTCTGAGTATTTTAACACTAATTTACTATACTAAAAGTATGAAATTAAGATATAATCACTTTTTTATTTATTTAAAAAGTTGAACATCTGGCACAAATGCAAGGTGAAGACTATCAATACACAAAACACATAGCTGTATGTTTATAAAAGGGAACTTGAAGATTTTACTTCAAAGGGGTCAAAAATTAGATAGTCCTATTGTATGTAAAGTAGCTGTCTAAGTGTTCTTTCCAGTATTTATTTTGGTATAACTCAAGAGCTTAGTACACAATAACCATGAGTCAAAAATGAATTCTCATTCATTTATTAGGGGTTTCAATCCTGGTAAATCAGCCCTCAAATTTTTCAAAAAAGTCACTCATTTCAAAAATGAGTGTCAGTTCTTACCTCAAATCAGCACTATTTGAATGTTTTTTTACAACCATATTTTGGTCACAGCATCCCTTCCTTGCTTACCTCATCCCTGTGGCATGTTACACACAGATATTCCTCCCTAACCATCAATCTTTGCAACATATCTTTCACAAAAAATTTTCTTATATTTATTGGGAAATTTTTAAAAAAATTTGAACTTTTCTTATTCAACATTTCTGGCTCAAATTTTCATTTTCCTCATCACAGTAAGCTCATTCCTTTTCATTTCTTCATTTGTTACCTTTTTCCAGCTGAATATTGTGGTTGCTGAGATATTGACTTTAAATCTTGAGACTTCTTTTTTTTCACTGTTTCATTTTTTCATGTAATTGATACACATCCATAGCACATTATTTGTGCATCTCAATTTCTCTGTATTCAATTTTCACTTATTTCCAACTTCACTCTTTCTCACTCTATTTGTTCTCACCTTTCCATCAAGGTAAGTGTCAGCCAGGCTGCTAGACTTACCCAGTAAAATAATTAATTATTTACTGGGATGAAGCCACACCTTTTTTATTTCTTTTTTTATTATTAATTATAGTATATTTACTTTAAAATTACTTATAGAAAATTAACTATTTACAATAAGTAAATTTAGTAAATATTTAAAATGAATATTAATTTCCCTTATAACTTTATTTCCTAAAACCGTGCTCAATGACAAGTTACAGAAATAAAATTATACTAATAAAAAAATGATTAAAAATTCAAATTATTTTATTTAAAAAATATTCAAATTTCTAAAGATTGAAAATTCAAATTATTCTGTACTAAGTGTGACATCCAAAAGTGAACTTCAAAATATATCAAATAAATTGATATATACCCCAAAACATATTTTATTTGCACATCTTTTTTGGTACTCTCTGTTATTGGTTGTTTCTTATTTTGGAAAAGTCTTTTCTCTCATAGCCTTACATGTAGGCTTCTTAACTCCATGTTCTCTTTATTCTTTTTGCCTATAAAAGGCCTTCTATTTTGTGCTGTTTTTGATCATTCTATATTTTTTTATACATTTTTTATTAACAACCCAAAACTATTTTATTACTACTACCACTTGTTTATTATTTACATTTGCGTAAAATCTAAACTTTATAAGTAATAATAATCTTATCCTTTTACCTTTTACTTTATTAATTAAAATATAAAGATAAAAATTATCTATCTGTTTGAAATCCTTGAGCTACCCACCTATCACTGCCGCTGGACCTTCATTAAATTCTTCTAGACCAAAAGGACCCCTTGACAGCTGGGAGACTTTCCAAATTGTTAGCAACACACTGATAACTTGACGCCAGCGACCGTGAGACCATTGACTATGAGGACCAATAAGGACTGGTGGACAACTAAAAACAACAAATGTGAGCAGGTCATCTAGAAGAAAGAGAAGAAGATGGGAAAATAGAAAGTAGGAGGAGAAAATGGGGAAAAGTTTTTGAGAAAATAAACAAACAAATTAATATAATGATCCCAGAGAAAATAAGGCATCGAGAATCCCCTGAGTTTGACACAACGGTGAGTCTGATTAAATTATAATATATTTATTCAAAGTAAGTATTAATATCTCTGCGCGGTAAACACTGTTACTACTAATAGACTTGTTGCAACAGTAGTTATTTATGTATAATTTTAATTAGAATTATAGAACTAATAAAAATAATAATAAATGTAACATATTAAAAAATATTTTTTGAATGATGAGTGTATAATAAGTGATGGGCTAAAGGGGATTACCCAAGGCCCTTTTATAGACCAAGGGACCTCTGAAGCGCCACAAATTAGTATATACATAATAGTAATAGGCTAAAAAAAGAATAGAAATGAATAGAAATGAAACATACATATTAGGGGGTGTCAGTTCTGGCAAATCCGCACTTAAATTAAGTGCGGATTTCAAACCAAATCAGCACTTACAAATCAGCACTTAAATTTTGCAAAAAAGTCACTTATTTCAAAAAAGGGTGTCAGTTATGACCTCAAATCAGCACTTTTTTCCCGTTTTTTTTCACAACCACATTTTGGCCACAAAACATCCCTTCCTTTCTTACCCCATCCCTGTCACATGTGACACACTGACCTTCCTCGCTACCTACCCATCAATCCTCGGCACACACCCCTTCCTGACATTTTCAATATTTTGACCAGGCATGTTTACATTCTTTTTTACTTATTTCTTCTACTTTTTAATCTTTTTTCTTGTTATGTGCCAGTTTCATAATGCCTCCCAGACATTCCAAATCTCAAAAGGTAACTCAAAAATCTGCTTCGTCACAAAAGTCTCCTCGTAAAGCAAGCCCTACACCTGAAAAATCAAAGGCAGGTTCAGGTCAGCTTAAAAAGGATGATTATCTCATCATAATCAACTTCCTTAAAATAAAATCAAATTTTGAAGCATGTTTTGGATGTGAAAAGTCCACTCGTATTGGACGTCCACCTTCTTCAAAGGTTAATGGCTACTTGTTGATGGCCAATGAAGTAAGGAAGAAAACAAGGGGGAGAATCGATATCAATCCTAAACAAATGAAGGAGAGATTTAAGAGTTACCATTCAAAATATAAAAAGACTCATCATGCTGTAAATGAAACTGGCTTTGGTATTGACGATGATGATTTGGAGATTGGAATTACTACTGTTTCCGAAAAGCTCAATGTCATGTGTCCTTTCTATGAGGAAATGGATAATCTTTTTGGCACCCGAGTTGATGTAAACCCTTGGTTTCTACACGATACTACTAAGCATATACCCTCTGGATCCAAACCTTCCTATAATCCTCCCAACACACCTTTACTTGAAGAAGATCAATCCCCTCCACCTTCTAACCATAGTTCAGCTGAAGATGATCCCAACTATCAAGCAGAACAATTATATCGCAGAAGATCTGAATCCTCAGAGGCCCAAAATTTAAATGTATGTTTACTTTTTGTTTTTTCTTCAATTCTTCTCTGAATTTCTCTTTCTTTCTAGTCTCCTCCTACTCAAACTCAATCTCCATTAAATTATCTCAATTCTGGAAATGTGAATACCTCTTTAGAAGCTGCTTTAGAAGAACTTCCTGAAGCCTCTTGTTCAAACTCCAAACTAAAGCGTCGAGCCTCAACTTCAATGAACTTGAACCATCTATTAAAACGTGGTAATACTTCAACAAGCTCATTTGGCTCCCTTGAGGATTATTTTGAAAAAAAGATATAAGTAAGTTTTGTTTACTATATATCTTAATCATTAACTCATTTATTTATTTATTTCAATTTAATTTTCTCAGCGAAATCAACTATTGCAAATAATGCCCTTGACTTTGAGAAGATGAAGTTTGATCATATGCTAAGGAAAGATCAGCAAGCCTTAGATTTGGAAGAAAAAAAATTTGAGGTAGAGCAGATGGAAAGAGTAAATGACCATCAATTTCAAAGAGAAATGGCTACTTGTGAATTGGAAAAACAAGAGAGTTTTAAAAAAAAAGATTTCATTATGGAATGTGTTAAAAATGGCCAATCTTATGAGGACATTAAAAAATTACTTGACCTTTTCAATTGATAAATTGTTTTTCTAGTTAATTTAATTTTGGTAATATTTTCTTATATGCTGACTTATAAAAGGAAAAGAATATAGTACGTTATTTTTGACAAAAATTTGAATGTATAATAAAAATTTTCTATCTTTACTTTCTAGTCAATAAGTTTGCTTATCTAAATTTTTCTAAGTCATCAATTTCACATGTCAGATTTAAAAAATTGGCAATACCCTCCCCTGCATTTTATTGAAGTAAAGGGTGAAAGTCATCAAAATACAATATAATTACATAAATTAATTAATATATAAATAAGATATGTCAAGTATACTACTTTTAAAGTAATGACAATTCCTTAAGCCAAAATGCAGATCAAGTCTAGAAACTAGGTTCAATGCAAAGTATTTTTTGAAGCAACTTATTTAAATAATACTTTATTAAATTAAGTTGATCAATAAAGATTGATTGACAATATTGCAATTCTTAAATACAATAATTTTATTAAAAAATTTCAGATTACATATAAAAAAAATCAGTGACTTTTTCTATTACTTACAACTGTTTTTACAGAATTGAAAACTATGTTTCAGCTAATATTTTATGGAAGTGAACTCTGTTCTTCACCCGAAGAACAGAGTTCATCCTCCTATTTTCACACTCTGTTTGCACCAATCTCCATCCCTTTCAATTCTATCAACACATGCTTGTCTTCCCTTCCCATGCCTTTCGCTATCCTCCCAGCCCCATTGTATGCCATCCTCTTTTGATCCCCATTTCACCCCTCTCAACCTCTCCCAGACCCTTTTCTTCATTTAAAATGCCTCGGAACCCTTAATCTTCCCTTCCAACTCTTTCCCAACCTTTTCGCTACCCCATACACCCTTCCTCACCCCTCTCTCCAGCCTTAGTCCCAAACCTAGTTTCTAGACTTGATCTGCATTTTGGCTTAAGGAATTGTCATTACTTTAAAAGTAGTATACTTGACATATCTTATTTATATATTAATTAATTTATGTAATTATATTAAATTTTGATGACTTTCACCCTTTACTTCAATAAAATGCAGGGGAGGGTATTGCCAATTTTTTAAATCTGACATGTGAAATTGATGACTTAGAAAAATTTGGTGGTACCCACCCCTTGTTTCAATAAAATGCAGGGGAGGGCATTGCCAATTTTTTAAATCTGACATGTGAAATTGATGACTTAGAAAAATTTAGATAAGCAAACTTATTGACTAGAAAGTAAAGATAGAAAATTTTTATTATACATTCAAATTTTTGTCAAAAATAACGTACTATATTCTTTTCCTTTTATAAGTCAGCATATAAGAAAATATTACCAAAAAGAAATCAAACAAAATTAAATTAACTAGAAAAACAAATTATCAATTGAAAAGGTCAAGTAATTTTTTAATGTCCTCATAAGATTGGCCATTTTTAACACATTCCATAATGAAATCTTTTTTTTTAAACTCTCTTGTTTTTCCAATTCACAAGTAGCCATTTCTCTTTGAAATTGACGGTCATTTACTCTTTCCATCTGCTCTACCTCAAATTTTTTTTCTTCCAAATCTAAGGCTTGCTGATCTTTCCTTAGCATATGATCAAACTTCATCTTCTCAAAGTCAAGGGCATTATTTGCAATAGTTGATTTCGCTGAGAAAATTAAATTGAAATAAATAAATAAATGAGTTAATGATTAAGATATATAGTAAACAAAACTTACTTATATCTTTTTTTCAAAATAATCCTCAAGGGAGCCAAATGAGCTTGTTGAAGTATTACCACGTTTTAATAGATGGTTCAAGTTCATTGAAGTTGAGGCTCGACGCTTTAGTTTGGAGTTTGAACAAGAGGCTTCAGGAAGTTCTTCTAAAGCAGCTTCTAAAGAGGTATTCACATTTCCAGAATTGAGATAATTTAATGGAGATTGAGTTTGAGTAGGAGGAGACTAGAAAGAAAGAGAAATTCAGAGAAGAATTGAAGAAAAAACAAAAAGTAAACATAAATTTAAATTTTGGGCCTGTGAGGATTCAGATCTTCTGCGATATAATTGTTCTGCTTGATAGTTGGGATCATCTTCAGCTGAACTATGGTTAGAAGGTGGAGGGGATTGATCTTCTTCAAGTAAAGGTGTGTTGGGAGGATTATAGGAAGGTTTGGATCCAGAGGGTATATGCTTAGTAGTATCGTGTAGAAACCAAGGGTTTACATCAACTCGGGTGCCAAAAAGATTATCCATTTCCTCATAGAAAGGACACATGACATTGAGCTTTTCGGAAACAGTAGTAATTCCAATCTCCAAATCATCATCGTCAATACCAAAGCCAGTTTCATTTACAGCATGATGAGTCTTTTTATATTTTGAATGGTAACTCTTAAATCTCTCCTTCATTTGTTTAGGATTGATATCGATTCTCCCCCTTGTTTTCTTCCTTACTTCATTGGCCATCAACAAGTAGCCATTAACCTTTGAAGAAGGTGGACGTCCAATACGAGTGGACTTTTCACATCCAAAACATGCTTCAAAATTTGATTTTATTTTAAGGAAGTTGATTATGATGAGATAATCATCCTTTTTAAGCTGACCTGAACCTGCCTTTGATTTTTCAGGTGTAGGGCTTGCTTTACGAGGAGACTTTTGTGACGAAGCAGATTTTTGAGTTACCTTTTGAGATTTGGAATGTCTGGGAGGCATTATGAAACTGGCACATAACAAGAAAAAAGATTAAAAAGTAGAAGAAATAAGTAAAAAAGAATGTAAACATGCCTGGTCAAAATATTGAAAATGTCAGGAAGGGGTGTGTGCCGAGGATTGATGGGTAGGTAGCGAGGAAGGTCAGTGTGTCACATGTGACAGGGATGGGGTAAGAAAGGAAGGGATGTTTTGTGGCCAAAATGTGGTTGTGAAAAAAAACGGGAAAAAAGTGCTGATTTGAGGTCATAACTGACACCCTTTTTTGAAATAAGTGACTTTTTTGCAAAATTTAAGTGCTGATTTGTAAGTGCTGATTTGGTTTGAAATCCGCACTTAATTTAAGTGCGGATTTGCCAGAACTGACACCCCCTATTGAAGGTAAAATGTCAGAAGTAGTAATCTGCTATATTTCACGTACTCTGAGAAGTGGTTAATTGAAATATGGTGCTACTCAAATTGAATGTTTGGCAGTAGTATGGGCTCTTGAAAAGCTACATTATTACCTTGAAGACCAAAAATTTGAGTTAATCACTGACTGTAGTGCAGTTAAGTCACTCTTAAACATGAAAATTCCTAATAGACACATGTTTAGATGGCAATTAACTGTACAAGAATACAGAGGACAGATGACTATTACACATAGAGCAGGAACCTTTCACTCTAATGTAGATCTGTTATCTAGAGTACCTCTGCCTAATAATGATGATAATCCTGCTTATGTTCCTGAGTCAGAGATTATTAACATTTATGGCATTTATATTGTAGATCTTGAGGATGAATTTATGCAATCAATTCTTGATAATTATAATTCAGATCCTGACTTAAGTAAATTAACTACAATATTAAATGATCCATCTAATGCTTCAATGAATGTTTTAATAAAAACATTACCAATTAAGTATAAAGAGGCATTAGAAAAAGGAAAATTTTCCATTGAGGATGGTTTTATATATTACAGGAAAAAATTAAGTAATGTAATTGTAATTCCCCCTTCAATGAAGGAGTTAATGTTAAGTATATGTCATTATGATATCTTAGCAGGTCATTTTGACTACCATAAAACATTAACCAGAGTAAAAAACACAGCTTGGTGGATTAACATGTCTGAGGATGTTCAGAAATATGTTGAAACATGTGATTCTTGTCAAAAATCTAAAAGATTAACAGGAAAAAGAGCTGGTTTATTACAACAAATTGAGAAACCAAAAGCTCCATGGGAAATCATTAACATGGACTTTGTAACAGGTTTTCCAATAGCAGGGCATAAGATTTATAACTCCTGCTGGGTAATTGTAGATAGATTTACAAAGATGTGTAAATTTATTCCTACCCACAAAGAGGTTTCTGCAAAGGACTTAGCTTTTTTATGGTGGACACAAATGTTAAATACAGCAGGTTTCCCCAAAGCAATAGTTTCTGACAGAGATCCTAAATTTACTTCTGAGTTCTGGACGTCACTTATGGATGTTTCAGGGTGTCAATTAAAACTTTCTACAGCACACCATCCACAAACTGATGGGCTAGCAGAAAGAATGATACAAACCTTAGAAGATATGATAAGAAGATACTGTGCTTTTGGTCTTAATTTTAAAGACAATGACAAATTCACACATAATTGGGTAACCCTTATCCCAGGTTTAGAATTTGCATATAATAGTACAGTACATTCTGTCACTGGCAAAAAGCCATTTGAGTTATGGTTGGGTTATGTACCTAATACCCCTTCTAAAACTCTTAATAAGTTACCTAGATTGGATATTCATCCAGGTACTAAATCTTTTCTTCAGATGCAGGAATTATGCAGAAAACATGCTCAAGAATGTATAAATAAGGCTTTTGAGTATGAAAAGAAAAGATGGGATAAAGCCCATAAAGAACAAATGTTCAAAGAGGGTGATGAAGTCCTTATTTCAACGCTACATTTCAATTTAAATGGTAATGTTAAATTGAAGGATCTATTCATTGGACCATTTGTAGTTAAAAAGATGGTTGGTAATAATGCTGTTGAGGTTATTCTATATGCACCTTATGATAGAAAACATCCAGTATTTCCTATTTCTCTTATAAAACCATACCATTCTAATGATACTTCTCTATTTCCAAGAAGATCAGGAAGGCATAAACAGAAACCTGAAAAATAGTGGAAAAGGCAGAAATTGAAAAGATACTTAAAAAGAGACACCTTACTAAAGAAAAGGGAGTTGAGTATCTATTAAGATTTAAAAATAAATCAAGTGAATATGACCAGTGGATTCCAGAAAATGAAATCTCTGATCTTAAAAATCTCTTGAAAAAATTTAAATCTAAATAATACTGTTCATTCAGTATATGTATTATAAAAATTATTTTTTTTATTTTATTATTTCACTCCTTAGTTTTAATTAAAATGTCTTAACATTTTTTTTATTGTTTTTTTGGGGTGAGGGAGTGTCAGCCTAAATATCCTTAGGACTGAGTATTTCTTATGCTTAAAATAAGATAAACTTAAGTAGATTAAGCTTATATCTTAAAAATAAGGTTAAAATAATAATATATATTATTTTATTATATATATATATAATTATTATTCTATTATATAATTTATAATAGTTTAAATAGCTTATCCATGGCCTAATAATACTTATTAAGGTGGTAATGGAGTCATAATATACTTATCTTAAGTGATATGAAGTAATTATTGACATACATAAGCTTATATGTATACATAAATCTCATATTCAGTGAAATATGCAGTATATTATGTATATTTAGGTATATAAGTGGGTTTTAGCCCCTTAATAGCCTATAACCTTTGTTTTTCTGCTTATTTTAGGTCATATGGACGAAATCAGTGGACTCACAACGCCTACAGAAGCATAGACACCTATATCAGGCGCATACACCCAGTTTGGACAACTAAAATTACTTCCTTGGATGGTTATTCACAGATTTATGGGTTGGAAGGATGTTTCTGGGTTAATGTGGATGCTTGGGGATGCTATTGGGGGCTTGGACATTTTATTTGTTTCCTTTATATGCTTTTAGTTTCATTAAATCTCTTTTTGATTATTTATTTTACCTGTTTCTTTATGGTATCTGCTTTTATCTGGGTTTTCTATTTATGGTATGGATCTGTGTTATTATTAATAGTGATGGAGGGTCCTTACTGGAGGTCTGGGTGTTGAAACTGCTTGAAGTGGACGCCATGGGGAGGTGATGGGCCCTCACAGTGCTGTAATTGCCGGGGATAGAAGTGACATCATCTGGATTGAAGGTCTGTGCACTCCAGTGGATTTGGGTATAAGTAAGGAGGGATTTTGACGGTTTATTATCATCATTCAATTACTACAATTCAAACCAACACTACAATACAATTATTAGCATTCAGAAATATATTATAAAGCCACTATAAATTGATATGATCTTTATATAAGCTATAACTATATTTTATTGATCTATTTTCCACCACTAGCACGCATTTAAATCCAAGTATTGTGAGTTTTATTTGAGTATAACTATTCTATTAGTCTTCCCCTGAGGTTTAATCACTAAATCATTTATTAATAAGTAGTAGGACCATAAAATAACACTATTATATCATACTTATATACTAGACTATACTGACAAAAACCTTATAGCTTAAGACCTAGGGCTGAGAAACCTGGTACAGGACATTCAAATGGAGGGCCAGGAGTCCCCCATAAACACCATCACTTCGCCAATGTCTCTGGAGGAAAGGGAAAAACTTTTAAAACAGGTATCAATAAAAAATACAAAAAATACCTTACAAGAACAAATTCACTCCCTCTCCACTCTACTGAACACTTTGACAATAAGGGTAAACAATATAGTGGACCAGATAAACAATCTGGAGAAAAGAGAAGCTCAAGGTTTTGTAGAAGTCAATCAAGCTCTAGTAGAAATAAAGGCTCAACCACCAACAGTGGCACCCAACAGTTCCATAGCAACACCTCCAGCCCAAGAGGAGGATCAAAAAATTACAGTAAGCAAATGGAAGTGGGATTGGTACGCCCAAAACTACAACAACCCTCCACAACAGGGCTCCAGCAGTCACCCTTACAGGGGAAAGCCAAGGAGAGGCGGGGGAAATGGAATAAGACCTTGGTAAGTCTTCCATCTTCTCAAGATCAATTATATAATACTAACAATGAATTACTTATAGGTAATGAAATTGATAGAGAGTTATTAGATATAATTGATAAGGATTTAAAAAATTATTCATTTGAAAATAACATGTTAAACTTGTCTTTAAATGAGGACAATGTACATAGTTTTATTGACCACCAGGAAAATGCTATTAATATAAAAATGGAACCAAATGAATTAAATCTTGACCCTGATGATGAGTCTTCTGAATTGGACACAGAAAAAATTGAATATTTTCTAAAAGAAAATCCAATGGAATCAAAAATAATTAGTAAATTATTATTAAGAATCGAAAAATTGGATGAATTCTCTAGAGAGTCAAAGAATAATACAGAAAGTGTATTATTACACCTCACACAATCATTGAGTACAACATTCAATAGGATAAAAATTATTGAGAATTCAAATAATGAATTAATCAATGAAAACAAAAGATTAAACTCTGAGATTAAAAATTTAGAAAATAAATTGGAACATTCTCAGAATATTATGGCTACCATAGAGGGATGTGTAAAATTGTCTTTTTCAAATGTGAATGATACCTTAACTCATGTACCTGTAATAAAAGATAGGTTACAAAGAGTAGAAATTGAAGAAGCTAACATTTTGAAAAATACGTAAAAAATAAAAGATAATACCTCTTATGTGGAAAGAGTACCAGTTTTTATGAAACACTCTGATGATAAACCAATGATTGAAAATGAACATAGTGTCATGGGCTCTGAGAATATAAAATCAGTAAAATATGAAATAAATGATCATCTTTCTAAAGAAAGTGAATTACTCAATATTCCTCAGGTTAGGAAAGCAAAAACTAGCCAAAAGAACTGGCCTAAGTTAGATCAGTACCCTTCTTTTGACGGGGATTAAAAATCTGATTGGCAGTAATTCATACAAAGAATTGATAACTTAAAATTTTCATACAAATTACCTGATGAAGAAATTACTTCAAAGTTAATATCTTTATTTACAGATGTGGCCTTATTATGGTTTGAATCTGTATTGAGTGAGGGAATTTATTACTCCTGGAATGAATGGAAGGCACTAATTGAAAGGCAATATGGTGGTCCAAAATTCAGAATCACTCAACAAAGATTGTATGAAAGAGCCAGATATAATCCAAATGCTGGAGATAAACCCATGGTCTTTTTAATGAATTTAATAAAAATCATGAAAGCTATGGATCCAAAAATGGATTATGATGAGTGGAGAGAGAAAATAATATACAAGTTTCCTATATCAGTTAGAGACATTATTGTAGCTAGAACTGAAACCATCAGAGATACCTCTGGGTTCATTAATATATGCAATTAAATATTATTAAAGCACAAATATGAAACCAAGTATAATAATTACAAAGAAAGTGTTGAAGTAGTAAAACCTACTACAAGTAAATTGCCAGTGGAGAAGAAAAAACCTTCAGCTCCCCTTGTCCCTAAAAGAGAAGAGAATAACAATTGTTATAAATTTAATGAACCTTGGGCTAAGGGTCACATGTGTAAGAAAAGAATAAATTTTGTTGAAACCTCACAGAATTCTGAACCAAGTAATCATGAAGATGAGAACGTGGAATCCAGCGAGGATTGCAAAAGTAACATATCTTACAGTGATGATGAACATGAGATATTTGTATTAGAACAGGATATTATGTTCCTGAATGATGCTAAACCTCATACAGACACATCTTTAACTTCCATTGAGGAAGATGAAATAATTAAATATGTGACTCATGATACTTAAAAAATAACACCTATCAGAGCACCTGTTATTATATGTGGAAAAGAAATGAATGCCATTCTTGACACTGGGGCAGCAGGTAGTGTAGTTTCAATTAAGACATTAATGAAACTTGATAGTAAGTACCAGGAAAAAAGTAGAACCTGTTCAAAATAAGAACTGGAGAGGTTTTGGTTCAGTATTAAATCCAATTGGCAAATACAATACTGCTGTATTCTTTAAATATAATTATGGATATGTTAGAGCAGTATGTGAATTTTTAGTAATGGATAATAAAAATTGTAGTGATTTTTTTATTATTGGCAATGATTTATTGACAAAATTTGGCATTAAACTAGATCCTGCAAACAGTTGCTTCACTATAGGCATGAATGGTAAGAGAAAATTTAAAATATGTTCTGAAAACTCAGTATATGCCATTTCTCCTAGAGAAGAACAACTGCAAGGTGAAAGAACCACCACTGAAATGGCTGAATTGGATAATGAAATCCAAAAGGCCTCTTTCAGTCCTCAACTCTCAAAAATTGAAGAAGAAAATATTTTGAGATTGATTAAATCATATCCTATGGCATTTGCTCATGGTTCAAATGAACTAGGATTGGTCCAAGACCATGAGATGAAAATCTCTTTAAGTTGTGATTTGGATAATATTCCTGGCAGCTTGAAAAAGAAACCTTACCCAGCTTCTCCTACAAAAAGGAAAGATATTCACCACACAATATGGGGGGCGGACTTGCTAGCAAGTCCGCAACCTTGGACCCAAACTCACCATAGATTGAACACACATTGAGCTATTGATAAAGGAACCATACAATCAGGGATGAACACCACTCAGCAGAACAGTTTTAGGTGGGTGTTCAAGTAGAGTTCAGTATGGGTTCAGTCTGAGTTCAGTCTGAGTTCCATCTGAGTTCCATCTGAGTTCAGGTTGAGGACTTGCTAGCAAGTCCACCCCCTATATTGCGTAGTGATTGAAGACAACATAAAAATGTTGTTAGAAATGGGTATTGTTGAAAAAGTAGACACAACACCTAGGTATTGTGTTATTTCACCACTATTAATCTCTTATGAAAAATATAAGGCAAGATTATGCGGTGATTATAGAGCTCTGAATACATACACTATAGATTATATTTACCCTCTACCAAGGATAGCTTCTATCTATGCTACCTTACAAGGAGCAAAATACATTTCCTGTCTGGATGGAAACAAGGGTTACCACCAGATTATTGTGGGAAAGAATTCTCAAAATTACTTATTAATAACCACACATATGGGTATATTTAAGTATGTGAGAATGCCATTTGGCCCAAAAAATGCACCTTCAGTCTTCCAAAAATTAATGGATAGTGTTTTCCATCACGAAATGGTTGAAGGATGGCTTTTGGTCTATATTGATGACATCATAGTGTTTTAAAAAACATATGATGAACATTTAAATCACCTGGAAAGAGTCTTTCAAAAGATGGATGAAATTAATATGACAATTGCATTAAAGAAATGTAAGTTTGGATTTCAATCCTTGAAAGTACTTGGACATGTTGTATCTGGATTACAAATTTGTGTTGACCAGAATAAGGTGGCAACAATAAAAAACATTGGTATACCTAAAAATGTAAAAGAGGTTCAAAGTTTTTTAGGCATGTGTGGATATTACAGACAGTAAATTAAAAATTACCAATACATTGCAGCTCCTTTAACAACATTAATCATGAAAATGAAGCTTTCATTTGGAATAATGAAATACAACACGCCTTTAATAAATTAAGGGAATGTTTAATGTCAGCTCCAATATTGGGACTGCCAGATTTCACCCTACCTTTTATCGTGTACACTGATGCAAGCTTCATAGGGTTAGGTGCTGCTTTACAGCAGAAACAGATAATAAATGGAAAATTATCTGAAGTAGTCATCTGTTATATATGCAGAACCTTAAGAAAAACAGAATTAAGTTATGGTGCCACACAGCTAGAATGTTTAGCCGTGGTGTGGGCTTTGGAGAAACTTCATTACTATCTGGAAGACCAGAAGTTTGAACTTATAACAGATTGCAGTGCAGTAAAATCATTACTAAACATGAAAACCCCTAATAGGCACATTTTTAGATGGCAACTAGCTGCACAGGAGTACAGAGGAAGAATGACAATCACTCACAGAGCAGGAACATTGCATTCTAATGTGGATTTATTATCCAGAAGTCCTTTGCCAAATGATGCTGACAACCCAGCTTATGTACCTGAAAATGAGGTTATACATATATTTGGAATTTATATAGTGGATTTAGAGGAAGAATTTATGCAAACTATATTCAAAAATTATTCATCTGATAAACATTTGACTAAACTATCTACCATTCTAAATGATCCAACTAATGCCTCCATGAGTGCATTGATTAAAACCTTGCCTCCAAAGTATAGAAATGAGTTGGAAAAAGGTAAACTGTCAATTGAAGATGGATACATATATTACAGGAAAAAGTTAAGTAATGTAATAGTGATACCACCTTCTATGAAAGAGTTAATGTTGAGTACTTGTCATGATGACATCTTAGCTGGTCATTTTGACTTTAACAAAACATTAACTAGAGTTAAAAACACAGCCTTGTGGATAAACATGAAAGAGGATGTACAAAAATACATTGAAACATGTGACTCTTGTCAGAAATTTAAAAGATTAACTGGGAAGAGAGCTGGGTTGTTACAACAAATAGAGCAACAAAAAGCTCCATGGGAAATTATAATCATGGATTTTGTAACCGGCTTGCCATTAGCAGGAAAAGAAAGTTTCAATTCTTGCTGGGTAATAGTAGTTAGATCAACAAAAATGTGTAAATTTATCCCTACCCATAAAGAGGTATCTGCAAAAGACTTGGCATTACTATGGTGGACTCAGATGATGAATACTTCTGGGTTCCCTAAAGCAATAATCTCTGACAGAGACCCTAAATTTACTTCAGAGTTCTGGACATCTTTGATGGAAGTATCAGCTTGTCAATTGAAATTGTCTACAGCACACCATCCACAAACTGATGGGCTGGCTGAGAGAGTGATACAAACTCTAGAAGACATGATCAGAAGATATTGTGCCTTTGGATTGGAATACAAAGACAATGAGAAATTCACACATGACTGGGTAACATTAATTCCTGGCCTTGAATTTTCTTATAACAGCACAACTCATTCTGTAACAGAGAAGAAACCCTTTGAACTCTGGCTGGGATACGTACCAAATACCCCAGTAAATCATTTAAATAAATTAACAAGGTTATATATACACCCTGGTACTAAATCCTTTATTCATATGCAACAAATGTGTAGAAATCATGCAGAAGAATTCATCCAAAAAGCCTTTGAATATGAAAAGAAAAGGTGGGATAAATCTCATAAAGAATTTGAATTCAAAAAGGGAGATGAAGTCCTCATATCAACACTACATTTTAACTTACAAGGTAATCTTAAATTAAAGGATCCCTTTGTAGGAACTTTGGTAGTAAGCAAAATAGTTGGTAATAATGCAGTGGAAGTCATATTATATGCTCCATATGATAGGAAACATCCAGTTTTCCCTATCTCATTATTGAAACCTTACCATGCATATAATCCTGACTTATTTCCAAAAAGAAGGGGAAGGCCTAAAAAGCAACCTGAAGAAATTGTGGAAAAAGCAGAGATTAAAAAAATACTCAAGAAAAGAATCCTTACTAAAGAAAAAGGAACTGAGTATTTATTAAGATTTAAAGGGAAATCAAATGAATTTGATAAATGGATACCTGAAAAAGAAATTTCTAATTTATCCTCCCTTCTTAAAAAATTTAAACAGAAATAAATTTCTGTTCAACCAGCTAAGAGGTTAAAAAACCAGTACTCACAATATTTTATTATGTTTTATTTCTTTAAAGTATAATCTTTAATGCTACAGAATTAATCTGAATACCTGAAAATTACAAATAAATAAATAAAATGTATAACTTATCATTTTTTTATTGTTTTTTTGGGTGGGCGAGTGTCAGCCTGTATATCCCCAGGACTGAGTAAAAATTAATTATAAGTTATGTTAAACACATGAACTATACATGGGAATTATAATTAAGAGTACACAAACAGTATACATAAGTAAAATAATGATAATATACAAAATACGCCATTATAACACCTTATATACACACATATATCCACCTTTTATAAGTCTTATGGACTTAATATTAAGTTGGAATATGCTAGGGTAATCTTAAGAACCTTAAGTATAAGGCTACATAATTTTTAAGTACACTTAAAGCTGTTATTTTCACTGTTTTATGCAAAAAACAAGAAATGCGCTTTATTTCACTTAAAAGTTGACTATATGCGCCATAAATTTGAGAATATCAATAATGCGCTCTGACAGATCAATTTGTCTCATTTAGGACTATTGATTTGGATATTTAAATGTATAAAAATAACACTTTTCAAAATTGGTGTTTTTTATGCCAGAAATGGCTTCTGTGTACTGGCCACATACTGCCTGCTTTTTTCCCGTGTGAATAGCTTCATTTTTAGCAATGTTAGCTTTTTCACACTATAATTACCCCACATTCTAATCCCACTGTGGGGAAACACACTAAAATAGGCAACAGGCGCTTATTTAGTGTCCTAACTTAATTAATAATGCATTGACCTTCTTTATATGCTCTAATTTCATTAATAACCTCACTCTTGGCACCTTATTTCACTACCAAACTTAAATTTGCCTTAATTTAGTCAAGGATTTACACATGCAAGCGCCTGCCAAGGACTGCATGTAGTTACCCCACATCTCACGCTCCTTTTTGGGTTTTTGGGTGGTTTCTCAGTCAATATTGGGTATTTTTGAATGGGAATTTCACATAGTATAATGTCAAAATTAGCCCCATTATTTCTACAGTGAATCCTCCTTATTATTAAGCTATTATTAACCTTAAAAATTTCCTCTTTAGTTTTTTATATTATTGTTTAATACACATATACTCTCTTTTTATCTTATTCTTTAATTTTGATGGATTTTCCTTATTAATACAGGATTTTGACGGTTGTTACTCTTCTAATCATGTCATGGGTTACTGAGAATGTTGATGGGAATGTCTATTAGTGGTTTGGAGGCGTCATTAACTGTGTATTGGGTGGTACATCAAGGGAATCATTGGGGAACTCAGTGTGTATAAAAGAAGGAGGTTTTTGGGTCTTGTTTCTACATTCTTTATCATTACAATTTAACCAATATAACCAAATATATTACAATACATATCAATTAGTACTTTTATAAGACTTTTGAATAGTATCTGAATTATAAAATCTATTTTTCTACCAACTACAAAGATTGTAAGCCATATATAAAAATAGTGAGAATTATATTACTGAGACCTTTAATTTTGATTATATTTTACTACTTTTTGGATTTAAACTACAGTATTCATATAGGACCATTAAAATCTTCTAGACAACTGACCATTCAAGCTAGTTCACATCTTTGTACTTGACCTCAGCCTGACAGAAATCCTTGAGTTATCCACCTATCACCGCCATTGGACCTCCATTAAAATCTTCTAGACTGAAAGGACCCCTTGACAGTAAGTGTCATCTCCTTATTTTAAATACCTATTTGATATCTCTTTCTTTATATGAAGATTTCAAACTTTAATATATTTAGAATTTTTATCTTGATAAAGGTGGACTTATTTAATCCTTCTTTTTGTTATATATATATATATATATATATATATTTGCAGATTGCAATTCAACTTTGAAAAAAATAGTTAGAGTTAGGTTTATAATTATTTAAATATCATTTCCTTTAAATTGAAGAATCATAAGAAGCATTTCTTTCATTTCTATAAAATAGTTTTGAATTTGGTTAAGAACTTTCTGAGATATTGAACTTAAAAGTTCACTCTTTTTTTTTTGAACTATTTTACTTTTGTTGCTTTGATATTACATACTTAGAAAATACATCTACTGAAATGATTATCTTATGATAATTTTCATATCTTTGATTTTCATTTTTCATTTCCAATGAAAATCTCAAGTTTATTGATTTCATATGCACTCTTGGGGACTTTTTGTCTTTATTTTGGTACAACTTTGACATCTTATTAGTTTAGATATTTTTGATAGTCTGAATATTTTTGGGTTTATCATTGTGGGATTATATTAAAATAAGTAAGTAGTTTATTTTTATAATTTTTTTATGAATGTATTCAATTTTTTTCTGTATATTATAGAATCATGTCAACTTAAATCAACAAAAATGGATAAAGTTCTTCATTATTCTAGGGAGAAGCATCAAACAACACAAGATTCCTCATGTTTGGAATAATGTGATGACCTCATGCATCTTGGCTTCTCTTTTCAAATTAATAAATATGTATTCAATAGGGTAAGTAATCTTAGAATAGAAGTTTATATTACTTCTAAAAGTTAAAGTAGACATTCAAAGTATGAGATCTAAGTAAAATTGCCATTTTTCTCTTTCAATCTCATTAATTAACATAAGAAAACATTTAATCATTTCACCTATCAGAGTGTAACACCATTTTGCCATGTGTTGTGGAACATGTTAACTATTGATTTTTGCATGCATTCATGTTTTTATCTTTTATAATCACATTTGTTTTCATGAAGTCTAAAATCTTTGAATTTGATATTTACTTTAATTGACTTGTCTATCATTAATTTATGGCTTGAAAATAAATTTTGTAAATCAGGACCCACTAATAGAATAAAATGCATTGGTATGTATTGGCATTTCTTTGAATTGAGATGTTAAGGAAGAAATGTATGATATGTTAAACTGATAAAATTTAAAGGAATATCAATTGTACATTATAAATATATGAATAATTTATGTACTTAAATGGATGCATTTTAGATTAAAAACACAAATTCATCAATTTACCAAATTTTCATGGTTCTCAATTATATTTTGGTACTAAAAAACATGACCAAGTAATGAAAAATTCTTGTGAATAAAAACTTATCTAATGAACATAGAGATTGGTATCCTTCAAGTATTAAAAAAAATGCTACCTCTTTTTTTAGTCAAATTAATTGTTTCCACCTTGATCAGGCTTCTGAGTCAATGGAATAGTTGTACCATCAAGAAAACCATTAAATCCTGTGAAACCCTTTGCTTGAATAAACTGAGATGAATCAAGTCACTCTTCTTTGGTCGGCCAAGAAAGCCATTGAGAATATAAGAAAATAATAGCAGTGATGCATTGTTCTTTATATATATTAATTGAGCCATACCCTAAAGAGAAGAAATTTTCCAAATGTTTCAAGGCAGCTCCAGTACCATTGGAGCCCAAACAAAATAGTAAGATTGTCAGTTTATGCTAGTATACAAGTATGATTTAACAGTAAATATTAATGGTCCAACTACTTATTAATAAATGATTTAGTGATTAAACCTCAGGGGAAGACTAATATAATAGTTATTCTCAATTTAAACTCACAATACTTGGATTTTATGCATGCTAGTGGTGGAAAATAGATCAATAAAATATAGTTATAGCTTATATAAAGATAATATCAATTTATAAATGCTTTATAATATATTTCTATATGATAATAATTGTGTTGTAGTGTTTTTTTAATGTGTAGTAATTAAGTGATGTCTATAACCCGTCAAAATCCTCCCTTACTTATACCAAAATCCACTGGAGTGCACAGACCTTCAATCCAGATGATTTCACTGCTATCACCGGAAATTACAGCACTGTGAGGGCCCATCACCTCCCCATGGCGTCCACTTCATGCAGTTTCAATACCCAGACCTCCAGTAAGGACCCTCCATCACAATTAATGATACCACAGACCCATACCATAAATGGAATAAACTGATAAAAGCAGATACCATAGAGAAACAGGTAAAATAACTCATCCAAAGAGTATATAATGAAAAACAAAGCATATAAAGGAACCAAATTAACTTTCCAAGCCCCCAATAACATCCCCAAGCATCCATATTAACCCATTAATCATATCCCAACCCATAAATCCATGAAAATCCATCCAAGGAAGCAGATTAAGTTGTCTAAACTGGATATATGTGTCTGAAAAAGGTGCATATGCATGTGTAGGTGTTGTGAGTCCACTGAATACGTCCATATGACCTAAATAAGCAGAAAATTAAAGTCTATATGCTATTAAGAGGTTAAAACCCACTTATAGACCTGAATATACATAATATAACTACATATTTCACTGAACATGAGATTTATGTATACATATAAGCTTATGTATGTCTACAATTACTTGATATCACTTAATTTAAGTATATTATGACTCCATTAACACCCTAATAATTATTATTAGGCTATGGATAAGCTGTTCAAACTACTATAAGTCATATAATAGTTTAATAATTGTATATATATGTATTATAAACATATATATAAGTATTTTAACCTTATTTTTAAGTAATAAGCTTAATGTAATTAAGGTTATCTTATCCTTAACATAAGAATTACTCAGTCCTGGAGATACCTAGGCTGACAGAGATAACCAATTAGATTTAAGGATCAAGTTAGTGTTTTTGAGAATCTTTGAGAAACATGGGGGTGACCTTTTATAAACTTGACCAATTGAAGGGTATGAAGTACTTATGGAATTCTTTGAAGAAAATAATGTTTTCTGGCCATTTTTGATAAAACAAAAAAAAAATCATCTTCAAGATTAAAATCAGAATCAGAATCAGAATCCAAGAGGAGAAAAAGGTCCATGAACCTGATTTCCTGATGTAGTGTATCATGATTTGAGAGAAAGGAAGGCATGTCTTTTATATGATATAAAAAATGTAAGTTTCTTATCATTCTTTGAGTTATAAAGTGTTATGTTAAATAGTGCTACATATGAATGGGATGATGCTGAAAAATCAGTGAAATGGGATGGTACATTTTAACCAAAGGCTTCTAATTAAAAAAAAAATCTTAAAAAATGTGATGACATGATTAAAAAACACTATTCATTTCACCAACACATGTGCCAACCTATCTGTCAAACATCTCTCAAAGTTTTTTTTTTTTTTCTATCTCTTCCACTAAAGTAAATTAAGTCAACTAAGTTTACATAAGTAATTGCTCATGGATTCTTTTCAATAATGTTTGGTGTTAGGTACCTTCCTTCTTTAAAATCTAGGGCTAAGTCCCAATCACTTTCATTCTATACACATTAGTGTGTGTGGTTAAAGATTAGCTTAGAGTTAAAGGTCAAAGTAGAGGCTGAAGGTTTGGTTAGATTTAAGGTTAGATGAAAGTGGTTGTGAGAAGTTAGGGGGTGATGTTTATGACTTTACTAGCTGTTTTAAAATGGAAAAAAAAAATGAGCAAGGTTACAATACTGAAATGTTATGAAATTGCTCAAAATCTAGTCAGATGTATGTCAAAAAGATGTTGAAAAGCTAATAATGAATTCCAAGTTAGTGTTAATATTTTCATTTAATTTGAATAATTTTACATTATTATTAGTACTATTTTGAAGCTTATGTGCTAAGGATGTATCAGAATTTAATACACATCTTGCATGTTTCACATCCCTAAAGAAAATCCTTTTTAAAAAAAATCAAATCAAATCAGTAACTTATAAAATAACAAGGACAAAATCTTTTAAATTAATTCATTATTTTTATTTATTTCTATTTTAAATTAAAAATAAAAAAATAAAATAAAAAAATAAAAAACTCCAAAAAATTCTTTTTTTTAATGACTTAACATTTCCTTCCTACTTGTTGTTGTTGTTGTTGTTGTTGTTGTTGTTTTTTTTTAAAAAAAAATTTTAATGTTTAATGTTTAATTTTTTGTTTTTTTTTATATTTCTTTTAAATTTTTTTATGACCAATCATGATTTCAACATATTTATTTCCACATTTTTCATATTTTGAGAGTTCTAATTACATATAACTATTGAAAGAATGGATCATGTCCAAAATATACATCTTCAAGAAAATGAAAAAAAAAAAGTAAACTGTCCTTATCTTAAACACAAATCCCTCTAATTCCCTTTTTTTTTTTTTTTTTTTTTTTTTTTTTTCCTACCAAATCCATCTACTCAATTAACTAAGAACCGCAATCAACCCACCAAAAACTGATGAACATTACAATAAAATAAAAAATGAAACCATAAGAGTATGATGAAAGATGAGTTGAAGAATTAGTTTGTGTTGGATCATGAGATGCTAAAGATTGTGGTTCAGTTTTTGAGAAGGTGGTGGAATTTTTATTGGGTGTGGGTGTTGATGAGTTTTTTGGTTGAGATTGAAGGTTTCTTGGTTGGTTTCCTCCTGGTCTTGTGTAGTTTTCTATTATTATTATTTTTTTTGATGTGGAGTGTTCCATTGAGATTTATAGAACAAACCGAATTCGCCCCATAATAATAATTTCAGTTAGTTAGTTCATTAATTTAATTCATGAACCAAAAAAAAAAAAAAAGAAGTTAGTTAGTTTATTAATTAATGGGAAAAAAAAGAAAAAGAAGAATCTAACCTGGTATTAATTGATATGAGCATTCACCAAAACATTCGGATAACTCACAAAGATGCCATCCTTGATTTTTCATAAGTGGAACGGACTCAATAAATGCTTGAATAAGTTTTTCAGCATGTTCATGTTCTAATATGATCAAACCCTTTTGAGAATCTTTAGTTTCAATAATCTCTACCATGTCTTCTTCCAGAATTTGAATATCTTGCCCATGTAGTTGAGGATTACATAAACCATCATTTAAATCATCTGTCTCTGAACACTTGGCTTCATATGAGATCATATGAAATTGATATAATTCCTAAATAATTAGAAGATTTCTCCAAATTGCCAAAAAAAAAAATATATATATATATATATATATATATATAATAAAAATAAAAATAAAAAACCTACACCGCGGATCATTACTCCATAAGACAGTTTTCAGACCAAATACATGCTAGGAAAGGAGTAACCAATATTGTAAATAAAAAATAAAAAAAGTTTTTTTTAAATCAGCATGTAAGGTGTTTTGCATATATCAATTAATCTGCAGTGATTTTGACCAAGTTAAACAAGTGAAATCAGTTTTTACTTTTGCTATCGCACGAGTTCTTCTATCGGTATCACCAAATCGAGGTCGCCAGTAAACAGGTAATAGAGATGTTTTATCATAAATAATTTGCATCGTCCATCCAAGTTCGCCCAAGATTTCTTCATCACTCATAGTGGTCATGTAAACCGCTATTTCATCATCATCAAAAATAAAAAATAAAAATAAAATAAAATGATTGAGATCTACTTTTAGTTAAAACTCGACCACCAAAATAACTACTTATATTGATACATACGTGAGAATGAATGTACACCAAACGATCCGCCCACATCGATTAAATTTTGAAATACATCTGGCTTTCTTTTTTTTTTCATTTCAAAAAAAAAAAAAAGAAAAAGAAAAACACAAACACAAACCAGAAAAAATTAAAAAATTAAAATTAAAAAAATAATAATTATGTACTTCAGAACTATAGTTTCATCTACGTTAGAAAGTTCAAAGCCTTGACGAACGAGAGAATATTGGAGCCAATCAAGAAATGAGTTGCTTTGAGCTTATTTTGTTGTAAAAAATTGTACAACATTGGGGAAACGGGTGATACTCCTTCATCAAACGAAAGTGCGACAAGACCAGGTGGAGCAGATAAAATACTAAATAATTAATTAATAATTAAAAGAATCAGACAAATGAAGACGAAAATTCTAAATTTTTGGCTATTTTTGTAAAAAATGAAAAAAAACAAAAAACAAAAGCATAAGAAACTCACTCTTCTGGATCAGTACAATTGCTATGTAAGAAGGAACATAATTCACTTGCATTATAGGTTGCATTTTTCTCATCAGGATACTGAGGGGTATTTCCTTTTTCTAATATGGTAAAAGGCAAATTTGGGATATAACCTGCTTTCTATCAAACGAGAACTAGTCAATTTATGATGCTACTCTCTCCTACTTCCAATTAAGTTCACTTGGGATCTTCTAGCCTATAAATCTTCAAAGGACTTATAGAAGAATGAAAAGAGAAAAACATACTGATAACCCACCTTTGCCTGGTCATAAGCCATAATCCACTCTTTCCTGGGTGCTGGGCCAGGAATGTCAATGTCCGGATACGGAGTATTTTCAAGATTTTCAAAAAGAAGATGTTTTTGAGTATATATTTTAGGTTTTGCATTTTGTGGATTATTTGTTGCCGCATCGCTGGTTGATACAAACGCCAGACAAAGGATACAGAACATTACTACGATGGTAGACCAAACATTGCAATCCATGAATGTCCATATACACAGGATAATCTAAGTGAGGGGTCCAGAAAGTAAAAAAAAGCAAAAACAAAAGAATGAATGAATAGATCCAAAAGAAGGTGGTCAAAAAAGAGCGTAATATAATCAAAAGTCTAGCTAAAAATTGCAACGGTGAATCGCTTATTAATCTCACAAACACTGTATCAAGTTGAATGGGAGGATGCACGACTACAGAGATAAGTCTAAAGAAAACCATTGGACCTTTTTACTCTACACCACAGCATCTAAGTTTCGCTGAAGCGGGCGGGACATGATGATAATTTTTAATTTCAGGGAAGAAGAGGGATAGCTGTTTGAGAGAGTGGAGCGGCAAGTTTGAGCGGGGTGTTGACGATGGAAGCAGGTGGTGGGCTGTGGTGGGATTCTGATTTCTGGACAACCATCCCTTCCCCCCTTGTATATGTAGGATATTTGGAAAGGAGGACAAGTGCGTGTGCCGGCGGTGGAGCGGTGGGCTCCGGTGGCTGGAGACAGAAAGCTGGCTGGAAAGTTGAGTGGATTTTTGTCCATGGCGTCTGCGCACAGTCCAAACGCAGGGACAAGAGAACACTCCAAGGCAAGCATTCTGTCTCCTGCTTGGATGGGATGATGCTGATCGTCTGCTGTAAAGGAGAGCATGCTGTCGGAGCCTGGATTTGAGAGTGGAAAGATCTTTGGATTGGTTGCTGCTCTCCTCAATGTGCGTCTGATGTCTCGGTGTTTATTGATGAGGATGATGAGGATGATGATCATCGTTTGATAAATTTTAGAAGGACAAATCCAACTCTTCACTCCAAACAGGCCGCAAGACAAGACTCGTCAGGCTCATCGACACCTGCTACCAGTCTGTCTTTCCTCTTTCCTCTTCTCTCTCTCTCCATCATCATCATCATCATCATCCTTGATCTCATTCATCTCATGCCTGTTTTCGTGCATCATTGGCTTTTATTTTCAGGTTCATCATCAAAAACAAGGACGGAAAGGAAGTACGTTGGTATGTTGAACTAAAGAAGAATGGACTCGTCGGCAAAGGAAAACCTCCTATCAAGCCAGATGTCTCGCTTTGGTGTTCTGATAGTGATTTCATTGCTCTAGCTACTGGACAAGTTTGCCTTTCCTTTTCTTTCGCTCGGTCTCTCTCTTATTTCTTATCTCCTCTGCTCTTCCACAGATCATGCCGCAGAAACTGTATGCAGCCAGGAGAATCAAGATTCGTGGAAATATTGACAAAGCTCTCAAGATAGAAGACATCTTATCTTTTGAGAGGGAAAAGTTTTTTCTTTTGAGCAACGTAAGCCGCTTTCAATCTGTCTTGAGTGCGATGTGGTTTCCTTATATTCAACCTTGATCATTGGTTTCCATAACATCAAGCCGAAAAGACATTCATTGTCTTTAGGCAATCATCAAAAATCTTATCCGACTGGCCAAAACGACTTGCTTAACATGTCCGCTACAAGAGCAAAGCTTTAAATGCAAAAAAAAAAAAAAAAGTGTCGTCATTGAATGCAGGACTTCTTTCTTTCCTTACTTATCATTGTGAGAAGGAAAGTTCATGTCCAGCTTAGAATGGCACATTTTTTCAATTCACTTCATTTCCTTTTTTTTTTTTTTTTTCCTTTTTTTTTTTCATTATTATTTCAAAACTGTCACTCGTAAATTTTACTAATTCAGTGATTTGAAAATCTCAGCTAGAGGCTTGTTTCTGAACTGACCACTAGTTTAGACATTTACTGTTTTCATAATCTTTTTATTTTTATTTTTTTAAAGTCAAATTGAGTTATTTCTAACCTTTTTAGGTTATGTCATTGTAGCTGTTATGTATCCAATATTTAAAACATCATTTTTTCCCCCAAATATCAGTACTCTTTAAAGAATCATTTGCCAGAAGACAAAGAATTAAAAAAAAAATTAATTAATTACATAAATGTGAGACGTGCAATTTTTGTATTGAGTACAGCACCTAGTTATATATATATATAACTTGTAAGCTTCCAAGCTAAATTTTACTTAAAATGATATATATATATATATATATATTGTAGCTAGGTGTCAGCCTGTAGAACTCCGGAAAGAACCGGAGAACAGGAGACGCCGCTACTACAGTCTATATCACAATGACTATGTACATAAGGTGCTTAAGCACATAACATCCCCCCCACATGGTCATTTAAACTATTCCAACACAAATATCCTCACTACTTGTAATTAACCATAAAAAATTAATAATAAAAAATGAAAAGAAATATAGAAGAGAAAATAAAATATGAAAGAATATGAAAGAAAAGAAATAACCCCCCCCCCCATTCCACCATATATCACCATATACAGACATCTTTCCTTTTGTTGAAAGTTAGAGATGGGCCCAGTGCCTTGGTCAGAATATCAGCACGCATTTTTACAGTTGGAACCCATTCTAGAAAAGCTTTCTTAAAGAAGAGCTGTTCATTTACAAAGTAATAACACCTACTAATATGTCTTGTCCTCTTTTCTCCAGGATTATTTTTCGCATTGGAGACAGCCCCTTTATTGTCACAGTGAAGCCTGACAGGTGGAAAATCAGGGTACAGATCTTGAAGCAGGTTTGAGATCCAAATTGCATCCTTCATTCCACTACTAAGAGAAACATATTCAGCTGTCATAGATGAGTCACTTACAGTCAGTTGACATCTTGATGTCCAGACAACAGGGAAGCCATTGAGAAGTAATAAATGACCAGATTGGGCTCTGGCAAATTCCTCATTGTTCCATGTGGCATCAGTGTAAGAGAATAATTCAAGGGGGCTGGATCTGTCAGGATGAATATGAAAAGAAAGTTTGGCAGTGTATTGTACATAACATAAGAGGTGATTAAGAGCTGTCCAATGAGAAGCTGTTGGCTTGAAAGAGTATCTAGCAAGGATGTTTACTGGGAAAGAAAGATCAGGCCTAGTTGCCACAGCTACATAGCTGAGAGCACCTAGAATAGAAAGATACTTGGTAGTGTCAACTGCCTCTTCATCATCTGTTTCCAATCTGATTTTTAACTGTTGAGGTAAAGGAGATCTTGTGACTAGTCCTGAAGGATTACATTCTCTTAAAAAAATTTTAATTAGCTGAAAATTGTTGAGATTAAAGCCTTCAGGGAGCTCTTCAATACCTATGCCCACCATGCCATCCACCTTTTCATTCCATTTTATCTTCAAACACTACACAATATAGGGGGTGGACTTGCTAGCAATTGTCACCGGACGACCTACGCACAAAGTCAAGGGTGTTCCTGGAAGTGAGATGAGGAGAGTAGTTTAGAAACATCTTCAAAGCACAGAGGAAATGTTTGAGGAAGTGATTCAAAGATGACTCAAAGGAAGAGCTACTGCTTGGAGATATGTTCGATAAGAATTCTAATATAATTTAAAGGTAATATTAATATTCTTAAGATATCACAAAGGGTTGGAAACTCAATAATCAAAGGTTTTAGGATTTAGAAATGATTACTGAGAAAATAAGGAAAGATACAATAATAATGATTTAACTAAAGCTTTACCACTATTAACTATATATACACTCTATAATTTAATTCTAAAGAATGTCAAACAAAAAACCCAACACCTTTTATATCCATTACTCCTCCTTGCATTGACCTCATACCCATCCACTATTCCGCACAACACAGACCATTAAAAAATACATCCATTACACCTGGACCCTCCTCACTAACATCCGTTAACCCTTTAATCCTCCACTATCCATTCTGTCCATGCTCATTACACCTTTTAATAATTCACAGACATTTAATAAACCTTTTAGTGTACCATTACATTGACTATTGCGCTGTGTGTCGCTTATTGAGGAAAAGACTAAAACACACTATTGAGAGATTGACTAATTTAGATTTAGAGTTTAGACTAGTGTGGTTGAATAGTGAGTACACAAAGGAAAGTTGCAGTGGCTATGTAGAATTGCTTTCTGCGCTTCGAGTATGGATTTAGACCTCTGTATTATTAATTTAATGAGCTGCTTTTGCCTTGAGTGTCACATGGCGTGTGACAGCAATTCCTCAACCTGAACTCAGATGGAGCTCAGATGGAACTCAGACTGAACTCTGACTGAACCCATACTGAACTCTACTTGAACACCCACCTAAAACTGTTCTGCTGAGTGGTGTTCATCCCTGATTGTATGGTTCCTTTATCAATAGCTCAATGTGTGTTCAATCTGTGGTGATTTTGGGTCCAAGGTTGCAGACTTGCTAGCAAGTCCGCCCCCCATATTGTGTGGTGAAAGATCCATCTAAACCGTTTTCCAACTCCTTCAACACCTCCTCATTACTTCCAGTTACAATTCCATCATCAACATGTATCCAAACCACACCCTAACAACCTTTTTTCCTCAAGATATAAAAGCTTTTGTCATATTGACTAGCTTTATATCCTAGGGAGTCAAGTTTGTCAGCAATATGTAGCTACCAACATCTTTCTGCCTGCTTGGTGCCATATAGGGCCTTCTTTAGACAGAGAGAACCGTCTTTATCCTTTAGTTGAAAACCTTCACAATGACGTACCCATATAGATTCATCAATTGGACTGTGAAGATAGGCTGCCGTGACATCAAAAGACTTTACAGGCCATTTGTGATACACTGAAAGAGTTAAGAGAACATGCTGGGAAGCAAAAGTTGCAGTGGGGGCAAAATTTCAGCGAAATTAATATCGTATTGTTGTAGAAAACCTTTTGCTACATAGCATGCCTTGTAGGTTGGTGAGTCTGAAGAAGGATTTTTGATGGTGAATACCCATTTTGCATTGGTGATTTTACTGCCTGGTGGGACTTTTTCTTCATACCAGACATCCATGTTCTTCATGTTAGCTAGTTCTCTTCTGCATGCCAGTTCCCATTTTTGTCATTCAGGAGATAGCATGGCTTGTAGATGAGTTCTGGGGATAATATCAGAGTGTGACAAACCTTTATTGACACTCTCTGTAACAGAAGCATTTCTTCATCTTTGAAATCACCTAATTTCAGATTGTTGAGAATAGATTGAAGAGAACCTTTTGAAGGTGTTGTTGTTCGAGTTTGGAGAGCAGTGTCATGAGGAAGAAGGCGATCACCAGGGAAAACAGCTATGGCAGATTCAAAAAAGATGTTTGATTCTTCATGCCAAAAAATCCAACCAGCATTGTTTAAAGAATAACCTACACACTTACAAATCAAAGCACTTTGATCTAGTTTTGGGCATGTTTCCTTGTGAAGATGAACAAATGCTGTTTCACAAAAAATGCAAAAATTGGAATAGTTTGGAGTTGCATTGTACATCAGTTGAATAGGAGCTATTTTTTAGATTGAGGAAGTTTCAAATTGCAGTCATTGCGGAGGTGTGAGTGGATCTGGTAAATTTTTTGATGATATGGAGATAAGTTTGGTGTGCATTCCAATCAGTTGAGATTTAATGTTGCAAACTTGGGGAGACAGAGTGTACAAGAATCAAGTGGGTGACTCTATCCTCAAACTGATAAGCTCCATTACCCTCATTTAAAGCATATGCTCTTCTACAAAAAAAATCTTTAATGAGTGCTAGGACATTACTATGCCAATCAGAGTAGTTACATCCACTTGCATCAAGATTGGGAATCAATTTAGTGAATTCAATGACATTACATAATGTGTGTTGTCTTTAAATCATGCCAATAGGAGGCTGATGTAAAGGTGGAAACATGTGTGGTGGTAAGGGATGGGAATTAACAGGGGGATCAGTCTGTCTAAAGGGGGAGACTGATCTCCCAGCCGGTGTTGTGCTATTGGTGTCACTCATGTGTGTAGTGGTGTGTGTTGTGGGATGTGGAGCAAGATGAGGGGGAGGAGTGGGGTTGATAGATAGGCCCTCAATGGCTTGAGTGAGGCCTTCTATTGGAGAGGGGGTATGGGGTGCGGTTTGTGGAGCAGCTTGCGTGACTTCGGGATTAAGTCACATGTGACGGGGGAAATGGGAGGTTAGATTCTGAACTCGCCAGTGCAGAATCTGAGCTTGCCACTTGGACCAAGCTTTCAAGTGACAGGGGAGGTGGAGAGGGTCTATTTTCAAGTGATAGGTGAGGAAGAGAGGGGCTAATGGGGGAGTTCTGTGTAACAGGTGAGGGAGGGGATCCCGGTATGGGAGTTATTGTGGGAGCAGGGGTTGGGGAGAGTTCACACAAGGTGGAAGAACAAGTTGTATGTTTATTTTGAGCAGAGGTATCAATGTTAGGATTTATTCAAAGGTTTTTTAATTCCTGGTGTAGGTAGACTCTTACAGTTTCCTTTCTGTAAGCAGAATCTAAAGGAGTTGGATAAACCGTAGAAAAACCCTGTCCTTCTAAGTAAAATAAGGGTTTCTCAAATAACTAAGCTTACTAGTCTACTTGAATTGATTTAAAATATAGATGAAACTCTGATTTTATGAACGCTTATTTAGATTTAGAAGTAGCAGCTGTTGGAAAAGAAATACTGATGACAACAATTAAGGTGTAACAGTGAAAGATCTGAAAAGATAGACTTATATATTTTTATAAAGATTTTATTTTAATGGGTTAACAATAAAAACAAGTCCCTGATATGGAGACCTTTCCAATGATACCCTATATGTGATGAAAATATAATTTTTGTATTGTATTTCAAAAGTGTTAAAAATATAAATGTTATAAGGGTATTATAATTTATTTAAATTGGTTGTTATATGTTAAAAATTGTTAATAATCCAAAATGACTCTCAATATAGAGACTAAAAGACAAAAAACATGTAGCAGACTAAGATTCTCCCCCTTCTATCTGATTCTCCTACTCCAGACCTTTCCAACAATACCCTACATGCATAGGATCTACAATAAACTATTGATCTAACAAGCATAATAAATTCTAACCAAATTTTGCCACAATAGCCAAACTTTTCTGCAGTGACCAAACTTTTCACCAGTGATAAGACTTTTCTACAGTGACCAAACTTTGAACTGGTGATCAGACTTTTCTACAGTGACCAAACTTTACCACAGTGCCCAGACTTTTCTGCAGTGACCAAACTTTGCCACAGTGCCCAGACTTTTCTGCAGTGATCAAACTTTGCACTGGTGATCAGACTTTCCCATTATGAGAAAATTTTGCCACAATGAGCTCTTTTTGCCATAATGAGCTAATTTTTCCATAATGAGCTAATTTGGCCAGAGTGAGCTAAATTTGCTACAGTGAGTTAATTTTTTCACCAAGACCAAACTTGGCCACAATGACAGAATTTTTCCAGTACACTTTGCTTTTGCACTGGAAAATTACCAGAGCAAACCGGAGCACACCAGAGCGCACCAGAAAAAAAGTGGCCATTCCAAGAGCACACTTCATTCACCAAAAATACAAATCCATAAAACCATCAAATCACAAAAGAATTACCACATATAACCATTCCAAAACACCAAAAATCAACCCAAAAAAAATCCAGTTAACTCCCTTCAACCAAATTAATACCTAATAACACCATGATCTTCTTCCAACCAAGTTCCAATCAAATTTTCACCTAAGTGGCCTACCCAGATTTGGAATTCCACATCCTCCTTCCAATAAGGAATTTCCCCATTCCACCCAATTATGCATTCTAATTAGATTATTTTGATGAATGTTGTTTTAGCTGGTCTTCTAAAAATTTAAACTGTTTGTCTTCTTCTCCCGCTCTTGATATAAATCATAATAATAATAAAAATAAATTTTTGTGACGATTCCACTGCTGAGAGCAAGGTTTGAATCCCTTCAGACTCCCATATACAAGTCTTCCCACTATGTCACAGCATGAGAGAGTGGATCTCCCTAATGAGCCAAATACGCTTGGTTCCATTCTCATAGGTCCCCCCACTGAGCCAAATTCTTTGATTCCAATCTCGCCAAGAGGTCCTCCAAGCTTCCACCAAATAGCCTAAAACTGAGGCTTTAAAATAAAACAATAATAATTCCAACTACCACCCTGACTTCTGATTCCTTCATCACAATTTTCATCCATTTTCTATTCAGCAACCTTTACAAAATACTTTTAGCCAGGCTTCCAATATTTAATTTTAAACTTTTAGACCATGTTAAAGCGCCCCAAATTTTACCAAAAAGATTGACATTCCAGTTTGAAGTCTTGGTGGACCAAACATTTAATCTATTGCTAGTTCCAACTACTATCCTAAACCTTTCTCCAAAAATATCCATAAAATTTTGAATGTCCTTGAAAATTAGCCAATTTAAATGCTTGGAGGACTAACAGCATATCTTGAAATAAAATCATAAACAGCCAGGTTAAAGTCTAAGAGGACTAAAGATACAATGAGGAACCAAATTCTTGAAATAAAATTGTAAAAACTATCCAGTTTAAAGTCTTAGTGGACTAACAGATCCAATGAGGAACCCAATTCTTGAAATAAAATCGTAAAAACTATCCATTTTAAAGTCTTAGTGGACTAAAAGATCTTGAATACAAATAAGACCTTAAAGAAGGTCTTGAAAAGAAGCTGGTTTAAAGTCTTGGAGGACTAAACATTTTGAAGTAGGATCCAATTTTGCTCGAGTTTCTCTTGACCCTTTTTCTTATATAAAATATACTATAAAAAAAACCAAAAGAAAATTGAAAATTAAATTTAACAAAATTTTTAAAAAATAATTGTATGTTTATATATTTATTTATTTTTTTATTTTTTATTTTTTATTTTTTATTTTTTATTTTTTATTTTTTATTTTTTATTTTTTATTTTTTATTTTTTATTTTTTATTTTTTATTTTTTATTTTTTATTTTTTATTTTTTATTTTTTATTTTTTATTTTTTATTTTTTATTTTTTATTTTTTATTTTTTATTTTTTATTTTTTATTTTTTATTTTTTATTTTTTATTTTTTATTTTTTATTTTTTATTTTTTATTTTTTATTTTTTATTTTTTATTTTTTATTTTTTATTTTTTATTTTTTATTTTTTATTTTTTATTTTTTATTTTTTATTTTTTATTTTTTATTTTTTATTTTTTATTTTTTATTTTTTATTTTTTATTTTTTATTTTTTATTTTTTATTTTTTATTTTTTATTTTTTATTTTTTATTTTTTATTTTTTATTTTTTATTTTTTATTTTTTATTTTTTATTTTTTATTTTTTATTTTTTATTTTTTATTTTTTATTTTTTATTTTTTATTTTTTATTTTTTATTTTTTATTTTTTATTTTTTATTTTTTATTTTTTATTTTTTATTTTTTATTTTTTATTTTTTATTTTTTATTTTTTATTTTTTATTTTTTATTTTTTATTTTTTATTTTTTATTTTTTATTTTTTATTTTTTATTTTTTATTTTTTATTTTTTATTTTTTATTTTTTATTTTTTATTTTTTATTTTTTATTTTTTATTTTTTATTTTTTATTTTTTATTTTTTATTTTTTATTTTTTATTTTTTATTTTTTATTTTTTATTTTTTATTTTTTATTTTTTATTTTTTATTTTTTATTTTTTATTAGTTTTTTTATTTATTTTTTATTTATTTTTATTTTTTAATGATGAAAATAATAAAAGGTTATAAAAGATTGTTATGAAATAAAATTTAATTTTTAATTTTTAAAAAAATGATAAATGAATTTGAAATATAAAATTTATGAAATGTAAAATAAAATTTAAAAGATACCCCCCAGCCAATTGATGAGCCGTATTCTCGACATCATACCCACATCCAAGTGCAACTTGATGTGGTTACACGATTTTGAGAAATTGAAAATACAAAATTAATAAATGAAAGTTTAGGAAAATAAAATTTTATGATGATGATCACTGGGTGGGCTCCCTCCAATTTGTAGAAATGATTAGAGACCACCAGTGAGAACCACCCTTAACAATATTTTATAGTATTATAAAAATTAAAATGAAAGAAAAAAATATTTCATTATATAAAAATCTAACATAAAAGAAATAACAAAATAAAAAATAAAAAAGAATCTTGAATCAGGCAGTGGGAGCATTGTCTCTTTGTACTTTCCAGTTTATAGTCTTAGTGGACTTCCTATAGATCAAAAACAAAGCCAGGATTAAACTAGAAACAGGGAAAAATTGGTAACGAACATTGTGGGGTAATCGTGCATAGAGCAGCCAGCCCATCAATTACCCCCAAACTTGCCAATATTTAATTCAGAAGGTTCCCTTGTGAAAACTTCTACCAATAAAAAAAATTTATCAATCCAACATATATCTTCCCCATAATTTTTGTCACTTTTAAGAGTTTTGAGAATTTTCAAACAAATGTCTTCATAAATGTCTTAAATTTTGTTAACAGTTTTGTCTCCCATACCATAGTAAAACGACAGTAATATTTTTAATAAGAAAGTAGTTTATCCTCATTCTGGAGTAAAACTTTGACAAAATTTTATTTAATTGATTATGTAGTTTATCCTCCTTTTGGAGTCAAACTTCAGCACTCTGGGTACCTCTAGGATAGAATTTCTTGACTTGATCAGCTGCTACCCTCTTCTTCAAAGCTACTCCATCAAACTCTTCTAGCACATATGAACTTTCAGATACTTGTTCCTTGACTTTATATGGTCCATTCCACCTATCTACAAACATCTTGCCCCATTGGCTCTCCAAACTCCTATTATACACCAAAACCATATCTCCAGTTTTCAAAGGTTTTCTAAGTCGATGTGCCAACCGCTCATCCCAATATCTTACTGACTGATTTCGGATCTTCATCATCCGCAAATATTCCTTTTCTAAGTACTTTTCTTTCTTTTCTAGCTGCATCATTCTTGCACATAATAACTCTTCAGTAGTCTTGACCATGTCCCAATCAGCTCCAAGATATGATTCAGCTTCCAAATCAACTGGTAAAACTGCTTTCTGTCCAAAAAAAAGTTCATAGGGTGAAAATCTGGTTGTCCTTTTGGAAGTAATTTGATCAGAAAATAAAACTAAAGGTAAATAATGCCTCCACTTTTCAGCACTTGACCCACACATTTTGACTAAAGCATCCTTAATAACTTGATGCCCTCTTTCAACAATACCTTCAGCTTCAGGATAATAAGGAGTTTCTACCCTAACGTTTGACCCAACTTTTGATATAGCTTCTCTAAACTCTGTCCCAAACTCAGGACCTCCATCTACCGTTACCAATTTAATGACTCCATATCAATACACCAATTTTTAAAAATTAATTCTGCCACATTTTTGGCAGTCAAATAAATAAGAGGTGCTGCCTCTACCTAACCAGATAAGTCATCTCTGGCTACAATTAAATATTTATACTGTCACTCCTTAATATGAAAGGCATCCAAGCTAGCCCTTCCAAAGAGAGTATTTTTGCCGGTAGCGTGTCCAGGTTCTTTTGGCCTTAAATAAATTTTTCTTTGACATTCTTCGCATGACTGAACCCACTGTTTAACAGCCATCTTCATGCCTGGCCACCAAAATCAATCAGCAATTCTTCTGAACATTTCTCCAACACCTCTATGCCCAAGATCTTCATGCAGTGACTTTAAAACTAATTGTTGCCCTTTCTTTTGAGTTAAAACTACTTGAGGATTTGGATACCTCCTTGTCATTAATTGTCAAACAGAAAAGTAAAACATAGATGAATTCCTTTTTATAGCCACCCATTCATCTTCTTCACAATCTTCTGGCCTTTCTAAAGTCAATAAATATTTGACCAACAACAAATAAAAACCAGTCTGACTCCAGACTTCATCTTGATAATAAATTAATATAATATCAATGGGCACTTCTCTATCACCAATATCACCTGCACATGAATAAGCCAATAAATGTTGGCCCAAATTTGTTTCTTAATTGAGCTATGTCAATTTTCTTCATCTGAAACTTTTGACCTCTTAGAAACCAAATTCAAAAATACCTCTTTCTCTTCTTCACCCTTTTTAACCAAATTCTCTAATTTTCCAACATATACACCCTTCCTTAACCTACTACTATCCCAAACTACCAATCCATCTTCATCTATATACACAACATCTTCTTCTACCTCTTTTTTACCAAATTTATTCACACCAATTTCAACAATTTTATCAATATAAAAATAATTTTCCAGTTTATCCTCTTGGTGGAGGTCATCATCACAATCATCTAAGCACAATAGTCTTTCCAGTTTAACCTCATGGGGGAGGTATGGAAAGTCTTCGGCTCCTTTAGTGCTGGCTTTAATCATAGGTATATCTTCATTGAACTCTTCTGAGTCTGAATCATCTTCAGTGGGTGGTCTTCTTGACAAACTATCTGGCATAGTAAAAGTTTTTCCAGGTTTATGAACTAAGTCAAAATAAAAATGTTGAATGAATGCTACCCATCTAGTCATAGGTGCATTTGGTAAACTTGGGGAATTAATCATTTGAATTAATGATTTTGCATCCACTCGCAATTCAAAGTGTTGGCCCCACAAAAAATTTTGAAGTTTCTTTAAAATTTTTGCCACTCCACACAGTTCCAATTTTGTCTAATAATATCTTGATTCAACTTTGGTGATTACCACAGATTCATACCTAACTGGCCTAATGTAACCAGCTTTATCCATCTGAGACAAAACTGCCCCAGCAGCAACCTGACTTGAGTCAACTGCTAAATAAATCCTACCAGCATCTTTTCCATAATCTAACTTGTGCAGGACTAAATCCTTCCCCACAACCCTCTTCAATCTCTCAAACGCCCTTTCACACTCTTCATCCCACTCCCAGTCTGTATCCTTTCTCATCAACCTTCTCAACGGAGCTTCTAATGAAGAAAATTCCTTGATAAACATTTGAACATAAACACATATGCCTAAAAAACCCCTAACTTTGGTCATATTCTTAGGTCTTGGCCAGGACTGAACTTTATTCACTTTCTTCTTGGACATAATCCTACCCTCTCTACATACCACACAACCTAAAATCTCTAAAGCTGGAACACAACATGAAAATTTTGAACCTGAAATAGTTAAACCTGCTTCTTCAATTCTAAACAAGATCCTCTCTAAAGTGATTGCATACTCCCAGATGAATCTTCATATCCCTGGGTTCTCCTCCAACACTTAATTATCATAATCTGTTGAAGGTCTTTTAATTCCTCCATTGTCAATAAATATTCCAGAATATTGAGGAATTTCATCTTGAATAATCCAAGCCATCTGAGCTTGATAAATGGCAACTGAATTCGTTTCTCCTTGAGGTAATCTTGTCAATTGTAATTGTCCTAGCGGTGTATCAAAAGTAGTGAGAGTCCTAGAGTCTGGATGCAACTCTCTCTCATAATATCCCCCCATAATATCTCCTAAACCATAACACACTCTCCAAGCAAACGCTTCCACAAACTCCTCAGCACTAGGTGGTATACCAGCATTCTTTATTGTAACCCTATTTAATTCCCTGAGATCATGAACTACTCTAAGTTTGCCATTTGTTTTCTTGATAAAAAATACCAGACTAGAATAACTTGATGATAATTGCTCATACAGTCCAGTGCAAATACATTCTCTGACAACTTTGATATAAGCTTCTTTTAATGCAGCCGGAATTGGGATTGGTTTTTGCTGCCATGGTTCATGACATACCACAGGAATCTTGTAAGGCTCCCCATAGGAATGCTTCAACACACCCCTATCCTCTTCTACAAAAGCATTGGCCTTCTCTCGCTTGACCATCACATCCAAAAACAACTTCTTCTCTTCTCCAGACAACCAACCATCAGGTCCAAAATTAACAACACCTAATCTATCAAAAGTGATTCTTGAAGTTTCAGAAAATTCAGGTGTATTCTTCACCAAGGGACATTCATAAGGATCTCTTGATAGCCTTGGTCTCTTCAAAGGTGGATTTAATTCAGCAGGTAGCTGTTCATTAATTGGTCGGATTTTATTTGCTACCTTCTTATATTTTGCTGCCTCCACATCTACATAAACTTGAGGTAAAATATTTATTTTTGTATCACCATTGAAAATGTTATCAAAGGAATTCACTTCATTGTCAGAATCAGAATCAATATAAGTAGAAAAATATTTTATTTCATTTTTAAATTTAACCCTTTTCTCTTTTCCCTTGTCTAGTTTATCAACAATTTTTCCAACATCTTAAATTCCCTTATCCATCATATAATCACCAGTAAAAAAAGTTGGCAGTTTATCCTTTTGCTAGAGGACCGGAATCGAATTATCAAAAAAATTATTTTTTTGTGTTTTAATTATACTAAGATTTTTTATAGAATTTTGATGAAATAATTGCAGTTTACCCTCTTGCTGGAGGTCAGAAAATAAACCATTCCAATTTTTATTCAGCATAATATTTCCCATCTTCCCTCTTGATCTATTCTTGAACGTGATTGAAAAACTTGACAGAGAAGTGAGACAAACCAAAAATTTGAAGACATAATAACAATTTAACGTATTATTAAAAAACAATTGAGAATACACTTGAATTATATCCAAGTGAGCTGACCTATTGCAATCCGGGATCTCATCCTGGGGAGAGATTGCAACATTGGAGTGATAAGCCTCTACTACCCCAAAAAATTTAAGTCTCAGAAATTCCCCTCTAAACATAATTCACCAGAAGCCGCCCATTTAATACACCGCTTCTTGGTGCATACACAACATTGACACATAGTGGTCACCCCAGGCCTAGTTTCCCAACCTTCATCTCCTGGGGGTGCCAACCACATATGTAGCCTCCTCATATCCTCATCAGTTATCTCCAAACTAATACCCATTCCAGCTTAATAACCAATCCGGGCCTCAAATTCTATTAAAAAAGGACCACCAAGAACAGTTTTAACTGCCCCTCTGGCCACATAAAAGTGAACCTTACCAATAGATCCAACAATACCTAATTTGACATGCTCAGCTGTACCCATCAGCTCTGTTGCATGCCCTCCAATACCTCTGAGGTTTCCCCCAGTACCAGTTTCAATTGTCAAGCCTATAATTGTTGCTTTCTCTAAAGAAATCAAATTAATTTGAGACCCTGAATCAACCAAGGCCTTTAACTCTTTGCCATTAAGAGTTACAACCAGGTAACCCATGGGAGCAGAAAAATGTGTTTCAACATCCTCGCAAAACTTCTCACCATTTTCACAAATATATTCCACCTCTCTAGCGGAAACCCATTGCCTCGTCAGATTCTTCTTTTGCCTCTATGCAAGTGCCAGACTAATTGTGAAAAGCTTGCCTAAAGATAAAGGAATATGAATTTGATTCACCCTATTTAAAGCTTTGTCCATTGCATTTTCCTGACTGGATACTACTGGCCATTCATACTGGACTTCCTATTTAATAACCTTGGATCTGGGCACCTCTTGAGGACCCACATTTCCATCTTCACCCCCCAAAATAACATCTTCACTACTAATAACCCTAGCTCTGTCACCGGCTTCTTTCAATAAACCTGATCCATCGCTGGTCCTTCTTACACCCTCCATTGGGATGGGACCACTAAAACTTGGTCTGGGTAGTGACACCAAAGGTACATCCTCCTCAGAATCCAAATCATCTTCTGGCATAGGCTCACCATTTAAATCAAACTTGCCATAACTAGGAGGCCCCATATCAGCCATCCCCTTCTGCATTCTATAAATTTTGTCCTTAGAGTAAGGTCTCGACTTGTTAATTGCCTTGCCAGGTTTAGCCTTTAGTTGGCTCTGAATGCTACTTTTAGCTTTAGTAGAAGCTGCTCTTCTAGCAGCATCAACATCATATTCGACAGCCATACAGTTACCCTCCACTCTAGCAACTGTTTCCAGCTCCAAACCACCAAAAGAAGTTGAAAATGTGGCCTTACTGACCACTTTCTCTTTAACTTTATCAGATTTACCACTGCTTTTACCATCACCATTTTTGCCACCCTTGGCATTATCATCATCATCCTTCAATTCTTCAAACCAGGCTCTTCTTTCAGCCGCCATATTCCTTCTAACCAAATCAGAAGGAGTTTGTCCATCACTGGGCTTGATGAACAATTCATCAGGAAATTTATAAACCTTTCCATCAAATAAAACTCTCCCAGCATCCAAATATTTATCTAGAGTAAAACATACTCCAGCTCTGTGCCCCCTCCTATTACAATAGGAGCACACCTTTGGCTCATCATAGCCACCTCTAAAACCATTTCTACAATTACCATTCCCATTCCCCCTATTGCCAGAGAAGCGGTTACCATTTCCATTGCCATTAAAATTTCAATGTTCATATCCTCTTGATTGATAAGAAGTAGACATTGATGAAGAAGCTATTGGGGCCTTATTGGCCTTCTGTGTCTCTTGGAAAAATATCTTCAATTGCTTTGTTAAATTGGCCAAGTGATCAACCATCTTATTGTCCATGTTGCCTTCAACTTTTGCCACTGGTAGTCCCATATGAGCCTTCTTGGCTTCTTGAGCTTTGACCATGATATTGCTGTTTTTGGCCAAAACTTCACTAACCTTGCTGACATATTGAGTGCAGGACTCTTGATATTTGTTTAAAGACATTGATTTAAGATGAGCTTGAATATTCTCCATAATAATCTCCAGAAACGGCAGTTTTTGTTCACCATTGGGCAGTTCCTTTATCAGATTCTTTCTTGAGAGATCCTTCAAGGCTTCCATTTGAATATCCCTACTGCAAGCTGACCAGAACAGATCCTTAGCTTGATTTTCATGAACAAATTTGTCCACCAAAATAAGATATTCCACCACTTCATCAAACTGAACACATAGCTTCTTGAAGTCAGCCATGGAAGAAACATCCCCTGTTACCTGCCAGTAACCAACAATTTCATTAAGGTCCAACATGGTAAATCTAACACCCCATCTATCAACCATAGCCTTTGACAACTTTACCCAATCCTTGTCCTTGAAAGCCTGCATAGCAATGACCTCTTTTTCCACCTCCCTATCTGCAATAAAAAATCTAACCTGTTTCACCATGTCCACATGAGAAGCACCATCAACAGCAGCAGCAGCTTCATGCCTGCTAATAAACCATTAAACCTCCTCCCGATTAAACTTTGGGCCATCCCAAGAAACAATCCTAACTGAAGGAGTAAGAGGAAGAGAAGATCCAGAAGCAGCAGCAGAAGACATCCCAATAAAGTAAGAAAAGCATTTAAGCCATTAAAATAAGAAAGCCTCTTGCAGGCTAAGAAAGTCCTAAAAAAAGCTAGAGATTTCAAAACCCCCACGTTGGGTGCCAAATATGTAGGTAGACTCTTACAGTTGCCTTGCTGTAAGCAGAATTCAAAGGAGTTGGATAAACCGTAGAAAACCCTGTCCTTCTAAGTAAAATAAGGGTTGCTCAAATAACTAAGCTTACTAGTCTACTTGAATTGATTTAAAATATAGATGAAACTCTGATTTTATGAACGCTTATTGAGATTTAGAAGTAGCAGCTGTTGGAAAAGAAATACTGATGACAAAAAATAAGGTGTACCAGTGAAAGATCTGAAAAGATAGACTTATATATTTTTATAAAGATTTTATTTTAATGGGTTAACAATAAAAACAAGTCCCTGATATGGAGACCTTTCCAATGATACCCTATATGTGATGAAAATATAATTGTTGTATTGTATTTCAAAAGTGTTATAAAATATAAATGTTATAAGGGTATTATAATTTATTTAAATTTGTTGTTATATGTTAAAAATTGTTAATAATCCAAAAAGACTCTCAATATAGAGACTAAAGGACAAAAAACATGTAGCAGACTAAGATTCTCCCCCTTCTATCTGATTCTCCTACTCCAGACCTTTCCAACAATACCCTACATGCATAGGATCTACAATAAACTATTGATCTAACAAGCATAGTAAATTCTAACCAAATTTTGCCACAATAGCCAAACTTTTCTGCAGTGACCAAACTTTGCACTGGTGATCAGACTTTTCTACAGTGACCAAACTTTGCACTGGTGATCAGACTTTTCTACAGTGACCAAACTTTGCACTGGTGATCAGACTTTTCTGCAGTGACCAAACTTTACCACAGTGCCCAGACTTTTCTGCAGTGACCAAACTTTGCCACAGTGCCCAGACTTTTCTGCAGTGACCAAACTTTGCACTGGTGATCAGACTTTCCCATTGTGAGCAAATTTTGCCACCATGAGCTCTTTTTACCATAATAAGCTAATTTTGCCATAATGAGCTAATTTGGCCAGAGTGAGCTAAATTTGCTACAGTGAGTTAATTTTGTCACCATGACCAAACTTGGCCATAATGACAGAATTTTTCCAGTACACTTTGCTTTTGCACCGGAAAATCACCAGAGCAAACCAGAGCGCACCAGAAAAAAAGTGGCAATTCCAAGAGCACACTTCATTCACCAAAAATACAAATTCATAAAACCATCAAATCACAAAAGAAATACCACATATAACCATTCCAAAACACCAAAAATCAACCCAAAAAAAATCCAGTTAGCTCCCTTCAACCAAATTAACACCTGGTAACACCATGATCTTCTTCTAACCAAGTTCCAATCAAATTTTCACCTAAGTAGCCTCCCAGATTCGGAATGCCACACCTGTCAAGGATTGAGCAGTTAATCTTTTTACCAGCGCGAGGTGAATTAGGTAAGTCTTTTTCAGACATTTGCTGGGGGTTTAATTTGGCTACAAGCATTCCTAGTGTCGCTAATACAAGTGAAGTTATCTATGGCTAACCTTTCAGTGCCAACAAATAAAGCCCATAACCTGTAGCAAGGTGTCAGCCTGTAGAGCTCCGGAAAGAACCAGTTTCATTGCTTACCTGTAGCATGGTGTCAGCCTGTAGAACTCTGGAAAGAACCGTAGAACAGGAGATGCTGCTACTACAGTCTATATCACAATGGCTATGTACATAAGGTGCTTAAGCACATGACATATAATAGGGTGGACTAAGTGAAGTCATGTTTGTGTTTTGGGTAGCAAGGTCCTGCACGCAGGTGACATCATATCTCATCATTAAACATGACATGAACTCTTGCACCTTGTCATGTTTCATTTCAGGACAGTGTCACCTGAAATGATAATGTGACACAATTTTGCCTGCAGTATATATATATATATATGTGTGTGTGTGTGTGTATGTTTTATTTTTTTGTTCCTAATATTTTTGTAGAATCAAAACTAGTATTCAAAATTGACAACTGGGTTTTTACTATTTGTCTTGACTCTCAATTTTGTCATGTATATCTCATCCAACTCATCAAAATGATTTGGAGTCACCTTTTATAAGTACTTTTGACAATCTACAATAAATGATTAAATACATATAAATAATAATATAACAACTACAATATCAATCAATTCATTTTTTTATTGTTTTTTTTAATTGTATTTTTTTTTTTTTTTTTTTTTTTTTTAGAAAAATAATGGATGAAAAAAGTTCTATTTTAAATGGAGTGTCTCCTAAATTGATTTTTCATCTTCCTTGATAATTTCCATTCTTCATTTACAAGGTCTGCCATTTGTGAAGCTTCATTTCATTCCAAGTACCAACTTTTCTTAGTAGAGTGATGATGATGTTTCATGAATTTCTGATATGCAGTATGTGTAATGATTTCTTCAAAACTTTTCATTTCATATCCCTGTTTTAATTTTTTTCATCACTAATTTACCAAGTTTCATGAATCCAAATTCTAAAATTGCATGACCTTTAAACGTAATTTTTTCATTTAAATATAATAATTCAATGCACCAATCATTCATAATTAGATTTCGAAAAATGAAGGCATTTAAATAATTTATGTAAAACATTTCTGTATCATCTTGACTTAAAATACTTCCTGGCGGTCTGAAGACTTGAAACAAAGATCCAGCTCCTTCTATTTCATCTTCATATGGTGATAAGGTTTGAATGGGTCGAGACGTAAAAGGAGTATCTAAAAAAATATTCATTTTTCTACGTGGCTCAGTTGTTGTGATAGTCTTTCTGAAAGTGATTTTTGCAATACAATCTTTACGATCAATTCTTTTCAAAAGATACCCAAAAGTTATGATATATGGGTGTTTGACATCTTGAGTAAGTTTAGTATTTTGAAATAAATTGAAATCGATGTCCTAGGAGTAAGGGTTTTTTTTTTCTTCTTTCTTTCCAAGTAATAGACTTCAAAACAGGAAAATGGGATATAATTGAAAATCCGGAACACTTTTTTTTAATAGATGATTTGAGAAAAGCTGAATCTACGCCAAGTCAACGTGATAGCTGATTATGTTCTGTATTACAATCTATCCCCCCAAAAAATAGATATATATATATAGTTAATACAGATCACTTTTTGCTTTTTCTAAAAACCAAATGATTATCAGAGTATTACATGTGTAGGTAGATATGATAAGATGCATCACCCTCAAATAAGCCATCGTTGATTTAGAATTTATCATTCCTTATCTATTGATGGGTTGAGATTCTTTTTGCGCTTTACAGCAACTGGTGTTTATTTTATGCATGTACAATTGTTTATTTTCTTTTCTGTTGGAAAGATCACGTTTCTCAGTTTTTGTTTCCCCTTTGCACCTTCTCGTAAAGTTTTTGGATATTTAAGTAATACATACTTTTTCTTTTCCCCTTAATTCCTCTATTTCTAAGCACATAATTCCATTCATCATCTTACTCTTTTTTTTTTTCTTTCTCTCTTTACTTTTTACCTTTGCCACCACTCAACTTAAATAATAAAACCCCGTTTCGGTATCTTTATATACATCCTTCTTGGTTCCAATCTTCACTATCCATCCTAAAATCAAAACAAAAATCAAAGAATCGATCAAAATTGACTACCTTCCTAAATTGAAAGATGGGTATTAAAACTAAATCAAATTCAAAAACTCGAACTAGGAAGTTATCTAGTTTGTAACGTTTACTTCCTCCTTTCTTTCTTTCTTTCTTTCTTTCTTTCTTTCTTTTTTTCTTTCGTCACAATGAAAATGGTGTTTTGATTATGTATCCATAACGTCATTTACTTTTTTTTTTTTTTTCATCTCTTGGGTTCATGATGATAATATTGATGATGATTATATAATAAATCGATTTATCAAATAATAATAATAACTTGGAATATCAGGGCTAGAACGACGAGCGATTCCATTACCGAATTTATCACCTCCGACTAAACTTAACGATGATCATCATGGCTCCGTCTCACATTCTTCTTTCTCATCACTAAACCCCAACCTCAAATCTAATCATTCCAACATAAACTTAAACCCATTACCAACTCAAACCCTTCACACACCTATCCCACCCATCACCACCACCACCACCAAAACTAAAACCAAAACAAGAAAATCATCCTCATCATCTTCACAAAACGCTAAATCTAAAAAGAAACTCGAAAAAGCAATTCAACGAGTCGATCAATTAACCGTCAAAATCAATCGAAATCAAAAAAAGACTGAAAATAGAAACGCTGCTAAATTGATTTATTCTTGAACGTTCCCCCTCCCCTTTTCTTTTCAGCATTGTCATGCTGGAACTATATATATATTTTTCTTTTTTTTCCCTTTCAATTGGTTAGTGAGTTTCAAAGACATGAACTTATGAAGTGATCAAGATTTAAAAGGTTTTAGTATTGTTATTGTGATCATGATTGTTTAGCTAGTAAATAAATGATATAAGAAGATAGACTCAATGATAATAAATGTTAAACGGTGATAAAATGATAATCATACTAATAAAACTAGTACTAATTATCTTCACTTGAATAAACGCAGTTATTTTACTACAATCTTTTCATTCCTTGTTACCAAAAACTAATGAAATCATGTCCACTGCTTTTAATTTTTAATTTACTTTCTTTTTCATCTACTCCTCACACCATATATATATGAGCACATTTTCTTTAATTTCTTACAATCTCACCCAGCTAGGGGCATGAAGGCATTGTAGACTAATAGACTAGGTACAACTGGGGAGTAATGAATGTAGTGGGTTAGTTGTCTGGGCAATTATCAGAGTAACAGGAAGGAGCCAGGTGTCTTGAGGAAACAGATGGGGTTGCCGATAGGGGGGGGGGAGGTTAATTCTTGAGGGGTGGTGGTTTGATGGGCAGGGTTTTTCAAGAATATAAGGGGAGTGGAATTCTGCAGCTGACCCAAGGTGAATGATTAAGCAAAATTGTCCAGATAATGGGGAAGGTTGACAAAGTGGGTTAAGTTTTCCAGCCTTCACATACATTTCAATTCACTGCAGGTTGCTGAGGGAGAATAGAGATTAAGTTAGGAGAACAAGATATTAACACCAGCAAGGAAACAAGTGTACTAACCATGGATTAAAGGGGGTGTGGTTAAAAAAGGGATGAGGCATCAGTGATTCAAACCCACTTCATATAAGTCAAAGTGACTAGTGGCCATCCAAGCCATATATGAGCACAAGATAGCAAATGTCAAACCTCTCCATCTTTAATTTAAAACTCAGTTCTCAATTCAAAAATTGAGTATTATGTATATATGTATGTACACAAACATGTCATGCAACAACAACAACAAAAAAAAAAAAAAAATCTCCCCTAGCTTACAATAGTATCCAATCTAAGTTTTCTTTTTACCTTTTTTCACCTCTCTCTCTCTCTCTCTCTCTCTCTCTCTCTCTCTCTCTCTCTCTCTCTCTCTCTCTCTCTCTCTCTCTCTCTCTCTCTCTCTCTCTCTCTCTCTCTCTCTCTCTCTCTCTCTCTCTCTCTCTCTCTCTCTCTCTCTCTCTCTCTCTCCCCTCCCTTTGCACCTTTTTTTTATATATTTTATTTTTTAAATTTTTTGAAAAATTCTCAAAATAGGGGGTCTCAAACATTACCAAATACGCCACATAAACACACCACAAAAAAGGTACCAAACCCACCATCAAAAAATGAAATACACATGCCCTGGACAGGTGTATTTCAATAGCATATTTTTCACCAAACATGTCTTCTTTTGGTTCAAACAAGTCATCAAAACACTTCCCTTCATCATCATGATTAGTCAACACTAGGTACAAAAGTGCCAACACCTAGATTTTTTTTCACCTAATCCTTAAGGGCTTATTCATATGAGAAAGATATATGACTTACCAGAACTTAATTGATCCCATAATCATACACTTACCCTTAATCTTTACCACTGTTCACTAACATAACATGCCACTTTCAGTCCACCATCAACTTGAGATCACTTCTGCAGCAGTAGCTCTTGTTATAATGGTTAATTATGATACCAATTCTGATGCAGAACTTGACTTGGCTTTTATGTGCAACCTGTTGGAGAGCCACTACTTATTTCCTAGAACACCTTCCATATGACACCAACCACAATATCACCTTGATGTTTTTGCCAACATTCCTGAAGCTAGCTTTTAACAGATGTTTCATACAACTTTTCCTGGATTTCTAAGTTTACTTGAATTGATTCAAGATCATTACATTTTCAAAAATAATTCTCATTGTCCTCAAAGAGATCCAGCAATTCAAATATCTGTGGCACTTTGCTTTTTTGGCTCAAATGGTAATGGTGCAGCATTAACCCGTCTTGAAAACCTCTTCCAGCTTAGTCAAGGAACAGTTCACCTTTATACAAAGCAAGTTGTAACTGCAATTCATTCTCTTGAAGCTCAACTTCTGAAATTGCCCAATAAAGAAGAAAGGTTGGAGAGCTCTCAGGTGATGCAAAAAGAAGGTTTTCCTGGCTGCATTGGTTTTGTTGCTGGTACCACCATACCCTTAAGGCAAAAACCTGCCAGAGATGGAAATAGCTATTTTGATCACAAAAAAAGGTGATATTTTTTTATTTTAAAGCTTCAAAAAAAGCTCATATTAATCTTTTTCTTTTTTTAGGTACTCAATAGCTCTTCAATTGGTTTGTGATATTAACAAGAAATTCATTGCTTTTCATGCTGAATTCCCTGGTGTTCACCTCGATTCCTATGTATTTCAGCACATGAATATTTCTCAACATTCTCAATATTTTTTAATGAAAATCAATATCTTTTAGAAGACTCTTCTTATTCAAATGGTTTTTATGTCATCCTTGCTTTTTGTGGGGCTGGTGATGAAGAAAGTGAAAAATCAAGATTCAATACTCATCTAGAAAAATCTTGTGTTAGGATTGAGCATGCAATAGGGATACTGAAAGACCAATTTGCTTCTCTACAAGAACTAAGGACTCCACTCTGTAAAAAAAAATGAAGGTGACTGTAGACTGGATTACTGCTTGTCTTATATTACACAATATTCTTGCTAACTTAAAAGATGGATGGAATGAGCTTTATGAAGATGAGATTCCTGATCCACCTCCACCAATAGAATCTAGCAGTACTTCATCATCTCAAACCAGTTCTATGCATGCTAAAATACTATCATTCACCCTTTCTGATTTTGAGGGCCTATCTTAAATGATTTACAATTCTGTTTTTTGAGTAATAATTTTTGCCAATGATATTCCCCAGTTTCTCAGTTTTATTTGTTTTGGTTCAGCTCCCAGACTTGATATCACTTAACATTTGCAAATGCATAACATTTCTAAGATTCTGTCTCACTAAGATATTTAATCTTCTCTTCATCTCTAACTTATATCATTCATTTTTGGTTCTCATACTTCTCACTTGACACCACTCAAAGTAAGTCAATTTCTCATTTTTTTAATTGAATTGCCAATTGAAATGTCTTTTTTCTTGTCTCTTTTTTTGTTTCTTTTTTTTGTAATCTTTTTTGTTTTGTTTTCTGGTTTATCTTTTCATATTTCTCCTTCCCATTTTTTCCCCATTTTTTCTTGTTCTCTATCATTTTTATTCTTGATTTATTGACTTTTTGGTGTTTTTTGGTCATTTTTAGGCATTTTCACTTTTTTTAGCCTTTTTCTTTGCTAAATTGCTTTGAAATCATTAAAAAACAATCCAGAAAAATTTTACAAGAAAATTTCACTTACTTTGAGGTGTTTTTGGCTTGTTTTTGGAATTTTTTTTCTTATATTCTTCCAGAAATATTTTCCAATCATTTCTCAGTGAATTCTAGGTGTTTTTGGGCTATATTAGGTCTATTTTCTCACTGAATCAATTCAAAAACTCTCAGAAACCTTTAGAAACCATTCAGAAACATTTTAAAAGCATCTTAAAGTGTTTTTAAGTTATTTTGGCACCTTTTTTTGGTTGATTTTTGGTACTTTTTTTTGGTACTTTATGGCACTTTTCTGGCAATTTTTGGGGAGGTTTTAAGGGACTTTCAGGACACTTTTTTTGAAACTTTTGAAAAAAATTTAAAAGAATTTTGGGACACTTTTTTGGAAACTTTTGGAACACGTTTTGTGAACTTTTGGGACTCTTTTATGGCAACTTTTGGGGGCTCTTTTGTTGAACTTTTGGGACTCTTTTGTGGCAATTTTCGAAACTATTTCTTTCAGGTAGTTTGAGGAGAGCTTTTTAGGTAAGTTTCATCCAATTTTTTTTAATTTTATCTTTTAGATTGATATTTATCTTTTTTTTGAAAAAAATGAGTGAGAATCTAGACTCATCTAAAAATAAAGAAATATCTTCCTCAAACTCATCCCTTTCTTCACCTACCTCAATATCTTCATCCTCTCTTTCTTCACTTTCTTCAATATCATCTCTTTCAAAACCTGGTCACAGTAGAAATTACATAACAGAAAAACAATTTTGTTCCAAATTTATTGGCAGTTCAACTGGCTTCAAAGCTAGATTCTTCTAAAAAAAAGTTATCCTTAAAAACTACCTGAAAATATAATTTTTTTTTCTGAGCCTATAACTGATAAAAAATTTAAGTCAAGTAACAATGAAGAAGATAAGACTGGAAATAAAAAAAAAATTGCTGTTGTTTCTAATTCTTTCAAACCTCAATTTTATTTTTGAGATTCACTCATTTGAAGAAAATACAAGTGAAACTTTTCAAAATTTATCAGATCTTATATTGACTTTGTATCAAATGGCCTTAGCTTGTCAACCTTTATCAAACAAAAATATTCTTGGAGGTTTCATGTATGGTATTTGTTGGAGACCAGGATATGACAAAGGTTTTTGTTGGCCGGTCGTCTAGAAGAAGGAGAAGAAGAAGAAGGAGAAAAAGAAGATGAAGATGAAGAGAGGAAAAGGAGAAGAAAGGAGAAGGGGGAAGAACTTAAAGAAAATAATAAGAAAAGAAATAAAAGAAGAAAATAAGGGAAATATTTAAAGAGAGTTCAACAACAATTTTAGGAATTTTGACAAGACAAATGACAGTGGTTTAATAGGGATTCTGATTCAGTAAGTATTTTATTCTTCTCTACTTAAATACCAATTACTAATTACTAAAAATCTTAAAGCAACCAATTTATTTATATAGTATATTTAAGAGGACTGTAGCATCACAAAAAATAATAATAAAATGGATTTAAATTTTAATAAGTAATGTAAGTGATGGGGCTAAAAGGGATTACCCAAGGCTTTTATATAGGCAAGGGGACCTCTGAACCGCCACAAATGAGTATATAAAAAATACTAATAAATTGAAACAAAAGAAATAAAAAGAACTAAGTGAAACTTGAATATTTAGAGAAAAATATGAAACAAGTAATTAACCCATGAGTAAGTAACTAATTTTTCCCACCATCTATTCCCAAACCAGTTAATTAAAATAGTAAATAACTAAATAGGATTTTGACCTGAGAACTGTGAGTAATATACCTTGAAACATTTATTACAATGAGTGCTTTAGGTGTTTGAATTGAAACAATAATTATGACATTTTCACGCAATCATTTTTATAATCATTTCAAGCCCAAAACAGGAATTACTAATTTGTTTTAGATATCCTATTGAATAATAACTAAATTAGGTGAGAAGGTAGTTAATATAAAGAATTACTAATTCAAAATAAGTATTTCAATTTATTTTATTAAGTAAGTGTTTTAGCTTATTTAACAATTTTTCTGACACAATTAAGGGTCAAAAAAGCACCCAATATTTATGGATAATAACATATTAAAAATTTTATTTAATATATAAATTTTATTAATTAAGTTTTAATTACTTAATAAGTTAATTTTATCATTACACTTATAATATATATATATATAAATAAGTAATTATTATTTTATAAATATTAAATACATAAAAATGCGTCATGATTTATAGAATATAATATATATTATGTTTTATATAATTATATAAATAATTTAATTAATAATAAAATTAATATAATAATTATTTTACTTATAAATAAAATATTTATATATTTCCATTATACAATAAAATATTTTATTTTTAATACATAAAATACATAAATTTATTCCCTCTAATGGTTCCAATAAAGTATTATAACATTTTACTGGGCTCCTGAGACAGCCTGGCTGACAGTTTTTTACTCGGTAAGCTTATTTATAGATGAATGAATATAAAAAAAATTATTATTCTTTACTTTGAGATCTTACTGGACAAGAAATGAAAGAAGATTTAAAAAAATGGGACTCCTTGTCAACATTCAACTATTTTTTAGCTCATCAATTAAAGAATCTATGTCAATATGCTTTTGAATCTAATCATGATTTGGCAAAACATTTTAGAATCCCTAATTATTCAGATTCAGAATGGCTAAAATCGTTGATGATGATATTTTGCCTCTAATGTCACGGTAACCTTTGGTGGTTTTTATAACAAAATTTACATGGATAAAAATGATCTGAACTTTCTCACATTTGGAATATTCTCATAGATTAATCCAAAAACTGGTCTTCCTATCCACTCACCCTCCTCATCTACAAAAGGCCATGGTCTATAATTTCCAGATCATCAATGCATTATTGACTTTGGAACAAGAAATGGAATAATTGAAGCAATTTGGTATTTGAATCTTCAAAATCACCAGACAACTAAAACACCAACTGGCTTAGAATCCTGTGAAGAATTTACACATTCCAGATGTTCATTTCAAATCAATAGGGAACTGGTTAATAGGATTGATAAGGTAAGAGAGAAAGGTGAGGTAAAACAAAAAACATTAGGTAGAAAGAAAAAGTATGAGGTGTAATATAGTTTGTCAACATTGTTTTTTATCTCACAAATTAACATTTTACAAGTCATATATGATACTCTACCTACCTAAATTAATGAGCCATCGGCTGTGTGTCGTATAATGGTAATCATGAGGAAATATGTTTTTCTCATGTGGCTCATGTATACATTTGTGTTTGATTTCAATGACTTTTCTCTCAGAAGATTTCCACTCACATTTTTACTTGAATTTTCATTAATTTAGGTTTGTTAATTATCTTATAAGACTAGTTTTCATGTTAATTTATGCAATGAACATAAATTTTGGCAATCTATGCCCCTACTTCAATAAAACACAGGGGAGGGTATTGCCTTTTTTTTTTGTCATAAATTTTTCTCTGACTTAGAAAAAAAATGGTGATCCCCACCCCCTGTTATGGTAAATAGCAGGGGAGGGTATTGTCAAAAAAAATTTTTTGACATAAATTTTTTTGACTTATAAATAATTTGGTGGTCTGGACCCCATAATATGGTAAATTTCAGGTTAATATGTTGCCAAAATAAACTTGCATACTTTGCTTCCATAAATATTTTTGGTCTACTAAGATCCATTTTCTATAACAACCAAAGTGTATTTCAAGTTTTGTTTTCTCCAGAATATTTTAAATGAGTACCTCATCTAGTATTGAAGACTATTCTTACAAGGGTTATCCTTCAAGTAGTAGATTGCATAAAAAAAGTGAAAATGAAAGAATCTGTGGATGATGATAGTATTTGGGGAAAAATAAAAGAAAGTGATAAATCCAAGACAAGAGAAAAATTACTAAAAATAATTGATGAAAAAATAGAAATTATGATTAACAGAGTAGGATCTAGATTATTAGATATAAGTAGTTTAGTTAGACAAAAAAAAATGTTGAAGAGTTTAAAAATCTAAGGAAGGAGATACATAAATTGTTGGAAGAATTTCATGTTGATATTAAAGAAGAAATTCAGAAAGAGATTTATTAATGTTTACTTAATTTTTACCAAGTAAAGAAAGCAACTCTTTAATATCAGTATTTGACTTATTTGCATTAACACAGCCAAGTAAAAAATCTTAATTTCTTGATTTTTAAGGATTGAGTTGCTTCATTTTTAATTCATCAGCTTGTAACTGAATTTTGGCATTTTCCAATCAAAATTGATTATTTTTGAATTTTTCATCATCCTCTTTTTGAATCCTAACCTTCTCCCTCTCCAAATGTAAACAATCTTTCTCAATTTCTAAAAAAAAATTTCTTCCTTTGATTGTGAATGAAATCACTTCTTTTCCTCAAAAAGTAGTTGACGTTCTGCAGTTTTTTCATGAGACTCCAAATTCATGATTTCAATTTACGCTTGTTATTTTTCTGCAACAAGTTTAACTTTTAAGAGTAAGAGAAATAAATTAAGAAAAATTCTTTATTTAAAACAAAAGTAAAAAATATAACATTGTTCATGTTTATTAACAATCTCCCCATAAGCAGAAAAAATAGCCTTTTATGTTGATTGAGTTGTCCCAAAACTAGCAGGAGCTCTTTGCTTGAGTCTGTTTCCTGGAGGGGTTGATTCTTTATCATCTAATCTTTCATTGTCAGCTACTTCCTTAAAAATTTCTATATTTGATGAGGCTTGGGTCTGGTTTATACACATGAAATAAATCAGCACTACAAAAGAAACAATAATAGCAAAAGTAGCTTAGTCTTTCTACCATGGGCTCATCAAGCTCAATGTCAGAATACACAGATGGTTCTCCAATCTCTGGAGAGTGAAGTGAAGGATCTAAAGTAAAATCTTGACTATTTGTATGAGACTCAGGGATTCATAGGCCTTGATTCATGTGCAAGGGTTTGACATCAGGCCTTTGACCAAAGAGTTTGTCCATTTGATCATAAAGAGGACACATAGAGTTGAGTTTTTCAGAAACAAATGTGATTCCATGCTTTTCATCATCTTTGGTAACTCCAAACCCAGTTGAAGAAGAAGCCATCTTTGCTTTCTTGTATTGTGTTTGATAGTTTTTGACTCTTTCCCTCATTTGCTTTGTTGTCAAATCCATCTTACCTTTATTTTTTGATTTCAACTCCACTTCCATTTGATTAAAGCCACTCAATTTTGATACAGGTGGATGACCAACTTGAGTGGACTTTGCACAGCCGAAACAGGCATCAAAATTAGATTTAATTTTCAGCCAGTTAATTACAATCTGAAGGTCAGACAATTTCAATTGAGTAAATTTTTGAGAAGTAGATTTTGGGCAAGGCATGATTAATTAACACTAAACAAAGAAATTAGTGAAAAAAGAAAATTTTGTTGAAGAAAAGGAGAAACTAACAAAGATTTTAGATATTTATGATGCCTTGTATAAAAATAAGAGGTGGCGAGTATAGAGATTTGAGCAGGAAAATTTTCTAAAAAACAGAATAAAATGTAATAGACTTACTGTGGTTTGAAAGAGAAAAATTTGATTTGGAAATGAACTGGGGGAGAAGAGTTGTGACATGGAGTATATGGGTGAGGATGGAAGGAAGGTGGTGCACAGCTGATCAGGAGGATGTGGGTACTTGTGGGCTAAATTGTGGTTAAGAAAATTGCACAAAAGTAGGACATATTTGACCCCATGTTTGAGACCCCAAGTACCAAATCAGCCATGTTTCACAGCGTGTTTGTGTGGTGTTTTTCAAATGAAACAAGCTAGGCATGTTTGGTAATGTTTGAGACCCCTTAATGTTATTTTATTCTTTTGATCACATGTCACTTGATGATCACTTGAGTCCACTACAAACACACACACACACACACACACACACACACACACACACACACACACACACACACACACACACACACACACACACAAAAAAAAAAAAAAAAAAAAGAAAAAAAAGAAAAAAAAGAAAAAGAAAAAAATAACAAAATAAAATAATTAATTAAATTTTACCCAACCCAACTCCTTCCTCCTCCTGCCCCCTCCCTTAACACCTATCACTCTTTCCCTTTTATACCACCACTCTCCTCCTCCCCCTCTCCCCCTCTCCTCCACCTCAATCTCAATCTCAGAAAGAAAAAAATATTAAAAAAAAAATTCAACCCTTAGCAACTTTTGAAAAAAACTTAAAACTTTCACCAAACCCCACAATTTCTGCTTCCACACCATTTAAAGGATGTGAATTATTTTGAAACATTAGTGTTTCAACTGAGGTCCCATGAGATTTTAGACCATGAAACCATCTTTTGATAAAGAAGGAGGAAGAGAGAGTTAATCAGCATCTATGTATAGTGTATGAGTATCATGTACCTATCCTTCAACTTCAACTTTAACACCATTAACACACAAACAAAACAAAACAACACAAATACACACATACACACACACCTCTTTCTCTCTTTCTCTCCATATAAATAAAAGAAGATAATTAAAATAACAAAACTCACGCTAGTCCTTGACTTTTACCAACTCTTAAATCATCCTCTCCTAATAGTAAAAGTGTGGGAGTCTTAACTTGATGAATGTTAGAAATAGGTGATAAATCATGTAAGACTTGAAATGATTTTTGAGTTAAATGAATCGGTGAAACTTGTTCTTGAGTCATGGGGAAAGGTAAATTTGCTTCTGCAAATGTCCTACAAAAAAAAAAAAAAAAAAAAAAAAAAGAAAAAGGAATGAGATTGAATGAAACGCATAGCCATGAACTCAAAGTGAAAACAAATTCAAAACCATTCTAAAACAAGCAACCTCCTTGGCCCCCTCCAAGAAAAAAAAGGAGTAAAAAACTCACCAATCAGGTATATCACTAGCACCACAAGCAGTCCCAACCAAGTCCACCACCGGATTTCGCAAAACAGCAGCACCAAATAAATCAGGATACCTACTTGTTAAATGAGCAGTAATAAATCCGCCATGCGAACCTCCACTAATAAAACATTTAGTAGGGTCTTCCTGATTGGCTAATCCATGGGAAGTGAGAATCGTTAAAGCTTCCTTGCAACTTTCAACATCAACGTGACCTAGATTTTCGATCAGATGGTTGATCCACCTCTGGCCGAATCCTAATCAAAACAATTTTTTAACAAAAACTATAAGTCTAATATACTAAATAAGAAGGAGAAATTCCTTTGATATATACGCCAGAAAAAAATGTGGGCACCTGATAGCAGGTGCCAATCCCTATCTTTGATTTGATTCAGTTTTAGCTCAGCTGTAATTCTTCTGAGAAGACTGTGCACTGAACACTGAGCATGCCAGCTCGCGCGGTATCAAATCTGAGTTATGCTTGAATCACAAATGGATTGAGGGGTTGGCACCTGCTAGCAGGTGCTGGCTGTTTTTTCGTGGTGATATATATATATAGATAGATAGATAGACAAACCCAATGATCCAGGATAATTAATATAAGCAACTGAAAACCCTGATATCGCACTGTTTTTTTTTTAAAAAATAAAAAAGAAAAAAAATCAATTCTAAAGCCCATCACAAGATGTATATATATTTACATATCTATCTATTATTCACCCAAAACCAAAGCAACACTCCCAGCCCCCCCCCCCCCCAAGAAAAAAAAAGTAACTTACAAAGCCGCAGTCGAAGGAGAAAACTGATTAATCAATGTTCCATGAGGGCCACCATGAGGAATCATAATTAAAGGTGGAATAACGTTTTTCACGTCATTTTTCATTTTAGTTTTAACTTCTCCATCACTATCACCTTTACCTTCTTGTTTTTCTTTAGTTTTTTGACCATCTTCACCTCCAATTTCCACAACCTTAGCTTTATTTTTTGAGCAAGAAGCAGATGAAGAAGCAGAAGAAGAAAAAGTAGTGACAATAATATCCATGGGACCTAATTCAGAATTTCGACATTCTATTGTTTTAGTTTGTATTTGAGGTAAGATAGAGTTCACTGAAGCAAAAAAAAACATAAACATAAACATCAAGATGAAATGAAATGAAGAGATGAGACAAATGTATGAATCGAGTAGGGCTTACATTGGTGAGGAGGATAAAATTCTTTCAATTTAACCGCGATAAACGAATTTTCAAACGGGCACTTATTATGAAGATATTGAATGAAATACAATCTCAATGGTACACCCATACTACTAAACGCAACTAAAACCGAATCCTTCTGATTTGTTTGACATAAATTCAAACTACCCGTTTGATGGTCAACTGACAATGGCATCTGATGAATCTTTGCAGTTTTTAAATGAATGATTAAAATGACTTGTTGAGATTTCCATAAACTGTTAACAAGTAAATAAGATTGATGGTTGAGATATAAAAAAGGACATGAAGATAATTGATCGACGTAAAGACCTGGGAAAGGGTTTTCTGAAGTAGGTTCTTCTACTGACGGAATCAAGACATCGTTTAATTCTGTTGTCAAATTGGAAGAAGAGATATCTCGAACATGTAGAGTACAACAAGATGCATGAGCACCTCCGATAGGATTAGAAACATAAACTAAAAGATCATTAAATACTCTAGGTGAACGAGCGGATCTATAAATACTAGAGATTCGACGAATTTTGATATGCCAAAGATCTTTTCTTTTGGTTGTTGAAGATTCATTTTGAGAAGAACGCTTTGGTTTAGGAGAGATTTCCAAATGGTAAATAGAACTTAATCTGTTTTGACAATAAACTAAACCAAGTCTTCTGCCATCGGGTAAAGTTGAATAACCCGTCACAAAGAGATGAAATGTTTTAGAATCTGATGAATCGAGAGAATTCAGAGAAAAGACAGGTTGAGCATAAACAGTTTCATAAGATCCATCTAGATTGGTTAATTGGCTGATTCGTTTAATTTTTTTCTTAGAGGGAAGAGAAAAAGGATAAGAGGGTCGATCGATTGAAAAGAGAAAGATGGCAGGGAGACGAATTTTGTCAAGTTGTTCGCCGAAATGAGGAAGGTAACGATGTTTATGAGCCAAAAAACCAATATCATTAGGATGGATTTGAGTATGTTTAGGGGAAGATTCAGCTACATAAACTAAAGCAGATTCATCTTCATTCCACTGAGGATCGCCAAAAGAAGAATTGATAATAAAAGAGCCATGTAAGTCAGAGACATCTTCACAGAGCAACAGAGAGTTGGATTCTAAATCCCATAACTCTATAAACCTTCTCAATGGAGTAGCAGATAGAGGGTCAGATACATTCTTGAAGACACACTGTAGGTTTGATGATGGAGAAGAAGATTTGAACTGAATTTCAGGAGAGTTTTGGATAGGATGACTGGCCACTACATGGGGATTGGATTGAGAATTGGAAGGAAGAAGATTGAAATTCTGAGTAAAGGAATGAGAGGACATTCTTGTATAGTTGCGGACAGTGTAGTTTAGATCCACTGCTGGAGAAGAAAAAAGATGAGTCAAAGGATGAAGAGATGGATGTACACATGTAAGAAAGAAAACAGACCAGATGAGTGATTAAAAGAAGCAGAGTGGAGAGTGGGGATGGAAGCCAAGGCATGAAAAGTGTGCAAGGGGGAGGAGGCCATTTGTAGCCACTTGGAGAGAAGAAAGAAGGAAACAAAAGATGGGACTCAAAATAATATTAAAGAAAACCAAAGTACTTATATATATATATATTATAATTATAACATTTATTTATTTCCCTATTCATTTTCAGTCTTTCTAAGACTGATCCAATCCATTAGCCACCTGGATCAGTCCATCTTCAGGAAGATCATCCACCTCTTGAATTCCTCTTCATGGAGTCTTCTTGCTCATGAAGATGCAGGTTCACCTTGGAACAAAGAATTGAATATTGAAAGAAAGAAGGAAAGAAAGAAAGAAAGAAAGAAAGAAATAAATAAATAAATAAATAAAGAAATAGAAAAGAATAAGACCATCTTGGTCCATAGAAATAAAAGATTGGCCTTCTTTTTCCATCAGTTCATAATGAAGTTCCCTCACTGGCAATCTGTCTCTTTTCTGGCCACAAAGCCACAGCAGCTCATCTCTCAACTCCACCAAAATATCCTCTTCAGGAATATTATCTCTCACTCTCCTCATCATCAACAGAAACAACAAGTCATCTTGGTCTCCATTTCAAAACATCTTCCCTCTCAACATCTCCTTCCCATCCTGCAACTCCTATCTTCCTCTTCTTCTGCCCATCTCATTGGGTGTTTGGTGGATCCTTTCTCTCTTCAAAACTTCAATAATAACAATAACAAACCCATTAACATTAATACCAATCTTAACAATAGCAATAACAACATCAACTCCCTTTACTCTGTCTCCCTTGCAAGATGGATTCCTCAACCTCACTCCAACATCCGTCTCTCCGTCTTCAGATCATCCTTTCCTTCTCCATCTCCCATCGCTGTAGGCCGTGAAATCATCCCTCAATCCAATCGTATCAAAGATGACTCCCTTCTTCACTCGCTCATGTCTAATCATCATCCCTCAACTCCTCAATGGTCCCATATTGGGCCAAAACTTACTTTACGTAGTCCTCAAGAACTCAATCATATTCCGTCTGTTTCCATCTTTCCATTTTTTTTCCTATTTACCTATCTGACTTTTTCTCCTTCATTTCAATCCGTTATATATATCAAGTCCTCATCAAGTCAATTCAGTTCTTTTCTTTTCGTCTCCATCACCTTATCCGTTACTCGATAGTTTCACTCATCGTTTCAAGTCTTCGCAAATCCTTGGCTTGATAGGTTCTTCTACTCCTTTTGAAACCGGAAGAGATTGTACTTTGATTCATAACGAATGGGTAGGTGAAAAAGGTGCGGTTGGAATCGTTCAATGGACTGAAGATGACGATAATAATAATAATAATACCAAATATCATCATCAACCTCCAAATCTTCCTAGTCTTAAAGTTCATTATGATGCTTATCAACCTCTTTTACCACCTATGGTTGTCACAAGGCATGTCAATGAAACCTTCCTTCACTTTTACATGTATATATACTCATATTGACTGAATGAATATACTGTGATGTGCATAGTGCAAAAGGAAATATTATCATGACTCTAGATAACAAAAACGCATCAGGTGCTCTCCTTCCTGCTATCAATAATCTATTGGAAAAATCAAATCACGAAATACAAGATTTCTATCTGGCTTTTTTATCTCATAGAATACCTTCAGTCAGTCTATCTACCTATCTATACAGCTACATTGAAAATGGTTGGTGCAGGTTTCCAAGTTTTACCCAACTTACCCAGCATTTTTCCTCATTATTTCATCCTGCTAGCTTTTTGCCCGCAAAAATTGCTGAGTATCATGAGCAAAATCTTGAAAAGCTGCACCAACCTTTTTCAATTTAGCTGTATACACACACACACATTCTCTCTCTCCGTCTTTTTTTTTGGGGGGGGGCCAACATTTTTGTTAATCATAGTTTTTTTTTTCTTGTTCGGTGGGGGTTGAAATAGGATGAAATGACAGATACATTGAATTCATCATCGATACAAGGAATTTCTAAAATTATTGGAGGTGATCCTAAGAGAGGAACTTTAGGAGTAGAGAAAGAGGAAAGCATTCCAGTGGACCAATTAGTTCAAGTATGGATTTTATCTCTCTCTCTCTTTTTCTTGTTTATATATATATATAAATAGATTTGATTTTGAATTATTGTCTAAATCATTTGATTAAGTGGATGTTCCTTGCTAATCATTTTCATTTTTATTTCAATGATAATGTTACCTTCCCATGGAATTCAAATAGCTTGTTTATCGACCCATCAAAGATTCATCACTTCATCACACTCATCAAGATCATCTTAATATCACTCCAAAAACACTTCAATCAAGATTTGAATTTCATTCATCTCCTTCATCTATATCTGTTCCATCACTTTTAATGAATAAGCAAGTTAGTTTGGGAGATGACGCCGTTGAATTAAATGATGTATTTTTAGCTACTAGTGAACGTGGGTTTGTTTTTGGGTCTTCTTGTAGTAGCAGTGGTGGTGGTGCTGGTGAGAAGGAAGATGAGAGAAAGAAAATAAGTGAAGAGGGTTATAAAGGAATTTGTTGTGTTGATGATGTGTTTGCAGTATTGAAAATGTAATCTAATCCTCACTTGAATGCTGATCATCATCACCATCATTTATGTCAAATGTTTGAAGTCCTTTTTCAACACTTCTTATATATACATACACCACAAAAAAACACCTGGCACCTGCTAGCAGATGAAAATCCATTAATCCATTTGTGACTCAATAATAACTCAGATTTGATGCCATGTGAGCTGGCAAGTTCAGTGTACAGTAAACAGTCTTCTCAGATGAATTACAGCTGAACTGAAATTGATAAAAAAAAAATGAAGCACTTACAAAAAAAAAAAAAAAAAAAAAAAAAAAAAAAAAAAAAAACAAAAAGCAAAAAAAAAAAAATCATGATTAGCAAAGAAAAATTCAATAAAAATAAAAAAAAAAAGACTTACCTGGTGAGATGAGTTAAAAAAAAATGCAACCAAAATATTTGAGGGATGTTTGAGGAAAGGAGAAAAAGGATATGAGTGAAGAATGAAAAAAAGAAACACTGAAAAAATAGGCAATTTCATGTTGAGCTGGTGAAAGAAACCCAATGAGCCATCCAAAAAAGAGATATTCACTGTAAATTCAAAATAAAAATGAATACGCAGCAAACAAAAACACCAAGCCAAGTGAATAAAGTATAAAAAGTGGAAATTTGGAAAGTATGAAGACAAAAAATTAAAAGGGTTGTGTGTCAAAATGGTGGAGGGTGATTGGCATAATGACAGAGAATATGCTGCTTGAATGAATGTTTTGTGATTCAAGGGAGGGGAGAGCCAGTGCTGGTTCAGGATCCTCTTCTTCATAAAGATCATTACGCTCATCATTTAAATCAGCTAGGATATTGTGGAGTATAATGCAAGTCATGATCCAATGATTTTCAGTTTTGACTTCAATTTTTTTTGAAATTGGATTCTGAGCTCCTGGAGACTAAAAAATCTTCCCTTTAAAATACCAATAGCATGTTCAATCCATACTCTTGATTGGGAAAGGTGATAATTAAAGGTGGTTTTGGGGTCATTTTCTAAAGTTTCACCATGGAAAGCAGGTATGATGTACTTTCCACTTGAATATGCTGATTCTTCAAGGAGGTAATGAGATTTGTCAAAGTATGAGTCAGGACTTTGAGAAATCCTCATTCTTTGGAAGACAGAAGAGTCATGACATTATGGTAAGGTAAACTCTTACAGTCGCCTTGCTGTAAGCAGAATCCGGAGGAGATATGTGGATTTAGCTGAAAACCCCGTCCTTCCAATAAAAATAACAAAATGGGAATTCTAAATCACTAAGCTAACCAATCTACTTGGATCCGATTGATGAAAATAATAAAACTCTAAAATAATTAACGCTTATTGAGATTTAATGATTGTAGCTGTTGAGAAAAGAAATACTGATAACAACAATTAAGGTATACCAGTGAAAGATCTGAAAAGATTGACTTTTATGTTTTTATAATAATTTAAATTTATATGAGACAGAAATAATCAAGTCCCAGTGATGAAGACCTTTCTAAAGATACCCTATATGAAGTGTGTTTTTAATTGTTGAATAGTATTTCTAAAATGTTAAATATAAAAAATATAAAGTTATAAGGGTATTACAATTTATTTAATTTGTTGAGTAATAAAAAATGAGACCATGGTGGTTAATGATTAAGCTTTATGATGTGTTCCCCCCTCTCAATTTCGAGTTTGAGAAGCGCTTAAGTATTCCGAGTCACGTGCCTAAGTTTTCCCCTCCAGAGCTCTTCCAGAGTCAATCCGGAGCCCGTACGGAGTCCGTACGGAGTCAAAGCGGAGTCCGTACGGAGTCGAAACGGAGTCCGTCCGGACTTCCGGACTCAATTAGAACCTTAAAACTATAATAAAAAATCTAGAAAAATTACACATAATAGAGCTACTTCCCCTTTACATACCAAACTAAATTTCGTAGTCTGCGCAGCTCTAATTACCCCGTGAAAATTCATCGAAGTTAAGTAATTTCTGAAAACGTAAATATTTCTATAAAACTTTAAAATTCATTTAAAAATATAAGAAAAATAGTAAAAATTCTGGGAAAATTTCCCAAGGTTCTTGAGTGACTTGACTTAATACTTATAAATTTTTCAGACCATAAAAATAAGTTTTCTCCGTAAAATAAATTGTATTTGTATAGGCATTCACTCGTGACCAATTTCTTCATATTTTAAACTCCAATAAATTAAATAAAACCCTTATATAAAAAATAATAACGTCAATCTTGCATGCCGTAATAACTCCATTTACGTATTTAGGTGCCGTACTAAACTTTAGGCTACCACATCCTCCCTCCAATTGAGAATGTCCCCATTCGTAAAACTTTGCATAAGTGGTTGAGCAATTCCAAAAGAATTATCTTTTCTAATAAAATAATTTGATAAATTTGTTTTAGCTGGTCTTCTTTTAAATCTTTATAATAAAAATGTTCTTTCTTCTTCTCTGGCTTGATATAACATAAAATAAAATAATATAAATCTTGTGATGATTCCACTACGAGAGCAAGGTTTGAATCCCTTCAGACTCCCATATACCAGTCTTCCTTCTTGTCACAGCATTGAGAGAGTGGATCTTCCTATGAGCCGAATACTCCTGATTCCAACCTCATAGGGCCCCCCACTGAGCCGAATTCTATGATTCCAATCTCGCCATAAGGTCCTCCAAGCTTCACACCAAAAAAAATGGCCTAACTATGAGGCACTAAAAAAATCATTCCCTAAAATCCAACTACCATCCTAACTTCTGATTCCTTCATCACAATTTTCAAACTTTGCTATACAGAAAACCCATAAAATACTTTTTCCAAGCTTCCAATAATAATATTAACTTTAGACCATGTTAAAGCGCCACAAATTTCATATAATTAACCATTATTCTTTCCTTAGCAGCATCACCACCTGAAATTTTAACCTCCTAAAGCTTATCAGCACCCGATTCCAGAAATGATTGAATAACCACTTTAGAGTCTTAGTGGACAGTGATAAATTAAAAGATTGAATTGAGTTATCCAAACAAGATTGACATTCCAGTTTAAAGTCTTGGTGGACCAAACATATAATCAATTGCCAGTTTATGGTCTTGGTAGACCAAAGATCGTTCAAGTGCATAAATAACTTAAAATATTCCTAAGTAAGGCCTAGGCTTGACCAAAGATTGAATAAACTTGATAATCCAGTTTAAAGTCATAGTGGACCAAACATTTGATCGACAAGTAATCCAGTATAAGGCCATAGTGGACCAATGAATGTTGAATTATCCTGCAGATATTAATTTTCCAGTTTAAAGTCATAGTGGACTAAAACAATGAATGAACTACCAGTTTAAAGTCATGGTGGACCAAACATTTGATCGATAAGAAATCCAGTTTAAGGTCATGGTGGACCCAACACTTGATAATAGTCCAGTTTAAGGTCTTGGTGGACCTAACAACTTCTCTATCCTAAAACCCAGATTAAATCTTGTGATGATTCCACTACGAGAGCAAGGTTTGAATCCCTTCAGACTCCCATATACCAGTCTTCCTTCTTGTCACAGCATTGAGAGAGTGGATCTTCCTATGAGCCGAATACTCCTGATTCCAACCTCATAGGGCCCCCCACTGAGCCAAATTCTATGATTCCAATCTCGCCATAAGGTCCTCCAAGCTTCACACCAAAAAAAAAATGGCCTAACTATGAGGCACTAAAAAAATCATTCCCTAAAATCCAACTACCATCCTAACTTCTGATTCCTTCATCACAATTTTCAAACTTTGCTATACAGCAAACCCATAAAATACTTTTGCCAGGCTTCCAATAATAATTTTAACTTTAGACCATGTTAAAGCGCCACAAATTTCACCTAATTAACCATTATGCTTTCCTTAGCATCATCACCACCTAAAATTTTAACCTCTTAAAGCTTATCAGCACCCAATTCCAGAAATAATTGAATAACCAGTTTAGAGTCTTAGTGGACAGTGATAAATTAAAAGATTGAATTGAGTTATCCAAACAAGATTGACATTCCAATTTAAAGTCTTGGTAGACCAAACATATAATCGATTGCCAGTTTATGGTCTTGGTGGACCAAAGATCGTTTAGGTGCATAAATAACTTGATAAATTCCTAAGTAAGGCCTAGGCTTGACCAAAGATTGAATAAATTTGATAATCCAGTTTAATTTCATAGTGGACCAAACATTTGATTGACAAGTAATCCAGTATAAGGTCATAGTGGACCAATGAATGTTGAATTATCCTGCAGATATTAATTTTCCAGTTTAAAGTCATAGTGGACTAAACAATGAATGAACTACCAGTTTAAAGTCATGGTGGACCAAACATTTAATCGATAAGAAATCCAGTTTAAGGTCATGGTGGACCCAACAGCTTGATAACAGTCCAGTTTAAGGTCTTGGTGGACCTAACATTTGATAACACTCCAGTTTAAGGTCTTGGTGGACCTAACATTTGATTTATATATAAAAAAAATCCGTCTCCGAAAATATCCATAAAATCTTGAAAATCCTTGAAATTCAGTTTAAAGTCTTGAAGGACTAACAGCTCCATTATAAAATCTTTAATGAAAGTCTTGAAAATTAGCCAGTTTAAAGTCTTGGAGGACTAACAGCTCCAAAATTTGTATAAAAACCTTAAGGAAAGTCTTGAACAGTAGCAAGTTTAAAGTCTTGGAGGACTAACAGATCCAAAATATGTATAAAAAAACTTAAAGAACGTCTTGCACAGCAGCCAGTTTAAAGTCTAGGAGGACTAACAGATCCAAAATACATATATAAAAAAAAAACCTTAAAGAACATCTTGAACAGTAGCCAGTTTAAAGTCTTGGAGGACTAACAGATGTCTTGAATTAAAATCCCATAGGTATTGAGTTCCCCTAGACCCTGTTTCCTGTCTAAACTAAATGAATAAAACTAAAAAAAAATGAAGACTGAAAAATAATAAAACTAAGAAATATAATAATTTTGATTTAATTAATTTTTTTTTATTTTATTATTTTATTATTTTATTTTTATTTTTATTTTTATTATTATTATTATTATTATTTTTATTTTTTTTAATTTTAATTTTTTTTTTTTTTTTTTTTTTTTTTTTTTGTGTTTTAAAATAAAAGATTTTAGAAAAGATAGTTTTTAAATAAAAGTTAAAATTTAATTTTAAAGAAAGATAAATGAATGTGAAAAGAAAGATAAAAAAAGTACTAAAAAAATTTTAAAATAAAATTTTAAAAGATGCCCCCCGGCCATTTGATGAGCCGTACCCTCGACATCATACCCACATACAAGTGCAACTTGATGTGGTTACACAATTTTGAGAAATTGAAAAGAAAAGAAAATAAATGAAAGTTTTTAGAAGATAATTTTTATAATGATGATCACTGGGTGGGCTCCCTCCAATTTATAAAAATGATTAGAGACCACCAGTGAGCATCACCTTTACATTAATTCATAATATATATTAAAGAAAAGAAATCACAATCTAACATAAAAAATCAAAAACAAAATAAAATAAAAAAAATCTTGAATCCGGCGTTGAGAGCGGTGTCTCTTGATTCGTTCCAGTTTATAGTCTTAGTGGACTTCCTATAATTAAAAGACAAAGCCAGGATTCAACTAGAAACAGGGAAAATTTTGGAAACGAACATTATGGGGTAATTGTGTATAGAGCAGCCAGCCCATCAATTACCCCCACACTTGCCAATATTAAATTAAGAAGGTTCCCCTGTGAACACTTCTTCCAATAAATTTTAAAAAATTTTCCAACACTATCTTCATCCATATTTTACGAATTTTAAGTTTTTTTTTTTTTTTTTTTTTTGAAAATTTCAAAGAAAGTCTTCTTGCATTTCGTTAAGTTTCATCATAGTTTCGTTGCCCATATGCAGTGTAACGATAGTAATGTATTTTTGATAAAAATAAGAAGATAGTTTATACTCGTTGCGGAGGAATCCATAAAATTTTGTAGATATCATAGTTTATCCTCATTGCGGAGGTATAAATTTAATAAAAGTCATTAAAATTGTAGTTTATCCTCATTTCGGAGTTATCCATATAATTTCATAAATGTCATAGTTTATCCTCATTGCGGAGGAATCCATAAAGTTTCATTGATATCATAGTTTATCCTCCTTGCGGAGGAAGACTTCGGCACTCCCGGTGCCTCTAGGATAGAACCGTTTCACTTGATCGGCTGCTACCCTCTTCTTCAATACTACTCCATCCAACTCTTCTAGCACATATGAACCGCCGGAAACTTGCTCCTTGATTTTATACGGTCCATTCCACCTATCTGCAAACATCTTTCCCCACTGACTTTCCAAACTCCTATTATACACCAGGACCATATCTCCTGGGTTCAAAGGTTTCCTTAATCGATGTGCCAACCGCTCATCCCAATATCTGACTGATTGATTTCGGATCTTCATCATCCGCAAATATGCCTTTTCTAAATATTCTTCTTTCTTTTCTAGCTGCATCATTCTTGCACACAATAATTCTTCAGTAGTTTTGACCGTGTCCCAGTCAACTCCAAGATATGATTCAGCTTCTAAATCAACCGGTAAAACTGCTTTCTGTCCAAAAACAAGTTCATAAGGTGAAAATCCGGTCGTCCTTTTGGCAGTGATTCGATCAGCAAATAAAACTAAAGGTAAATAGTGCCTCCACTTTTCGGCACTTGTCCCACACATTTTAACTAAAGCATCCTTAATAACTTGATGCCCTCTTTCAACCATGCCTTCAGATTCAGGATAATATGGGGTTGCTACCCTAACCTTTGATCCAACTTTCAATACGGCCTCTTTAAACTCTGTCCCAAATTCAGGACCTCCATCTACCGTTACCAACTTCATCACCCCATACCTATATACCCAATTATTCAAAAAAAATTCTGCCACATTTTTGGCAGTTAAATTAATAAGAGGCGCTGCCTCTACCCAACCAGATAAATCATCTCTGGCCACAATTAAATATTTATACCGTCCCTCTTTTATATGAACGGCATCTAAACTAACTCTCCCAAAGAGCGTATATTCACCGGTCGCGCGTCCAGGTTCTTTTGGCCTTAAATTACTTCGTCTTTGACATTCTTCGCATGACTGAACCCACTGTTTAACAGCCATCTTCATGCCAGGCCACCAAAATCGATCAGAAATTCTTCTAAACGTTTCTCCAACGCCTCTATGCCTGAGATCTTCATGCAGTGATTTCAAAACTAATTCTTGCCCCTTCTCTTGAGTTATAACTACTTGAGGATTTGGATGCCTTCTCCTCATTAAACGTTGACCAGATAGGTAAAACGTAGATGACTTCCTCTTGATAGCCACCCATTCATCGTCTTCACACTCTTCTGGCCTCTCTAAAGTCAACAAATATTTGACTAACAAAAAATAAAAACCAGTCTGACCCCAGACTTCATCTTGAAAATCAATTAATATAAGATCAATAGGGACTTCTCTATCACCAATATCACCTGCACATGAATGAGCCAATAATCGTTGACCCCTAAATAAATCTTTAATCAAGCTATGTCGTCGTTTTTCTTCTGAACCTTTGGATCCTTTGTAAACCGTATTTGAAAATACCTCTTTCTCTTTGTCCACCTTTTTATTTAAATTCTCTAATTCTCCAACATATACACCATTCCTTAAATTACTACTATCCCACACTACCAATCCATCTTCCTCTACATACACCACATCTTCTTCTACCTCCTTTCTACCGAATTTATCTACACCTTTTCCAACACCTTTATTAACATAAAAAATATTTTCCAGTTTATCCTCTTGGTGGAGATCATCATCACCATAATCTAAACACAATAGTCCTGCCAGTTTAACCTCATGGGGGAGGTCCAAAATAGAAGGTGATAATTGCAGTTTAATCTCTTGCTGGAGGCCCGTGATAGAAGGAGATAATTGCAGTTTAACCTCTTGCTGGAGGTCATAAAACATACCCTTCCAATTTTTATCCAACCTAATTTGGCCCATTTTGCCTTTTTTACCATTTTTAAATTTAATAGAAAAACCGGGTAAATCCAATAAACATATAGAAAAGTCCAAAACGTATTTGCACTCCAAAGTAATATTAACAGAAAATAATTGAGAATCCACTTGAATTATCTCCAAGTGAGCTGACCTATTGCAATCCGGGATCTCATCCTGAGGAGAGATTACAACATTAGAGTGATCAGCCCCTGCTACCCCAAAAAATGAGGGCATTCATCCCTTTCCAACAAACATAATTCACCAGAAGCCGTCCGTTTTATATGCCGCTTCTTGGTACAAACACAACACTGGCACAGAGTAGTAATCCCTGGCCGTGTTTCCCAACCTTCATCTCCAGGAGGCGCTAAACGCATATGTAACCTCCGCATATCTTCACCAGTGATCTCCAAACTAATCCCCATGCCAGCTTGATACCCTATCCTGGCCTCAAAATCCATCAAAAAAGGACCACCAAGAACAGTTTTGACTGCTCCTCTGGCCACATAAAAGTGAACCTTACCAACAGATCCACCAATGCCTAACCTGACATGCTCAGCTGTACCCATCATCTCTGTTGCATGCCCTCCAATGCCTCTGAGGTTTCCCCCAGTTCCACTTTTAATTGGCAAGCCTATACTCGTCGCTTGCTCCAATGAAATTAAATTAATTTGAGACCCTGAATCGACCAAGGCCTTTACTTCTTTACCATTTAGAGTTACCACCAGGTAACCCAGGGGAGCGGAAAAATGTGTATCTACATCTTCCCCAAACTTTTCAGCATTTTCACAAATATATTCCACCTCTCCAGTGGAAACCCGACGCCTCGTCAAATGCTTCTTTTGCTTTTCAGCAAGCGCCGGACTAATCGTAAATAACTCCCCTAAAGATAAGGGAATCTGCAGTTGATTCACCCTATTCAAAACTGCGTCCATCGCATTAGCTTGACCAGAAACTACTGGCCGCTCATACTGGACCTTTGATTTAACAACCTTGGCCCTGGGTACCTCTTGAGGTCCAACCGAGCCATCTTCACCCCCCATTATAACATCTTCACTTTCTATAACCCTAACTCCGTCACCAGCTTCTTGCACTAATCCTGATCCATCGCTAGTCCTTCTTACTCCCTCCATTGGGATGGGACCGCTAAAACTTGGTCTGGGTAGAGACGCCAACGGTACGTCCTCCTCAGAATCCGAATCATCCTCTGGCATAGGCTCACCATCTAAATCAAACTTGCCATAACTAGGGGGCCCCATATCAGCAATCCCCTTCTGCATTTTATATGATTCGTCCTTAGAGTAAGGGTTCAATTTGTTGGCGGCAGTTTGAGCACTAGAATTCTTGTCCTTAGAGTAAGGGTTCACTTTGTTATTGGCCTTGCCAGGATTAGCCCTCAATTGGCTCTGAATGCTACTTTTCGCCTTAGTAGCAGCTGCTCTTCTAGCAGCATTAACATCGTATTTGCCATCCATACAGCTACCCTTCACCTGGGCAACCGTCGCCAGCTCTAAACCACCAAAAGAAGTAGAAAATGTGGCTTTACTGACCTCTTTCTCTTTACCCTTGTCAGCTTTTCCACCATTACCATTACCCTTTTTGCCATTCTTGGCATTAACATCTTCATCCGTCACCTCTTCAAATCTGGCTCTCCTTTCAGCCGTTAAACTTCTTCTGACCAAATCAGAAGGAGACTGTCCATCACTGGGCTTGATGAACGAACCATCAGGAAATTTATAAACTTTACCATCGAATAAAACTCGCCCAGCATCCATATCCTTATCAAGAGCAAAACAAACTGTTGCTCTGTGCCCCCTCCTATTACAATAGGAGCACACCTTTGGCTCATCGTAGCCACCTCTATATCCATTACCACCATTACCACCATTTCTCCCATTGCCTGGGAAGCGGTTACCATTATTATTGCCATTATAATTTCGACGTTCATAACCTCTGGACTGATAAGAAGTCGATGTCGACGAAGAAGCGATTGGGGCCTTGTTGGCCTTCTGAGTCTCTTGAACAAATATTTTTAATTGTTTCGTTAAATCGGCCAGATGATCGACCATCTTATTATCTACATTACCCTCAACTTTAGCAGCAGGTAATCCCATTTGAGCCTTCTTGGCCTCCTGGGCTTTGACCATAATATCGTTGTTTTCGGCCAAAACTTCGCTAACCTTGCTAACATATTGAGTGAATGACTCTTGATATTTTTCCAACGCCAATAACTTTAGATGGGCTTGAATGTTGTCCTTGATAACCTCCAGAGCCGGCAGTTTCTGCTCACCATTAGGCAGTTCCTTCATCAAATCTTTTCTTGAAAGATCCTTCAAGACGTCCATTCGAATATCCCTGCTGCATTCTGTCCAAAACAAATCTTTTGCTTGGTTCTCATGCACTAACTCATCCACCAGTATGAGATATTCCACCACTTCATCAAACTGAACACAGAGCTTTTTGAAGTCAGCCATAGAAGAAACACCACCTTTTGCTTGCCAGTCTCCAACAATTTTATTGAGGTCCATCATAGTAAACCTAACACCCCATCTATCAACCATAGCTTTAGAAAGCTTAACCCAATCCTTGTCCTTGAATGCCTGCATAGCAATAACCTCTTTTTCCACCTCCCTATCAGCAATAAAAAACCTAACTTGCTTCACCATATCCACATGAGAAGCACCATCAACAGCAGCAGCAGCTTCATACCTGCTAATGAACCATTTAACCTCCTCCCCATCAAACTTTGGGCCATCCCAAGAAACAATTCTAACTGAGGGAGTAAGAGGGTTAGAAGATCCAGAAGCAACAGCAGAAGAAAACATCCCAATAAGTAATGAATAGCGTTAACAATCGATAAAATAACAAGCCTCTTGCAGGCCAATAACAAAAATCCAATTAGAGTTCCAGAAAATATGCCTCTTGCAGGCTAATAACGTTCTTGATCCAAGTAAGTCTTTAAAGAAAGCTAGAGAAATCGAACCCCATGTTGGGCGCCAACTATGGTAAGGTAAACTCTTACAGTCGCCTTGCTGTAAGCAGAATCAGGAGGAGATATGTGGATTTAGCTGAAAACCCCGTCCTTCCAATAAAAATAACAAAATGGGAATTCTAAATCACTAAGCTAACCAATCTACTTGGATCCGATTGATGAAAATAATAAAACTCTAAAATAATTAACGCTTATTGAGATTTAATGATTGTAGCTGTTGAGAAAAGAAATACTGATAACAACAATTAAGGTATACCAGTGAAAGATCTGAAAAGATTGACTTTTATGTTTTTATAATAATTTAAATTTATATGAGACAGCAATAATCAAGTCCCAGCAATGAAGACCTTTCTAAAGATACCCTATATGAAGTGTGTTTTTAATTGTTGAATAGTATTTCTAAAATGTTAAATATAAAAAACATAAAGTTATAAGGGTATTACAATTTATTTAATTTGTTGAGTAATAAAAAATGAGACCGTGGTGGTTAATGATTAAGCTGTATGATGTGTTCCCCCCTCTCAATTTCGAGTTTGAGAAGCGCTTAAGTATTCCTAGTCACGTGCCTAAGTTTTCCCCTCCAGAGCTCTTCCAGAGTCAATCCGGAGCCCGTACGGAGTCCGTACGGAGTCGAAACGGAGTCCCTCCGGACTTCCGGACTCAATTAGAACCTTAAAACTATAATAAAAAATCTAGAAAAATTACACATAATAGAGCTACTTCCCCTTTAAATACCAAACTAAATTTCGTAGTCTGCGCAGCTCTACTTACCCCGTGAAAATTCATCGAAGTTAAGTAATTTCTGAAAACGTAAATATTTCTATAAAACTTTAAAATTCATTTAAAAATATAAGAAAAATAGTAAAAATTCTGGGAAAATTTCCCAAGGTTCTTGAGTGACTTGACTTGATACTTATAAATTTTTCAGACCGTAAAAATAAGTTTTCTCCGTAAAATAAATTGTATTTGTATAGGCATTCGCTCGTGACCAATTTCTTCATATTTTAAACTCCAATAAATTAAATAAAACCCTTATATAAAAAATAATAACGTCAATCTTGCACGCCGTAATAACTCCATTTACGTATTTAGGTGCCGTACTAAACTTTAGGCTACCACAACATGAGCCAGAAAAACCACTATGAAAAGCAATAAACTTTTTGTTTAAATCACAGACAAGTTGAATGACAATAGAGTATCTACAAAGAAGATAAAAAGTTAGTTTATGAAAGATGTGAGATTGGAGAACATTTTAAAGAAACCTTTTTGTGTGATCAAAATAATGGTTGCCATCATGAGCAGGCTTTTGAATCAAAGGTATAGTTGTGCCATCAACAAAACCTACACATCCAGGGAAACCTTTGGCTTGCATTACTTGAGAGGATTCAAGTCGCTGTTGTGGAGTTAGCCAAGCAAGTGTTTGAGACTTGAGGGAAAGGATAGAAATCATACAGCACTTGGTGTATAATATCACCATAACATATCCTAAGCTAAAGAGATTATCCAAATGTCGTACAGAAGAACCATTTCCATTTGAGCCAAAGCAACATAGTGCAACAGAAAGTTGAATAGCAGGATCACACTGTTTATTTTGAGAATTGTTATGAAAGATAGGATGTTTGGAGATGAGTTGATAAAGTTTGAAGAAAGAGTCAGGAGAAGTTCAAAATAGTTGAGTGAATTTTAGTTGAATGTTGAGAATGGAGCAGTGATCATATCTGGGATCATGATGAAGATTTGGCCCCCTTGGGTTTATGTAACACTTTTTGGAAAGAAAAGACAAATAGGATAAAGCATCTGCCAAATCAGAGTCCAATTTATAGTAAAGAACTAAAAGTAAAGCAATAGCATTAATAGTTGAGTGAAGGAGCTTCCTAGTAGAGAGGTGCTTCATATTTGTCAATGGAAGGCTTATGTGATGAGGGAAGTAGGAATTCACCGCCAAATGTGCAGTTGGGGTGTGTAGATAGAAAAAACCTTGAAGTATTTGCCACCAAAATTAAGTAGCATAGATTGAGGAAAGACTTAAGGATGGCATAAGCAATTATAAGTCATGTGACTTTCTTAAAAATCCATCATGGATGTGATGAGTTTGGTATCAGGAATTAGGAATAGAAATTGGGGTATAAGAGGTGGGATAATGCATTATCCTGGATTCCTTATCCACTAGCCCCAGGGCTAGTGGATAAGAATCTTCCACAATTAATAATGTCTGATCCTAGGAAAAAAAATTCCTGATCCCTAATTGCAGATCCCTCAAATTTGATACCCCCTAATAATTATAATTTTTCAGAAATTAATTAAATTAATTTATTATAATTCCCATAAAACTGATGATTGTATTTTTGAACTTAATTGCTTTACACCAGTATGACATAAATTCTGATATTTATCTGTTATATTTAAAAAAAAGCTTTAAAATATAGTGAATTATAAAATGGTGAAACTCAATTAAAGTGTTTAACAATTTTCTGGACTTTAGAAAAACTTCATTATTATGTGAATACCATAAATTTGATTGGTTTCTGACTTTAGTGCAGTAAAAGTCCCTCTAGAGCTTAAAAACACCAAAAATGAGATTTGTTTAAGGAACATTAGCAGTTCAAGAATATAAATGTTGAATAAAAATTATTCACAACTCTGGAAATGTTCATTTAAATTTGAATATGCTGTATAAATTATCTTTACCAAATGATACTTCCAATCCAGCATATGTGCCTGAAGATGATAAAATTCATATACATGGCATATATATTGTTAATATGGAAGAAGAACCGTTACATTTAATTATTGAATAATTATAAAGGATTATAAAATAAATAAATAAAAGTAACAATCTTAATTAATCCAAAAAATGCTTCTATTCAAGAATTCATACAAATTTTTCCTCCAAGGTACCAAAATGCTTTGAATAAACGAATTTTTTTAATGATGGTTAAATTTATTACAGGAGAAAAACTTACTAATATCATTTTTATTCCTCCTTCAATGAAATAAATCATCTTAAAACCTTTTCATGATGACATATTGGTAGGTCATTTTTATCTAGAAAACCATGATTAGATATACTGCATGGTGGGCTAATATGTCTGAGGACACAATATTATATGTTAAATCTTGTGATTCTTGCCAAAAATCTAAAGGATTGACTCAAAAAGTGAAGGATTACTGCAACATATTAAGGCACCTGATTCCCCTAGGAAAATCATTAATATGGATATTGTCACTGGTCTTCCTAAAGCAGGAAAGACATTTTATATTCTTTATGAGTTATACTGGATAGATTCACAAAGATGTGTAAATTTTTTCCTACCCATAGAAAAAAAAAAGTTCCACCAAAAAATTTAGGTTTTTATGATGGTCAAATATGTTCAATATTGTTGTATTTCCAAAAGCCATCATATATGAAAAATATCCAAAGTTTTACGTGTGAATTTTTAATGTCTTTAATTTATATATGTGGCTGCAAGTAGAAATTATATACTGCTCACCATCCACAAACTGATGGTTAGCTGGTAAAAGTTTCAGACTCAGTAATATGATTAAAAAGGTATTTTTCCTTTAGTTTAGAATATATATAAAGGACAGATTTACTCATGACTGGGTAATCTTGCATCCAATTCTTGAATTTTCTTATAAATGCACTGTCTACTCAGCCACTTATATGAAGCCTTTTGAGCTCCATCTAGGTTATGTCCCCAAAACTCCTTCTCAAGCTCTCAATAACAAATTGTAAAGTTTGGAATTTCATCCTGGTGTTGAATTTTTCATTCATATGCAAAAACTTAGCAATAATATGCCATATAGTTGTTAAATGAATTTACAAATGAAAGATGGGATAAACCCATATATAAAACCATTTAGTAGGATTTTGGAATACTGTTATGTACAGTTATCTTCAAATGACAAGGTATAAATAAATTTTAAGATATTTTTCTAGGACTTTTTGTTGTTAACATAATGATTGATGTAAATGCGATTATATTCTCCATATAACAATAAACATCCTGTTCTTTAAATTTATTTTCTTAAGCCTTATACTTCTGAAAGTTATTTATTTTTCCAAGAGAAATGATAGACCTGAGAGTCCCAAAGAGATCACAGAATTATCAGATATTGAAATTCTAAATAATAAAATTTTCATCTCTGAAAATAGTTATTGAGTATATATTAAGATATAAGTATTAACCAAATGAGGATAATTCATCAATACCTGGGAACAAATTTGTAACTCTCAAGCAAATATGAAAACTATAATAATTGAGAAAAAATCTTAGAATTTTTTATTGTTTTTTTTTGGAATGAGGGAGTGTCAGCCAGGCTGTACCAGGAGCCCTGTAAATTTTATGTTAATTTATTGGACCTTAAAGAGGGCCTAAAATTTTGCATTTGATGTATATAAATTAATATTATATTGCATAATAAAATTATATAAGTAAAATAAGTGTTATATTAATTTTATTATCATATTAATTATTGATAAATTTAAATTAAGCATGATATATGTTATATTCTATAAATTATGGCACATTTTTATGTATTTAATAATTATAAATTAATAATTAATTAATTAGAAACATATATTAAAACTATAAATGTAAAATTGTCTTACAATGTAATTAAATTAATTAATTAAATTTATATATTAAATAAAAACTTTCATATCTTATTAAATACAAATATTAGCCGCTTTTTTTTGACTTATAATTGTTTCACCAAAGTATTAAAAAAGTTAAAACACTTTATTAATAATCTATTTATGTCTTACTCTAAAAATTAGTAATTTTATTAAAATAATTACTTGTTTAACTTAAAATAATTGCTACACTAATACGGTCAGCCAAGCTACTAGACTTACCCAGTAAATAATTAATTATTTACTAGTATAAAGCCACACTGTGGTCTTCCAACATTGGCAAGGGCCTTTGTTGTGTTGTTTGGCGCTGTTTGTGCATGTCTTAATTGGCATCTGTTGAAGAATTGGGTGTTTTTCTGGTTTTATTCCGTGAATATTGGGACTGCAGGTATGTGGGTACTATCATTGGATAGCCCCGGTTTTTCTCTATATTTCATGTCTTGTTAATATTTTTCATATTCTAAGTTTTAAGGGGTCATTTCCTCATTGTTCAGTTACAAAAGATAGCTGTTTAATTTTGTTTTTCATGTTTTACGGGCTAACCTTAAATCTTAGGGTTAAGTGCTTAGTACCATTAGATAGGGCTAATTTAGCTCTATATTTCATGTCTCAATGTTGTTATAGCATAATTTTGTGTTTTAAGGGTTTTAGTAGTTGTAGTGAATTTTTCTAAGTAGATTAGATGTTTTTATTGGTTTTCTGGCTTCAGGCAGCACCTCCGACGTCGGGCAGCCTGCCCGCCTCTGTTTTAGAAGGTTGGGGAGCGCTTCTGGAGGGGTTTTATTCAATTTGGCTGGTACAGATGCCAAATTTGTTGGTGTGCATGGGCTCTTAGATAGTGGTGTGTGTGTACATACTGAATAAGACAGTTTGGGGCAACTTTAATTATCATACAACCATCTGGAGGTGATATCCTTGTTCCTCACTCAGTTTTCACTGTTTTTTGGCCACAATTGGCTGTGTTTGTTGCAAGGTTAGTTCTTCATTTAACTCAACTTTTGCAACAGGTTCTCTGGTATAGTCTTGCAAGATATATCAAGTATTATTGCTGTCTCTGGTGTGGATTTGCAGCCTACATCAAGTATCTTTGCTTTCTCTGGTGTGGACATTGGTCTACATTTCAGTTTTTTGGTCTGGTAGTCTGTCTGGGGACTACTTTCTTGGCTCATCAAGCAGTCAAGTGTGTTGAAAAAAGGGCTTTAGCAAACAGGAACCAGCTTACTTTAGCAAGTAAATCTCACTCTATTTTTCTAAAGGGACAGGGGATTTTCTCTCTGGTTTTTCTCAAACTCCCTTGATCAAGGCCTATAGCTAGTACTATAGGATTGTCTACATTTCTGGCGCCCAATGTGGGGTGAAATTGCTAGTTCTTAGGAATCTCTGTTTTCTTTGGTAGGCTCTTTTTGGTGTTTTGGTCTGGAGGAATGGCTTCTGGTTCCTCTATTCCTGTGGTGACTGTCAGTGGGGGAGATGGTCCTCCTGCTGTGATGGTCAAGGAGTGTGTTAAGATTAAAACTTGGGATGGTACCAAGTTTAATGGGGAGGATGTCAAGTGGTTTCTGGAGAAGTATGAAACTGCTGCTGGAGTGGATGGTGCTTCTTACCTGGACATGGTGAAGCAGATTATCTTCTTTATTGGTGATAGGGCAGTGGAGAAGGAGATTGTGGCCATGTCTGGCTACAAGAAGAGGGATTGGAAGTTATTGTGTAGGGAGATGGTGGATAGATGGGGTGTCAGGTTCACTATGGTGGATCTGAACAAGGTTGTCAGTGAATGGCAATATTATGGTGGTGTTGGTAACTTACATAGTTACAGGAAGTTTCTGCTACAGTTTGATCCTGTGGTGGAATATTTGGTGGAAGTGGAGGAGCTGGCACATGAAAATGCTGCCAAGGATGTTTTTTGGTCTTCCCTGGCTAGAGATGTCAGGATGGATGTGTTGAAGGAGCTGTCAAGGAAGGACTTGATGAAGACTCTTTCTAATGGGGACCAGAAGTTTCCTGCCTTGGATAAGGTGAAGGAGGCTGTTGAGGCCCATTTGAAGTTATTGGCTGTGGACACCTATCAGGAAGGGTGTGCCAAATATGTCAGCAAAGTCAGTGAGGCTTTGGCTGAAGAGGAAGCTAGGGTGAAGAAGGAGGAGAAGAATATGGTGCAGGTTCCCAAACAGGAGAAAAACCCAGTGGTGGAGCAATTGGCTGATCTCACAAAGCAGCTGCATATTTTTGTTCAGGAGGCTAAGAAGGTCAATAAGGCACCTTCTCAGCCTAGAGATTTTGATAGGAGGGCTGGTAGGAGTGATACTTGGGTCTGCTCTTATTGCAGCAGGAGGGGGCACAGGTCCAATGATTGTTTGGCATTGAACAGGGATGTGTCTGAAGGAAAGGTGGAATTTGATGGCAGGGTTTTCAAGTTCCCTGATGGTTCATTTTTGAAGCCCAGTGAGGGTCAGGCTCCTGTTAATTTGGTCAGGAGAAGGGGTGGTCTCAATCAAAGGAGGCCAAGGTTTGAGGAGATTCCTGATCAGGGGAAGTCTTCTGGTAAGGAGGATGATGATGTCAAGGGAAAGGGGAAAGATTTCAATAAGGTCTCCTTTTCTACTTCCTTTGGTGGTTTGGAGTTGTATTCCTGTGGTGGACAGTCAAGTGGAGAATGCTAGGCTGGTGTTTATGATGTGGAATCAGGGAAGGTGGGAAGGCCTAAGAGCAGTTCTCAGGCCCAACCAAAGCCAAAGGTTTCAAAGGTGTATCCTAAGCTGAGCTCAGCTAGGAAGAGGTACAGAAAAGAGGAGCTGTACAAGATGCAGAAGGGTATGGCTAACATGGGCCCCCTAGTTTTGGTGCATTGGACATGAATGGTGAGCCAATGACAATGGAAGTTGATTCTGACTCTGAGGAGGATGTCCCTTTGGCTTCATTGCCTAAGCCTGCTGGAGTTAGAGGTTCTGGTGAGGGATCTGGTTTGGTTCCTTTTGATGGTAAATCTGTTGGTGGTGCTGGCCCTCAAGAAGCTTCTAGGACTAAGGTAGTGAAGCCAAGGGCTCACTTTGAGATGCCAGTAGTTTCTGGTCAAGTTAAGTTTATGGACTCTGTCCTGGAAAGGATGAATCAGGGTCAGGTTTCCCATTCATATGGGGAATTGTATGCTATCAGTCCTGGGTTGGCTGATAGACAGAAAAAGTTGTTGACCAGGAGAAGAGTTTCTTCTAGGGAGGTGGAATACATTTGTGATTCTGCTGAAAAGTTTGGTGAGGGGTTGGAAACTCATTTTTCTGCTCCTCTGGGATATTTCAATGTCACTCTGAATGGCAGGGAGGCAAGGGCATTGGTGGATTCAGGTTCTCAGATAAACCTGATTTATTTGTTTGAGGCAACTCATTTGGGCCTCCCCATCAAAACTGGTATTGGTGTGAATTTGAGAGGGATCGGCGGTCATGTCACTAAATTGGTTGGAACTTCAGAGTTTGTGAAGTTAGATGTTGGTGGAGCCTCAGGGAAGGTTCATTTTTATATTGGTAAGGGAACAGTAAAAGCTGTTTTGGGTGGGCCATTCTTGATGGATTTTCAGGCAAGAATTGGTTATCAATTTGATTTGGGAATCAGTTTGGAGTTGACTGGTGAAGATGAAAGGAGACTTCACATGAGGTTATCATCCCCTGGAGAGGATGGTTGGGAGACCAGGCCTGGTTTATCTTCAATGTTCCAGTGCATGGATTGTTGTAGGAGAATAAGAGAAGTGGGTTCTGCCTCTGGTTTTTTGGAGTGTGGCTCAGGCTTTTGTGAGAGTCTGTCTTTTTTAGAGTAATTAGGGCTGATCACCCTAGTGCTTCAACCTCTCCCCAAGATGAGGAAATCCCAGGTTGTAGTAGGTCAGCTCCCTTGGAGATGTGGATTTTCAACTTTCTCTTTTTAATGTTTCTCTTCTCTGCAAGTATTCATCAAGTTTTTTATAAAGTCTCTGTTCTCTCACAAGCTTCTCAATTATTTTTAATTCAAGCTCAAGGAAGAATATTGGTTATATATCTTTATTGAAAGATATGCAGAAAAGTTTTTGGGTGGTGAGATTGGGGTCTGCAAGTAAGTCCTCCCAATTGTGCACCGCTAGGGTTTATTCTACACCTTTCAAAAACATTACCTGGGACACACCTGTGAGTATTGGGGAAACCCCTGGTTATTTCTGTAGGTCAGAAGAAAACTCAAGAAAAGAAGATAAAAATTTCAAGATAATTCAAGAAAATCAAAAAAAAAATCTGAAGATAATGAAGAAAGAAGATCATCAAGATCAAATTTTGGGCCTCCAGCATGAGGTTAAACTGCAGAAAATTATGAAGAAAGAAGATCATCAAGATCTATTTTTGGGCCTCCAGCATGAGGATAAACTGCACAATTATAAAAGAGTTAATTCTGAAGATGAATCAAGATTTGAAGATTTGGAAGATGGAAGTGAAGATGAAGATTTGGAATTGTGGTAAAGTTTTGGAGTGGTGAGATTGGGGTCTAAAAGTAAGTCCTTCAATATTGTGCACCACTAGGGTTTCTTCTACACCTTTCAAAAACATTACCTTGGCCACACATCTGAGCAATGGGGAAACCCTTGGTTTTTGTTCCAGGTCTGGTGGTGAAGATTTCCTAAAGATCCCTCAAGTTGAAGGTGGAGCGGCAAAGTATACAAAGGTAGCGGGAAGATTAGGCCTGTCAATGAGCCTATGCCTGTGGGTTTGAATGCTCCCTTGAATAGACCTCCTTCTTCAAGAGATCCGTACTGTACTCGTTTGGTGAAGAATTGTCAAGAATTTGTAGAGACAGCTAGGGTGACTGTGGAAAGGTTGAAAGTTTTTAATTTTGGTCCTGATGAGTGGTTGTCTGAAGAAGAAAAGAAGTTGTTGTTGCACGTTATTGTGCTAAAGGAAAAAGCTGTGGCTTTTGTTGAGGAGGAAAGGGGTGTGTTGAAGCACTCTTATGGGGAACCTTACTTGATTCCTGTGGTTTGTCATGAACCTTGGCAAATCAAACCTATTCCGATTTCAGCTGCTATCAGAGAGGATTTTGTGGAGATTGTTAGGGAAAGAGTCAGGACTGGGTTATACAAACAATCAACATCCAGTTACTCAAGTCCAGTTTTCTGTGTAAAGAAGCAGAATAGAAAGTTGAGGGTGGTTCATGATCTTAGAGCCTTGAATAGAGTCACTATCAAGGATTCTGGTATGCTACCTAGTGCAGAGGATTTTGTTGAAGCTTTTGCTGGAAGGGTGTGTTATGGTTTGGGTGATATTATGGGTGGTTATGATGAGAGGAAATTTCATACAGATTCAAGGCCTCTCACAACTTTTGAAACTCCTTTGGGAAGATTTAAGCTCACTAGGTTGCCTCAAGGAGCAACTAATTCTGTGGCAGGATATCAAGCAAAGATGGCTTGGATTTTGCAGGATGAGGTTCCTACTCATGCTGGTATTTTTATTGATGATGGTGGAATTAAAGGACCATCCACTGATTATGGTAATGAGTTGTTAACGGAGAACCCTGGAATAAGGAGGTTTGTTTGGGAATATGCAATAACTCTAGAGATAGTGTTGTTTAGGATTGAAGAGGCTGGTTTGACCATTTCTGGGTCAAAATTCTGTTGTTGTGTTCCTGCTTTGGAAATTCTGGGTCATGTGGTATGTAAAGAGGGAAGGATTATGGAAAAGAAAAAGATTAATAAAATTCAGTCATGGCCAAGGCATAAAAATTCTACTGAAGTCAGGGGATTTTCGGGTGTGTGTGTATATGTCAGGATTTTTATTAAGGATTTTTCTTTGTTGGCTTCACCTTTAAGGAGGTTGACCAGGAAAGATGCAGATTGGGAATGGACTGAAGAGTGTGAAGAGGCTTTTCAGAAGTTGAAAAAGGTTGTTGGGGAAGATATTGTTCTTCACAAGTTGGATTATGGTGTTGGTGCTGGAAAAATTTATCTGGCAGTGGACTCAAGCTATATTGCTGGTGGTGCTGTTTTGTCTCAGGAAGATAAAATTGGGAGGGTCAGGCAATTTAGATATGAGTCTGTGGTGTTTAATGAGGTGGAATCTAGGTATTCTCAACCTAAGTTGGAATTGTGTGGTGTAGCAAAAATTTTAAAGAAGCTACAGACTGTTTTGTGGGGGAAACATTTTGAGCTGCAGGTGGATGCAAAATCTTTGGTTCAGATGATCAATACACCTAGCTTCCAAATGCTCCAATAAATAGGTGGGTGGCATTTATTCAACATTTTTCTTTTGACCTGGTACACAAACCAGGCAAAATTTTTACAATGCTTGATGGATTATCAAGGAGACCACCTACAGATGAAGATTCTGAGGCTGAAGAGTTAAATGAAGATGTTCCAGTGGTTAGGGCCAGCACAAAGGGTGCTGAAGATTTTTCTGACCTCCCCCAAGAGGCTAAACTGGCTGGATCTGATCTTGATTCTGGTGATCAGGATGTTTTTGTTGATGATGATGGAGTTGTTGTTTGGGACAGCTCAAATTTGGAAAATGGTGTTTTTGTTAGAGAACTGGATTCTCACAAGATTCAGTGTAAAGAGAAGGATGTGCCAAAATTTAAGGATTGGTATCCTGGTTGGGCTGATCAATTGGCTCATGTTCACACTGGTGATTTTGATGACAGAGTTGTAACCTTGGATGTTGTTTTGTTGGATTTTGAAGATGAGACCTGGGGTCAGTCTGGGTTTTATTTTATTATGGTGGAATATCTGTTGACCTTGGAGAGGCCAGATAGTTGTGATGATGATACTTGGTTGGAAATCAAGAAGAAGAGTCCTGGATTTTATGTGTCAGGAAGAAGGTTGATGAGGAGGAGACATCCTAATCCTCAAGTTGTGGTGACTCAGAAGAAGGGTCAAGAAGTTGTGTTGAAGTCTTTGCATGAAGACCTTGGTCATAGAGGCTTTGGGGAGACTTATAGAAGAATAGCTGACAGATTTTGGTGGCCAGGTATGAAGTTGTCTGTGCAGGGTTGGGTTCAATCTTGTGAGGAATTTCAAAGAAGAAGTCACTTGAAACCCAAAGAGGTTGACCGTGCTACCGGTGAATCAACTGTTTTTGGAAGAGTCAGTCTGGATGCTGTCCATATTAAAGAGGGAAGGTATAAATACTTAATTTTTGCCTGGGATAATTTGTCTGGTTGGGTTGAGGCATTGCCTCTGGTTAATTTGACTGCCAAGAATGTGGCAGAGTTTTTGAAGAAGGAGTGGATTTATAGGTATGGGTTGATGAAGTTGGTGACAGTTGATGGCGGGCCAGAGTTTGGTGCCAAATTTAAAGAAGCTGTGGCTAGTGTTGGCTCTAAAGTTAGAGTGGCTACACCTTATTATCCTGAAGCTGAAGGTATGGTTGAAAGAGGCCATCAAGTTATCAAGAATGCTTTGGTAAAGATGTGTGGGGATAGTGCTGAAAAATGGAGGCATTATTTACCCTTGGTGGTATTTGCTGATAGGGTCACTGTGAAGAGGACAACTGGCTATTCTCCTTATGAGTTGATGTTTGGTCAGAAATCTGTTCTACCAGTGGACTTGGAAGCTGTCTCTTATCTTAGAATTGATTGGGATGATGTGCACTCAACAGAAGAATTGCTCTGTGCCAGGATGAACCAGTTGGAATGTAGAGAGGAATGTCAAGAGAAGGCATACTCTAGAATGATGAAGATTAGGAATCAATCAGTCAGATACTGGAACAAGAAGTTGGCTCATAGACTCAGGAATCCCTTGAAACCTGTTTTTTTGGTTTTGGTTTATAATAGAAGTTTGGAGAGTCAGTGGGGAAAAATGTTTTCTGACAGATGGAATGGACCTTACAGAGTCAGATCTCAGGTGTCTGGAGGTTCTTATGTTTTGGAAGAGTTGGATGGTACAGTCTTAAAGAAGAGAGTGGCTGCAGATCAGGTGAAGAGGTTTTATCCCAGAGGCACTAGACATGAAGAAGATTGACTCCGCAATGAGGATAAACTATGGAACGTTCTTTAAATTTTGGAATTTTTAGTGTTGCAGAGCAACTTTTGTGTTGGAAACCTTTTTTTAGAAGGTACCAATTGGTGGGGCTTCTAGATCATATTTTGGCAAGTGTAGGGTTAACTGATGGGCTGGATGCTCTAACAACAGTTACCCCAGATTGTCTGTTTCCAACCCTTTCTCTTAATTTGGTTGAACGCTAGTATTGGATTCTTTTAACAGGTTTTTAGTCCTCTATGACTTTAAACTGGAATTTCCTTTGGTTTTCAAGTGCTGGACTCTTCACTCTTATTGGTTTTGGTTTATTGTGTTGGATGTTGTGTTTTTGTTAGAAGGTACCCACGGGGGGCTTCTAGATTTTATTTTGGCAAGTGTGGGAGTAACTGATGAGCTGGCTGCTCTGGAGAACAGTTACCCCAGAAAGTCTGTCTCAAGTCTTTTGTTTTTTCCTAGTTGAATTCTATTTCTGTTGTTTATTATTCAGGTTTCAAGTCCACTATGACTTTAAACTGGTTTGGGACTGGCTTCTTTATCTTTGGTTTTTTTTGGGTTGGTGGTGGATCACTGGTGGTCTCCCATCATTTTTACTTATTGGAGGGAGCCCACCCAGTGATCATTTCTATGGACTGGACTTTCTCTTACTGGACCTTCTCTTAATCTAGACCATCCATGGAGCTGGACTTTCTTTGATTTTTTAGTTATGATTTTGCTAGATAGTGGTTTCAGATTATTTTCTTTTTTCTCTTTTTTTCTTTTAATTTTTTTATGGGTGTTGTTAAAATTATAAAAGCAAAAATATAGGGTGTTACCACATCAGGGTCACCTGGATGTGGGTAAGTATTGGTGGGGAAAGGCTCATCAATTGGCCGGGCAATGCTATTTTAACATTTTATTTTATTTTATTTTTATTTTCATTAATGTCATTTTTTATTTTTTATTCTCAGTATTACCCTTAATTTATTTTTCTTATTTCAAATCATTTAAATTATTTAAGGTGTATCCACATCAAGGTGCACTTGGATGTGGGCAAGGTATCAGGGTATCAGCTCATCAACTGGCTGGGGGATACCATTTGTATTATTTTTTTTATCTTTTATTTTATTTCATTTATTTTTATTTTTATTTTATTTATCAATTTTTAATTTTAGTATGTTAGTAGACTGTTCAAAAAAAAAATTAGAATTTATAGTTATTAATTTTTTATTATTTATTTATTTATTATTATGTTTTTAATTTTTTTTCAGGAGCTCATTGTCTGGATGATGAAGTTTCTGGAGGCTGGTCTGGATTATGATGTTGTTTTTGTTTTTTGTTGGGGCTGTGGGAAGCACTGTGTTCTTTGAAATGCATCCTGATGGAGAGATTATATGGATTATAATGGGCAGGAATGGGTTTGGATGGAAGTTCAGAAGAGGAAGAAGAAGAGGCAGGAATGGATTAAAGTCATGGCCAAGAATGGTATCGTCCATCCTTGGGGCGTCCAAGACTGATAATTCCCACTCGAAGGGGGGAAGATTCGGAAAGTTGAAAACCCATAAAACTTTCTTACTGACCCAATATTTGGGTTCCTTTGATTCAACTAAATAAATTGGAGTTCGATTGATGTCTGTAAATTTCAGTTGTAACTTCTCGGCAAAAGATAAACTGACAAAAGAAGTTGAAGCTCCAGAGCCTATAAGACAACTGAAGGGGATATCCTCCTTAAAAAGAATGAATCTCAAGCGATTTAAGGCAACTCCAGTCCTTAAGACATGGAGGTTCTGTGCACTGGGAGAGATAAGATAGTTTGCTTTGCACACAAGTAAACTATCGACTAGTTTTTTGACTTTGAACTAGTACCTACTCTTTCCTTCAATTTTACACAATATTCCAGCTTGTGCTTACCCCCACAATACATACATAACCCATTATCTGCTTGCCTCTTCCTCTCAGCTTCTTTAAGTTCCCCTTTAGGATCCAGTACTTTACTGATATCGCCTGGGGTCAAGCTTTTTGGTCAAGGTTTGTCCTTTCCCTTAATAGGTTTGAATTGAGTCGAGGAGGATTGAGTTGTTTGTGGGTGTGAAGAAGGTCCCGATTTAAAATTTAGGCCTTGAGATTTGTTGGCGTATTGACAATGTTGAAGTCGTCCTTGGTAAACGCCGTCGAGTTCGAGGGTTTGATCCATTAAATCCGTTAAGGTAGTCATCTTCTGACCGTGAAGATTTAACTGATCCAGAATCCTTGAAGGAAGTCATTTTCTGAAATGATACTTGAGGGCAGCATCATTCCAACCTACTCAAGTTTGAAGCGCTCTGAAGTTCGAGATATATTCAGAGGCTTTACCATTATTACTCATGCAAAGAAAATCAAGTTCGATTTCTGCGTTGTCAGTTTCATTAGGGTCACCAAACAACGTGAAGAGTTGGTCTTCAAACTTTTCCCAATTATTAATAAGTAAGGGTGTTTCTGTTGAAGAGAGCATGAGAAGATAAGGTTCGAACCATCTTTCTACTTTTCTGGCTAGGAATGAAGAAGCGTAAACAACCTTCAATCGGTCATTATTGAAGGTTTGAGGGTCATTATGGAACAGGAGCTTGCAGGTTTGCAAGGAGGGCCGCAATCTGTCTGGATGATCTCCATCAAATTTATCAGGAGATTTCATAGAAGGAGTTTTGAATTTTGATCCTCTCTGAAGAAGTTGGATTTGAAAGGGTTTTTATGAAAAATCTCATGAAGTCTTCCAGAGAATTAGATGGTCCAGGTTCCAAAGGTTGACCAGAAGGGTGAGTAGCATGGGCAGATGGTGCCTCATGCATTGTATCCTCTCCTACTTCTTCCTCGCTAGAATCATCAAAATCCCGGAGGATGTCTTCTACAGATTGGACTGAGTGTCCCCGTTCCCTAAGGTTGAGAGATTTCAGGGAGTGAGTGTGGGAAAAAGGCCGTGTAGCTGTTGGCCTGCCTCTGGCGCGAGCCCTAGTAGTAGTGCCCATAGGAGGAGTGCGTTGAACAGGTTCCATTTAAAGAATTTAAAACACCTGAAAAAAGGACGTAGTAGTGCCAAAGAATGAGAACTACGGAGAATTAAATTATACTGTTACCGGACAACCTATGCACAAGGTCAAGGGTGTTCCTGGAAGTGAGATGGAGGGAGTAGTTTAGAAACTTATTTGAAGCACAGAGGAAATGTTTGAGGAAGTGATTCGAAGATGACTTGAAGGAAGAGCTACTTCTTTGAGATATGTTTGATAAGAATTCTAATATAATTTAAAGGTAATATTAATATTCTTAAGATCTCACAAAGGGTTGGAAAACTAAATAATCAAAGATTTAAGTTTTAGAAATGATTACTGAGAAAAATAAGGAAATGTACAATAATAGTGATTTAACCTGAAGCTTTACCACTATTAACTACATATACATTTTATAATTTAATTCTAAAGAAATATCAAACCAAAATCCAACCCCTTTTATATTGATTACTCCTCCTCGCATTGACCTCATATTGATCCATCATTCCGCACACCACAGACAATCAAAAATACACTTGTTACACCTGGACCCTCCTCACTAACATCTGTTAACCCTTTAATCCTCCACTAACCATCCCGTCCATGCTCACTATCCCTGTTAATAACCCACAGATACTTAATAAACCTTTTGAGGAATATTACATTAACTATTGCGCTGTGCATCGCTTATTGAAGAAAAGACTAAACACACTATTGAGAGATTGACTAATTTAGATTTAAAGTTTAGATTAGCGCAGGTGAATAGTGAGTACACAAAGGAAAGTCGCAGTTGCTATGTAGAATTGTTTTCTGCGCTTCGAGTATGGATTTAGACCTCTGTATTATTGATTTAATGAGCTGCTTTTTCCTCGAGTGTCACGTGGCGTGTGGCAGCTTTTTAACTCCATGTGCTCTCTCTCCTTTTTGCCTATAAAAGGCCTTCCACTTTTTGCTGTTTTATTCATTCCATACAGCTTATATTTTATTATATATAAATAAAAATCATTTTTATTACTACTAATACTGCTTTAGTACTTAAATTTGCATAAATCTAAACTTTATAAGTAATAATAATTTTATTAATATACTTTAATTTGAGTAATTTATTGTAAAAGATAAAATCTACATACTTGCTTTAGAATCCTTGATTTATCCACCTTCACTGCTATTTGGATGGCTGTAACATCCATTAGACCATTATGACCTCTTGAAGAAAACACTTAAAACTCATTGTAATACCTATTTTAGATATATTACTCACAGTTTCCCATGTTACAAATTTGTGTAGTTACTCACTATTTTAATTAACTTGGTTGGGAATGCAGGATGGGAAACATTAGTTCTTATTTGTGGGTTTAATTACTTGTTTCATATTTTTCTCTCAATAACTAGGTTTCAATTATACTCTTTTATTTTCTTGTTTCATTTTGTTATCATTTCGTATATAAAAATTTTTTGCACTTCAGAGGACCCGTCGCCTATAAAAGGGTCTTGGGTGATCCCCTTCAGATCATCAATTATATTACCATATCATATTTTAAATACTATAGTCTATTTGATTGTTTATTGTGACACATCTCTCCCCTTTAATATTAAATAAAATTATAACGGGTGCTTTAAGAGATTTCTAATCATTAGTTGTTGATATTTAAGCAGAGATAAAATAAAATACTTACTATTGTAATTGAGTCCACCCCTTGTCATTAGTACCATCAATTCCATGATTTCACCATCAATTTACCTCTTAGTCATTTCTCCTTTCTCTTCTTTTACCTTTAAGCTTTTCCCTCTTCTCCTTCCTCTTCTTCTTCTCCGTTATTTTTCCTCTTTCTAGACAAACCAGCTGATAGATTTAATGTTAAGTACTTGCCATGATGACATCTTATCTGGTCATTTTGATTTCAAAAAAACATTACCTTGAATTAAAAACACAGCCAGGTGGATAAATATTAAGGAAGATGTACAAAAATACATTGAAACATGTGACTCTTGTCAAAAATCTATAAGATTAACTAGGAAGTGAGCTGGGTTGTTAAAACAAATAGAGCGGATAAAAGCCCCATGGGAAATTATAAACATGGACTTTGTGACTGGCAGGCCATTAGAAGTAACAGAAAGCTTCAATTCTTGATGGGTAATTGTTGATAGACTAAAATCAATGTGTAAGTTTATTCCTACCCATAAAGATGTATCTGAAAAAAACTTGGAATTGATATGGTGGACTCAAATGATGAACACTTCTGGGTTCCCCAAAGCCATAATCTCCAAAAGAGACCCATAATTTACTTAAAAGACCTGGACATCTTTGATGGAAGTATCAGGATGTCAATTGAAATTTTCTACAGTACACCATCCAGAAACTGATGGATTAGCTGATAGAATGATATAGACTATGGAGGATATTATCAGAAGATATTGTGCCTTTAGATTAGAATTTAAAGACAATGAGAAATTCACGCATGACTGGGTAGCTTTAATTTCTGGCTTCAAATTTTCTTATAATAGCACAACTCATTCTGTAACAGATAAAAAACCAATTGTACTCTGTATGGGGTATGTTCCAAATACACAAGTAAATTATTTAAAAATATAAAAAAGTTTAGACATACACCCTTGTACTAAATTTTTTGTTCATATACAACAAATGTGTAGAAAGCATTCAGAAAAATGCATTCATAGAGCATTTGAGTATGAAAAGAAAAGATGGGATAAATCCTAAAAAGTATTTGAATTTAAACAAGGTGATGAAGTCATTATTTAAGCACTAAATTTTAACTTAGAAGGTAATGTTAAATGAAAATATAGTTTTTTGGACCTTTTTAGTGAACTACATGGTTGGTAATAATGCTGTGGAAGTCATAATATATGCCCCATATGATAGCAAACATCCAGTTGTACCTATATCATTATTAAAGCCTTACCATGCAATTGATCCTTTTTCAATTCTAAAAAGAAGAGGAAGGCCTAAAAAAACTGAAGAAAATATGGGAAAATCATAGATTGAAAAATACTTTAGAAAAGAATCCTTACTAAAGAGAAAGGAGCTGAATATATATTAAGATACAAGAGAAAATTAAGTGAATTTGATAGGTGGATACCTGAAAATAAAATTTCAAATCCATCATCCCTTCTTTAAAAATTTAAACAGAAATAATTTTCTGTTCAATCTTCTGAGAGGTTAAAAAAATGATCATAATGTTTTATTATGTTTTATTTCTTTAAAGAATTATTCTTTAATAATACATATTTTTCTGAACACCAAAAAAATAAAAATAAAAAAATGTATAATTTATCATTTTTTTAATTTTTTTTGGGTGGGTGAGTGTCAGCCTGGATATTCCCAGGACTTAGTGAAATAGGTATATAAAGTATTCTAGACACAAGTATTACACATGGAGAAAAAAAGTGAAATTATACTATACATATACATAAGTGAAATAAGTCAGTTAATATCACTACACAATATAGGGGGTTGACTTTCTAGAAAGTCCTCAACCTGAACTGAGATGGAACTCAGATGGAACTCAGACTGAACTCATACTGAACCCAAACTGAACTATACTTGAATACCCACCTAAAACTGTTCTTCTGAGTGGTGTTCATTCCTGATTTTATGGTTCCTTTATCAATAGCTCAATGTGTGTTAAATCTGTGGTGAGTTTGTGTCCAAGGTTGCCGACTTTCTAGCAAGTCCGTCCCTGTCACCGGACGACCTACGCACAAAGGTTGAGGGTGTTCCTGGAAGTGAGATGGAGAAAGGAGTTTAGAAACTTTGTCGAAGCACAGAGGGATGATTTGGGGAAGTGATTCAAAGATGACTCGAAGGGAGAACTACTGCTTTGAGTTATGTTCGAGAAGGATTCTAATATAATTTAAAGGTAATATTAAAATTCTTAAGATCTCACAAAGGGTTGGAAACTCAACAATCAAAGATTTAGGATTTAGAAATGATTATTGAGAAAATAAAGAAAGATACAATAATAATGATTTTAACTTTAAAGCTTTTACCACTATTAACTATAAATACATTTTATAATTTGATTCTAAAGAATATCAAACCAAAAATTCCAACCCCTTTTATATCCTTTACTCCTCCTAGCATTTACCTCATACCCATCCACTATTCCGCACACCACAGACCATTAAAAATACATCCATTACACCTGGACCCTCCTCACTAACATCCGTTAACCCTTTAATCCTCCACTATCCATTTTGTCCATGCTCACTACCCCTTTTAATAATTCACAGACATTTAATAAACCTTTTAGTGCACCATTACATTGACTATTGCGCTGTGCGTTGCTTATTGAAGAAAAGACTGAGACACACTATTGAGATATTGACTAATTTAGATTTAGAGTTTAGACTAGCATGGTGGAATAGCGAGTACACAAAGGAAAGTCGCACTTGCTATGGAGAATTGCTTTCTGCGCTTTGAGTATGGATTTAGACCTCTGTATTTTTGATTTAATGAGCTGCTTTTGCCTCAAGTGTCACGTGGCGTGTGACAGATGCCCGGGTATAATAATGCGAGCTCCGTTGAGCGTAAGAAATACTTCCCACACTAGTTTCCCTTTACCTTTTTTTTAATTAATTTATAATTTACTACAATGGATTTCCCTACTCCAACTCCCACACCTCCACACCCTAAAGCGGATGGGGGAAGTGTCACACGGAAGTAATCCAACGCTTTCACAGCTTGCGAGTCAATGGAGTACTTTTGCGTGGAAAGCATGGCGACACCAGGTCCTCGCCAGAAGTGCAAATTTTGCCTCTGGAGAAGGTTGTCGGTCAGTCGTCTAAGGAGGTAAGAAAAATAGGAGAAAAAGGAGGAGAGAAGGAGGAGGACAAGGGAAAATAAAGAAATAAACCAAAAATATATATTTAATTTATTTGAGAGGGAAACAACGGTGAGCAACTTTGAGAGGTGACAAAAACTTAGATTTTATTAACAATAATATTATTAAATGTAAGGGTTCTGCGCGGCAAACAATTTTAATTACTATCAGACTTAAAGCAACCTTTGATTTGTTGTATAGAATTTAAATTAGATTTGTATTACTAATAAAAAAATATAAACGTAATAAATTGGTTAGTTTAATTTGTTGAGTGTGTAATAAGTGATGATGCTACAGGGGATTATCCAAGGCCCTTTTATAGGCAATGGGTCCTCTGAAGCGCTACTATCTTTCTAAATACAATGATTAGAATGGAATAAAACAAATATATCAAAAGAGTAAATGAAACATAACAATATAGAGAAAAACATGAAACAAATAATTAAAACCCCAATTAAGAATCCAATTTCCCCGCCATTAATTCCCAAATCAGTAAGTGACAATAGTGAATAACTAAACAAGATTGGAAACATAGGAACTATGAGAAATATAATTCCAAACAGATGGTACATTCTGATTAAAGGACATTTTAAGTGAAACAAAAAATAATTTGACGCAACAAAACAAACAATTAATCTCAATTTAGTCCAAATTAATTTATTTGTTTTTTCTAACACAATTAAGGGTCAAAAGAAGCGTCATTAATTATTGTTTAGTATCATATGAGAGGTATTATTTAATATATAAATTTAAGTAATTAATTTAAATATATTATAAATCAATTTTACACTTGTAATTATAATATATGTTTTTCAATTAATTAAATATAAATTTATAATTATTAAATACATAAAAATGCGCCATTATTTGTAGAATATATTATATTATGCTCAATTTAATTGTATATAAAAATATATATAACCAATAGATTTAATGTAACACTTGTATATAATAAAATTCTTATATAATTTCATTATGCAATAAAATATTAAGTTATATTCATTAAATACAAGTCTTACCCACTCTTTAAGGTTTTATAATTTATATATCATTTACTGGACTCCTGGAATAGCCTGGCTGACACTCCCTCACTCTATAATAAACAATAAAAAAAATGCTAAGATTTTTTCTTTTTGTATTTTTTCAACAGAGCAGGCAGATTTAAAATTTCCTTGCCAGGTATCCATGCATCATGTTCAGATGATTTGTTCTTATATCTCAATAAATATTCAGTACCTCTTTCAGAAGTTATAATACTATCATTGAGAATTTTATCAATTTCTGCTGTTTTTGTGACTTCCTGAGGGTTCTTCTTAGGTCTTCCTCTTCTTTTTGGAAATAAGTCACTGTTGGAAGTATAAGGTTTAAGTAAAGAAATGGGAAAGACAGGATGTTTCCTATCATATGGAGAATACAATACAACTTCTACTGCATTATCACCAACCATTCTTTTAACAACAAATGGTCCTACAAAAGGATCTTTTAATTTGTGGTTACCTTGTAAATTGAAATGGACAGTAGAGATCAATACTTCATCACCCTTGTTAAATGTGTATTCTTTATGGGATTTATCCCATCTTTTCTTTTCATATTCAAATGCTTTATCAATACAACTCTGAGCATGTTTTCTGCATAGCTGTTGCATTTGCATAAAAGATTTTACACCAGGGTGTAGTTCCAACTTAGGTAATTTATTATTGAGAATCTGAGCAGGAGTGTTTGGGACATAACCTAACCAAAGCTCAAAAGGCTTTTTCTCAGTGACAGAATGAACAGTGCTATTATATGCAAATTCAAGACCAGGCAAAAGAGTGACCCAATCATGAGTAAATCTGTCATTGTCTTTATATTCTAAACCAAAGGCACAATACCTTCTAATCATATCTTCCAGAGTTTGAATCATTCTTTCAGCTAGACCATCAGTCTGAGGATGGTGAGCTGTAGACAATTTTAACTCACAGCCACAAATATCCATCAAAGAGGTCCAAAACTCAGAAGTGAGTTTTGGATCCCTATCAGAGATAATGGCTTTTGGAAAACCAATAATATTAAACATGTAAGACCACCATAAGAAAGCTAATTCTTTGGTGGATACATCTTTGTGGGTTGGAATAAATTTGCACATTTTTGTGAATCTATCAACTATTACCCAACAAGAGTTAAAGCTGTCTTTACCTGCAACAGGAAGACCAGTGACAAAATCCATATTAATGATTTGCCAGGGAGCACTAGGTGCTTCAATATGTTGTAATAACCCTGCTCTCTTACCTGTTAACCTTTTAGATTTTTGGCAGGAATCACAAGATTCAACATATAATTTTGTGTCTTCAGACATATTAGCCCACTATGCAGTGTTTTTGATTCTAATCAATGTTTTTTCAAGATCAAAATGACCAGCTAATATGTCATCATGACAAAGTTTGAGGATAGTTTCTTTCATTGAAGGAGGAATAACAATTACATTGGTAAGCTTCCTTCTATAAAATATATAACCATCTTCAATAGAAAACTTTCCTTTATTTAAAGCATTTTGGTACTTTGCAGGAAGAGTTTTTATTAATGCTTGAATTGAAGCATTCTTAGGATCATTCAAAATAGTAACTAATTTATTTAAGTCAGAATCTTTATCATATGAATCCAGTATTAACTGTAATAACTCTTCTTCCATATCAACTATAAATATACCATGTATATGAACAGTGTCATCCTCAGGTACATAAGCAGGATTGGAGTCATTATTTGGCAGAGGCAATCTGGAGAGCATATCAACATTAGAGTGAACATTTCCAGCTCTGTGGATAATAGTCATCCTTCCTCTGTATTCCTGAACAGCAAGTTGCCACCTGAACATATGTCTGTTAGGTGTTTTGAGGTTTAAGAGAGATTTCACAGCACTACAGTCAGTTACCAACTCAAATTTTTGGTCATCCAAGTAGTAATGAAGTTTCTCAAGAGCCCAAACAACTGCTAAGCACTCCAATTGAGTGGCACCATATTTCAATTCACTATTTCTTAAGGTTCTTGAAATATAACAAATTACAACCTCTGAGGATTTATCATTAATAATTTGCTTTTGGTGAAGGGCAGCACCCAGACCAATAAAGCTAGCATCTGTATAAAGTACAAATGGCTTGTTAAAATCTGGAAGAGCCAATATAGGGGCTGTCATTAAGCAACTTTTCAATGTATTAAAAGCTTTCTGACAGTCATTATTCCAGAGAAAAGCAACATCTTTTCTGGTTAGTTTTGTAAGAGGCAAGGCTATGACCTGATAATTTTTAATATATTGTCTATAATAGCCACACATACCCAAAAAACTTTGGATTTCTTTTACAGAAGTTGGTGCTTTCACATTTTGAATGGCAGCAACTTTATTATGGTCTACACAAATTTGTAAGCCTGACACAACATGGCCAAGGACTTTCAAAGATTGAAAACCAAATTTACACTTTTTTAAAGATAAGGTCATATTGATTTCATCCATTTTTTGGAAAACTCTATTCAAGTGAATCATATGTTCATCAAAAGTTTTAGAAAAAACAATAATATCATCAATATAAACCATGAGCCAACCTTCAATAATTTCTTGATGGAAAGTGTTATCCATGACTTTCTGGAAAACTGAAGGAGCATTTTTAGGGCCAAATGGCATCCTAACATACTTATATATTCCCATATCAGTAGCAATAAGCAAAAAATTTTGAGAATTTTTCTCAACTGGAACTTGATGATAACCTTTATTACCATCCAGACAACTAATAAATTTTGCACCTTGCAAGGTAGCATGTATTGAATTAATTCTGGGTAAAGGATAAATATCATCAACAGTATAAGTATTTAAAGCTCTGTAATCTCCACATAATCTAGCTTTATCTTTTTCATATGAAATCAAGACTGGGGAGATGACACAATATTTGGGGGTGACATCCACTTTCTCAATGATATTCATTTTCAATAATGTTTCAATATTATCTTCAATATCTTTTCTTTTTGATGGAGAAGCAGGATATGGTTTTTTCTTAAGGGAAGGAGGAATATCACCCAAATTACAGGATAAGGTAATTTTCATCTCTTCCTGAACAATTCCCAAGACATGAGAACCATGAGCAAAAGCCATAGGGAAAGAGGTAATAGAGGCAACAATAGAATCCTTTTGTTCACTAGTCAACTGATCACCAAAAGAAGCGGTATTTATTTCATGTAATAAATCATCCATTTCAGTTGTTGTTCTACCTTTACATTGGGTCAGTGAGTTACAAGATTTCAACAAATGCCCAGAAGGTCTAGGAGAAGAAATTTTGAATTTTCTTTTCCCATTCATTCCTAAAGTAAAGCAATTATTTGCTGGATCCAGTTTCACACCAAACATGGTTAAAATATCATTTCCCATAATAAACCAATTGCTAAAATTATCATTATTCATGACAACAAACTCACAAATAGCTCTGACAAAACCACCATTATATTTTAAGAATACAGAGGTTTTGTATTTGCCAATAGGAAATAAGGTAGAACCATACCCTCTCCATTTTTCAGAAGTTATAGGCAATAATTTACTCAAATATTCCTTATCCACTGAAGCCAATGCTTTTTCAGATACTACACTTCCTCCAGCACCAGAATCAAGAACTACATCAACATTTTTACCATTAATGATAACAGGTGCCTTTAAAGGGGATATAGGAATAGAATTGTTAGTAATATCTTTAATTATCTCAGCATTTTCTACTGAAGATAAATTCAATACACAATCTTCAGATATATTATTTAAATAATGGACATCATGTTCCAACATTAAAACATCTTTAACAGATTCATTGTCATAGGAGATATTACTTTCACAGTCACTGGAAGAATTATTGACATCAAGTTCAACTTCATCAGTGTCTTCATTTTGTTCAACAAGATGAATTTTCTTGTCACAAACATGACCCTTCTGCCACGGTTTGTTACATTTATAACAAGTATTTGTTGCATATTTTTTAGGTGCAACTGGGGCAGAGGGTTTACCAGATTTTTCTGGGAGCTTTATAGAAGGTTTATTCTGATCATTATAAGATTTACTAAGGTAATTCTTTGGTTCATATCTATGGTTGAGTAGTACTTCATTACAGATATTAATGAAAGAAGAATTTTCCCTTACATGCTCAGTTCTAGCAACAATCAGATCCCTAAGATAATTTGGTAATTTATACAAGATTTTATCTCTCCAAATATCATAATCCATCTTTGGATCAATTGCTCTAAGGATTTTAGTTATTTTCATCAGAAAAACAATGGGCTTTTCAACAGAGGAGGATACATATCTAGTATTCTCATACAGTCTCTGCTGAGCTAACCTGAATTTTGAACCACCAAACTGATTCTCAATCAAGGATTTCCAATCATTCCATGTATAATGATTGTTATCTAAGAGGACAGATTCATACCACATCAAGGCTACATTGGAAAATAAAGAAATTAGCTTAGAAACAATTTCCTCATCAGGTAGTTAATAAGATCTCTTTAAATTATCAATTCTCTGGATAAAGTGTTGCCAATCAGAGGAAGAATCACCATCAAAGGTAGGATATTGGTCTAACTTAGGCCAATTTTTCTGACTACTGGGATGGTCCACTTTTTGGTTTGAATTATTCATTAGTAATAATTCCTGAAGTTTAGCCAGGTGTTCAGAAATTTCATTATTTACAGAAGCAGCTGGTGCATGACCATCACAAGATTTTTTGCTAGTAGCAAAAGATTTTACAGACTCATTGTCAGTTTGTTTAATGGTTGAAATATGAGGAAGAAAGGATGAACTTTGTTCAGGTTTTTTCCCTTTATTTTTATGCAGCTTATTTGCAGAAATCTCATTTAATTCATTATTGATGGTTAGGGTTGAGAACTTTTCCTGTAGGTCACACACATAGTTTCTTATTCTTGGAATTTCAGACATCTGGCCATTTACTTTTGCAAGAGATAGAACATTTCTGTCCTTAGAAACTGAGTGTTTGGTACTTAGTGCATGGAAATCATTTCTTAGCTTCTTAAACTCATTTTGCAGATATTTTATTTCATTTTTGAATGAATAATTTTCCTCAATAAGGGGTTTCAATTCACTCAAGGTCTTATGTAGACTGATATTTCTATCTGAGATAGCTCTATGGTCACTTCTTATTTGTTTTTGTTGACTAAGAACAATATTCAAGGTTTCTTTGATTTTTAAATAAGCTGTATCTTGTACAGAAGAACTCACTTTACATTGCAAGTGTAAATTATTTAATCTATCATTTTCATGGATTAACACATCTCTCACATGTTTGTCTTTCACAATATTAAAATCAAGGGTATCTTTCAATATTTCCTCAGAAGTTTTTTCAATTAAGGTATAGATTTCAGGGGGAACAGAATCATTTTTAATTGCAAGAGAAGGATTAATTAAAGATGTAGAAGTTAAATGTAAAGGTTCATCAAATGACAATTTTCTAATTACATCAATAGGGCTACTAGTTACAGGAAGCTGTCTTTTAACAGGTTTAACTGTTCTTTCACCATGTTCAATAATATTACCTGCAGAAGAAAATTTATTAGAAAACATACACAAGTGACTATCAACCAAATTACTTACCATGGCAGAGGAGGAAACTTCCCCTGGGACTGGGTTTGGGATTGTGCTTGGGCCTTCTTTCTCCTGCCTTGTTGGTAGGGATGAGGAGGTGGATGGAAATTGGGTGTTCTGGATGGGCCAGGCTGATGATGAGGAGGGTGTTGCACATTCTGTTGGTAGTGACTCATTAGATAATCCCATTTCCATTGCTCTACTTCCATAGTATTTGGATTTTGGATGGTTGAGCTGGGTGGCTGTGAAGGTTGAGCCTGAAACTGAGGCTGATTGGGAGGCAACTGAGGAGGGGCCTGGGCCTGAATCTGGTTCCTGAGTTCTTGGACCTGATCCCACAATGTGTCTACCTTTGCTTTGTACGTCATATTTTCTGTCTTCAACTCTTTTATATGACTGGATAGGTTGCTGATTTGTTGTGGCAGAGGAAGCTTTTTTATTTTGAAGCCTTTTGGAAGACCTTCTTGAGGCACTAGAGGCTTTACTTCCTTCTGTGGTACTGGGGGAAGGGGGTTTGGTTTGTTTGCATTTCCTGTCATTTCCACATCCTGCAGTATGTGAATTCTTTGTGTTAGCATAAGATTTTTTATGACCAACTTTAGAAGAACTTACAGTGTCAGCATCATAGTCAATTTCTATCTCATCCACTTGCATGTTATCCATTTTTTCTGCCAAATTGCTGGACATACTAGTGGGAAGATTTATAATTTACTTTTTATTTTATAAAAAAATAATAAAAGTTAGTCAATAATTGCTCCAAATAATAAAAAAAAATATATAATTAATTAAATTATAGAAAAAATAATTTTCAATATAAAGTAATAATTAAAAAATTAATTTTTAAAAAAAATGGATTGCAAGGTTAAATTGGGAATAACAAGTAAGTTAATTCAACCAATTAATTACCAATATTAAATATGGCAATATATTTGGGACTAAGCACAATGTACTTTTAAGTCAACCAAAATTAACAATAATTAATAATAAAAAAAAATTAAATTAATAATTCAATTTGTATTAATAATAATGTCAATTCTTCTAGGACTAAGACGATTTAACACTCTATAATGGTCAACTAGGAAAAAAAAATTTTAAAAATTGAACACTTACACTCAGTGAATCAGCAATTAAGCCACAATCACTGTTATTGCAATAAAAATATAGTAATATGAGTGAGAGGCGCAAAGGTGAACTTACTATAGTGATCGAAAAATCACTTCAAAATAATATAAAAATTAATATTATATAAACCTAAGATGTTGAACCCAAGTTCGAAACACAGTCGCGGCAAAAGTTTCGTTTTGCTAGGTGGTCCGTGCGTTTTGTCGTTCGTCGCCAGGCTCGATCGTCATCGTCGTTTTGGAAAGGCCCCCAGTTGTCGGTCAGTTGTCTAGAAGAGGTAAGAAAAATAGGAGAAAAAGGAGGAGAGAAGGAGGAGGACAAGGGAAAATAAAGAAATAAACCAAAAATATATATTTAATTTATTTGAGAGGGAAACAACGGTGAGCAACTTTGAGAGGTGACAAAAACTTAGATTTTATTAACAATAATATTATTAAATGTAAGGGTTCTGCGCAGCAGACAATTTTAATTACTATCAGACTTAAAGCAACCTTTGATTTGTTGTATAGAATTTAAATTAGATTTGTATTACTAATAAAAAAATATAAACGTAATAAATTGGTTATTTTAATTTGTTGAGTGTGTAATAAGTGATGATGCTACAGGGGAATATCCAAGGCCCTTTTATAGGCAATGGGTCCTCTGAAGCGCTACTATCTTTGTAAATACAATGATTAGAATGGAATAAAACAAATATATCAAAAGAGTAAATGAAACATAACAATATAGAGAAAAACATGAAACAAATAATTAAAACCCCAATTAAGAATCCAATTTCCCTGTTATTAATTCCCAAATCAGTAAGTGACAATAGTGAATAACTAAACAAGATTGGAAACATAGGAACTATGAGAAATATAATTCCAAACAGATGGTACATTCTGATTAAAGGACATTTTAAGTGAAACAAAAAATAATTTGACGCAACAAAACAAACAATTAATCTCAATTTAGTCCAAATTAATTTATTTGTTTTTTCTAACACAATTAAGGGTCAAAAGAAGCGTCATTAATTATTGTTTAGTATCATATGAGAGGTATTATTTAATATATAAATTTAAGTAATTAATTTAAATATATTATAAATCAATTTTACACTTGTAATTATAATATATGTTTTTCAATTAATTAAATATAAATTTATAATTATTAAATACATAAAAATGCGCCATTATTTGTAGAATATTTTATATTATGCTCAATTTAATTGTATATAAAAATATATATAACCAATAGATTTAATGTAACACTTGTATATAATAAAATTCTTATATAATTTCATTATGCAATAAAATATTAAGTTATATTCATTAAATACAAGTCTTACCCACTCTTTAAGGTTTTATAATTTATATATCATTTACTGGACTCCTGGAATAGCCTGGCTGACAGGTGGCGTGTGACGCCTTGTCAAAGAATGCCGACATGGAGAGTTGGTTCACCAAGACTAAATATTGGGTGATTCCCAAGACAAAAGAGGTAGTCAAAGATATTTGGGATGATTAAATTGGGGGCGATCAATCGGTGGGAGCAAATGAGGAGGAGGCTGAAGACGATGTAGCAACCTGGGTGACTCGGGCTGTGAGCAAGAAACAAGTGGTCGAAGAAGAAGTTGACAAGTTAGTTGAGGATAAAGAGGAAATCTCCATTTCGAGACGGACCCTGAAAAAGCAAAGGGTGGTCATTGAGGATGACAAAGAGGAAAAGGAAGTGGCGGTGGAGGTCACTCCGAGATTGTTCTTAGAAGCAGACCCCATCTTTGAAGTAAGTCCATTCTCCTAATATTTTATGAATTTAGTTACTGATGGTTTTGTTTTAGAATTCAGACGTCATCGCAGAAGTACCTACGGCGGAAGCTTTGAATGTGGAACCCGCTGCTGTGGAAGTGACAGTGTTGATCTCGACCGAAGATAGATTACCAGTGGTTGCCTCGAAGGAGGAGAATGAAGAAACCCTCAATCAAGTATGGTCAAAAAAGCCTCGCCAGGTTCGGCGAGTGAGGTTTATTGAAGAATTTAGCGGCAAAATTGATAAGATTGTCAATGTCGCCTCCTTCAAAGTGGGAAAGGAGCTACTGGAAATCGGAGAAGTGATTCCGGTAGGAGAGGGGGAAATCTTTGAGAAGTGTAGGAAGGAAATAAGGGAGATTTTGGAGAAGATGAAGGAATTGGTTCGGGGAAAAATAAAAGAGAGAATTTAAAATGGAAAGAGAAAAGAAAAGTAAAAAACAATTTGTATTTAGTTATTTTATTTTGTTGTTTTATAAAAATTTTAATATTTTATTTTTTTATAAGATTTTGAGAGAAAAAGGAAAATACAGAAAAAAAATTTAAATAGAATTTTGTTTTAAAATTTTAAAAGAAGAAGTTTAAATGAGAGAGGAAAAGAAAGAGTATTTGATTGAAGGAGTTTTAGTTTTAAAGTTTGAAAAGAAAAAGAATTAAGTAAGAAGAAAGAAAGAAAGAAAGAAATAATTGATTGAAATAATTTTGTTGTAAATAAAATTTAATGAAAAGAAACAATTTGTTATTTATGAAATTTTGTTAATTGAAGATTTGAGGATTTTAGTTATTTGAAAAAAGAAAAGAAAGAAAAGAAGAGAAGAAATAAATTTTAAAAGAGTTTTGAAAGAAAAGAAGTAATTTGTTTGAAGGATTTAAAAGAGAGATTTAGAGGTTGAAGTGAAGTTTGAGAAGATGGTTGTGTTGCGTTTGTGAAGAATTTTGATAGTTTGAGGAAAAGAAATTTTAAAAGAAAGAATTTATATAGAAAATTGAGAAGGAAAAAAAGAAAAAAAAGAAAATTTTTAAAGAAAAAGATTTTAATTTTATTTGTTTTATTTTATAATTTTAATTTAATTTAATTTTTTATTTATTTATTTTTTAATTTGAATTTTTATTTTGTTTATTTTAAAGAAGGTTGAAAAACTTTGAAAAGAAAAAGAATAAAGAAGAAAACAAAATTAAGTAATTTTTCAGAAGTAAAGATGTTTTAGATTTTAAAAAGAAGAAAAGAAAAGAGAAAAAAGAAAAAAAAAGAGAAAGAAAAAATAAAAGAGAGTTTTAAGGTTTTGGTTTTAAAGGATATTTAAGATGAAAAGATTTTAGGAGTTCAGGGGCATTAGAAACATTGATGGCTGATTTCCAGGATGTTTTGTCTGAGTCATCGAGGAAGCCTTCCCATTCCATGAGGTATTGAAGTTTCCCCTTGGGCATTCTTGAATCAAGGATGCGGCTTACTTCCCACTCTAGATGGTCTTCTACTTTGAACGGTTCAGGAGGAGGTTGGTTCTTGCCCGGGTATGTTTCTCGAGCCAGTTCCAGGAGAGATACATGAAAAACAAGGTGAATAGCCTGTCATTTAGGAGTTAGCTTGAGTCGAAATGCAATTTTAGAGACTTCAGAGTTGATTTCAAATGGTCCCAAGCGGTTTTCAGCCAGTTTCTTTGATGGTTGAGTCGTTCAAATGTTTTGTGCGTTGAGCCATACTTTGTCGCCTGGTTTAAAAGAAGGAGCAGTTTGTCAATGTTTGTCGGCCTGTTCCTTGTACCTTCTAACTGCTAATTCGAAATTTGATTTAAGTTCCTCTTGGAGTCGTGATATGGTTCAAAGATAATGTTCTTCAGGATGATTAGTTCCTACATGGATTGAGTTGAATTGAGGATGTCTTCCATAAACAGTTTCAAAAGGAGATTGTTGTGTTGAAGAATGAGTCAAGTTATTATAAGCAAATTTGTCCAATGGTAACCATGTGGTCCAATCGTCTTGTTGGTAACTGACATGCATTTGAAGGTGTTGTTTGAGGATTTGGTTGACCGTTTCTGTTTGCCCATCAGTTTCAGGATGATAGGCTGTGGAGAGGTTCCTTGTGATATTGAGTTGTCGACACAGTTGAGTCCAGAATGTGGATACAAACAATGATCCTCTATCTGAAATAATATCATTAGGTAAGCCGTGTTTGGAAAATACATATTCTAGAAACAATTTTGACAAACCTTCTGCTGTAGCAGTAGTAGTGGTTTTAATGAAAAAAGACATCTTTGAAAATCTATCTACTATTAATAATATAGCATCAAAATTATTAGAAAGAGGAAGTTAAGAAATAAAATCCATTGATAAAGATTCCCAAGGTTTAGAGGGAATAGGAAGTGGTTGAAGCAACCCATACTTCCGGTGACGGGGAGCCTTATTCCTATTACATTTTGAACAAGCTTTTATATAGGCCTTGATTTCCCTGGTCATACCTGGCCAGAAGAGATCCCTTGCTATTAACTGGTAGGTTTTATCAACCCCAAAATGACCAGCTAATGGAGAATCATGTCGACTATTGAAAATCCATAATTTTATTTCATTGTTGTCGGGTATGACTACTCTTCTCTCAAAAACTAATAGACCTGATTCAATACTAAATCTTTTGGCCCCTTGCTTCGAGAGTATTTTATCTTTTAACCCTAAACAATAATTGTCCTTTGACTGAGCTTCGAGGATGTTGGATAGTGGATTTTGAAAAGATTGAATTGTCATCAAATTAAGTTGATGAGTCGTTAACATTGATTCGTTGAAGATTGATTTCACATTTTCTGGGTTCTTGTAAGCAAATGAGTCCCCCCACTGTGGATAAACGTTGTCCCGATGTGACAAGATATCTGGGACAATGCAGTTCTTACCTGGGCAATAGGAAATAGAAAAAGAAAATTCAGACAGAAATTCAGCCCACCTGGCTTGACGCCTGGTTAACACTTTGGAAGACATAAAGTATTTCAAAGCATTAAGGTCTGTTAAAATTTGAAAAGGACTATCTAAGCTGAGAAGAAAAGAGCACCATTTTTTAAGACAATGAATAATAGCTAAAACCTCTTTGTCATGAATTTCATAATTTAATTCTGCTGCAATGAGTTTGCGTGACTCAAAAGCAACAGGATGAAACAATTTTGTTTCAGGATTCAATTGAGAAATGATCCCTGCGATAGCATAATCGCTTGCATCTGTCTTGACTATTGTCAAAGCAGAAGGATCAAAGTGTCAAAGAATTGGAGCTGTGGTGAACGCCGTCTTCAATGCTTCAAATTCCTTCCGTGCTGTGGAAGTAAAAACAAAAGGAATATCTTTTCTAAGAAGAGAAGTAAGATTGGAAATAGTTTTAGAGTAATCTTTAATAAATCTTCTATAGAAATTTGTGAAACCCAAGAATCCCTGGAGGGATTTAACCGATTTGGGCTCAGGTCATTCCAGGACCTTTTGGACTTTTTTGTTGTCCATGACTAATCCATCAGTGGATAACATAAAACCCAAAAAATCAATAGATTTAAGGTGGAATTCGCATTTATTATGCTTGGCGTAGAGACCGTGATCTCCAAGTTGATTTAGAACTTGTCGAACATGATGAATATGTTCATCTAGTGTCTTTGAGAAAATTAAAATATCATCTAAATAGACGACAAAAAATTGTTCGACAACATCTTGAAAGATGTCATTGACAAAAGTTTGAAAAGTAGATGGTGCATTACACAATCCAAAAGGCATAACTAAATATTCAAAACTACCAAATCTAGTGCGCATTGCAGTCAGTGGTTCATGACCTTCCACAATGCGAATATGATTGTAAGCACCTCTAAGATCAATTTTAGAAAAGAAATTAGCACCATTGAAAAGGGTAAGAAGAAATGACATAGGGGGAACAGGATATGCATTCTTCTTAGTGACTGTGTTGAGCTTTCTATAGTCAACACACAACCTAAGACTACCATCCTTCTTTTTTACAAAGAGAGCAGGGGAGCCTGTTGGAGATTTACTGGCTCTGATGAAACCTTTGGCTACATTCTCTGCAATGTAGTCTCAAAGAACTTGAGATTTGTCCTTCAACAAAGAATAGACAGGACCTGCCGGAGGTACTGGACCTATTAACTCTATCTGATGGTCCTAGGGTCAATGAGGTGGTAACTTATTGGCCTTGCCGATTGAAAAAAACATCAAGGAAATCATGATAGATTTCTGGTAGAGTTTATTTAATGGCTTCAACATCGATTTGGTCGTCCTCATCATCTTCGAGGGAATCTGTCAAGGGAAGACCAGAATTGAGAGAGCATAATTTGATTGCTTTGAGGCAATTTAAATCCTCTTCGAGTGAAGTCATCAAGCTAGAAAGGTTAGCCAATTGCTCATTTAAAGAAAGATCAGATTCTTGCAAGTCATCTGGCAGAGATTTGTCCTCTAGCAGGACATTTTCAGGCGGGTTGTTTAACTCCCTATTGACCTTCATTGAAGAATCAGAAAGATACTTAGTATGTGGGGTGATCAATCCCCGTGTCAAATTAATTTCAGGATTCCAATGCGTTAAAAAGTCATTGCCAAGAATAGTATCATCCATCCTTGGGGCATCCAAGACTGATAATTCCCACTCGAAGGGGGAAAGTTCAGAAAGTTGATAACCCATAAAACTTTTTTACTGACCCAATATTTGGGTTCCTCTGATTCGACCAAGTAAATTGGAGTTCGATCAATATCTGTAAATGTCAGCTGTAACTTCTTGGCAAAAGATAAACTAACAAAAGAAATTGAAGCTCCAGAGTCTATAAGACAACTGAAGGGGGTATCCTCTTTAAAAAGAATGAATCTCAAGTGATTTAAGGCAACTCAAGTCCTTAAGACATGGAGGTTCTGTGCACTGGGAGAGATAAGATAGTTTGCTTTGCAAACAAGTAAACTATCTACTAGTTTTTTGACTTTGAACTAGTACCTTCTATTTCCTTCAATTTTACACAATCTTCCAGCTTGTGCTTACCCCCACAATACATACATAACCCATTATCTGCTTGCCTCTTCCTCTCAGCTTCTTTAAGTTCCCCTTTAAGATCCAGTACTTTACTGATATCGCCTGGGGTCGAGCTATTCGGTTGAGGTTTGTCCTTTCCCTTATTGGGTTTGGATTGAATCGAGGAGGATTGAGTTGTCCGTGGGTGTGAAGAAGGTCCCGATTTAAAATTTAGGCCTTGAGATTTGTTGGTGTATTGACGATGTTGAAGTCGTCCTTGGTAAACGCCGTCAAGTTCGAGGGTTTGATCCATTAAATCTGTAAAAGTAGTCATCTTCTGACCGTGAAGATTTAACTGATCCATAATCCTTGAAGGAAGTCCTTTTTTGAAATGATACTTGAGGACAGCATCATTCCAACCTACTCGAGTTTGAAGTTCTCTGAAGTTTAAGATATATTCAGAGGTTTTACCATTATCACTCATGTGAAGAAAATCAAGTTCAATTTATGCGTTGTCAGTTTCATTAGGTTTACCGAACAACGTGAAGAGTTGGTCTTTGAACTTTTCCCAGTTATTAATCAGTAAGTGGGTTTTGGTCAAAGAGAGCATGAGAAGATAGGGTTTGAACCATCTTTCTGATTTTCTGGCTAGGGATGAAGAAGCATAAAAAACCTTCAATCGGTCGTTATTGAAGGTTCAAGGTTCATTATGGAACAGAAGATTGCTGGTTTGGAAGAAGGGCCGCAATCTGTCTGGATGTTCTCCATCAAATTTATCAGGAGATTTCATAGAAGGAGTTTTGAATTTAGATCCCTCTGAAGACGTTGAATTTGAAAGGTTCTTCATGAAAAGTCTCATGAAATCTTACAGAGAATTAGATGGTCCAGGTTCTGAAGGTTGACCAGAAGGGTGATTAGCAGGGGCAGATGGCGCCTCGTGCATTGTATCCTCTCCTTCTTCATCATCATTAGAATCATCAAAATCTTGTTGGATGTCTTCCACAGATTGGAATGAATGTTGCCATTCCCTAAGGTCAAGAGGTTCCAGGGAGTAAGTCCAGGAAACAGGCCGTGTGGCTGTTGGCCTGCATCTGGCGCAAGCTCTAGTAGTAGGGCCTATAGGAGGAGTGCGTTGAACAGGTGCCATTTTAAGAATTTAAAAAACACCTGAAAAGGACGTAGTAGTGCAAAGAATGAGAACTACGGAGAATTAAATTATACTGTCACCGGACAACCTACACACAAAGGTTGAGGGTGTTCCTGGAAGTGAGATGGAGAGAGGAGTTCAGAAACTTTGTCGAAACACAGAGGAATGAATCGAGGAAGTGATTCAAAGATGACTCGAAGGGAGAACTGCTGCTTTGAGTTATGTTTAAGAAGTATTCTAATATAATTTAAAGGTAATATTAAAATTCTTAAGATCTCACAAAGGGTTGGAAACTCAACAATCAAAGATTTAGGATTTAGAAATGATTATTGAGAAAATAAAGAAAGATACAATAATAATGATTTTAACTTTAAAGCTTTTACCACTATTAACTATAAATACGTTTTATAACTTAATTCTAAAGAATATCAAACCACAAATCCCAACCCCTTTTATATCCTTTACTCCTCCTTGCATTGACCTCATACCCATCCACTATTCCGCACACCACAGACCATTAAAAATACATCCATTACACCTGGACCCTCCTCACTAACATCCGTTAACCCTTTAATCCTCCACTATCCATTCCGTCTATGCTCACTACCCCTTTTAATAATTCACAGACATTTAATAAACCTTTTAGTGCACCATTACATTGACTATTGCGCTGTGCGTCGCTTATTGAAGAAAAGACTGAGACACACTATTGAGATATTGACTAATTTAGATTTAGAGTTTAGACTAGCACGGTTGAATAGCGAGTACACAAAGGAAAGTCGCAGTTGCTATGGAAAATTGCTTTCTGCGCTTCGAGTATGGATTTAGACCTCTGTATTATTGATTTAATGAGCTGATTTTGCCTCGAGTGTCACGTGGCACGTGACAGCCCCCCATATTGTGTGATGTATAGTATATGCCATTATAATACTTTAAATACACACATACATCCACCTTTTATAGACCTTATGTACTTTAATTAGGTTGGAATATTCTAAGGTAATCTTAAGAACCTTAGACATAAGGTTAAATAACTTTTAAGTGGACTTAAAGCTCTTATTTTCATCAATATAGTGAAATTATCAATAAATGCACTTTAAATCACTTAAATTTGAATATATGCACTATAAATTTTATAATATTGAAATTGAACTTTGACAAGTCAGTTTGCCTTATTAAGGAATATTTTTTTGGCTACGTAAAATTATAAAAATAATTCTTTTAAAAAATTAAAGTTTTTATGCTAGTAATGTCTTCTGTGTACTGGCCTTATTCAGCCTGTACTTATCCTACTTGCATAGCTTCATTATTTAAAAAGCTAGAAATTTCACACTAAAATTACCCCACATATTTTTCTCCATATGTGTAAATGCACTATAATAAGCAAAAGGTGCTTATTTAGTGTCCTAATTTTATTATTAGTGCATTGACCTCATGATATGCACTAATTTCATTAATAACCTCAATATTTGCACCTAGATGTCACTACTACAGTTAAAATTTCCTACTTAGTCAAGGATTTACCCATGAAAGCACCTTCCAAGACTCTGCATTCAGTCACCCCACATTTCACATTGTAGAAAGACTCTTACAGTGGCCTTGCTGTAAGAAGGATCCAAGGGAGTTGGATAAACATGAGATAACCCTGTCCCTTTTAGTAAAATAAGATCTCAAAATTAACTAGGCTAAAATTTATGCTTGGTAAGAAAATTAATTTTTTACCAGATTTATTTAATGGTTTTTTGATGTTAGAATTGGTGTTCTTAATCTAATATAAAGAAATACAACAAAAAGTTCTACCAGAGAAAAGTCATTTAAATGATTGAATTTATATGTTTTTATAAAGTTTTTTATTTTTGTATACAGAAGTTATAAATTAGTTCCTAAAGGTGAGAATCTTCCAATGATACCCTAAAAGTATATATATAAGAGTATTTAAGTATAGTTTATGAAGTGTTATTTAAAAGTTTTATTTTTATAAGGGTATTACAAAATATGAAATATTATGTAAATTTAATGATGGTTGTTAAAGTGAAGTCTTCTGATTACTTTCTGTTTTTAAATTTAAAGTCTGGATTTTGTATATGTAATACTAAGTTATGTGCACAACTTTCCCTGCCCGAGCTTGTCAAGACTTCCAGACTCAATCAGAACATTTAAACCTTGATAAAAAATTAAGAAAAATTAAATATTATAGAGCTAATTCTCTTTTAAATTACTAAAAAAATTTACTAGTCTTCTCAGCCCTATTCCTCCATCTAAAAGTCATCGAAGTTAAATAATTTGTCAAAAATCAAAAATATTTAGTAAACTTTATAAAATAATTAAAAATATAAGAAAAATAGCAAAAATTATTAAAAAAATTATTAAGGTTCTTTAGCTTCTTAAATTTCAGTTGCATGTATTTTCAAGCCCATAGATATAATTTCCTTTGTAAAATAAATGTTTTCTTTTGCCCTTTTGAATCAACCAAATTTCGCTATAATAAAATAAAATAAATCCTATATGTCAATAAACTACCAAATTACCCTTCCAAAATAATAGTCCACTAAACTTTTTACTGTAAAATCCTCTCTCCAATGAAGAATTTACTCATTCTTAAATTTTCATAATTGATCAATACAAAATTCATTTTCACTTTTTCTTCTCCAACTCTTCATATTTTCCATTACTTCCAATACACATATTTTGATTAAACTTCATCATCATCATTTAATATCTTTGAAGGATTTATATTTTGCATGAAAATTGTGTTCCAGATACAAGGTTCCTTGTTTAATGTCTAACCCTGGCCTCCCTTGAAGAACTGCCTGTGATCTCTGCAGGCTAAAAAAAGTAAAATGTATTTGTGAAATAATTCCTTCCAGAATCAACGTCTACACAGGCCTAGAAACCTTACAGGATCCTACCATACCCAAAAAGAGAATATTCAAAATTCCAACTTTCTTTATGAATATTAGGGCAAAACATCTTCCTCCTCCAAAAAACCTAATCCTGTTCTTGAGCTTCCACATCCATCTCAAGATCCTAATCCCATTATTCCAGTTTCTCCTTTTAGTTTTACTGAAAATTTATTTCCTGGCTCTCAAAGTTTTTCCATATTTATCAATTTCTAAATCCACCTAATAATTTATCTACTCCTTTAAAAGCTATTGAAGTCACCAATACAGGTGATGATGGCTGGGCTCAAACTGACTATATAAATCATTATCCTAAAATTCATAGATACCTCTTTTTAGAATTTTGTGATGATATGAAACCCAAAAATTTGGCTTATTTTCAAGAAAACCCAGCCAGTGATAATGAAGACATTGTGAAGAGATTATTGCTTATGCAGAATTTTGATGCTGATGCAGAAAGATTTCAAAGAGGTTTTTTGTTTTAAGTGTTATTCTCTTCTTTAAAATTTGTTTCTTTAGTGCTGGTAAACATGCTTTCTGGCTGATCCTATTTTCTTTCTAACTTTTATTGATATAAAATTAAAACAAAATGTATTTTCCTTGTGATGATTTCACTACCGAGAGGAAGGTTTGAATCTCTTCATACTCCCCTCTCAAAATCTCTACCTGTCACAGCATGAGAGAGTTGGCTTCTCACCCACTGAGCCAAATTCTTTGATTATATTCTTTCCATTAGGTCCTCCAAGCTTCCTCCAATATATTCTACCAATGAGACCCACTAATAATCCAACTACATTCACAAATTCAAAGGATCTTTCATAAAAAAACTCAAATAAGTTTCCAAGCCTTTAAGCCACTTTAATACTATAGGAATTTTTTATATTTTTCAGCACTTTCTTAGCACCTTTATTTCCAGCCTTTAAGTGCATTTCATTTCTGAAACCTATTATCTAACACCTCTACACTCTCCATATTGTAGGGTAACCATATCCACCTTTACAATCTATGCCAATAATCCTTTCAAATTTCTACCCTTCTTTAACCATAAAAAATTAAATCTATTTTATGACATCTTTGTTTTCCACAGTTAGCTGCACCATATCCAACAATGAGTGAGTTTTCCAAATGAGTGATTTCAGTTTGAGTACTGATGAACAAGTGATAAATTAAAAATGATTGAGTTGATTGTCCAAATTGATTAAAACTTACAGTTGCAAGCCTTGAAGAACCCAACAGTTTATAGTCTTGGTCGACTAATCCATCTGAAAATCCATACCTAATTTGTCCATATAATTAATGAGTTGCCAGTTTAAGGTCATGGTGGACCAAAGATTGATAACTTGCTATTTTAAGGTAATGGAGGACCAAAAATTTGATTGATTCCAACTGCCTACTGACATCCATGAACCCAAATTTTGCCACTAAACTTCTCTACCAATTTTCATTCCTCCTATCCAGGATTCTTCACCATCTTATATACCAAAATTTCAAAATGACTCCTTCCAAATTTGCTACTCCCAAAGCCCAAGTCTGTGACCACTGCTCCTTCATTCACCAAGAGTGCACCTTCACCTTTATAATGAAAAGACACAACTAAAACAAGGCATTTTCAAACTGTTATTAGAAGAAAAAAAATGCTCTAGTCTCAAATATGGCTAATATATCTTTTCAGCTACCAGCTTTGCTTCCCACTGTAATCAATCTAATTCATCTCCTAAATCATCCACCTCTAAAAAACCAACACCTTTCACTCAATCAGCCATTTTAAACATTCCTTCTGACTTTGAACTCCTGGTTCCTCCTCCATCATCTGCTCCCTTTGCCGTTACTTCTCTTCAATCTAGTTTCTCTTCTTCCATTCCAAGAGCTCCTACTGCTCTTGGAGCTACTCTTATTACAACTCCATCTAATCATGTTCTGGAAATTTCTCCTTCTCAAACTACTTTCACTAATCCTCCTATAACCTAGCCTATTTATCTTCAGCCTAAATTTAAAAGCCCCCATTGTTCTTCTCCTTTCACATCTTTAAAGAGACTCAGATATTCCAGTTCTCCTCCTTTATGTTGTAAGAAATGAAATAGTCCAAGAATCAAATGTACACCCATCTGCACACAATCTTCAAGCTCCCCTAAATTTTTCAAACCTCCTTCCTATCACAACATTTAAAACCCATATACACCTCTTCTAGAAGAAAAATTTCTACCTAGCCTGCCTTTAAATTTTGATCTTGACACTTTTTATTCAAGTATTTAAGATTCAACTTTTTCCTTTAATTTTTAAATCTTTGTTGTTTTATTGATGAACTAATACAGATTCTTCTAGATCTCATTATTACCCTTCTGCTTATTATATCCCTGATCCAGAACACTATTCTGCCACTGTAAAATGTAATGAGGTTTCCCAATAATTATATTCAATTTTAAATGTTAATCTGGCCCATTGTCAAGAGTATGCCCTTAAAGATAGAGCAGAAGTATACATTAGAGAGAAAGTATTAAAATGTCACTTAAAGATGGCAACTTGGTTGGAGCACAAAAAACATTGAAAATTTGAAGCAATTTAAAATTTTGCTAGAAACACTCCAGAAACCTTTACTGTGGCGTCTTTGTCATGATAAAGACTTCCTTAGGACTTCTGGATCTTTGATAGAAATTTTTAAAGAATCTAAAAAAACACTATATATATATATAATGATAAAAAAAACTACTATATATATATATATATATTTAGATAAAAATTTTTTTTTACAACTAAAATTATAGTTTTTTAAAGATTTCCATAATTTTATAAAAATAAAAAAATATTTTTAAAAGATGGCCCCCAGAAATTTTCTGAGCCAAACGCCTCACACCATACCCACATCTAAATGAACCTTGATGTGGGATACACAGGAAAGAAATTGAAAATAAAACATAAATAATTTTGAAAAGAATAAATAACAAAATAGGGAAATGATCACTGGGTGGGCTCCCTTCAGTTTGTAAAAATTATTGGAGACCACCAGTGAGAATTATCCCTAAAAAAATGAATTTAATAAAATTAAAAATGGAAACAACATAAAATCCAAAGCCTAGCAAGTCAAACATAAAATATCAGAAATAAGAAATAATATATATATAAAATAAAATCTTGAATCTGGCTTTCAAATGAGTGTTTTTACCTTTATGTTTTAGTAATCCTGTTTATAGTCTCAGAGGACAACCTATATGAAAAAAAATAAAGCTAGGATTCCACTAGAAACAGGGAAAATTTGGTAGAAAAATTTTGGGTTAGTTGTGTATAGAGCATACAGCCCATCAATCACCCCCAAACTTTCCAATATTCAATTTAGAAGGTTCCCCTGTGAACACTTCTACCAAAATAATCACACTCCAACAAAATTCTTCACCATAAAATTTTGACATTCAAATTTTTTAATGATTGACTTTTCATAATGATACACTACGCAATATAGGGGGTAGACTTTCTAGCAAGTCCTCAATCTGAACTGAGATGGAACTCAGATGGAACTCAGACTGAACTCATACTGAACCCAAACTGAACTATACTTGAATACCCACCTAAAACTGTTCTGCTGAGTGGTGTTCATTCATGATTGTATGGTTCCTTTATCAATAGCTCAATTTGTGTTCAATCTGTGGTGAGTTTGGTTCCAAGTTTGTGGACTAGCTAGCAAGTCCGCCCCCCATGTTGTGTGATGATATTTGTTAGTTTATACTCTTTAAAGAGTATATCTTCATAACAACATTTGGGTAGTTTATTCTCATTTTGGAGCTAGGCTTCAGAACTCCTGGTGCCCCTAAGATAGAACCACTTGAATTGGTTGGCTACTACCCTATTTTTCAAAACAATGCCATCCAGCTCCTCTAAAACATACGAACCACCAGATACTTGTTCTCTGACTTTATATGGTCCGTTCAACCTATCTTTAAACATATTTACCCATTGACTTTCCAAAATTTTATTATACAACAAAAGCATATCTCCAGTTTTCAAAGGTTTCCTAAGTCTATGATCCAACCTCTTATCCCAATATCTTACTGATGTATTTTAGATTTTCATCTTCCTAGAATATGCCTTCTCTAAGTATTCTTCTGTCTTCTCTAGCTGCATCATTCTTGCACCTAAAAACTCTTCAGTAGTTTTGACTGTATCCCAATCTACTTCAAGATATGTATTAGCCTTTAAATCAACTGGTAAAACTGCATGTTGACCAAAATCTAATTTGTATTGTGATTATCCAGTTGTCCTTTTGGTTGTGATTCTTTCAGAAAATAAAACTAATGGTAAATAGTGCCTCCATTTTTAAGCACTTGTCCCACATATTTTAAACAAAGAATCATTAATATATCGATTCCCTGTTTATACAATTACTTCAGCTTCAGGATATTATGGGGTTGCTACCCCAAATTTTGATCCAAATCTTTATATAGCTTCCCTAAACTCATCCCCAAAGGCAGGGACCTACATTTTTGGGAGGTCTTTTACGTCTAGAAGATTTTGGAGGAGGTCCAACAGTGGTATTGGGGAGATTTTGAGATTTTCAAAGTGTGTGTACATATAGTTATCTTCTATTTAGATTACTCAAATTAAAGGGGTAAAATAATTTATAATTATTATGATAATTAATGGAGTAGTACTACATTGTTGTAAATACTAGAACAATTAATAGATAGTAATAAATATTTTAGTATAGTAAGTTGGTTTAATAAAAATAAGTAAGTAATGGATGATTAAAAAACAACCAGAAAGAGAGGCCTTATATAGGCAAAGGAGAAACAAATGACAGAGTAAAAAATTCTAAATACCAGTGTGTGTGAGAAGGATATAATTTTCCAGAAGAAGAACATTTCAAATTATAATATTGTTCTATGAAATTTGTTTTTAGAATATTCTTTTTACTGTATATGTCAAAATAAAATTAATTATTTAAATTTCCGGTACTTGTTATTTTTAAATAAGTAATTTGATTTTTTTGGACGTATTTATTTTTAATTGAAATTGTATTTCAAATATTAAAACCCTTTCTTATTTTAATTTTTTAATTTTTATTTCTTTTCAAATATCATTTGAACACAGTTAAAAATAAAAATAAAATATATATACAGGACAATTAATATTAATTTTAAATTTTTACTAAATTTACTTCCTATGTAACTAGTTAATTTATTACACGTAAACTTAAAGTAAGTAAAATAAAAATAATAATAATAATAAAGGTGTGGCTTCATCCCAAAAAATTATTAATTATTTTATTGGGAAGTCTAACAGCCTGGATGAAACTACCTCACTTTAAAAAAAAATTAATAATAAATGCTATGATTCTTTCTTTTTATATTTCTTTAGCAGAGTAGGAAGATTTGATATCTCCTTCCCAGTTATCCAAAAATCATCTTCTGAAGATTTATTCATGAATCTTAATAAGTATTAAGTACCTTTTTCAGCAGTAACTATTCTGTCATTTAGAATCTTATCAATTTCTGCTGTCTCAGTGATTTCATTACGGGTCTTTATTGGTCCTCCCCTCCTTTTTGGGAATAAATCACTATAGGATGTGTAAGGTTTCAAAAGAGATATTGGAACAACAGGATGTTTTCTGTCATATGGAGAATACAAAATAAATTCAACTGAATTATAACCAAAAATTCTTCTGACAACAAATGGACCTACAAATGTGTCAGCCAGGCTACTGGACTTACCCAGTGAAATAAAGAATTATTTACTGGATGAAGCCGCACCTTATCATCTTTAATTATTATTTAATTATCATTTAGTTACATTAACATTAGTTATAAATTAACTAGTTACAGAATGTTAAAATTAAATTAATTTATTAAATAAATAAGTAAAATTATAATTATAATTTTGTCCCTTATATTTTCTCTAACACCGTGCTCAATTGACAGGTTGGGAAAAATAAAACTTTATATTTAAATACAAAGATAAAATAAGATTTAAATATTCAAATAATATTAAATATATAAAAATAAATCAAATTTCTTATTTGGAATTGACATTTACAGTAAATATTAAAAATATTGATGTATTTCTGACATACTCTGTAAATACATCTTTTTTGACGCCTTCTTTTTGGAATAACTTTATTATTTGAAATACTCTTTCTGGAATGTTCTTTTTCTCTCTTTTTCCCTACTGTTTTTAGAATTTGATTTCCGTGCTTTGTCTCTCCTTTGCCTATAAAAGGCCTCTCTTTTTGTTGTCTTTTAATCATTCTATCTTACCAAACCATTTTATTACAACAATAACCAAATAAACACTTATTCTTCTATTCTATATCATTAGTACTTACAATAGCGTAATTCTAATTTATAAATTATATTAATATTTTAATCCTACCTCTGTTATTGAGTAAAACATTCATCTTTGAATTAAGAAATACGTACAAATTTGTTGAAGATCCATTTAAGCCTTTTAAATCCTTGTAGAACTACGTACCAAATCTTCTAGACTAAAAGTGTACCTTGACAATTGGGAACCTTTCCAAAATATTGACGGCGCAACGTTACTTGAGGCGTAATCGAGAGGACCATCGGCGTAGAAGCACCTGTAAAGGACGAGTGGAGGCAAGAAAACGACGAACGTCATACGTCACGTGATAAAAGTTTTTGCTGCGAACGGGAATCAAACCGCGCTCCAAAACTTAAGTTCATATACTGACTAAAGATCGTATATATCGTGGTAATTATTGTGATTACTATTTGTGGGTTACTCTTCACTCTTCATTTGCTACGTATTTCCTTTTACTCAGCACTCTGTAAGTGGCATTAAATTGCTCATTTTGCAGGGGGAGGTGTCTGGTAATTGGAATTTAATTTTATTATTATATTTTTTTTTATTTTTCCTGGTTGACCATAATAGAGCAATACCTGTTCTTAGTCCCAGAGGTAATAAAATAATTATATATTAATATTAATTATTATCATTTTTCAGTTGACAATTGTCCTGATTAATTTGAATTTTAATTGTTCCAGTTGACAAACTGTCCTGACAATAATATATTTTATTAAATAAAATAATTATTATAATTTTTCAGTTGACATTTGTCCTGATTAATTAATTGTTCCAGTTGACAAATTGTCCTGACAATTATATTTTTTTTAATAAATAATTAACATTTCATTACTTCAGTTGACTTTGAGTCCTGGTAATCCAATAAATCTTTTTAAGTAATAAAATTCATATTTAAATTACTTCAGTTGACATTAAGTCCTGGTAGTTAATTAATCAGTTAAAATAATTTTTATTAATAAAGATTCATATTTGATTATTTCAGTTGACAATAAATCCTGGTAATAAATTAGTTGATTTAAATCCTGAAAATAAAAATTAATAGAAATTCTAATTTATTTCTACAGTTGATTGCATTATCCTGGTTTTAAATTTTTTTTTATTAATTTTATTTAAGTTGATTTTTATCCTAAAAAGATTTTTATTTATTTATTTTTATTTTATTTCTGTTAAATAAAAATTAAAAATAAAAGACTAATTAATTTTTTGTCTCTTTTCCTTCATTTCAGTAGAATCTTAAAATGACTGATCAAAGTGGTTTTACTGCACGTGAAGAAGAACTAGACTTAATTGATTATGATGAGCCTACTTCTGTAAGTTCTCCTTTAACAAGAAGAATTTCTCAAACTAATAAATCCTTGCCCCAAACAGGATGTGGAAATGGAAGAAGTAGAAATCCTAGTGGACAATACTCAGGATCAGAAACCCAGGACAAACCCACCAGAAGAGCTTCCAAGAGGCTTCAAGATAAAAAAGATGCCGTTGTCCCAGCAGATATAGAATCTGTCAACCCACATAAAGGAGTTAAAGACAGACAGCTTAAAACTAAAGGTAAGGGTAGATGCCTTGGAAGAATGGGAGAAAAGAAAAAATACTTCTCTCCAAGAGAAAAGGAAACCTCTTCCTCCCAGGGATCAACAACAATTGGCTCCCCAATCCCAAGAGATGGTAGAAGTGTCAAAGTGGCAGTGGGACTGGCTCAACACACAGTGGGACTACTTAGCTCAAAATCAGCATCAATTACCTCAGGTAGGTCCATCAAGTCCCACCCAGGCAAACCCCACTCCTCCCCACCCTTATCAAGGAGGCAAAAGAAGAAGGAAGCCCAATATGGTGATACCCAGCAAACCCTGGTACGTCCCTCTATTGATTCTCAAGTGCCTTTTCTTGTGGCTGACTCTGTTCCTTCAGGTAAATCTGGAGGGCAAGATGAAACCTTGAGACCTATAGAGGCTGGGAATAGTAGACAGTTATCTCATGTATCCAATCCATTACTTTTAATTGCTACCTCAATGATTAATCCTGATATGGCTGTGATTGATGAAACTCTTGACCCTGAGTTCTATGAGAGTCTGGAAAGTTACTCAGTTTCCTTATTGAGAAACACTCCGGATGTAGCAAGAATTAATGATGAGCACTTGAGAGATATTATTGCCAAGCAAAATCATATAATGAACAATATGCAATTGACTCAGAGATATAATAGTTTGTTAACTGATCAGGGTTATCAAGCATTAAAAAGTGAAGCACAGAGAGTCTCTGATGAATTGTCTCATTACAAAGCAACCCATGAAAAGAAAATTGCTTTATGGCAAAATATAAAAAATGATTTGTCTAAACTAAAAGATACTGTATCTGCCTGTTGCCAGGAGGTAGAGATAGATAAGATAAATCTGAAAAGATTGAGTGACCATTTGTCATCTTTTCAACATAAAAATCAATTATCTTTTGCAACTGTCAATGAAAGTTTATCTAGTCTTCCAAGAATGAAAAAAAGACTAACAACCATTGAAGAAACATTGAACTCATTGTTAAATGACCAAAAATATTCTGACAATTCTGTGAAGGAACATATAGTGCAGGATTCTCAACCAATACCTGTGGCTAGTTCATCTAAAATAAAAATTGATCCAGAAATACCTGTTGATAACACTGAGTTTCCATCAAAAACTGATGATGCACCAGGATCTGCAACAGAAGGATTAAACAATGAGATTTCAGCACAATTAGAGAAATTACAGCTGCTTCTTACTCAGAAACAAGCTAGTACTAAGGAGACTCCTTCAAATCAAAAGAATTGGCCAAAACTTGACCAGTACCCAACATTTGATGGTGATTCTTCCTCTGATTGGCAACAATTTATTTGCAGAATTGATAATTTAAAAAATTCTTACAAACTCCCAGATGAGGAAATTGTGTCCAAATTAATTTCTTTGTTCACTAATGTTGCCCTGATGTGGTATGAATCTGTTCTCCTGGATGGGAATGACTATTCATGGGAGGATTGGAAGAAATTAATTAAAGCACAATTTGGTGGCTCCAAGTTCAGAATGGCTCAACAAAGGCAGTATGAGGAAACTAGATATAGCTCTTCTACTGATAAACCTATTGAGTTTTTAATGAAACTTGTAAAAATCTTAAGGGCAATGGACCCAAATATGGAGTTTGATTTATGGAAGGACAGGATCCTCTATAAATTACCAATGTCTCTGAGAGACTTGATTGTGGCTAGGACTGAGTTCTCCAAAGAACCCTCTTCTTTCATTAATACTTGCAATGAGATACTTCTAAACAATAAGTATGATGCAAGAAGATTCATTCCTAGGACCCCTTTGGAGAAACCCTCCACTTACCAACAAAAACCTCTGGAAAAGGTTGTTAAACCTTCTGCCCCTATTGCACCAAAGAAGTATGCAACAAACACTTGCTTCAAGTGCAACAAGCCTTGGCAGAAAGGCCATGTTTTTGACAAGAAGATAAATCTTGTGGAACAAACAGAGGAGCATGCTGATGACACAGTAGCACTGGATGATACTTCAAGTGATTGTGCCAGCAATATTTCATATGAATCTCAACAAGAAATCTTGATGCTGGAAGAAGATATTCATTATTTAAATACTATTGACATTGATAATAATGATTTATCTACAGTTGAGGATGCTGAGATCATAAAGAACATTGAGGATAACTCAATTGTTATTGCCCCTCTTAAGGCACCAGTCTTGATTAATGGAACCAGCATTGAAGTTGTTCTGGATTCTGGAGCTGGAGGAAGTGTAGTATCTGAAAGAGCACTTGCCTCAGTAGATCAAGACTATAAATCTAAACTGTTGCCTATCATTTCTGAAAATTGGAGAGGTTATGGCTCTGTTTTGTCCCCCATTGGTAAATACAAAGCCGCAGTGTTTTTTAAATATAACCATGGTTTTGTAAGAGCTATTTGTGATTTTGTTGTCATGAAAAATGATAACTTGAGCAATTGGTTTATTGTAGGGAATGATATTTTAACCAAGTATGGCATAAAATTGGATCCTTCAAACCAATGTTTCACAATGGGGTTGAATGGGAAGAGAAAATTTAAAATTTCCTCCCCTAAAAAATTATTAAAACCAGAATTGAAAACATGTAATTCTGTGGTTCAATATAAAGGAAGATCTACAAAGGAAATGCATGCCCTTAGGTCTGAAATTGACAATGCCTCTTTTGGAGAACAACTTTCTGGTGAGGATAAAGATTCCATCATTAACTTGATAAAATCTTTTCCTATGGCCTTTGCTCATGGGTCACATGAACTGGGATTAGTTAAAGAGGAAATGAAACTTTCATTGTCTTGCCCATTAACTGATATACCACCTAGTTTAAAGAAGAAGCCTTATCCTGCTTCTCCCACAAAGAGAAAAGATATTGAAGATAATATCTCTACCCTTTTAAAAATGAATATTATTGAAAAGGTAGTTGAAACACCTAAGTATTGTGTTATCTCACCTGTCCTAATTTCTTATGAGAAAGATAAAGCCAGGTTATGTGGTGATTATAGAGCACTAAATACTTATACTGTTGATGATATCTATCCTTTACCTAGAATCAGCTCTATACATGCTACTTTACAGGGTGCTAAATATATCAGCTGTTTGGATGGTAATAAGGGATATCACCAGGTACCTGTTGAGAAAAATTCTCAGAACTTTCTGATGATTGCCACTCATATGGGTATTTATAAGTATATTAGGATGCCATTTGGCCCTAAAAATGCCCCTTCTGTTTTCCAAAAAGTAATGGATAACACATTCCATCAAGAGATAATTGAAGGTTGGCTGATGGTTTATATTGATGATATCATTATATTCTCAAAAACATTTGAGGACCATCTTAAACACCTGTGTAAAGTATTCCAGAAAATGGACGAAATAAATATGAAACTTGCTTTGAAGAAATGTAAATTTGGTTTCCATTCTTTAAAAGTTCTTGGTCATGTTGTTTCAGGCTTACAGATATGTGTTGACCAGAACAAAGTGGCAGCCATACAACAGGTGAAAGCTCCTACAACAGTAAGAGAGCTCCAAAGTTTTTTGGGAATGTGTGGATACTATAGACAGTATATTAAAAATTACCAAGTCATAGCTTTACCCCTTACCCAATTAACTAGAAAGGATGTTGCTTTTGTCTGGAATAGTGAAAGACAAAGAGCCTTTGACACTATGAAACACTGTTTGATGTCAGCACCAATTCTTGCTTTACCTGACTTTGATCAACCATTTGTTTTGTACACTGATGCCAGTTTCATTGGTCTTGGTGCTGCCCTCCATCAAAAACAAGTGATAAATGATAAAGTTTCAGAAGTAGTAATTTGTCATATTTCAAGAACCTTGAGAAATAGTGAATTGAAATATGGTGCTACTCAATTAGAGTGTTTAGCTGTAGTATGGGCTCTAGAAAAGCTTCATTATTACCTAGATGACCAGAAATTTGAACTTGTCACTGACTGCAGTGCAGTTAAATCCCTTTTAAACTTGAAAACACCTAATAGACATATGTTTAGATGGCAGCTGGCTGTTCAAGAGTACAGAGGGAGAATGACAATTATTCACAGAGCTGGTATTGGTCACTCAAATGTGGATATGTTATCAAGGTTACCCTTACCAAATGATGACTCAAATCCTGCATATGATCCTGAGGATGAAATTATCCATATATCCATGGGATATATGTGGTTGATATGGAGGAAGAGCTATTACAGCTTATTCTGGAATCATATGATAAGGACACTGACTTGAAAAAGTTATGCACCATATTAAATGATCCAAAGAATGCTTCAATACAAGCATTAATTAAAACCCTTCCACCAAAGTACCAAAAAGGTTTGGAAAAAGGAAAATTTTCAATTGATGAAGGATATCTATATTATAGAAGAAAGTTGAGTAATGTTATTGTTATTCCTCCTTCTATGAAAGAAATCATCTTGAAAATTTGTCATGATGACATATTAGCTGGACATTTTGATCTTGACAAAACAATGATCAGAATTAAGAACACTGCTTGGTGGGCTAATATGTCTGAAGACACAAAATTATATGTTGAATCCTGTGATTCATGCCAAAAATCAAAAAGATTAACTGGTAAAAGAGCAGGATTAATGCAACATATTGAACCTCCTGATGCCCCATGGCAAATAATAAACATGGATTTTGTAACAGGATTACCTATTGCTGGTAAAGACAGTTATAACTCTTGTTGGGTTATTGTGGACAGATTCACAAAAATGTGTAAATTTATCCCTACCCACAAGGATGTTTCCACTAAAGAATTAGCTTTCTTATGGTGGTCTCATATGTTTAATACTGCTGGTTTTCCTAAAGCCATAATCTCTGACAGAGACCCTAAATTTACTTCTGAATTTTGGATGTCTCTGATGGATGTTTGTGGTTGTGATCTGAAACTTTCTACTGTCCATCACCCTCAGACTGATGGTTTAGCTGAAAGAATGATTCAGATTTTAGAGGACATGATAAGAAGATATTGTGCCTTTGGCCTTGAGTATAAAGATAATGACAGATTCACTCATGATTGGGTTACCTTACTTCCTGGGTTAGAATTTGCTTATAATAGCACTGTTCATTCTGTTACTCAAAGGAAGCCTTTTGAGCTCTGGCTTGGATATGTTCCTAATACTCCTGCCCAAATTCTCAATAACAAAATACCTAAATTGGATATACATCCTGGTGTAAAATCTTTTCTTCAAATGCAACAACTATGCAGAAATCATGATCAAAAATGTATTGAAAAATCATTTGAATATGAGAAGAAAAGATGGGACAAATCCCATAAAGAATACACTTTTAAAAAGGGTGATGAAGTGTTGATTTCTACAGTCCACTTCAACTTACAAGGTAATAACAAATTAAAAGATCCATTTGTTGGTCCTTTTGTTGTCAGAAGAATGATTGGAGATAATGAAGTTGAAGTTATTCTTTATTCCCCATATGACAGAAAACATCCTGTTTTTCCAATATCTCTTTTGAAACCTTACACATCCAATAGTGATTTATTTCCAAGAAGGAGGGGTAGACCAAAGAAAACCCCAAATGAAATCACTGAGACAGCAGAAATTGAAAAAATATTAAATGACAGAATAGTCACTGCTGAGAAAGGTACAGAATACTTATTGAGATTCAAGAATAAATCATCTGAATATGATTCTTGGATACCTGGGAAGGAGATATCTAATCTTCCTACTCTACTAAAAAAGTATAAGAAGAAAAAATCATAGCATTTTTTTTTATTATTTTTTTAGAGTAAGGGAGTGTCAGCCAGGCTACTGGACTTACCCAGTGAAATAAGGAATTATTTACTGGATGAAGCCGCACCTTATCATCTTTAATTATTATTTAATTATCATTTAGTTACATTAACATTAGTTATAAATTAACTAGTTACAGAATGTTAAAATTAAATTAATTAATTAAATAAATAAGTAAAATTATAATTATAATTTTGTCCCTTATATTTTCTCTAACACCGTGCTCAATTGACAGGTTGGGAAAAATAAAACTTTATATTTAAATACAAAGATAAAATAAGATTTAAATATTCAAATAATATTAAATATATACCAATAAATCAAATTTCTTATTTGGACATGACATTTACAGTAAATATTAAAAATATTGATGTATTTCTGACATACTCTGTAAATACATCTTTTTTGACGCCTTCTTTTTGGAATAACTTTATTATTTGAAATACTCTTTCTGGAATGTTCTTTTTCTCTCTTTTTCCCTACTGTTTTTAGAATTTGATTTCCGTGCTTTGTCTCTCCTTTGCCTATAAAAGGCCTCTCTTTTTGTTGTCTTTTAATCATTCTATCTTACCAAACCATTTTATTACAACAATAACCAAATAAACACTTATTCTTATATTCTATATCATTAGTACTTACAATAGCGTAATTCTAATTTATAAATTATATTAATATTTTAATCCTACCTCTGTTATTGAGTAAAACATTCATCTTTGAATTAAGAAATACGTACAAATTTGTTGAAGATCCATTTAAGCCTTTTAAATCCTCGTAGAACTACGTACCAAATCTTCTAGACTAAAAGTGTACCTTGACAAAATGGGTATTTTAATTTGTTATTACCTTGTTAATTGAAGTGGACTGTAGAAATCAGTACTTCATCACCCTTTTTAAAAGTGTATTCTCAATGGGATTTATCCCATCCCTTCTTCTCATATTCAAAGTATTTTTCAATAAATTTTTGAGCATGACTTCTGAAAAGTTGTTGAATTTGAAAAATAAATTTTACACCAGGATATGAATCAAATTTAGGTATTTTATTATTGAGAATTTGGGCAGGGGTATTCGGAACATATGCCAGCCAGAGCTCAAAAGGCTTTTTCTGAGTAACAGAATGAACAGTGCTATTATAAGCAAATTCCAACACAGGAAGTAGGGTTACCCAATCATGAGTAAATCTGTCATTGTCTTTGTACTCAAGGCCAAAGGAACAATACCTTCTTATCATGTCCTCTAAAGTCTGAATCATTCTTTCAGCTAATTCATCAGTTTGGGGGCGATGGGCAGCAGAAAGTTTCAGATCACAACCACATATATCCATCAGAGACATCCAAAATTCTAAAGTAAATTTAGGGTCAATTTCAGAGATTATGGCCTTAGGAAAACCTGTAGTATTAAACATATGAGAGCATCATAAGAAGGCTAATTCTTCAGTGAAAACATCCTTGTGGGTGGGGATAAATTTACACATTTTTGTGAATCTATCCAAAAAAACCCAACAAGAGTTATAGCTGTCTTTACCAGCAATGGGTAATCCTTTTACAAAGTCCATGTCTATTATCTGCCATGGTGCATCAGAGATTCAATATGATTCATTAATCCAGCTCTTTTTCCAGTCAATATTTTTGATTTTTGGCAAAAATCACACGATTCAACATATAGTTTGTGCCCTCAGATATATTAACCCACCAAGAAGTGTTTTTAATTCTGGTCATTGTTTTTTCATGATCAAAATGTCCAGCCAATATGTCACCATGACAAATTTTCTAGATGATTTCTTTCATAGAAGGAGAAATAACAACGACATTACTCAACTTTCTTCTAAAATATAGATATCCTTCATCAATTGAAAATTTACCTTTTTCCAAAGCCTTCTGGTACTTTGGTTGAAGGGTTTTAATTAATGCTTGTATTGAAGCATTCTTTGGATCATTTAATATAGTACATAACTTTTTTAAGTCAATGTCCTTATCATATGAATCCAGAATAAGCTGTAATAGCTCTTCCTCCATATCAACCACATATATTCCATGAATTTGAATAATTTTATCTTCAGGAACATATGCAGGATTTAAGTCATAATTTGGCAAATTTAATCTTGATACATATCCACATTTGAGTGAACAATACCAGCCCTATGAATTATTGTCATTCTCCCTCTATATTCTTGAACAGCCAGCTGCCATCTGTACATATGTCTGTCAGGTGTTTTCAAGTTTAGTAGGGATTTAACTGCACTGAAGTCAGTGATAATGTCAGCCAGGCTACTAGACTTACCCAGTAAAATAATTGATTATCTTACTGAGGTGAAGCCACGCCTTTTAGATCCTTATTAATAATTAATTATTTATTAAATACTTATGTATTACTTACAATTAACTAGCTAAGTACACTAAGTAATGTAGATAATTAATAAAAATAAGTACTTGTCCCATATATATTTTTACTCCCAAACACCGTGCTCAATAATACAGATGAGATGGGAATAAAAATTAGTATTAAAAAATATATAAAATTATAAAAAGAAAAAAAATACTTTTTCAAATTCCTTTAATTAAATTTTACTGATTCAATATTTCAAATCAAATGTTCTTACACTAAAATGTGACGGACCAAAGGGTTCAGAGTTTTATTTCAAATAAAATAAATACTTATATTTACGCACTATTTAGTCTTACTCTTATTATTTCACATACTCTCTTTAATTAAGTTTTTTCCTCTCACACTCTTGTATTAGGAGATGTAAATTCTGTGTTCTTTTCTCTCACATATTGCCTATAAAAGGCCCTTCCTTTTTGTCCTTTTGATTCATTCCTTACTTACCTTACAATCTTTTACAACACATTAGTTAAATAAATTTATTACTATTATTTATAACCATTAGTATTTACATCACCGTAACTCTAAAAGATATAAATTATTATAATATTAAAATTTACCTCTTATTAATTTGAGTAAAACAATCAAGTAGATTAGGAAAATATGTACCTTGCCTTTGAAAGTCCAATAATCCACTAAAAATCCTCGTATAAACCTCGAATAAATCTTCTAGACCAAAAGACCCCTTGAAAATTGGGAGCCTTTCTGAATCGTCAACAGCGCATCGATATCTTGAGGAACAAAGGCCGTGGGACCATTGCCATCAAGGTACCTGTAAGGACGAGTGAACAACAAAACGACTCACCTCATAGATCACGTGACAAAATTTTTTGCTGAAAACGGGAATCGAACCACGCTCCAAAATTTAGGTTCATATATTGACTAAAACGTCATATATTTCATGGTAATTATTGAAATTACTATTAGTGGGTCACTTTGCACTCTTCATTCTCTATGTATTTCCTTTTACTCAGCACTCTGTAAGTGGCATTAATTTGCTCATTTTACAGGGGGAGGTGTCTGATAACTTGGAATTATTTTTTTTATTTAATTTTTTTATTTTTCCTAGTTGACAATAATAGAGCACTTGTGTTATTAGTCCTAGAAGCAATAAAAATTATATTTTAAAATTAATTATTATAATATTCAGTTGACTTTTGTCCTGATAAATTAAATTTTATTTGTTCCAGTTGACAAATTTTCCTGACAATAAAATTTTTATATAATTAAAAAAATTCATATTTAATTATTTCAGTTGACATTAAGTCCTGGTAATTAATTATTTTTTTCAGTTGATTTAAAATCCTGATAAATAATTATCATAAAATTGTTAATAAAAATTTAAATTTATTTCTTCAGTTGATTATTATATCCTGGTTTTAAATTGTTTTGAATTAATAAATTGGTTATTATTTTAGTTGATTTTATCCTGAAAATTTTTATTATATTATTTTTCTTTTAAATAAAAAAAGTAAAAATATAAACTAATTATTCTTATTTTCTCCCACTCTCATTGCAGTAAAAATTAGAAATGCATGATCAATGTATCTCTGCTGCACGTGAAGAGGAATTGGATTTGATTGATTATGATGAGGCTACTTTTGTGAGTTCCCATTTAACTAGAAAATTATCTCAAATTAATCAATCATTGCCCCAATCAGGATGTAGAGATGGAGGAAGTAGAAATTCTGGTGGAAACAACTCAGGAACAGAAACCTATTATAAACCCCCCAGAAGGACTTTCAAAAGGCTTCAAATAAAAAAGATGCCATTGCCTCAACAAGTAAAGAGCCTGTCAACACATACAAAGGAATTAACGACAGAAAACTTGAAATTAAGGTCAAGAGTAGATGCTCTAGAAGAAAAGGTAAGAAAAATAGATGTTTTTCTTCAAGAGAAGAGGAAACCTCCTCCCCCCAGGGATCTTCATCAATTGGCTCCCCAGCAGCCAGAGAAAGTGGAAGTATCCAAGTGGCAGTGGGATTGGCTGAACACTCAGTGGGATTACCTGTCTAAAAATCAACAGACGCCCCAAGCAGGTCCATCAAGACACAGCCAAGTCAACCCCACACCTCCTCACCCCTATCAAGGAGGAAGAAGAAGAAAAAACAATATGATCTTGCGCAGCAAACCTTGGTAAGCTTGATATTGATTCTCATGTACCATTCCTTGTAACTAATTCAGTTTCCTCAGGTAATTTTGGAAGAGGAGATGAGACTGTGAGACCTGTAGAGGCTGAGAACAGTAGACAAATTGCTCAAATTTCAAATGTATCTAATCCTTTAGTTTTAATTTCTACTTCACTGATAAATCCTGATATGGCTGTTATTGATGAGACACTTGAACCAGATTTTTATGAGATTCTGGAAAGCTACTGTGTTTCCTTACTGAGAAACACTCCAGATGTAGCTAACATCAATGATGAATATTTGAGAGATATTATTGCCAAACAAAATCATATAATGAACAACATGCAATTGACTCAGAAATATAATAGTTTGTTAACTGAACAGGGTTATCAAGCATTAAGAAGTAAATCACAGAGAGTTTCTGATGAATTGTCTCATTACAAAGTAAACCATGAAAAGAAAGTTGCTTTATGGCAAAATATAAAAAATGATTTGTCTAAACTGAAAGATACTGTATCTGCCTGTTGCCAGGAGGTGGAGATAGATAAGATGAATCTGAAAAGATTGAATGAACATTTTTCATCTTTTCAAAATAAGAATCAGTTATCTTTTGCAACAATCAATGAGAGTTTATCTAGTCTTCCAAGAGTGAAAACCAGACTAACAACCATTGAGGAGAAACTGAACTCATTGTTTATTGATCAAAAGTATTCTGAGATTTCTTTGAAGGAACATATAGTACAGGATTCTCCAGAGTTACCTGTGGCTAGTTCATCTTAAAATAAATTAGTTCCAGAAATACATGTTGATACCCCTGAGTTTCCATTAAAAATTGATGATGCACCAGGACCTTTAACAGAGGGATTAAACAATGAGATTACTGCCCAACTAGAGAAGTTACAGCTGCTCCTTACTCAGAAATAAGCTTGTACAAAGGAGACTCCTTCAAATCAAAGAATTGGCCAAAACTTGACCAGTACCCAACATTTTATGGTGATTCTTCCTCTGATTGGAAACAATTTATTTGCAGAATTGATAAATTAAAAAATTCTTACAAACTCCCATATGAGTAAATTGTGTCCAAGTTAATTTCTTTGTTCACTAATGTTGCCCTGATGAGGTATGAATCTGATCTCCTGGATGGGAATGACTACTCATGGGAGGATTGGAAGAAATTAATTAAAGCACAATTTGGTGGCTCCAAGTTCAGAATGGCTCAACAAAGGCAGTATGAGGAAACTAGATATAGCTCTTCTACTGATAAACCTATTGAGTTTTTAATGAAACTTGTAAAAATCTCAAGGGCAATGGACTCAAATATGGATTTTGATTTATGGAAGGACAGGCAATGTCTCTGAGAGACTTGATAGTGGCTAGGACTGAGTTCTCCAGAGAACCCTCTTCTTTCATTAATACTTGCAATGAGATCCTTCTAAAAAACAAGTATGATGCCAGAAGATTCATTCCTAGAACCCCTTTGGAGAAACCCTCCACTTACCAACAGAAACCTCTGGAAAAGGTTGGGAAACCTTCTTCCCCTGTTGCACCAAAAAAGTATGCAACAAGCACTTGCTTCAAGTGCAACAAGCCTTGGCAGAAAGGCCATGTTTGTGACAAGAAGATAAATCTTGTAGAACAAACAGAGGAGCATGCTGATGACACAGTAGCACTGGATGATACTTCAAGTGATTGTGCCAGCAATATTTCATATGAATCTCAACAAGAAATCTTGATTCTCGAAGAGGATATTCATTATTTAAATACTATTGATATTGATAATAATGCTTTATCTACAGTTCAAAATGCTGAGATCATAAAGAACATTGACGATAGCTCAATTTTTATTGCCCCTCTCAAGGCACCAGTCTTGATTAATGGAACCAGCATTGAAGTTGTTCTAAATTCTGGAGCTGGAGGAAGTGTAGTATCTGAAAGAGCACTTGATTCAGTGGATCAAGACTATAAATCAAAACTGATGCCTATCATTTCTGAAAATTGGAGAGGTTATGGCTCTGTTTTGTCCCCCATTGGTAAATACAAAGCCACAGTGTTTTTTAAATATAACCATGGGTTTGTAAGAGATATTTGTGATTTTGTTGTCATGAAAAATGATAATTTAAGCAATTGGTTTATTGTAGGGAATGATATTTTAACCAAGTATGGCATAAAATTGGATCCCTCAAACCAATGTTTCACAATGGGGATGAATGGGAAGAGAAAATTTAAGATTTCTTCCTCCAAAAAATTATTAAAACCAGAATTGAACACATGTAATTATGTAGTTCAATATAAAGGAAGATCTACAAAGGAAATGCATGCCCTTATGTCTGAAATTGACAATGCCTCTTTTGGAGAACAAATTTCTGGTGAGGATAAAGATTCCATCATTAACTTGATAAAGTCTTTTCCTATTGCCTTTGCTCATGGGTCACATGAACTGGGATTAGTTAAAGAGGAAATGAAACTTTCATTGTCTTGTCTATTTACTGATATACCACCTAGTTTAAAGAAGAAGCCTTATCCTGTTTCTCCCACAAAGAGAAAAGATATTGAAGACAATATCTCTACCCTTTTAAAAATTAATATTATTGAAAAGGTAGTTGAAACACCTAAATATTGTGTTATCTAACCTGTCCTAATTTCTTATGAGAAAGATAAAGCCAGGTTATGTGGTGATTATAGAGCACTAAATACTTATACTGTTGATGATATCTATCCTTTGCCTAGGATTAGCTCTACACATGCTACCTTACAGGGTGCTAAATATATCAGCTGTTTGGATGGTGATAAAGGATATCACCAGGTACCTATTGAGAAAAATTCTCAGAATTTTCTGATGATTGCTACTCATATGGGTATTTATAAGTATGTTAGGATGCCAATTGGCCCTAAAAATGCCCCTTCAGTTTTTCAAAAAGTCATGGATAACACATTCCATCAGGAGATAATTGAAGGATGGCTGATGGTTTATATTGATGATATTATTATATTCTCAAAAACATTTGAGGACCATCTCAACCACCTGTGTAAAGTGTTCCAAAAAATGGATGAGATAATTATGACACTATGGTAAGGTAAACTCTTACAGTCGCCTTGCTGTAAGCAGAATCCGGAGGAGATGTGTGGATTTAGCTGAAAACCCCGTCCTTCCAATAAAAATAACAAAATGGGAATTCTAAATCACTAAGCTAACCAGTCTACTTGGATCTGATTGATAAAAATAATGAAACTCTGATATGTTTAACGCTTATTGAGATTTAAATAAAAGTGGCTGTTGAGAAAGAAATACTGATTACAACAATTAAGGTGTACCAGTGAAAGATCTGAAAAGATTGACTTTTATGTTTTTATAATAATTTGAATTTTTATGAGACAGCAATAATCAAGTCCCAGTGATGAAGACCTTTCTAAAGATACCCTGTATGAAGTGTGATTTAAATTTTTGAGTAGTATTTCTAAAATGTTATATATAAAATATAAAGCTATAAGGGTATTACAATTTTATTTAATTTGTTGAGTAATAAAAAAATAGGAGACCGTGGTGGTTAAAGATTAAGCTGTATGATGTATCCTCCTCCCCAATTTCGCGTCTGAGAGGCTCTTAAGTATCCCTAGTCACGTGCCTAAGTTTCCCCTCCAGAGCTCACACAGAGTTTATCCGGAGCCCGTATGGAGCTCGTACGGAGTCCGTCTGGAGTCCAAGCGGAGTCCAAATGGAGTCCGTCTGGACCTCCGGACTCAATTAGAACCTTTAAAACTATAATAAAAAATCTAGAAAAATTACACATGATAGAGCCACTTCCTCTTTACATTCCCAATTAATTTTCGTAGCCTGCGCAGCTCTAATCACCCCGTGAAAATTCATCAAAGTTAAGTATTTTCTAAAAAACGTAAATATTTCTATAAAACTTTATAATTCATTTAAAAATATACGAAAAATAGTAAAAATTCAGGGAAAATTTCCTAAGTTTCTTGAGTGACTCGACTTGATACTAATAAACTTTTCAGACCGTAAAAATAAGTTTTCTCTGTAAAATAAATTGTTTTCGCATAGGCATTTTCTTTTGACCAATTTCTTCATATTTAAAACTCAAATAAATTAAATAAAACCATTTTATAAAAAAATAATAGCGCCAATCTTGCACACCGTAATAACTCCATTTACGTACTTAGGTGCCATACTAAACTTTAGGCTACCACATCCTCCCTCCAATTGAGAATGTCCCCATTCTTAAAACTTTGCATAAGTGGTCAAACACAATATTCATCTTTAACATTCAACCACCATCTTCTTTAATCAACTTTAAAATTCATCTTCATCAATATGTCTTTCAAAGAACTTGTCTCTCCATGTGAACTCTGCGCTCACTACCAGGTACCTTGTTTAATGTCCAACCCTAATCTTCCTGGCAGGACCACTTGCGACTTATGCCGTGTGAAAAAAGTCAAATGTAACCGGCCAATAGTTCCTTCTAAAACAAATGTATATTTAGGACCAGCAGCTCTCCCTGAACCCACAACTTCTAAAAAGCGCTCAAAAATTCCTGTCTTCTTAAAAAAAATAAGATCAAAAACAGCTTCAACATCAAAAGTTCAATCTTCTTCAGCGGATCCCGGCCTAATTTTGCCTTCACAAGATCCTAATCCTATAACACCAGTGCCCCCAACCAACTTTGCTGAGACTATGTTTCCTGACTCTAAATGTAAGACCCTATTATCTTACTAAAAAAATTTTTAATCAAAATTGACTAAAACTATAACTTAATAACATATTTGAACTTCTATCTGTCAAAATAACCAACACTGATGACGTTGGAAAAGTGAAGATGGACTATATTAATCATTATCCAAATTTTCATCATTATCTTTTTCTTGACTTTAAAAATGAATTTAAACAAAAAATGCTGGCCTATTTTCAAGAAACTCCAGCTAATAACCATGAAGACCTCATGAAAAAAAGAATTTTAATGCAAAGCTTTGATAATGATGTTAAACAATTTCAATGAAATTATCTTTTCTAACAGTATAACTTGATAAAATTTTGTTTTAGCTTGGTCTTCTTTAACTTTAAAATAAATGTTGTTTTCTTTCTCCTCTGGCTTAACATAACATAAAAAAATAAATAATATAAATCTTGTGATGATTCCACTACTGAGAGCAAGGTTTGAATCCCTTCAGACTCCCATATACCAGTCTTCCTTCTTGTCACAGCATTGAGAGAGTGGATCTTCCTATGAGCTGAATACTACTGATTCCAACCTCATAGGGCCCCCCACTGAGCCAAATTCTATGATTCCAATCTTGCCATAAGGTCCTCCAAGCTTCACACCAAAAATGGCCTAACAATGAGGCACTAAAAAAATCATTCCCTAAAATCCAACTACCATCCTAACTTCTGATTCCTTCATCACAATTTTCAAACTTTGCTATACAGAAAACCCATAAAATACTTTTGCCAAGCTTCCAATAATAATATTAACTTTAGACCATGTTAAAGCGCCACAAATTTCATCTAATTAACCATTATTCTTTCCTTAGCAGCATCACCACCTGAAATTTTAACCTCCTAAAGCTTATCAGCACCCGATTCCAGAAATGATTGAATAACCAGTTTAGAGTCTTAGTGGACAGTGATAAATTAAAAGATTGAATTGAGTTATCCAAACAAGATTGACATTCCAGTTTAAAGTCTTGGTGGACCAAAAATATAATCAATTGCCAGTTTATGGTCTTGGTAGACCAAAGATCGTTTAAGTGCATAAATAACTTAAAATATTCCTAAGTAAGGCCTAGGCTTGACCAAAGATTGAATAAACTTGATAATCCAGTTTAATGTCATAGTGGACCAAACATTTGATCGACAAGTAATCCAGTATAAGGCCATAGTGGACCAATGAATGTTGAATTATCCTGCAGATATTAATTTTCCAGTTTAAAGTCATAGTGGACTAAAACAATGAATGAACTACCAGTTTAAAGTCATGGTGGACCAAACATTTGATCGATAAGAAATCCAGTTTAAGGTCATGGTGGACCCAACACTTGATAATAGTCCAGTTTAAGGTCTTGGTGGACCTAACAACTTCTCTATCCTAAAACCCAGATTTTTCCACCAGCTTTCTTCATCCTAGTTTCAAGTTTTCTTCTTCAAAAATTATCTCCTAACAAGATGAAACCTACTGACTTCATTGCTTCAGCTGATCAATCTTGCAAATATTGTGCTTTCACCCATAGGGATTGTATCTTCACTTTCAACTTGCAAAAGCACACTTATAACAGGGCCTGTTTATCCTGTTATGAGAAGAAAAGAAATGTTCTGGCTTGAATTGTGGTTCTTTCGCCATTACTGCTACTAGCTTCACCTCCTTCTGCAAACCTCCTCCTTCTTCACCTTCTACTCCACCCCCTATTCCATCAACTTCTAAAGATCCTATCCCTTTTTCTCCATCAGCCTATTTAAGTCTTTCTTCATCACCTAATCCTCTGGGTCCTTCTCTCCAATCTAGACTTGCTGCTACCCCCCCAAGAACTCTTACTGCTCCCAGGTCCATGCTTCAACCTTCAAACAATTCTTCTCCTACTTCCAAAATCTTGAAGCACAAAAGGTCCTATAATAGCCAGCAACCTTCATCTTCTCTTGTTTCATCCAAAAAGCCCAGAACATCTACTTCAAACTCCAAATCCAACACCAGTCCTCCTCATCTATCAAAAATTAAAAATCCTTTTTTTAAACATAAAAAATCCCACTTCATTACCAAGTAAGCCATTTATCTATGATCTTGATAGTGTTGCCACAGGTTAGTTGTCCCTTTTTATTTTCTTTAATCTTCAGGTTTTAATATTTCTGATACTTTAATTTGATAAGCGTCCACCGGTTCTCCAATTCCATACTCAGCTTATGAACTACCAGAACCTAGTCCAAGCTTCCCTAGAGTTCCAATTCACCTAGTGTCTGAAAGGCTCTTTGCTAATTTTAATTACCTTATCACTTATTTCCAACAATACCCGCCCTCTGATAGATCAGAATCTTGGATGAGAGAACAACTGTTAAGAGACCTTTTCAAAATAGCCAACTGGCTTCAACACTATCGTGACCGTGAAATAAGACTCTAATCCCAGGAAATCAATCAAGGTCCTTCTAAATCTTCTAATTTCAATTCTTCAAAAAATAATAACCCTTGATGGTATTCTTCCTGGTATGTAGCTTTCTTGAATAATGTTTGAAAAATAATATTATAAACATCTAAACTACCTAAAACTAAAATACCTTTTATTTACTTTTTATATTTTATTTATTTTTTTATTATTTTATTATTTTTATTATTTTTTTTATTTATTTTTTAATTTTAATTTGTTTTTAATTTAAAATAAAAGACTTTTAAAAAAAATAGTTTTGAAATAAAAGTTAAAATTTAATTTTTAAGGAAAGATAAACGAATGTGGAAAGAAAGATAAAAAAAGTAATAAAATAAAAATTTCAAAATAAAATTTTAAAAGATGCCCCCTGGCCATTTGATGAGCCATACCCTCAACATCATACCCACATCCAAGTGCAACTTGATGTGGTTACACAATTTTGAGAAATTGAAAAGAAAAGAAAATAAATGAAAGTTTTTAGAAGATAATTTTATAATGATGATCACTGGGTGGGCTCCCTCCAATTTATAAAAATGATTAGAGACCACCAGTGAGCATCACCTTTGCAATAATTCATAATATATATTTAAAGGAAAGAAATCACAATCTAACATAAAAAATCAAAATCAAAAAATATAAAAAAAATCTTGAATCTGGCGTTGAGAGCGGTGTCTCTTGATTCGTTCCAGTTTATAGTCTTAGTGGACTTCCTATAATTAAAAGACAAAGCCAGTATTCAACTAGAAACAGGGAAAATATTGGAAACGAACATTATGGGGTAATTGTGTATAGAGCAGCCAGCCCATCAATTACCCCCACACTTGCCAATATTAAATTAAGAAGGTCCCCCTGTGAACACTTCTTCCAATAAATTTTTAAAATTTTCCAACACTATCTTCACCCATATTTTAAGAATTTTAAATTTTTGAAAATTTCAAAGAAGGTTTTCTTGCATTTCGTTAAGTTTCATCACAGTTTTGTCGCCCATATGCAGTGTAACGACAGTAAAGTATTTTGATAAAAAGAAGATAGTTTATCCTCGTTGCGGAGGTTAATAAAATTTGATAAATGTCATAGTTTATCCTCATTGCGGAGGGATCCATAAAATTTTGTCAATATCATAGTTTATCCTCGTTGTGGAGGAAGACTTCGGCACTCCTGGTGCCTCTAGGATAGAGCCATTTCACTTGATTGGCCGCTACCCTCTTCTTCAATTCAACTCCATACAACTCTTCTAACACATATGAACCGCCGGAAACTTGCTCCTTGATTTTATACGGTCCATTCCACCTATCTGCAAACATCTTTCCCCACTGACTTTCCAAACTCCTATTATACACCAACACCATATCTCCTGGGTTCAAAGGTTTCCTTAATCAATGTTCCAACCGCTCATCCCAATATCTAACTGATTGATTTTGAATCATCATCATCCGCCAATATGCCTTTTCTAAATATTCTTCTTTCTTTTCTAGCTGCATCATTCTTGCACACAATAATTCATCAGTAGTTTTGACCATGTCCCAGTCAACTCTAAGATATGATTCAGCTTCTAAATCAACCAGTAAACCTGTTTTCTGTCCAAAAACAAGTTCATAAGGTAAAAATACAGTTGTCCTTTTGGCAGTGATTCGATCAGCAAATAAAACTAAAGGTAAATAGTGCCTCCACTTTTCGGCACTTGTCCCACACATTTTAACTAAAGCATCCTTAATAACTTGATGCCCTCTTTCAACCATGCCTTCAGCTTCAGGATAATATGGGGTTGATACCCTAACATTTGATCCAACTTTCAATACGGCCTCTTTAAACTCTGTCCAAAATTCAGGACCTCCATCTACCGTCACCAACTTCATCACACCATACCTATATACCCAATTATTCAACAAAAATTCTGCCACATTTTTGGAAGTTAAATTAATAAGAGGCGCTGCCTCTACCCAACCAGATTAATCATCTCTGGCCACAATTAAATATTTATACTGTCCCTCTTTTATATGAACGGCATCTAAACTAACTCTCCCAAAGAGCGTATATTCACCGGTCGTGTGTCCAGGTTCTTTTGGCCTTAAATAACTTTGTCTTTGACATTCTTCACATGACTTAACCCACAGTTTAACAGCCATCTTCATGCCAGGCCACCAAAATTGATCAGAAATTCTTCTAAACGTTTCTCCAACGCCTCTATGCCAGAGATCTTCATGCAGTGATTTCAAAACTAATTCTTGCCCCTTCTGTTGAGTTATAACTACTTGAGGATTTGGATATCTTCTCCTCATTAAATGTCGACCAGATAGGTAAAACGTAGATGAATTCCTCTTGATAGCCACCCATTCATTGTCTTCTCAATCTTCTGGCCTCTCTAAAGTCAACAAATATTTGACTAGCAAAAAATAAAAACCAGTCTGACCCCAGACTTCATCTTGAAAATCGATCAATATAACATCAATAGGGACTTCTCTATCACCAATATCACCTGCACATGAATGAGCCAATAATTGTTGACCCCTAAATAAATCTTTAATTGAGCTTTGTTGACATTTTTCTTCTGAACCTTTGGATCCTTCGTAAACCGTATTTGAAAATACCTCTTTCTCTTTATCCACCTTTTTATATAAATTCTCTAATTCTCCAACGTATACACCATTCCTTAACTTACTACTATCCCACACTACCAATCCATCTTCCTCTACATACACCACATCTTCTTCTACCTCCTTTCTACCAAATTTATCTACACCTTTTCCAACACCTTTATTAACATAAAAACTATTTTCCAGTTTATCCTCTTGGTGGAGGTCATCATCGCCATAATCTAAACACAATAATTCTGCCAGTTTAACCTCATGGGGGAGGTATGGAAAGTCTTCAGCTCCTTTAATGCTGGCTTTGATAATAGGTATATCTTCATCGAACTCTTCTGAGTCTGAATCTTCTACAGTGGGTGGTCTCCTTGATAAACCATCTGGCATAGTAAAAGTTTTTCCAGGCTTATGAACTAAATCAAACGAAAAATGTTGAATAAAAGCTACCCATCTTGTCATGGGTGCGTTCGGTAAACTTGGGGAATTAATCATCTGGATTAACGATTTCGCATCCACTTGCAACTCAAAATGTTGCCCCCACAAAATATGCTGAAGTTTCTTCAGTATTTTTGCCACACCACATAATTCCAATTTTGGTTGAGAGTATCTTGATTGGACCTCAGTAAATACTACAGATTCATACCTAACTGGCCTGATGTAACTAGCTTTATCCATCTGAGACAAAACCGCCCCAGCTGCAACCTGACTTGAATCAACTGCTAAATAAATTCTGCCAGCATTTTTTCCATAATCCGACTTGTGCAGGACTAAATCCTTCCCCACAACCTCCTTCAACTTCACAAACGCCTTCTCACACTCTTCATCCCACTCCCAGTCTGCATCCTTTCTCGTTAACTGTCTCAATGGAGCTTCCAATGAAGAAAAGTTCTTAATAAACATTCTAACATATACGCAAACTCCTAAAAACCCTCTAACTTCGGTCGTATTCTTGGGTCTTGGCCAGGACTGAATTTTGTTAACTTTCTTCTTGGACATAATCTTACCCTCTCTACATACCACATGGCCTAATATTTCTAAGGCTGGCACACAACATGAAAATTTTGAACCTGAAATAGTTAAACCAGCCTCTTCAATTCGAAACAAGATTCTTTCTAATGTAATTGCAAACTCCCAAATGAATTTGCATATCCCGGGATTCTCTTCCAACACCTGGTTATCATAGTCAGTTGTTGGTCCCTTAATTCCTCCATCATCTATAAAGATTCCAACATATTGTGGAATTTTGTCTTGAAGGATCCAAGCCATCTGAGCTTGATAAACTGCAACCAAATTTGTTGCTCCTTGAGGTAATCTTGTTAACTGTAAACGTCCTAGTGTAGTATTGAATGTAGTGAGAGGCCTTGAGTCCGGATGTAACTCTCTCTCATCATATCCACCCATAATATCTCCCAAACCATAACACACTCTCCCTGCGAATGCTTCGACAAACTCCTCTGCACTAGGAGGTATCCCAGCATCCTTTATTGTAACCCTATTTAATTCCCTAAGATCATGAACAACTCTAAGCTTGCCATTCGGTTTCTTGATACAAAATACTTGACTAGAATAACTTTACGTTGATTGAGTATACAGTCCAGTGCGTATCTGTTCTCTGACAACTTTAATATAGGCTTCTTTTAATGCAGATGGAATAGGAATCGGTTTCTGCTGCCACAGTTCATGACATACCACAGGAATCTTGTAAGGCTCCCCATAGGAATGCTTCAACACACCCCTCTCCTCTTCTACAAAAGCAATGGCCTTCTCTCGCCTGACCATCACATCCAACAACAACTTCTTCTCTTCTCCAGACAACCAACCATCAGGTCCAAAATTAACAACACCCAGTCTCTCAAAAGTGATTCTTGACGTCTCAAAAAATTCAGGCGGATTCTTTACCAAGGGACTTTCATAAGGATCTCTTGATAACCTTGGTCTACTCAAGGGTGGATTTAATTTGGCAGGTAGCGGTTCATTAATAGGTCAAACTTTATTTGCTACTTTCTTATATTTGGCTGCATCCACATCTAAATAAACTTGAGGTAAAACATTTACTTTTGTATCGCCATTAAAAATTTCATCATCAGAATCGAAATAAGAAAAATTAGAAAAATATTTTATTTCATTTTTAAATTTTACCCTTTTCTCCTTTCGCTCGTCTAATTTATAAACAGATTTTCCAACACATTTGCTTCCCTTATCCAACAGTAAATTGCCCATAAAGAATGTTGGCAGTTTAACCTCTTGCCGGAGGACTGGAAAAACATTTTCACAAAAATTATTTTTTTGTGTTTTAATTATACTGAGATTTTTTATTGGATTTTGATAATATTTTCACAGTTTACCCTCTTGCTGGAGGTCCATAATAGAAGGAGATACTTGCAGTTTAACCTCTTGCTGGAGGCCATAAAACATACCCTTCCAATTTTTATCCAACCTAATTTGGCCCATTTTGCCTTTTTCACCATTTTTAAATTTAATAGAAAAACAGGGTAAATCCATTAAACATATAGAAAAGTCCAAAACGTATTTGCACTCCAAAGTAATATTAACATAAAATAATTGAGAATCCACTTGAATTATCTCCAAGTGAGCTGACCTATTGCAATCCGGGATCTCATCCTGAGGAGAGATTACAACATTAGAGTGATCAGCCCCTGCTACCCCAAAAAATGAGGGCATTCATCCCTTTCCAACAAACATAATTCACCAGAAGCCGTCCGTTTTATACGCCGCTTCTTGGTGCAAACACAACACTGGCACAGAGTAGTAATCCCTGGCCGTGTTTTGCAACCTTCATCTCCAGGAGGTGCTAACCGCATATGTAACCTCCGCATATCTTCACCAGTGATTTCCAAACTAATCCCCATGCCAGCTTGATACCCTATCCTGGCCTCAAAATCCATCAAAAAAGGACCACCAAGAACAGTTTTGACTGCTCCTCTGGCCACATAAAAGTGAACCTTACCAACAGATCCACCAATGCCTAACCTGACATGCTCAGCTGTACCCATCAGCTCTGTTGCATGCCCTCCAATGCCTCTGAGGCTTCCCCCAGTTCCACTTTTAATTGGAAAGCCCATACTTGTCGCTTGCTCCAATGAAATTAAATTAATTTGAGACCCTGAATTGACCAAGGCCTTTACTTCTTTACCGTTAAGAGTTACCACCAGGTAACCCAGGGGAGCGGAAAAATGCGTATCTACATCTTCCCCAAACTTTTCAACATTTTCA